>CM050172.1:100288958-100707186 GCA_027410445.1 Discoglossus pictus | reverse complement strand
ACTCTCTCTCCCCCCTCTCTCTTTCTCTCCTCTCTCTCTCCTCTCTGTCTCCCTCTCTCTCTCTGTCTCCCTCTCTACCTCTCTTCTCCATCTTGTCATCTATCTCTCTCCTCTCTCTCTCTCCCTCTCTCTCTCTCTCTCTCTCTCTCTCCTCCCTCTCTCTCTTCCTCTCTCCCTCACTCTCTCCCCTTCTCTCTCTCTCTCTCTCTCTCTCCCTCTCCTCTTTATCTCCCTCTCTCCCTCTCTCTCTCCCACTCTCCCTCTCCCAGTCTCTCTCTCCCTCTCTCTCTCTCTCTCTCTCTCCCTCTCTCTTTCTCTCCTCTCTCTCTCTTTCTCTCCCCTCTCTCTTTCTCTCCTCTCTCTCCTCTCTGTCTCCCTCTCTCCCTCTCTCTCTCTCTCCTCCCTCTCTCTCTTCCTCTCTCCCTCTCTCCTCTCCCTATTCTCTCTCTCTCTCTCTCTCTCTCTCCTCTCTCTCCTCTCTCTCCTTTCTCCTATCTCTCCCTCTCTCCCTCTCTCTCTCCCTCTCCCAGTCTCTCTCTCCCTCTCTCTCTCTCTCTCTCTCTCTCTTTCTCTCCTCTCTCTCTCTCTCTCCCCTCTCTCTTTCTCTCCTCTCTCTCCTCTCTGTCTCCCTCTCTCCCTCTCTCTCTCTGTCTCCCTCTCTACCTCTCTTCTCCATCTATTATCTATCTCTCTCCTCTCTCTCTTTCTCCCTCTCTCTCTCTCTCTCTCCTCCCTCTCTTCCTCTCTCCCTCTCCTCTGTCTCTCCCTCTCTCCCTCTCTCTCTCTCTCTCTCCCTCTCCCAGTCTCTCTCTCCCCTCTCTCTCTCCTCTCTCCTCACTCTCTCCTCTCTCTCTCCCTCTCTCTCTCTCTCTCTCTCTCTCTCTCTCTCTCTCCCCTCTCTCTTTCTCTCCTCTCTCTCTCCTCTCTGTCTCCCTCTCTCCCTCTCTCATCTATCTCTCTCCTCTCTCTCTCCCTCTCTCTCTCTCTCCTCCCTTTCTCTCTTCCTTTCTCCCTCTCTCCTCTCCCTCTTCTCTCTCTCTCTCTCCTCTCTCTCCTTTCTCTTATCTCTCTCTTCTCTCTCCCTCTCTCTCGCTCCTCCCTTTCTCTCTTCCTCTCTCCCTCTCTCCTCTCCCTCTTCTCTCTCTCTCTCCTCTCACTCCTCTCTCTCCTTTCTCCTATCTCTCTCTTCTCTCTCCCTCTCTCTCTCTCTCTCTCTCTCCCTCTCCTCCGTCTCTCTCTCTCTCTCTCTTTCTCTCTCTCCCTCTCCCTCTCTCCTCTCTCTCTCCTCTCTCTCCTCTCTCTCCTCTCTCTCCTCTCTCTCTCCTCTCTCTCTCCTCTCTCTCCTCTCTCTCCTCTCTCTCCTTTCCCTTATCTCTCTCTTCTCTCTCCCTCTCTCTCTCTCCTCCCTTTCTCTCTTCCTCTCTCCCTCTCTCCTCTCCCTCTTCTCTCTCTCTCTCCTCTCACTCCTCTCTCTCCTTTCTCCTATCTCTCTCTTCTCTCTCCCTCTCTCTCTCTCTCTCTCTCTCTCTCCCCCTCTCCTCTGTCTCTCTCTCCCTCTCTCTTTCTCTCTCTCCCTCTCCCTCTCTCCTCTCTCTCTCCTCTCTCTCCTCTCTCTCCTCTCTCTCTCCTCTCTCTCTCCTCTCTCTCCTCTCTCTCTCCTCTCTCTCTCCTCTCTCTCTCCTCTCTCTCCTCTCTCTCCTCTCTTTCCTCTCTTTCCTCTCTTTCCTCTCTCTCCTCTCTCTCCTCTCTCTCCTCTCTCTCCTCTCTCTCTTCTTTCCTCTCTACCTCTCTCTCTCTCTCTCTCTCTCTCTCTCTCCCTTCTCTCTCCCTCTCTCCCCTCTCTCCCTCTATCCTCTCTCTCCCCCCTCTCTCTCTCCCCCCTCTCTCTCTCCTCTCTCTCTCTCTTCTCTCTCTCCTCTCTCAATCTCCCCTCTCTCCCTCTCTACCTATATGGTTCCCATGGTTCCCAGATCTAATCTCCAAGGCTCCCCAGTAGGATGTGAAATATATTTTGCTTTTAAACTGTTCTCTGAAAAACATCTGTCAAAATGATCTGAGCAGCCGAGAGTTCCCAACTCTTTATGTGAGTGGAACCAAACAGGAGAACTGAGATCCATTGGAATATAGATATATACTGTATGTGATGGCAGATAATAACCAAATGCCCCATGCGGTATGCCCATACTATTTATTAGTTCTCAGGGTGGCCTCACGCTTATCCCATGATTGAAGTAATTTACTTTGTTTGTTATTACCACTTCACCACTTATTGCAGGCGGCAGCATGCGTTGTGCGCATGCTCAAGCTCGTCACTTTAGCACTCATTGCGGGCCTTGCCAAGAGGGCATTCGGCATTCATTGCGATCCTCTCTTACTCTACTTTACGGTCCTCACAATGAACGCCTTCGGTTGGCTCCTTCTCCCTCCCATGTGTCTCTTCCACCCCTCTTCCTCACCTCTCTCACCTTTTACTTTTTTTAAAGCCTGCAATACTTGAAGCTGAAATTGGTATTTTCTCATCTACTGCCTTCAGCGCTCATCGCTGGCCTCGTAATGAGCACCCTTGGTGCTCATGGCCCTTATCTTAGTTGTGGGCATTACGATGAGCACCTTCGGTGCTCATTGCGAGCCTCTTCCACCTCCTCCTTTGTTACTCATTGCACATGATTAAGCCTGTAACTTTTAACATAGTGTTACCAACAAACTAGCAAATACCACAATTGTTATATGTAAATGATACACACCTCTATAGAGTGCAACTAAACTATTTAGCTCCGTTCCTTATTTATTTTTGGAGAAGTGTTTAACCTGTTTGCTGAAATCCTTTCTGTGCAACTCTGTGGTGCCAGCTGATCTTCCTGGCATTATGTTGCCCATGGGTATTAGCCAAAATATAGCATTGGAAAATAAGGGATTTGAAATTGTTCATATTTGGAGAGAGAGGATAGAGAATTGTATTAACATTGCCTCAGTCACAGTTGGATTCCACTTTCTCAAATACAATTGTAAAAATAAAAACATGGTTGGTTGGATAAGTCCAAGCCAGCTGGAAACCTTAGTTGGTACCTGTTCATTAGAAATGCCACTCAGGTACTCATGGGAAATGTGCTTCAATATGGTTACTTTGTGTTTTAGCTAAAGCAACCATCTGGGTAACAGAAACAAAAGATAAATACTTTTATTTGGAAATACATTACGTTGTTCAATAAAATGCAGACCCAGAGCGTAGGGATGTATAATGGCGCCAATGGTTTTATTTTTAAGCCAAACTGTGAACTGAGTTAATGTTTAGCAGAAAAAGAGTTCCTACAATAGATTCATTATCACCATCTGTCTGGATCAGATCGGCCCAGACAGCTCTGCTGAGGAGTCCAGAGCATCTTGTGGAACAGGTGGAGCTGGTGTCTCCATTGCCAATTACCCACAAAAGCTAAATCCATTTGGAAGGATAAGCGGTTGCCTATATTTTGCAGTTTCACTGGTTTCTATGTCTCTTCAGAAATACTTATCTCCATTAATTATTTCCTCCTTCATGTAAATCCCATCTCTCATACCCATCTTCTCCACATCCTAAATTCCCCACATTCTCTCTGCCCTTTCTCACATCCCTTTATTCTTTCATACGTTTATCCAAATGTTCAAATTTCTCATTTCTTGTACCATAATTCTGCTGCCTTCTCAAGAGCTCTTTTTGACTCCTTGGACTTGACATGTCTTGTTTCTCTTTCCGATCCTTTTGCTTCGTCTTCCTTTAATTCTCTATCCCCACCTTCTCCTCACTATTCCCTTTATAATTCAGCTCTTTTGTTAATTCTCTTTCAGAAATAAAATGCAAAGAACGTTATCATTTTGCATCAATACAACAATTGCACCACTGAGGTTATTTCAACTTTTCCACCCAAGATTTATCATGCAAGGAATTATACCCTATTTGCTGGAAGGCCATTGTTGCTCCAGTTTCTTATATATTTAATATGGGCACCTTGAAGTGAAGTAATGTTGGACTATGGGTCATTCATGTCCTCTCATGTGAAGATCGGAGAAAAAGCTGATCGTAGATGTTAAGCAGTTGTCTCAAATTCTCTGCCAGTAGGAACTGAAGATCTTTAAGAACCAAAACTAAGATTTCAAGCATTTCTTAATGCTTTCTTCTTAAGAAAATGTTGGACTCTTACTCTATACCTAGGGTTAACTTTATTGGCACAAAGCTGTTTTTTTACAGAATAAAACAATACTATAACAGTCAGTTATGGACCAGGGAATTGAAGGTTAAATCAAATCAGGGGAGTCCCTATGATGCCCCAATATGATGCCCCAATATCCATGATATAATAACATATAGCATGAGCTATGTGTCTAACCCTTCGCCCCTAGATATTACAGGGTCTAGTAAATACAGGGAAGCGTGCCAATAATAATATGTTCCTTTCCATCTCCGATGTCAACCTTTTTTAATTTACAATGTAAAATGCACTAAAGGGGAGCTCATGGTGTGGGGAATCAGTTACCCCTCCACTTTGGACACCATTGTATAGCTTTGCACCCCGAAATCCAGTAAAACTGCTCCAAATCACTGACAGTATAGTATCTGCATGCTGCTTCCATGGTCACAGAAACATTTCCAAAAGGGGCAAAGGGAAATAAAAAAAATATATATAAATCACATATAATAGTTGTCAAACTGCGAGTTGTCGTGACGCTTGTGAGCCTTGCAAAGCGAGGCGAGACGTTGAGCCACAAGCTTGCAAAAAATACAACTTTACCGGCCAAACCACTGAAATGGAAAAGATGATGAAAACACACAAATATGCCTCAAATTCACTTACACACAAACACACAGCACAGGGGGAGAGCCAGGGACCGGTGAGTGAGGTTGCAAGTTAATTTGAGGCATATTTTGTCTTTTTTAATAATCAAAAATCGCCGAAGCGGGAAACTAGACTGGCTAAAATAAAAAATTAAAGTTAAGACTTACCCTAAAACATTTTTAAATATATTAATGGGAAGAAGGCGAGGAAGGAAGCTGTAGGAACATTACAATGTGACACAGTCTGATAATTAGTGACCAGGAAAAGGCAGATGAGCTAAATAGGTTCTTTTCGTCGGTTTACACAAGGGAGGTACCAGTGGTTGGGACACTGCAACATAATGGGGCTACACTACCTTCACTAAATAATTGGTTAACACAGGAAGTAATCCAAAAGAGGTTGGAGAAAATAAATGTTAATAAAGCCCCGGGTCCTGATGGAATACATCCCCGGGTCCTCATGGAATAAATCCCCAGGTCTTGGTGGAATAAATCCCTGGGTCCTGATGGAATACATCCCCTGGTCCTGATGGAATACATGTGTCTTGATGTCCTGATGGAATAAAGCCCTGGGTCCTGATGGAATACATCCCCAGGTCCTGATGGAATACAGCCCCTGGTCCTGATGGAATAAATGTGTCCTGATGTCCTGATGGAATAAAGCCCTGGGTCCTGATTGAATAAATCCCCAGGTCCTGATGGAATACATCCCCAGGTCCTGATGTTATAAATCCCTGGGTCCTGATGGAATACATCCCCGGGTCCTGATGGACTACATCCCTGGGTCCTGATGGAATAAATCCACAGGTCCTGGTGGAATACATCCCCAGGTCCTGATGGAATAAATCCCTGGGTCCTGATGGAATAAAGCCCCAGGTCCTGATGGAATACATCCCCGGGTCCTGATGGAACAAATCCCTGGGTCCTGATGAAATACATCCCCGGGTCCTGATGGAATAAATCCCCGGGTCCAGATGGAATACATCCCCGGGTCCTGATGGACTACGTCCCCGGGTCCTGATGGAATAAATCCCCGGGTCCTGATGGAACATACCCAAGATTTTACACATGTTAAGATAAGCAACAGAGTGGGCGTTTAACCCGTTTGAAATCTGGATGCTACAAATGTGTATCAGGCACAACGTGGCGATTATTTGTTGAATGGTAATTTGTTCAGTCATTCACTGTTTGTATATCAGGCATCACATGTCCTGTATGAGTACAGCATGTGGTATATATTATAGTGTGTTTATGTGCGCTATACATGGTGGGAAATCCAGAAAGTACACTTAAAGAGAGAATGGCTTTGCATTATTCGGACACTTTCTCCCACTTGGGCATCCTTTAGTATTTTTATGGTACATTGGTATTGATCATCTTCCTATGCCTTTAAATGGATAGAGGTAGATGTAAAATCCTGTTGTAACATGAGGCTATTTAGATACAATCAGCCCTAAGAGACTTAATGAAATAATACAATTGGCTGCTTTTTATAACATCGCTGGATATTATCAAGGAGAGATTGGGCGACTGGTCACGTGGACCTGGCTCCCTGTAGAGTCTGATATATGACTTTATTTAAAAACATGTATGCTCTGGTCATACGAGTCTGCTGTGAGCAATTACACATGTAATGGAAAGGGATTGTCCTGTATAAGCTAATAGGAATATTTGCAATGATTGAATCACATTGTTGCAATTTGAAAAAGTCATTTTTTTTCATATATGAAGGGATTACATTGCCTCTGTTTACATTACATGGCTGTGGTACTGTGGGAGCATATATACAAAGACCTTGCAATTGGGACCTAAATGCTGATGGCTGTATAGTAACAAACGTCATTTTTTTTATTTTGCTAAAGGCTTCAGGAGTGACAGTTTGTTCCCCCTCTCCCTCCCGTCTATCCCCCCATTCCCCCTCTCACTCCCCTGTGTTTCTTTCCCCCCTCTCCCTCCACTGTGTCTCTTTCACACCTCTCCCTCCCCTGTGTCTCTTCCCCCCTCTCTCTCCCCTGTGTCTCCTTCCCCTATCTCACTCCCCTGTGTCTCATTTCCCCCTCTCTCCATCCCCTGTGTCTCATTTCCCCCTCTCTCCATCCCCTGTGTCTCCTTCCCCATCTCACTCCACTGTGTCTCTTTCCCCCACTCTCCCTCCCCTGTGTCTCTTTCCCCCTCTCCCTCCCCTGTGTCTCTCCACCCTCCCTCCCCTGTGTCTCTTCCCCCTCTCCCTCCCCTGTGTCTGTTCCCCCCTCTCACTCCCCTGTGTCTCCTCCCCCCTATCTCACTCCCCTGTGTCTCATTTCCCCCTCTCTCCATCCCCTGTGTCTCCTTCCCCATCTCACTCCCCTGTGTCTCTTTCCCCCACACTCCCTCCTCTGTGTCTCGTTCCCCCTCTCCCTCCCCTGTGTCCCTCCCCCCATCTCCCTCCCATGTGACTCCTTCCCCCTACCTCCCTCTCCTGTGTCTCCTTTCCCCTCTCTCTCTCCCCTTTGTCTCTCCCTCTCCTATGGTTCTTTCCTCCCTCTCTCCCTACCCTGTGTCTCCTTCCCCCCATCTCTCCCTCCCCTGTGTCTCCTTCCCCTTCTCTCCCTCCTCCGTGGCCCTCAGTGAGATACTTCACATACTTTCACTATTTTCATACAGATGCTTTACATGCCCCCATCAATTTCATGGTATCTCTTCCACCACACCCCTTAACAATATGTACACTTAATCAAAGAGCTATCTAATTTCAATAGGTTAGTCCTATGGACATGATAACTCACTCTGAATGCAGACACTTTTAGCCACGTGTGCCCTTCACTGGGAGAAATATCCTGTAGTATATCAGTCTGGTCCCACTCACTAGAGCGATCCAGCCCCGAAATACCAGGCAATTCTACCCTGAACAGGAGAAATAGCAAACCCCAGATGCACGTAAAACCATAGTGAGAGGTGCTCATTATGTTTTGCTTATGTGTTTTACTTGCTTTGTCATTGTAAACATTTACATTTTATTGCAGATTCAAAAGCTATAATTTCTGAATGCATATGCAAAGTGTAGAACATGGACATAATACACTAATCGATAATTATTTGTATTTTTATCACAATAGTCTTTACTGAGTTTTTTTTTTATTTTCCTATAAGTGGTAAAGGTAATCAAAACCAAATAGGAAAAGTTACAAAAGCAAATTGGTAGTCACCACATAGCTCGTTTAGAGATGGAGCAAGGCACCTAACCTAGTCTGTGAGCATCTCAATAAGGGATATATAAGGGCTCTGTAGCCCTCTCTAGTTGTCTAGTGTTGTCTAGGTATCAAGAGTCCAATATGGAGTTATCTATGGCTTCCATTTTGCAAAAAAAATGACCATTGAGTCACCTAGACTAGAGAGCTCTTGCAGGGGCAGAGCTACCAGTGGTGCAGGTGGTGCAGTGCACCAGGGCCCTTCTCTATGGGGTCCATAGCTGAGTAATGTTTTTGTATTTAATTTTATTTTCTGTAGAACATTACAACTGAAGCACCAAGAGGTGGCAGTGTGTAGCGGTTCAGCACACTGGGGATGTGTACCAGGGAAGTGGCGAGATAGAGCATGGGCTGGATGATAGCAATGTACAGGGGGGTGGATGTTGTGAGGTGGGTGCTGAGAGGAGATGAGCACTATGTGAGGTGGATACTGAGAGATTGGGTGCTGTGTGGGGTTGGATCCTGAGAGGGGTGGGTGGTGTGTGGAGGTGGATGTTTGGATAGACTGAGTGCTATGTGAAGATGACTGCTGAGAGGGCTATGTAGGGATGGTATATGTTTATATGTGTGCTTCACACAGGAAGCAGATAAGGGAAGGGGAACAGCTATGGGAAAGGGTCTTGGGGAGTGATGCTGTCATGGTAAGGGGTCTTAAGAAGGGGAATGTTATGGGAAGGGGTCTTGGGGAGGGACGCTACGAGTGTTGGTACCTGGGGGGCCAGCACAAAAAACATTTTTTCCACCCGGGCCCTCCATGCTCTAGCTCCACCACTGAGCTCTTAAGTTCCTTGGGGTAAGAAAGGGAGTATATATAGAGGAAAGGAAAAATGTGGGGATATAGTGATAAAAGAAAGAAATGAGATATATAGAGAGCAAAGGAAGGGAAAAGAGAGCGTTAGGTGCTCACATCTAATCAAGGCCCCAGATATTGGCTCAGCAAATATCTTATAAGCTGGAGAAAAGCTTGTAGTTATTCATACAACTATCTTGTATAAATTTGTCCTGATAGGTTAGAGATGGTTTGACCTCAGCTCGGGCTCCCAGACCTCGTAAACCGAGTGTAAAGTGTTTCTAGGGCACGTGTCATACATTAATTTATTATAATATAATTTCATTTTAAGCTGACATCAGTACATGACAAGGTGGATGAGGTCAATACCTTAGTAATTTGGTTTTTAGATTTCAGCGTGAGAAATTGTAAATATGTATTTGTTGCGTGAGGGAGATCTCAAAGGAGAATACAAAGGAAATTATATTCTGGTGACTTGGGATCAAAAAGCGAGGACACCAGTTCAATTATAGGTCTCCAAGGATAAATTAATATTTCCCGATTTATTGTAGTAGAGTGGTGACATTATGGGAGAAGAGGACTTGAACATATGACGAGACAGAATAGAGTGTAATAAAGAGACATTGAGAGCGGCAGATACTCGAGACATATGCTACAGTCTAGGACAGTGGTTGTCAACCTGGTACCTACCGCCCATTAGTGGGCAATTCAAGCATTCATGGTGGTCGTCAGGGTTAGCGCTCGGTGGCGTCACAGACGAGTGACGTCACACGACGGAGACCCGCAACACCATGCTTGACTGGTTGGAGAGCTGGTGAAAGATCCTAGTAAGTACAGGGCGATACATAGCTAGGGTCATATGATTTATGTAACCAGGAATGAGATGGGATAAATTGAATTACTGCTGCACCGGTGAGTGGTAAGGAGATGTTACCATCGAAAGTGGGCGGTAGTATTAAAAGGTTGAGGACCTCTCGTCTAAGACATAATCGCATCCATACAGTTTGTGAGAGATCAGATCACATCTTTGCTATTATCTTTAAGTACAGTTATTACAGTCATTTTAATGTAAAAGTAAGTAAAATATGTCCCAAAATGTCAGGCAAAATGTACCTGATCAGTATTGGTAACGCATTGCAAAGATGCTCTGCAGAGGAAGTTACCACGTGATATATTGCTCACCTCAATGGCTCAGTCAGAGGTGTTTCCCCAGTTAGTGAGACCCCTCTAATGCCTATGTTACTCCATAGAGCCTCATATTCAAGTCTGAGAGATTTCTTAATGCTGTAGTGACTAGGTTTATTGAAAATGATGAATATAATGAAGATGACAGTTTTCTCTCCCTCATGCCATTTATTTTCATTGCTGCTAATACAGTTACCGGCACTCATTGTATGAAGGTTGCATTTTATCCATTTTGTGAATTACGATTATTTTGTGATATTATGTTGGTATAATCTGCATTATATGGGAAGTGTGGGGTTAAATATGATTATTGTATGTGTTTGTTATGAGACGGTGCACTTCAGTGGTCCTTTAGCTAAATAATTGCTCATGTAGCTATTGTGTTTGTGTAGTGAATAGTTTTTGTGAATGCATTTATTTATTTGTGTGTGATCATGCATGGTGTGTGACTGTGCCATAGGCGTGTGTGACTGTGCCATAGGCATGTGTGACTGTGCCATAGGGATGTGTGACTGTGCCATAGGCGTGTGTGACTGTGCCATAAAGATGTGTGACTGTGCCATAGGCATGTGTGACTGTGCCATAGGCATGTGTGGCTGTGCCATTAGCGTGTGACTGTGCCATAGGCGTGTGTCACTGTGCCATAGGGATGCATGACTGTGCCAAAGGGATGTGTGACTGTGCCATAGGCATGTGTGACTGTGCCATAGGCGTGTGTGACTGTGCCATAGGTGTGTGTGCCCTAGATCTGCATGGCCCAAGCCTAGGGTGGCTATGTTTTGGGGGCAGCAAGTCTCGTTGGGACATCCACCACCTCTCCCTGTTATCCTAGTGTATCTTATAATCATTTTGTGGATGAGAAGACTCAGAGAGGCCTTCTTGTACTGGCAGCCAGGCAATCGCTGTGAGTCAGGCTACCCTGCGCCAACCAGAGAGGTGGGGAGGAAGAAGGGGGGCAGCAAATAAATGATGCAGAATCTCCCCCCTGCACTGGACATTGCCACATTGCCTCTGGCGAGTTCAATTTGGAGGAACAAAGGGAAAGTAAATAAGTGACATTGAAGCTCTCCCCTGCACTGGACACACTGGTGACATCAAAGGAGCAGAACCTTTACTTATAGAACTTCCTTTGTACCTGTGGATTTCCAGAGCAAGATAATGGCCGACCTTTGCTCTACATATGGACATTATAAGTAACACAGATATTTTAATGCTAAAATAAGACATTCTAGTTGACTTATGAGATGCAGCCAACGCACCTTACACAAAGATAAGAACTTCAGCCACTGTACACAATATTAAATAGAAATGTGATAGCCAGAAACAAACAAGAAGTTGCATACATTACTAATATTCACTGAGGGGCAGCAACATTCCAGGATTTCAGTATCTCTCTGTTTTCAGGGTCTCTCTGCCTTAGCACACTTGTGTTACTTGGTTTCATTCTGAGTGATCCAACTGGGCTCACGCCGAGAGACTGGACTGTTGGCGGCCCTCGTAGGACCCAGTTACCCACCTCTGCTTTATACACTTTGAAAATTTATGGATATGTGAAGGCTCCTACAATATCATGTAATTAATCATCTCCTTTGTTATAATTATAATAAAGGTTTAATTTTTGTATACCCTCCCCGAAAAACTTCTGTGGCCGCCCATGGTCAGAACCAATAAATCATGAGTCTAAATTTGAGTTTGAGATAATACTTTCAATGTGAGATTTAAAAAAAGACAAAGATCTCAAACAATCTTGAGTGAAATTTCCAATCCACATCAAGATTTAGACAAAGAGATCATTAGTGACGTATTATGTATTGCTGAAAATAACCATTGAATTATTGATTATTGATAGACTTTCATTGATAAATACACATAGATTCTATTGGCCTGATGTACTTTGTTTTTATGCTCTCAGAAGTCTTTATTTTAGACAATACAAGTGATATGAGGTTCAGACCATACATAACACAGGCACCAAACTGGAACAGATTCAAATTCACAGCTGTTAAATCAACAGGAAAATATGCTTTGTCTCAAACACGGAGGAAACCTGCCCACTGGTAATTTTCCATGTATCCACATGGCTGGCTGGTCATACATTTGGGATTGACAACTGTGTTGTGTGTTTAGTTGTACTGGGCTATATTGGGCTGGAGCGTCATCCTATATAGATCCAAGTATTCAGCATAGCTATCTAGGTTATAACGTCATAATCATTGTATTCATGAATCATCGAATGACCACTGCAGAAGTCTGTGTAGGTTTTCAACCTTAGTGAATACAATACAAACACAGAAACAGATATTTTATGGCAGAAAATTCAATAGGCCCATATAGCCAGCCAGTTACAGTATCTCACAAAAGTAAGTGCACCCCTCATTTGTGTAAATATTTTATTATATCTTTTAATGTGACAACACTTAAGAAATGCCCCTCTGCTACAATGTGAAGTAGTAAGTGTACAGCCTGTATAACAGTGTAAATGTGCTGTCCCCTCAAAATAACTCAACACACAGCCATTAATGTCTAAACCGTTGGCAAAAAAAGAGAGTACACCCCTATGTGGAAATGTCCAAATTGGGCCCAAAGTTTCAATATTTTGTGTGGCCACCATTATTTTCCAGCACTGCCTTAACCCTCAGGTTGCCACTGGAGTCCTCTTCCACTCCTCCATGATGACATCACAGAGCTGGTGGATGTTAGAGACCTTGCCACCATCCATGTGAGGATGCCCCACAGATGTTCAATAGGGTTTAGGTCTGGAGACATGCTTGGCCAGTCCTTTACCTTTACCTTCAGCTTCTTTAGCAAGGCAGTGGTCATCTTGGAGGTGTGTTTGGGGTCCTTATCATGTTGGAATACTGCCCTGTGGCCCAGTCTCCGAAGGGAGGGGATCAGGCACTGCCTCAGTATGTCACAGTACATGTTGGCATTCATGTTACCTCAATGAACTGTAGCTCCCCAGTGCCGGCAGCACAAAAATATGAGGGGTGTACTCACTTTTGTGAGATACTGTATATTTTCCTTAAAAGCTATCTTGCATGATTAACCAACCTTTATGCAAATCTCAACTCTTCAGAGACGGATACAATCTAATAACAGGCATCAAGAAGATCATGAGTAGTACACCAGAGGACATATCAGTATCCCATCAGTATCCCTGTTCAGTACATTATGTGGCTCAGGTAAAGAGGATTAAGAGCAATCACATTAAGTAGATATTGTTGTTGTTGTTTAGTCATTCAGTCATATCCTACTCTCTGTGACTCCATGGACCACAGCAAGCCAGGTACATCTCTCAGTCACTGCCCCTCTGAGCTCCATCAGGTTCATGTTCATTGCTTCAGTGACCTCATCTATCCATCTCCGCCTCTGTTGTCCCTGTCTTCTTGTTCCTTCAATCTTTCCCATCATCAGAGTCTTTTCTAGGGAATCCTGTAATCTCGTGATATGGCAAAACAATTTGAGCTTCAGCCTCATGATCATACCTTCTAGTGAACAGTTTGTATTGATTTCCTGAAGTATTGATTTATAGGATCTTCTTGCAGTCCAAGGGACTCTAAGTAGTTTTTGCCAACACCACAATAAGTAGGCATCAATTCTCCGGCGCTTAGACTTCTTTATGGTCCAGGTCTCATATAACTATGCAGACCTTTGTTGATAGTTTATCTTTACCTTTTACTAGCTTGTCCAAGCTAGCCACAGTTTTCCTCCCAAGAAGCAAACGTCTTTTAATTTCATGACTACAGTCACCATCTGCAGAGATCTTGGATCCCAGGAAAATAAAATCTGTCACTGCCTCCTCTTCCTGCCCATCTATTTGCCAGAAACTGAGTTGCCGTTTGCCATGACCTTCATCTTTTTAACGTTGAGGCCAGCAGTAGGTATTAGGGCACCTTATTCTATAAGTTCCACTACATCCTCTCAGCAGAACTTAATAGAATTGAACAAAACTGAATATGCCACTTAAAGGCTTTTGACTGGCCCAAGGTCTCACAGGTTGGAAATTACTCTTTCTGCACCTATGGGATCTACAGGTCGGTGGGGCAAATATTTAATATTGTGGAAAAACTCCACCTTATCTGTAAGCAACATTCAGGGGTTCTTTTACAGAAGATATCCATGATTACTGTTGGACCTCTTCTACATCTGTAGAAACTATAATTATAGCTTGTATTGCTATTCATTACTTGTAGGCTGAAGCCATATTTGGTTAGTATCGCACTTGTAGTACTCTTCGGCTGGTTTATGAAGTCATATGTGGTTACTAACTCACTTCATCAGATTTATGCAGAGATCCTCGTTGGCCTGGGTATTACATCCCTGATCAGTCATGTGTAGTACTTTGAAAACCAAGGTTACTCATCATGAGTGAAAAGCTGTGGGTTGGAGATGGCAGATAGAAGCAGAGTTCTTCATGAGGCTCATTAATTCTCCCTTTTTTTCATATGGACACCAGATGGAATTAATGGGCTTTGAATTTGGACCCAATTGAATGTTAAGCTTTTTTGCTCTAAATATTTTAAATGTCATCACTGGATACACACTGGCCCTTCCATAGTATGGAATATACTGTATATCCACATCAATTTCTCCAACAAATCTTTCAAATTGAGTTGGTTTCTTCCCCAGAACTCAACCCTTCTAAATTTCCTCTTACATTATTATATTATGCACTACCTATAAATATTAAAATAAATATAATAACTATAATATAAGAACCATGGCCTCCCTGTAAAGTTATGGCACTGCTGTAAATCGAATGCAGGAGCTTTTTCCCCTAACTTCTACACTAATGTAAATCTTTTGCTCCCCCAGATTAGCACACTTAGTAAATCCTGCCTTATATCTGTGTATGGAGTAACCAAGTCAAGCTTTACGGATGAGACATGGCGCAAGGAGCCAATAGGAATTGAAAACGTCATGAACATTATAATGAATGAGAAGTGCAGTAACAAGTGCCATAACTAGGCTGTGGCAAAGATAAGATTAGAGATATATAGAAAGTAATTGTTTTTATTTAATAATATATTTTGATATTATAAAAATGTGACAATTGTATTTATAGTTTCAAAAAATAAAGATGTATTAAAATATGATATATTTATAGACAATGTTTCAGAGAATTTGTTTCTATGCAGTGATTTTGTGCTGTGTATTAACCCCTTGGGAACTGGGTTATGTGTTACCCTGGATTTGTATCATAAAACTAGCTTAATACTAACATATCATATTTTTTCATAACATATGTTGATATTGGATTGTAAAATGTCAAATAATATTAAAACATTGTCATTTTGTAGTGCTTTTTGTGCTATACTGTGCTATACTTTAAATGCTTCTGGGGGACTCAGCAATGGTTTGAAAACTATTTGGGAGTGGTCTTTGGTACTCGTCAATCTTTCTGCTGCTTTTTGCAGTTACGGTACTACCCTTTGTGAGTGATCCATAAAGTCTTATTAACATAGGGTTTGGGTGTCAGAGTGTCAGGGAGTTACTCATAGTTTATTGTCAGTGCAAAACTCAATGAAGATTTATGCCTTGCTTTTTGGCTTTGTCGTGAAGTTCACTGGTAGCAGTGACCATAGCAATTCTCTGGCAATGTTTTAAGGATAGGGGATTAATATAACTAGATAGGATTTACTGTGATGCTACGGCACTTGTGAGTGCTTTTGCAGAGATTTGCATAGGGCCTCATGCCCTTATTATAAATTATAAAATGGGAAGAGCCCACATGATGTATTCCAGCAGGAAGGTTAGTGACCGAGAAATAGCATTGAATATCTACAGTCACCATTCAGTGGAAATCGCAAGATATATGTATATACATACATAAAAGCTTTCCATTAGAACCAATGGATTGCCCTGTCAGATATGTTTGCCACATTCCCATTGTGCAGATACAAACTTCATGTGTATAAATTAGAGTATGTGTCATTTATTTGACTACATTGTAAATGTTCAATGTTTAATTCCAAGTATTGTTCTTTAAAAAGCACTATTTTTTTTTTATTACTGTGATCATTTAATAAATGAGCAGGATAGTACATGTTACACATCATTGAATATTCCATATACCTACTTCACCTTCTGTACAGCAGGCCTGTAATTGAATTAAAGTGACACAAAATATCTCAGTTATTGCAGAATAGAAAGGTCCACATGAATAAACATAATTGCAATTAGTTGTGAAAGTGCTTTAGGATTGACATACAAGTTAGGATTAAATTAACTGACAGATCGACCCTCTGAGGTAAAGGCTTTGATGAATTAAGATTAGCAATTGGGTAATAAGGAAGAAAAGATTGATCTGCTGAAAAAACTGTTGAACAAATAGAACAAAAAATGTATGTCGTTGGCACTATTATTGTTTTCAACTGGGCATGCATATCTTCTTTATTCCCCACCATTGAAAAGGATTATCAACAGCAATAAATACAGATTATAATCTTCATGTATTGCTGTTGTTAATCCTTTTCTGTGTCAATGAGTTATAATGAACAGAATCCCCCATGGCAGATAATCCACTGGTTGATACTTCGTGTTCTCTGTCTTTCTGTTACAGTTTAGTGGATATTCCCCAGGATATTGTCTGATATCTTAGAGCAGCAAGTCAGCAGATTCCTTGTCTTGTTTCTCGGAAGCGTTGAAGAGGTCAAATTCGAGTCAGATGGGACGGCGTTTGGTACAAAGTGTCTTCGGTCCAAGTGTTACCCAGAGGCTCATCCAACAGGAATGTGAACATTGTGTTATCTGAGAGGCGTCGGATGCAGAGAATTTATCTGGTGATTCAAGACAAGCTCAAGTCAAGGGGGGGGGGGGCAGTTATATTCCATTTAAGATGTATCTAGGAAGCAATCTGGCAGATTAAGTT
This sequence comes from Discoglossus pictus, assembly GCA_027410445.1. Classification (NCBI taxonomy): domain Eukaryota; kingdom Metazoa; phylum Chordata; class Amphibia; order Anura; family Alytidae; genus Discoglossus; species Discoglossus pictus. The sequence continues at coordinate 100,690,306 of CM050172.1, read as the reverse complement.
AATTTTAGGCATTTAAATTATTATAATTATTATTATTATCCTTTATTTACAAAGCACCAACGTATTCCATAGCGCTATACAGGGATTAAGTACACATTGCAAATGAATGGAGGCCCCTGTCTCTGAGCTATTAGTATTATTATTATTATATTGTTACATTAAGTATCATTAATCATTTGTTATTATTTTATTAGGAAGAGTTATCATTATTCCCATTGGTATTTATATGGGATCATAGTATTTATATTCCCGTACCCAGGTAGCAGCTGTAATTATTATGGGATCTCATAAGGAGGAATTACTATTCTCCATGTTGTGAAGGTTGGAGCTGTCAGGATTGCCCAGTAATATAAATTAATAAGAGTATTCTGTGATGTCTTTTGATGGTATAGGGTGTGTGATTTGTCTCCCTGAAAGATTCAGTGTTATTAAATGTCTTCCTCGGTCCGCAGTTTGAGTGTATGTGGTGGTATCTAATGGCTTGGCTATAGAACAAACCTACTTAGATGTTGTTCATTATATGCAAATGACCCTTGGGCCTCAGGAGGCTCCAGACATGGGGCCTCATTCATTTGAGAAATTGTAAGCTACTGGAGCCCGTAATGTAGGCTGTAAATTGATTTGCTATTCAATTGGCGTCTTTTTGAAAGCCGCAAATGGTCCACGGTTAAAAATCCCGGCGGTTGTTACTATCGGAACTTACACCCCATCTAAGCCTTTGATCTTTCACTTCCGCAAGAGTTACGGTCGCTAAAATCACAAATTGCTATTCAGATGCTACAATTCCGCAAACCCGCAAATGTTTTAACACCCTTGAAAGACTAATGTAGAAGAAAATCCTAAGGGGTACCAGATGGGATCCGCAAAGGGGTTAAAGACATGTCCATAGCACTGTAAATGCAAATTAACAATAAATGTTTGTTGTTGTTTAGTCGTTCAGTCGCGTCCGACTATCCGTGACACTATGGACCACAGCACGCCAGGTACATCTCTCACTGCCCTTCTGAGCTCCATCAAGTTCATGTTCATTGCTTCAGTGACCTCATCTATCCATCGCCTTGTTCTTGTGCCTTCAATCTTTCCCAGCATCAGAGTCTTTTCTAGGAAATCCTGCAGTCATAATATGGCCTAAATATTTGAGCTTCATCCTCATGATCATACCTTCTAGTGAACAGTTTGTCTTGATTTCCTGAAGTATTAATTTATTTGATCTTCTTGCAGTCAATATTGCTCTGTAAATGATGGGGAAAGCGATGAAATACATTAGAATTAATTGCACAGCTGTCTCAAGCTTGCAAGTCGCCAATACAAAATGTAATTTTTTTATGTTTCATTTATTATATCAATCTAGGGAATCAATGAGTTAATACATATCAGGCCACCCACATGGACTAGAACAGTATTGGCATTCATTTTTATTATTCTGTATTTTGTAGTTTTGCGGGTCCAATCGCATATCGGACCTCTAAACGCTAATTGACATGTAACCTCTATCTCATACTGACATAATGATGACGGTCTCATTTTTTATTGGCTGTTTCTAAATGGGTAGTTACAGCCTTGCTTAATTGATCATGTTCACGCTCTGAAATGCTACATACGAGTGCATGGTTTATGCTTTCGGCTTTTGGCCAGTAACTTGCGGACAGAGTTCAAGCCCGCAGCATTCCCGCAGACATACGGCCTGTATATCGTGTGTTGCAGCCTTGCAATTGAATGAGGCCAATGTACTCCTTGCTCATTGTGCCTTCGGGAGTGCAGCTACACCTCACTGACAAAGCCCAATCAAAGCCGAAATCTGGAGTTCGCTGTTTCTTGATCACTATATTGAGACAGACCAGACTGATATACTACTACTACAGGAGATTTCTCCCCGAGCTAAAAAAATGCTGCTCTATTAGAAGGTGACCAGGCCTACATAACAAACATACTTAGGTGTTGTTCCTTCTCAGATTGAGCATCTCTCACTTTCTTTTGGTTTTCACATACATATAATCCCTGACACAAACGGGAATCTCTGGGGAGAGGGTACATCCTGCCTGCACCTGAACTGCCCAACAAAAATGTCAGCGAGTGTCAGTTAGTGAGTATGTCCATTTATGTCATCCATGTATGCCTGTGGGCATTGTCATCATAAAGTCTCAATACCAGCTTCATATCAGTGTCAGTTGCTCTTTTTCCCTCACCCTTTTTCCACACTTCCCATCACCCCCTTTGCTTCTTCTTTCTCACAACTTTTACCCCTTTCCTTGTTACCCCCTTCCACCTCATGCACTTGTCCCCGAACTTCACCATGTCCCCATTTTCCCTTATCTCCTTTCCAACCCCTTCCGCAGCAACACTTTCTTCCTCATCACTTTCCCCCTTCCACTCTGCTCCTTCCCCTCTTCACAACCCACTTCTTTCCTAACCTCTTCTCCTTTACCATCTCTTCTGTTTCCTGGCTCAGTGGCTCTTCCAGCTTCCATTTCTGCGCCTCCCCATTTATTTTCCTTCTTCTTCATCCTATACATAGTTACCTAGTTACATAGTAATTAAGGTTGAAAAAAGACTTTCAGTCCATCAAGTTCAAAGTTTTAAGGTCTCCTCTAATCTGCTATATGCGGATAAAAAGGAATTCCTTCCTGACCCCAGATACTGGCGATCAGATTTCTCACTGGATCAATACTGCCTCTCTAATTATCAATGATAACCCTGAATTCCCTTTTTAATTAGAAATACATCCAGTCCCCTTTTAAAGTTATCTATCGAATCCGCTGTCACCACCTCCTCTGGTAGAGAATTCCACAGATTAACCACCCTTACTGTGAAAAACCCTTTTCTTTCTTTAAGGTGGAATCTTTTTACTTCTAACCTCAAGGAATGTCCTCTTGTCAGTTGAAAACCTCTTGGCACAAAAAGCTCCTTTGACAAATCTTTATACTGACCCTGGATATATTTATATAAGGTAATCATATCTCCTCTTAGACGCCTTTTTTCTAGAGAAAATATGTTTAATTTGGTTAGGCTTTCTTCATAACTTAGACCCTCCATTCCCCTTATTAGTTTTGTTGCCTCCTCTGTACCTTTTCCAGCTCTAAAATGTCCTTTTTATGAAGTGGTGCCCAAAATTGTCCTCCAAATTCCAAATAAAGGCATACTAGAGATTTGAATAGTGGCAGAATTATATTTGCTTCTATACCCTTCTTAATACATGCTAATATTTTACTTGCCTTTGCAGCTGCTGCTTGGCTTTGAGCGCTGTTACCTTGGTAGTTGTCCACATGCACTCCCAGATCCCTTTCAATATCTAATACCCCTAGATTTGCTCCATTAAGATTATAAATTACATGGCTATTTTTCCTTCCAAGATGCATAACTTTACATTTATTCGTATTAAATCTCATCTGCCATTTAGATGCCCATTCCTCAATTTTATGTAAATCCCTTTGGAGGGAAAGCACATCACTATCTGATTTAATTAACTTGCACAACTTTGTGTCATCAGCGAAAATGGAGACACTACTTTCCAGTCCCACCTCTAAGTCATTAATAAATATTTTAAAAAGGAGAGAACTTAATACTGAACCCTGAGGAACCCCACTTACCACATTAGTCCAATCAGAGTATGTTCCATTTACAACAACCCTTTGCTTCCTGTCTTTTAGTTAGCTCTCAATCCATGAGCAGATATTTACTGCAATTCATGTATCTCTTAGTTTGTACACTAGTCTCCCATGTGGCACTGTATCAAAGGCCTTTGCAAAATCCAAAAATACTACAGCCACTGAGTTGCCTTGATCCAGGTTCCTACTAACCTCCTCATAGAAACTAAATAGATTTGTTTCACATGACCTATCCCTCATAAATCCATGTTGACTCCTACTTATAATCCTGTTGGAATAGACATATTCTTGTATATTATCCCTTATTAACCCTTCTAAAAGCTTCCCCACTACAGAAGTGAGGCTCACTGGTCTATAATTCCCCGGATTTGCTCTTGCTCCCTTTTTAAATATAGGTATCACATCAGCTTTTCTCCAGTCATCTGGTAGAGACCCTCTGTTCAGTGAATCTTGAAAAATCACATATATAGTTGTGAGCATGCGGGTTGTTGCTAACACTGTGGGCTCGCGAAGCAAGCCTGTGGCCCTCGCAAAGCTATCACCGCAGTTGCTGGCAAGAAGCGCCAAAGGCGCTCCTTGCCAGCAACTAAGGTGGAGGCTCTACGGCATCACATGCGGTTACTAACCCCCACACAAGTGGCACTACCACGGACTTACACAAAAAAAAATACGAGACGCAAAAATACCACCTTAACGGAAAAAATATGACCTTACGGCAGCACCGCACGCACAAAAAAACATTAAATACCCACAAAAAAGACAAAATAGATAAAAAGCTTACCCACAGGAGGGGGGGGGGGGCACCCAGGACCTCTTCAAGGGAAGTTACCAGTCCATTTAAGTCCAAATTCCCGAGTTCAGACACACGAAAATCCCCTAAGCGAGAGAAAAAATGTCCGCCGAAAAAAATGAAAACGAGGCTCAAAGTCCCAGGACCGCCCAGCCACCTACAACTTACCCAAGAAGGGATCCGAGATAAGCTCGGAAACCCGCATTAACCCATGGGATCCGAGATAAGCTCGGAGACCCGCATTAACTCCACATTAACCATCGCAGTGGGGGTCCCCCGCTGCAATGAAAATTCAAAATTCCTGAGTTACGGGTCCTTAAAGGACCGTAAAGGTCCTTAAAGAAATCTTAATAAAAAATTAAAAAAAATAACCTATCAGGCACGGGGCTCTATACAGAGCCCCGTCAACCCCTAAAAAACCCTGTCACTCATGGGGGTCAATAAAGACCTCCATAAGCCCATAAATAACCCTGGCACTCATGGGGGTCAATACAGACCCGCATAAACCCTTAATTAACCCTGTCACTCATGGGGGTCAATATAGACCCATAAGCCCTTAATTAACCCTGTCACTCATGGGGGTCAATACAGACCCCCCATAAGCCCTTCATTAACCCTGTCACTCATGGTAATGAATACAGACCCCCATAAGCACATAATTAACTCCCTCACTCATGGGGGTCAATACAGACATCCATAAACACCAAATTAACCCAGTCACTCATGGGGGTCAATACAGCTCCCCATAAACCCTTAATTAACCCTGTCACTCATGGGGGTCAATAGAGACCCCCATTAACCTAAAATTAACCCTGTCACTCATGAGGGTCAATAAAGACTGACCTTCAGCCAATCACAGTGGAATACACCCCCACAGGGTGATTGGCTGGAGGCATCAGCGCATTCTGATTGGTTGCACTGACAATAGCCAATCACAATGGTATACACCCCCACGTACTGATTGGCTGAAGGCATTTGCGCCTACTCATTGGCTGTTGTCAATGTCAATCAGTATTACAGCCAATGGGAAGGCTCAGATGTCTTCAGCCAATCACCCGTGGGGGTGTATCCCATTGTGATTCGCTGATGGCAATAAAGCCTTCTGATTGGTTTAAATAAAGATTGACAGGTGCGTTATCCAATTAGATTGGGATTTTGGGTTGTATCCCTTTCTCATTGGCCCACAATTGGCATCTTCTGATTGGCTGAATTTGATAGACAGCGTTTTCAGCCAATCAGAAGCCGCCATTGACAATTTTATTCTGGAACACTCCATAGGAGGCTCATTAGCGTCGGGGAGGTTCGCAAATGCGGACCTCTGTTAGTTTTTTAACTATTTTTTTTTTTAGTGCAGATTTTTCCAGGGCCCAGCCGGGGCAGAAGAGGAGGAGGCCGGGGACATCGCGGGGAGGTAAGTACAATGTATATTATGTTTATTTTACTTTGTTTTATGTTTATCTATGTGTATTAATGTAATGGTTTTTTTTTAACAGGGGCCGCACCGGAGAAGAGGAAAAGAAGAACTGTTTCCCAAAGGTTGGCCTATTCCAACATTTGATACTATATCAATATTATTTGTGATGACTAAATCTAAGATAACTTCATTTCTAGTAGGCTCTTGTATAACCTTGGCCAGATAATGATCTCTGAGTGTACTCAAGAACCTGTTCTCCTTAGCTGAGCTGCTGGTCTAATTTATCCAGTTTATTTCAGGGTAATTAAAATCTCCCATCGTGCCCATGCCTAGCTACATTTCCAATCTGTAACAATAATTGTATTTCCTCACTTTCAGCTATATTTGGGGGTTTATAGCATACTCCTACTAATATTCTTTAGGAATTTGCTGCTCCGCTATTTAACTCTACCCACAACCATTCCTCATTATCACTAGGTCCACCATAAATATCTTCTCTAACTATAGGCTTAAATTCAGGCTTAACATACAGACAAATCCCTCCTCCTCTTTTACCATTGCCTCTATCTTTCCTAAATAGGTTATAACCATCCAGTCCAGTCATGATTCATCCCACCACGTTTCGGTAATGCCTATTAAATCCCATTATTCATTAATTGCTTATAATTCTAACTCTCCCATTTTTCCTGGCAAGCTTCTGGCATTAGCAAGCATACACCTTATGTTATGAGTCTGTAGTTCTAAATTGCCTGCCACTGTACTTGAGTTACTTAGAACTACCTCCATATTGACTATACTACCCCTCCCCCCATCTCCTCCCCTATGAGTTTTTAATTCATCCCTTATCCCCTCTACACTTTCTACCCCATAGATAGATAGATAGATAGATAGATAGATAGATAGATAGATAGATAGATAGATAGATAGATAGATAGATATAGATAGATAGATAGATAGATAGATAGATAGATAGATTGATAGATAGATAGATAGATAGATAGATAGATAGATAGATAGATAGATAGAATGATAGATAGATAGATATAGATAGATAGATAGATAGATAGATAGATAGATAGATAGATAGATAGAGAGATGGATGGATGGATAGAATGATAGATAGATAGATAGATAGATAGATAGATAGATAGATAGATAGATAGATAGATAGATAGATAGATAGATAGATAGATAGATAGAGGCTTGATAAGGCTGTTATTGCCAAACCTACCCAGCAGATCTACCAGATTCTTTGGATCTCTTCACTAAGACAGCTGATGCCTCTTAAATTAGATGTAGTCTTTAAGAATATGAATGCAGGCTCAGCATTATAAGAAATCAGAAACTGTTTTTATTTCTGTGGGCAAGGGCTCATCTATAAGGCATCATAACAGCAACTTCATTCATACAGTCATTGCAGTTATCTTCTTACCTCCCTTTTTAGATAGGAGCATATCTGTCTTCAATATATGTCTTCTTCCCTTGACTTAGGAACATATATATATAGGCCCTCATTCAATTGCAATTTGGCCAATTGAATAGGGCTCTAAATAAGCACATAACATATATTTTTTAAAGAAGTTTTTAGTTAGTGAAAACCTTGCTTTTGGATAGATGTTTACTAACTAAAAACTTCTTTAAAAAATATATGTTATGTGCTTATTTAGAGCCCTATTCAATTGGCCAAATTGCAATTGAATGAGGGCCATATACTTTAAGACATTCAACCCAGCATTATCTCAACTGCCCTCAGAGACACCAATACATCTATCTTTCTGTCAGAAAAAACTCAACTGCCAACTGCTCTCTCCCCTCTCTGACAGTTACCACCGACCACTCAACATTCTAAACCATTTAACTCCTTACACACTGGACACAATTAATCATATAGTCATCAACATAACATAACATAGCATAACATTTTACATATTAATTAACATGACACATATAGGATAATCAAATTAACATAAAAGCATATTAAACAACTAAACTTTTACTGACCCCAAAGGGGGTTCAGGGGAATCATGACAACTACTTCCCCCTTTTATTAGTGTAGCCTAGAGGATCATCCTGATGGATAATTCTCTAGCTACACTGTTTTTACTTGTCCTCCTGTCTAGAAAGTCCGTCCACATTCTGATGGACATTTCCTCGTCTATGTTGGATAGTAAAATTATAAGTCTGTAAGGCCAAGCTCCACCTCAGTAAACGGCCATTATCCCCAGCCACCTTAGATAACCAACATAGGGGATTATGGTCTGTAACCACAGTAAATTCCTTTAAATACAAGTAGTGTTGTAGCTTCTTAAGGGCCCATACCACAGCCAAACACTCCTTTTCAACTGCTGCATATGCCACCTCCCTGGGTAGCAGCTTTCGGCTGAGGTAGGCAATGGGGTGCTCACATCCCTGCTCATCCTTCTGACACAACACAGCCCCCAGTCCATATGTGGAAGCATCCATTTGTACAATAAAGGGCTGTTGATAGTCTGGAGCAGCTAATACAGCGGAGCAGGTGAGAGCATCCTTCAAGGCCTGGAAGGCAACTTCACAAGCAGAGGTCCAGTCCACCAACTTAGGCATCCTCTTCTTTGTCAAATCGGTCAGAGGCTTGGCCATTGCACTGTACAAAGGAATAAACGTTCTATGATATCCTGTGGTCACCAGGAAAGCCATTACCTGCTTCTTAGTTTGGGGGGTGGGCCATGCAGCTATTCCCTCAACCTTGGCTGGTTCTGACCTAATCTGCCCACTGCCCACCCAATGGCCTAAATACTGTACTTCAGCCCTGGCCCACTGACATTTGTCTGGGTGAATAGTCAATCTGGCCTCCTTTATAGTATCCAGTAAACTTTTGATATGCTGAAGGTGATCCTCCCAAGTATTACTGAATATGGCGATGTCATCCAAGTAAGCCTGAGCATACCCTTGGTGCCCCTGTAATAATTGATCTATTAACCTCTGAAAAGTTGAAGGGGCATTCTTCATCCCAAATGGCATCACCTTGAATTGGTAAAGACTAAAGGGGGTGATGAAGGCCGACCTCTCTTTGGCTGTCTCAGCAAGGGGAATTTGCCAGTACCCCTTGGAGAGATCCAGAGTGGTGAGGTACTTGGCAGTACCTAGACGGTCCAACAACTCGTCCATGCGTGGAATAGGGTAAGCATCAGTCTTGGTCCTGTCATTTAACTTATGATAGTCCACACAGAAACGAGTGGTCCCATCTTTTTTAGGCACCAGTACTACTGGGGAAGCCCAAAGGCTATTGGAACGTTCAATCACCCCTAATCTTAGTATCTCCCGCAGCTCATCAAAGATACTAGCCCTCACTGTCTCTGGTACCTGGTAGGAGGGCTGTTTTAATGGTGGGCAACCTTCTGTTATGACCTCATGCACTGCTAGAGGGGAACACACCGGGCTAGTAGAGACTAGGGCATGGTAGGGGGCCAGGGTTTCAACCAGCTGCCTTTGGTAGTCTGCACTTAAATTCACGGACTGTCCTACCACCTCCCTCTGATTGTTGAGCCCAGCTGGGGCTAACAGGTCAGGTAGGACTCCTTCTTCTGGGTCACTGCCGGTAGGCAGACAAATAGCTAGCAAATGTTGGGGTCGCCTCTGGTATTCTTTCAGCCTGTTTATGTGGGCCACCCTTGTGACCTTTCTTTCAGGGTCTACAATTACCACATATGTATGAGGGTTCAATTTCTTAGTAATCGGGTAAGGCCCTCCCCAGATTGCTTTGAGCTTATCCTGTGGATGAGGGACTAACATCAAAATCTCTTGTCCTACCTCCAGTTCCCTCTCCTTGCTTCCCCTATCACAGTATTTCTTGGCTTCGGCTTGAGCCTCTTGCATGTGGTCTCTAACCAACCCAGTTAACATGACTAGTTTCTCCCTGAAAGCCAGGACGTATGAGGCCACTGAAACCTGGTCACCTTCCCATGCTTCTCTGATCACGTTCAAACGTCCCCTTATCTGTCTACCATACAGGAGTTCAAAGGGAGAGAACCCCGTGGACTCCTGCGGTACTTCCCGGTAGGCAAAGAGAAGGTAGGGAAGTAGACGCTCCCAATACTTCTCTCGTTCTGTGAAAGTACAGAGCATTTTCTTAAGGGTACCATTAAACCTCTCACAAAGACCGTTGGTCTGAGGATGATATGGGGAAGAACTCAGGTGTTTGATGCCACATAACTTCCATAACTGTTGGGTTACTTTAGCCATAAACTGGGTACCTCGGTCAGACAAGATCTCTTTAGGGAACCCCATTCGTGAGAACACCCCCAATAAAGTCTCTGCTACCTTCGTAGCTGAAATCTTAGACAAGGGAACAGCTTCAGGATATCGGGTGGCATAGTCTACTATGGTCAGAATGAACTGCTTCCCAGTCCTGCTGCTTCTAGCCAAGGGTCCTATCAGGTCAATGGCCACTCTCTGAAATGGGGTATCCATTACTGGTAATGGTTGAAGAGGGACGCGGGTACCCCCTCCTGGGCGGCCATATCGCTGGCAGGCATCACAGGAATTACAGTAATTAGATACATCCCCGTTCAACCCCGGCCAGTAGAACACCCTAGTAAGCCGATGTCGTATCTACTTCACCCCCATGTGTCCAGCTAAGGGTACCTCGTGGGTTATCTATAGCAACCTCCCTCTAAACTTTTGGGGAACTATCATCGGCTTCTTAACCTCTCTCATCCCATTTCCCTCAGGTTCAGAGGTAATTCTGTACAGCAATCCTTCTTCCCACACATACTCATCTCCTTCAGGACTCTTCTCTCGCTTGTCAGCCCTTTGCCTAACCCCAGCTAAGGTCCCATCCTGTCATAATGCTACCTTCACTTCCCTTACAGTAGCCCAACCCAAACCCGGTTCCCCAGCAGGTAATGGACTTACCCCAGTTTCCAGGTGACCGGCCTTAAGCTCGTCGCTTGGACCATCCCTGGTAACCTTGGCAGCTTGCGAACTGGTCACAGCAGTGACATATCGGCTCTCTAGATGCCCCAAATCATTGCCCAACAAAACCTCAGCTGGGAGCCCATGCATAACTCCGACTTCACAAACTCCTTTCCCAGTGCCCCAATCCAACTGCAAACGGGCGACTGGGATGGAATTTTTTTGGCCTCCAGCCTCCATGACCTCCATGGTCTTAGGAAGAATGGCTGTACATGGTACAATTTCCGGATGGACCACGGTCACTGCAGCTCCTGTATCTCGAAATCCCCTTGCCTCCTTTCCCTGGACCAAAACCTTTTGGAAATGCTGGTTCCTGTTGCCTCCTGAACCAGTCTGCACAGCATGGATGGGGTGATAGAAGTCCACCTCTCTGGGTCTGGTCTTTGTCACTCCAGACTCATCGATGTCCACATTCCACTCCCCCAGATAGTAGACTGGCTTAGTGGGATGGCTGTCCACCCTGCGAGGCACATTGGGGCATTCTCTTTTCATATGCCCTGGTTGGTGACAACCATAGCACTCCAAACCCCTTGTGTTCCCAGTGACATGACGAGAGCTGGTAAGTACTGTGGGTCGAGGGGCCACTCCTGTGGTTCCCCCAGGGCGACTATCACTTTGTGGAGCTGCAGGGCTAGGTCTGGTGGCTATAGGGCAATACGTTACAGGTGCTGGAGTTGGAGGTCCCACTTTAGTAGCATTGCTGGGGCCCTTATCTCCTCTCTCACCTCTAGTAGTCTCAAAATGATCTGCTAGACGAGCAGCCTCCTCCCTTGTAGTGGGTTTTCGATCCTGTACCCAAACCTTTAACCTCTCAGGACAAATTGAGTAAAATTGCTCCAGCAGTATTAAGTCCATCGCTTTCTCCAGGGTAGTTACCTCCTTCCCCTTCCACCATCTGTGACAGGCATGCCTCATCCGAAAGATAACTTCAGTATAAGTGTCGCCAGCTCTCCCCTCTCCGACAGTTACCACCGACCACACAACATTCTAAACCATTTAACTCCTTACACACTGGACACAATTAATCATATAGTCATCAACATAACATAGCATAACATTTTACATATTAATTAACATGACATAACACATATAGGATAATCAAATTAACATAAAAGCATATTAAACAACAAAAACTTTTACTGACCCCAAAGGGGGTTCAGGGGAATCATGACAGATAGATAGATAGAATGATAGATAGATAGATAGATAGATAGATAGATAGATAGATAGATAGATAGATAGATAGAATGATAGATAGATAGATAGATAGATAGATAGATAGATAGATAGATAGATAGATAGATAGATAGATAGATAGATAGATAGATAGATAGATAGATAGATAGATAGATAATGAGGGGATGCATGTCCTTAGGTGGCATGATAGATAGATAGATAGATAGATAGATAGATAGATAGATAGATAGATAGATAGATAGATAGATAGATAGATAATGAAGGGATGCATGTCCTTAGGTGGCATGAAACCTATATATGCCTCAGTGTGAGTTTCATTTAAAATTTGTTTTTTTAAGTTAGTTCCAAAATGAGTTTCACCAATTAGAATGAACACAATAAAAACTAAGGTATATTTAATTAATCATCATACCAAAGCTTCTTCTGAAACCGCCATCTAGTCAACATCTCTTAATGCAAATAAATCATCTACTAGAATGCTCAGTCAGTGCTTGGTGTAAAGCTTTAAGTGTTTTACAACATCCAGCTGGAACATCTTGTCCTCTCAAGGAGTCTCAGCAGTAATGTGCCCAGAAGATGTGAATGAAATGGCAGAGCTCCAGACACGTGAATTAAATCCAGTTATAACTTGTGGACAGAGCGAGCGATGAATATATATTGTCACAATGTCTATCTCTAAACATTAGCTCTCACTGACCCCAATGAATGAATTAAAATGCTTATTGAATTTAGTACTGACAGTAACACTCAAGGCACTGATTATAAAGCAATACTGCGCCATGTTCCCAGAGACGAGCAAATCTCTAAATCCCAGAGGAAAACATTTCACTTCATTTATTTAATGGGTTACTGTAGTGGTCCATATTTCTTAACTAGCTGTATAACAACTTTTCAAATTATTGATCTTTTGTAACAAAACTTAGACTGAAAAGAGCTGACTCTCTTTCACATTTAAGCTGAAGCTTCCTCCACCATTTATAGACATCTCTGCTGTAGAGTGGAATTCACTTTAAATGTGCTGCATTATGTAGAAGTTAAAATAATGTTTATGGTGATATTTACTATTCAAATGTTATAACATATGGACCATTCAAGTGGCCCTTTAGCTCACTCACTGCGGCAACACGCCTATTGTGTTATTTAAATGGTCACAGAATGGCTTGGCTTGGACAGCCATGCTATCTGGCTTATGTAGCTGTAGCAGTCACAAACACAAGCCTAGGCCTCCACGCTTCAGTAAGGACATCAATCTCTAAATAATCATCACAATCTGGATCAATTAACAATTAATAATTAACCTGTATACTGCAGATCAGAGGAGATCTAAACATGTTGAACTTGATGGACTAAAATAATTTTTTCAACCTCAGTTAACTATGTAACTATATATATGGAGAAAGGCAGTTATTTTTGGGATAGAGGCATGGTGGGCTTTTTTGGGTCCATTCTGAATTGCCCCCAGGACTTTTTTTTTTGTGGTTCTGGGTTTTCTTGGACAATTAGAGAGGGAGTATTAATCCAGGGAGGAATCCAATCACCAGTATCTGGGGTCAGGCAGGAGGTTTTTTTTTTTTCCTTTTTGAGACAATTGGTCACTGGGTTTTTTCTCTGTTTGCTTTCCTCTGGATTAATTAACAATTAATGAGGAAGCAAACAGAAAAAAAACAGTGAAACTTTGCCAATTGTCTCAAAAAGGAAAATAATAAATAAAACTCCTTCCTGACCCCAGATACTGGTGATCGGACTCCTCACTGGATTAATACTCCCTGTCTAATTATCCAAGGTAACCCAAAGTGCCCTTTATATTTAAAAATATATGAGAAGTTCCAATATCTACCCCAATATATCAAAGAAGTCCCAGCATCTACCCCTATAAATCTGAGAAGTCTCTACCCCTATATATGTGAAAAGTTGCAGAACCTATCTCTACATATCAGTGAAGTTCCAGACTGTATCCCATATATCTGAGAAGTTCCAGCCTCATCCCATATTTCTGATAAGTTCCAGCCACTACCCCGTATATCTCAGAAATTCCAGCCCCTTCTCCATATATTGGAGAGATTCCCATATATACATATATCTATTTACCTGACAAGTTCCAGCCTTTGTCCCTATATATCTGAGAAGTTCCAGCCTCTACTCCATCTATATAAAAAATCCCAGCCTTTACTCCATTTAAATGAGAATTTCCAGCATCTACCATTACATATCTGAGAAGTTCCAGCCTCTGTATTTATTTATCAGTAAAGATCCAGTCTCAAGCCTATATATATATATATATATATATATATATAAGAAGTTTCAGCCTCTACCCATATATTTGATAGGTTTCAGCGATTACTACTATTTATCAAAGAAGTTCCCGCCTCTATATTTATTTATTAGTTAAAATCCAGCCTCTAAATCATATATCTGAGTGGATGCAGCCTCTAGCCCATATATATAAGAAGTTTCAGCCTAGATCCCATAAGTTTGATAAGTTTCAACCATTACCCCTATTTGTCTAATAAGTTCCAGCCTCTATAATTATTTATCAGTGAAGATCCAGCCTCTAGCCCATATATATATATATATATATATATATATATATATATATATATATATATATATATATAAGTAGTTTCAGCCTCTACCCATATATTTGATAAGTTTCAGCCATTACCCCTATTTATCTGAGACGTTCCAGCCTCTATATTTGTTTATCAGTGAAGATCCAGCCTCTAGCTCATATATCTGAGAGGATCCAGCCTCTAGCCCATATATATGAGAAGTTTCAGCCTCTGTCCCATATATTTGTAAGTTTCAGCCATTACCCCTATTTGTCTGAGAAGTTCCAGCCTCTATATTTATTTATCAGTGAAGATCCAGGCTCTAGGCCATGTATCTAAGAGGATCCAGCCTCTAGCCTGTATATATGAGAAGTATCAGCCTCTGTCCCTTATATTTGATAAGTTTCAGCCATTATCCCTATTTATCTGAAACATTCCAGCCCCTATATTTATTTATCAGTGAAGATCCAGCCTCTAGCCCATATATCTAAGAAGTGCCACCCACAACCCATATATTTGATAAGTTCCAGCCATTATCCCTATTTATCTGAGACGTTCCAGCCTCTACTCCCTATATTTGATAAGTTCCAGCCGTTATCCCTATTTATCTGAGATGTTCCAGCCTCTACTCCATATATTTGATAAGTTCCAGCCATTATCCCTTTTTATCTGAGACGTTCCAGCCTCTACTCCATATATTTGATAAGTTCCAGCCATTATCCCGATTTATCTGAGACGTTCCAGCCTCTAATCCATATATTTGATACGTTCCAGCCATTATCCCTATTTATCTGAGACGTTCCAGCCTCTATTCAATATATTTGATAACTTCCAACCATTACCCCCATTTATCTGAGAAGTTCCATCCTCTACTCCATATATAGGAGATGCTTGCAACCCCTGGGAAGCGCAGGTTAATTGTCCCAGCAGGTGCAGTTGGTCAATACCTGTAATTGTGACCTTCAGGCCCAAATACCTTCCCACAGAATAAATCCCCTGGACCACTATATCCAACCAACTAACCACAGCGAGGGACAGGAGGAGGAAGAAGAGAACCATAATAGATGCTACTACAATCATGTTTATTGATCCAAAATAGCAAGATTAGAATTGACATGTGATGGTTCCCTCTTCTGCTTATAGTAGTGGATAAATAAGTCCCCATTATGACAACTGACACCGAATCCCTGAGAAATGAAATTATGGAACTGAAATCAAAACTATCAGAACATCAAACACAGATTGCAGAGGTCACCCAACACCAAAGTATCACATCATGACTACAAAATGTGCCAACTGGAAAGCACCATGAGGGTGGGGAGGCAAAGATGGGTAACAAAACAATATTAAGCTAAATGGCTTGCTGGAATCTATCAGACACACTCTTGGAAAGTCTCAAGATCAAAAGATGAATTGCAACAACTCATTACTGAACAACCCACAGAGTGGTGAAAACTTCAATCTGCGCACACCCGCGCACACCTGCGAAACCTGCGCACACCTCACACACTTGGCCCACTTGTATTCCACACTACTAAATGCCTGCCATAAAGAATCCATCCTCAGGGTTCATAGAAAACTCCTTCTACATATTGTATGAGACGACTACACAGCACCTCTTCAAGGATTATTCAGCAGAAGTCATCAAAGACATTGCATTATAGTTGCTTTTGTCTGCTAGAATGAGTTACTGTTTGTTTCAATGACAAATCAAAAATGAATAGATTGGAACATTATTAATTAGTGATAAAACATAAAATAACACTAATGGGCATCCGAATCACCAAGGCTAGATTAGGGGGATCTTTGTAATGCCACTAATAGAGATGTCTATATAAAGAAAAAGACCTTTGTCCCTTGAAGGGATCCTCCTTATTGGAAGACATATAGCCCCACAAGCTGACTTCATCCTATTCTTAAATACATAACATGCTAAAAGCAAATATAAGACCTAAAAGATCCCTCTAAATAAACAACAAACGACACTCGCAATTAACGATTTATTTAGTAATCAAATCAGCAAATAAAGTGCTATAAAAAATGTATTTTAAACAAAGTATATTATCAGTGATTGTTACATAATAAAATGATCCTTTATTTAGATGCGGTTGTTGCCATCACACTGCTCAGTTCCTTAGTGAATAAAATGATCCCAAAGTGTGCAAACACTTCAAACTATCGAAAACATTAACTTTCCCACCATTAAAAATTGAAGTCTAAACAAACCAGCCATTTAAGTACTCCCCAAAAAAATTAGGGATAACTTAACCCAGGCGTAATAATGCTAAGCAGCTTCAAACATGATAAATGCCCCCATCTGGGCTGCAAATACTAAAACTGCCTAAAATCTGACATAGAGGCACATAGAGGCGCACCCTAACTGGGCTGTGTGAGTTTAATAAATAATAATAAATAATTAAACTTGATGGCCATTTCGTCGCTCTCTGAAGCGGCTTTCTCACAGGTTTGTTTGAAGTGCAAACAGAATACTTCACACAGCCATGACTGGCACATGGTGGTCTGTGACATGGAGGTCTGCTGACCAACAGCCTCCCAAGATACCTACCAATACAATTCAATACTGAACTAATATATCAAATCTGCATTGGACAAAAATACAAAAATATAAATTATATTATGAATTATTATTAACTGAATTAAAAGTATATGTAAGTTTCTGGGGGTTTCAAATGTTTCCTAATAAACAGCTACTGTAGAAAAATATATATTATATTATGTACAATATTGAAAAGTTGAATGTACTTACATATTTATATGCTAGATACTGATATCTGGATGTGCACACCCCTAGGAAGCTTACATAAAGTTTACCCTGCAGGATTATGGTTGGTGGAGTCACAGCTGAAATTGCCCCTAAGGAGACAGGCAGAGAGAAAAAACAGACAACAACTGCCAGATTGTGATACAAATGTTTCAGTCTTTACTTCCTCCTGATTGGCCAAGACCATTTTTCAACGTGTATACCAATTTATCCTGGAGGGGGTTAACCCTAAGTTTCAAGTGACAGAAATTAAAAGATATTCAAGGTAAGTGTTTAAATGCCTTTTTTGGTATTTTTTCATGCAAAACAATGCTTTCATACACTACTAATTACACTCAGATGCACTCATAATCCAGCTCACTTACATATCCCTTTATACAGCAATAAACCCATTTTCTTGAATAATTAGTCCCTTGGAATGATGTTTATCAAAATAAAAAAAATGTTTTATTCCCTCTATGTCTCTCCTTTATTAGTTATATGTATAACTATTTATTATATAATTTAATGTCATTGCCGTTTAGTGTTTTTTCATAGAATAGCACAGTGACATATAATATACTGTCTGGGCCATAATGCCATTGTCTCAAGGTCATATACACAGTCCGGTCATACTCATGGCTGATTTGCTGAGTTATTTGCTGCTAAACCATGAGTCAGCAGCGAGTTACGAGATTGGAAGCAGTGCGTTGGCACAAGGGTAATAATTCTTTATATTTGTTGGACCATTAAATACTGAACTGTCTGAGCTGAATGAGACAGGAGCAATTACCAAGGTACACCGGACTCAACAGGATCAGCAGAGCCGAACGGAGAATGAAGGCTCCTCTGTCTGGTTCTCCAAATGTTGGGGCTCCATTTATTAAGTTGCACTATGTGTAAGGCAGCTTGTAGAAAATGTACTTGAAATAAAAGAGCCATGCAGAATCAAGGACAGTATATATATATATATATATATATATATATATATATATATAAAGATAGCCAGTATATGGAAAGAATTCAGTATTGCCAGTAAGGTGAAGATAGTCAGTATAACGTAACAATGGTAAGTGAAAGGTAACAATAGTCAGTATAAGGTAAGTTTGTTCACTAAAAGGTTAAGATAGACAATATAAGGTAAGGATAGTTATTACAAAGTATTGATAGTCAGTACAAAGTGAGGATGGTCAGTAAAAGTAATAATAAACAATATAAGATAAGGACAATTAGTACAAGGTGTTGATAATCAGTAGAACGAAAGGATAGGCATTTTAAGGTAAGGATAGGATCTCCGCCTCTCCATATCTCTCCCCCCTCTCTTCCTCTATCCCCTCAACTCTATTCTCCCCTTCTCCCTCCATCTCAGAAACAAATATATAGTGACTGTATGTGGGGAATGAAAAAGTAGTTACAGTCACTAAGAAAATCCTGCATGCTTCATCTCAAAAGCATCTCTAAAATACGCCATTACCTCACACAAGACACAACTGATATTCAAATAAACTCTCTCATCATATCTCATCTTGACTACTGCAATTCACTCCTTGCTGGCCTCACCCACAACCCGCTTGTCATCACTTCAATCCATAATGAACGCCTCCGCTAGACTCATCTACAGTATCAAATGCTCAGTGTCTCCAGCACCTCTCTGTCACTCACTCCATTGGCTTCTAGTTCCTTCCAGAATACAATTTAAACTCATGACCTTATCTTACAAAGCCCACAACAACAGTGCACCCCCTTATATCTCTGCTCTCATCTCCAAATACTCCCCCACCCGCCCTCTTCGTTCTGCTAACGACCTTCTTCTTTCCTGTTCTCTTATTACATCCTCACATTCCTGCATTCAGGACTTTTCTTATGCTGCCCCTATTCTGTGGAACTCCTTGCTTCTCTCCACCAAACTATCTCCCTGCCTCAAAACCTTCAAATCCTCTCTAATAACTAACAGAATATGTTGGTGCATACAAATAAATGCTAATAATAATAATAATAATAATAATAATAATAATAATAATAATAATAATAGTTAGACCCCTCACTTTAATAGTATAAGGTCCAAAGATAATGGGGTAATGGAATGGGGTATGTAGCTAACCTATGGGTGGTACGCATGTTATAAGTAAAAGGGGTACATGCATTATATATATATTAGAGGGTATGCAGCAAGGAGGTATGGGGGTATGTGTTGGGGGTATGTGCTAGGATAGGCGGGTATGGGGTACATGTTAGATTGGATAGTTATCAGCTAAACCTAAATGTGTTATAAAGATTATTATAGGGTTATATAGACTGTGATGTGAATGATTTTTGGGTGAATTTACATGTAAAAGATAGTTTAGTAAGCTCCTACTCGCCCACGCAGTAACACTCTGCTCCTGGGACCAATGGGTTAGCTTGTGCTTAACGGCACCCTCAACGTATGAGTGGATATAGACTATTTACTGGTGTTCTGCTATGGGAACTGTTGTGTTTATTGGCTTCTGGTTCCTAGCGCTATCTCTTAGCCATATAAGTAAACCGTAATGAATACTGTGATACTCATATGTGACAAACCTCCTTGGTATGAGTACATCATTTTTATGTGAGTTAGCGTACGGGACCAATGCAATAGCTCAGTAAGTTCTCATGTAAGAACTCCAGTAGAGCTGAGTCAGCCTTACAAGAGTTTATACAGGAACAATGTAATCAATGAACCAATGTAACCAGGGAGCCATTGCAGTCAAATGAGGTTGGTTTACATCCAGGTGTTTGCTGTCTTCAGCAGTTTTCACCAGGAGATTGTAAACTTTCCGACCTTCACCCAGCAGCTTGACAGCTTCTTCAGCTAACTCTTGAGATTGCGGCCTTCCTTAGCTTCACTCAGAGCTTGTAAATTTCTTCATTTTTGCCTGTGAATTTGCTGCCGTTTCCATCGTCTCTGAGTAACTTGACCCCTACTCCAATTTCACCTAACAGTTTGATGCCTTACCCAGTTTAACTAAAGATCTAGATGACTTCCTCAGTTCCACCCAGGAGCTTGATGGCTTCCCCAGTTTCACACACGAACTTGATGGCTTCTATAGTTTCACCCAAGAGCTTAATGCCTTCTCCAGTTTTCACTCAGGAGTTTGATGGTTTCCCCAGTTTCTCCCAGAAGTATGGTGGCTTCTATAGTTTCACCCAGGAGCTTGATGACTTCCCCAGATCAATCCCGTAGCTTGATGGTTTCCTTGGATCAATCCCGTAGCTTGATGGCTTCCTCAGATCAATCCCGTAGCTTGATGATTTCTCCAGTTTCATCCAGAAGCTTGGTAGCTTCTACAGTTTCACCTAAGTGCTTGATAGCTTCCCTAGTTTCATCCAGGAGCTTGATGATGTCTCAAGTGTCATCCAGGAGCTTGAAGGTGTCTCCAGTTTCATCCAGGAGCTTGATGGTTTCCTCAGCTTCATCTGGGAGTTACATGCCAGCCCAATGCTTTGCCCAGGAGCTTCATTGTTTCCCCAGCTTCACCTGGGAGTTACCTACCAGCCCCATGCTTTGCCCAGAAGCTTCATGGTTTCCCCAGCTTCATCTGGGAGTTATTTGCCAGCCCCATGCTTTGCCCTGGAGCTTCATGGTTTCCCCAGCTTCACCTGGGAGTTACATGCCAGCCCCATGCTTTGCCCAGGAGTTTCATGGTTTCCCCAGCTTCA
The DNA here is from genome assembly GCA_027410445.1 of Discoglossus pictus. Classification (NCBI taxonomy): domain Eukaryota; kingdom Metazoa; phylum Chordata; class Amphibia; order Anura; family Alytidae; genus Discoglossus; species Discoglossus pictus. The sequence continues at coordinate 100,669,359 of CM050172.1, read as the reverse complement.
CCTGGGAGTTACCTGCCAGACCCATGCTTTGCCCAGGAGCCTCATGGTTTCCCCAGCTTCACCTGGGAGTTACCTGCCAGCCCTATGCTATGCCCTGGAGCTTCATGGTTTCCCTAGCTTCACCTGGGAGTTACCTGCCAGCCCCATGCTTTGCCCAGGAGCTTCATGGTTTCCCCAGCTTCACCTGGGAGTTACCTGCCAGCCCCATGCTTTGCCCAGGGGCTTCATGGTTTCCCCAGCTTCACCTGGGAGTTACCTGCCAGCCCCATGCTTTGCCCAGTAGCTTCATGTTTTCCCCAGCTTCACCTGGGAGTTACCTGCCAGCCCCATGCTTTGCCCAGGAGCTTCATGGTTTCCCCAGCTTCACCTGGGAGTTACCTGCCAGCCCCATGCTTTGCCCAGGGGCTTCATGGTTTCCCCAGCTTCACCTGGGAGTTACCTGCCAGCCCCATGCTTTGCCCAGTAGCTTCATGTTTTCCCCAGCTTCACCTGGGAGTTACCTGCTAGCCCCCTGCTTTGCCCAGGGGCTTCATGGTTTCCCCAGCTTCACCTGGGAGTTACTTGCCAGCCCCATGCTTTGCCCAGGGGCTTCATGGTTTCCCCAGCTTCACCTGGGAGTTACCTGCCAGCCCCATGCTTTGCCCAGGGGCTTCATGGTTTCCCCAGCTTCACCTGGGAGTTACCTGCCAGCCCCCTGCTTTGCCCAGGAGCTTCATGTTTTCCTCAGCTTCACCTGGGAGTTACCTGCCAGCCCCATGTTTTGCCCAGGAGCTTCATGTTTTCCTCAGCTTCACCTGGGAGTTACCTGCCAGCCCCCTGCTTTGCCCAGGGGCTTCATGGTTTCCCCAGCTTCACCTGGGAGTTACCTGCCAGCCCCCTGCTTTGCCCAGGAGCTTCATGTTTTCCCCATCTTCACCTGGGAGTTACCTGCCAGCCCCCTGCTTTGCCCAGGGGCTTCATGGTTTCCCCAGCTTCACCTGGGAGTTACCTGCCAGCCCCATGCATTGCCCAGGGGCTTCATGGTTTCCCCAGCTTCACCTGGGAGTTACCTGCCAGCCCCATGCTTTGCCCAGGGGCTTCATGGTTTCCTCAGTTTCACACAGGTGCTTTTATGGTCCCCCAGATTCTCCCAGGAGTTGGATGGACTACCCAGATTTGCATAGGAGTTACCTGCACCCCCCCCCCCTGCTTTGCCAAGGAGCTTGCTGACATCTCCAGTTTAACTCAGAAACGTCACTACTTCCCCAGTTTCAGCCTGGATCTTGTTGTTTTCTCCAGGAATTGGTAACCTTCAAAGCTTCAAGACCCATTGTACTTTTTCCATCTTTATCAAGGGGTTTTCTGAATGAGGGGACACAGGAGTTGCATTTTTTTTAATTAACACTTCTTGTCCCTCAGACATTGAATAGTAAAAGTCATTACAGTCAAGTCACCAAAAATGTGCTTATATATTTATATTGTGCCTTTAAGAGGTGTTTCCACTTTTCCTTTATCCCACTTCCTATCTATTACTTACAAGATGTAACTAGGACATACATTAGAGTTAGGCTCACTGTTCATATTGGATATTTTAATCAAGTGGTTCACTAAATGGATTTGACCTATAAACATTTGTAGCTCACATCGATTCATTGTAAATAATTTATTACATTCTTTTTAATTCAAGTCTTCATGACTTACTTTCCATTAACAGGGCTATATATTTTATAAGGGAACACAGTAAGCTCGTTAGCACTACACACACAAAACAGATTTTAATTAGTGTTGAGGATTAGTCGTAGAGAGCGATCATTAGGTAGATGTCCTGTTCTTTTTCATAAACACTGTTTTTTTTTATGAAATGCACACAGTAAATGTTTACTGAAGGTGATAATTACAAAGTTATGATTTCCAACTGGTTTAATATTAAAGTATTATACCATATTATACCATTTCATTTTTTTAAAAGTACTATTCATCAGAAAGACAAGAAAAACACACCTGAAGAACCTTACTAAGGGCTCTTATAACTACAGCATATTAAAGTTCATCACATAACCTATATAACACTTGAGAAACTTTACTAATGGAAATCTATTGCAGACCCCAGTTGTTTTTGGGGTTGCCCTGAAGTGGCATCTTTTATTCATGCATGGTGGACTTGCCCCAAAACTCAACAACTATGGAGAGAGGTGTTTGATTTAGCCTCTTCTTTAAAAGATTCTCCATTGATGGCAAATGTTGGTATCGCTCCATTGGGTCCCCTTCCCGAGACTATTCAGCCTCACAAAATACATTTTTACAATTCCTGATGTTACCAACAAAAAGTCACATTGCCAAGCAATGGAAGTCAAGCATACCAAACTTACAGGTCGTTAAAAATAAATTGAATTATATACTAGTTTATGAAAGACTGTCCCACCTATTGGCCGACTCTCTCCCCAAGTTTCTAGAGATTTGGAGCCCCTGGCTAAACTTGGCCTCTAGCTTATCTCTCTCAGGAAATCAGACATCCCTGACGGTGGACCGTGTATCAAGGAGAGGAGGCAAGAGGGCCTCACTGACCTGGTTGGGATCTGAGGGGCTGTGAAGTCAGGTATATAGGGCAAAAAACGTAATTAGTGCCTATTCTTTATTATTAATATATTAAACATTACGTTTTAATGATCTTTCAACTCTCTTTACAGTTTAAGAGGGCACCACAAAACTGATAATTTTCTCTTTTCTTGTCTTTTTGACTTATAACTATTTAAATGCTTGACCGTAGGAGCACTGGCGCAATACCTATTGTGCCTTATTCAATTGAGCAATTGTAAGTTACTGGAGCCCGTAATAGAAGCCATAATTTAATTCACTATTCATTTGCGTTTTTTTCTGAGCCGCAAACGGGCTACGTGTTACGGGCTTGAAATCCTTGCGGTTGTTACAACTGTAACTTACACCCCATCAAGCCTTAGATCTTTCACATTCATAAGAGTTACAATCGCAAATATGTCTTCAATTGCGACAATTCCTCAAGCCCGCAAATATTTTCACACCCGTAAGTGGCAAATGTAGAAGGAAATCCTACGAGTACTAGAGAGGACCCTCAAAGGGGTTAAAGACATGTCCATAGCACTGTAAAAGCAAATAAAAAATCATTACTGCACTGTAAATAACAGGGACAGCAATGACAGACATTAGAATTAATTGCACAACAGCCTCAAGCCCGCAAATCGGTAATCAAAAAACATTTTATTTTATGAGTCATTTTGGGGTTATATCGATCTTGGGAATCAATGAGACTGATAATTCATTTTTATTATTGTGAGTTTTTCGTTTTTTCAAGTTGGATATTGGACCTCCAAACGCTAATTGATTGACATGTAACCTCCATGTTTTACTGCCGTAATAATGATGGTCTCATTTTCTATTGGCTGCTTCGAAATGGGAGATTATGGCCTTGCTTAATTGATCAGGTTCCTGCCCTAAACTGCTATGAACAAGTGCATGTAGATGTTCTGTTTAGTATATATGGCCCTAAATGTCTAATAATATTATGCAGTCACAAATGAGTTTCCACCGGTGGGATCTCTCACACAATTTCTGATATGTATGAAATATCCCCATGTATGAAACCCACATCTAAACCAACTTGATATGAATAAAGGTAAAATTAATCTTAAATGTCGTTGCTATGGTTCCTCTGTATTAATCCATGAGCAATAGTTACTGCCCACACACTGATAACAGCCACCAAACAGCGTGAGACCCACTATGGAAATGTCATGAGTGTACCTGACAGAAAACAAGTGACTGTGATATCCTGGCAGGGCCACGCTGGGCCACGTTGGTGACACCTCATACTTATTTATTGCTTAGGAACAAGAGGAACCTGATCTGTTTTTTATTATTCTTTGACATTCAGATGTTACTAATTAATAAAACTCCAATTTATCTCCAACTTCAAGGGATCTGATGGAAAAAGAGCTGATTAATTTTGGAAATGTAACTGCTAAAGAATTACACAGGACCACAGTAGCATGGAAGAGCTGGCCCACGTATACAGGTCCACAGTAGGACTGAGGTGCTGGCCCACGTATACAGGTCCAAAGTAGGACTGAGGTGCTGGCCCATGTATACAGGTCCACAGTAGGACTGAGGTGTTGGCCCAAGTCTACAGGTCCACAGTAGGACTGAGGTGTTGGCCCAAGTATACTGGTCCAAAGTAGAACTGAGGAGCTGGCCCACGTATACAGGTCCACAGGAGGACTGAGGAGCTGGCCCACATATACAGGACCAAAGTAGGACTGAGGTGCTGGCCCATGTATACAGGTCCACAGTAGGACTGAGGTGTTGGCCCAAGTCTACAGGTCCACAGTAGGACTGAGGTGTTGGCCCAAGTATACAGGTCCAAAGTAGGACTGAGGAGCTGGCCCACATATACAGGTCCACAGTAGGACTGAGGTGCTGTCCCACGTATACAGGTCCACAGTAGTACTGAGGTGCTGGCCCACGTATACAAGTCCATAGTAGGACTGAGGAGCTGGCCCACGTATACAGGTCCATAGTAGGACTGAGGAGCTGGCCCACGTATGCAGGTCCACAGTAGGACTGAGGAGCTGGCCCACGTATACAGGTCCACAGTAGGACTGAGGAGCTGGCCCACGTATACAGGTCCACAGTAGGATTGAGGTGCTGGCCCACGTATACAGGTCCACAGTAGGACTGAGGTGCTGGCCCAAGTATACAGGTCCACAGTAGGACTGAGGAGCTGGCCCATGTCTATAGGTCGCCAGTAGGACTGAGGTGCTGCCCCACGTATACAGGTCCACAGTAGGACTGAGGTGCTGGCCCACGTATACAGGTCCACAGTAGGACTAAGGAGCTGGCCCACGTATACAGGTCCTCAGTAGGACTGAGGTGCTGGCCCACGTATACAGGTCCACAGAAGGACTGAGGAGATGGCCCAAGTATACAGGTCCACAGTAGGACTGAAGAGCTGACCCACGTATACAGGTCCACAGTAGGACTGAGGAGCTGGCCCACGTATAAAGGTCCTCAGTAGGACTGAGGTGCTGGCCCACGTATACAGGTCCACAGTAGGACTGAGGAGCTGGCCCACGTATATATGTTCACAGTAGGACTGAGGAGCTGGCCCACATATACAGGTCCTCAGTAGGACTGAGGTGCTGGCCCACGTATACAGGTCCACAGTAGGACTGAGGTGCTGGCCCAAGTATACAGGTCCACAGTAGCACTGAGGAGCTGGCCCAAGTATACAGGTCTCCAGTAGTACTGAGGAGCTGGCCCACGTATAAAGGTCCTCAGTAGGACTGAGGTGCTGGCCCACTTATACAGGTCCACAGTAGGACTGAGGAGCTGGCCCACGTATATATGTTCACAGTAGGACTGAGGAGCTGGCCCACATATACAGGTCCTCAGTAGGACTGAGGTGCTGGCCCACGTATACAGGTCCACAGTAGGACTGAGGAGCTGGTCCACGTATATATGTTCACAGTAGGACTGAGGAGCTGGCCCACGTATACAGGTCCACAGTAGGACTGAGGTGTTGGCCCACGTATACAGGTCCACAGTAGGACTGAGGAGCTGGCCCACGTATACAGGGCCACAGTAGGACTGAGGAGCTTGCCCACGTATACAGGTCCACAGTTGGACTGAGGTGCTTGCCCATGTATACAGGTCCACAGTAGGACTGAGGTGCTGGCCCACCTATACAGGTCCACAGTAGCATTGAGGAGCTGGCCCAAGTATACAGGTCCACAGTAGGACTGAGGAACATTTAGAGCAGCATGATCTTAAAAAAGGAAAGAGCATCATATACAATAGCAAATGGCCCATGGAAGTAAAACGTCTAAATACATAAATGACTCAAATGTAGTTTCTTCACTAGAAATGGGACATAAAGTCTAAATCCCACAAACAGATTATTTTCACACCTGGAGAGTGTGGAGGATATTACATTTATAGCACTTTGCTGGTTCGCCACCGGTCTCAGCTTTGGCCCAGCAGGAGTGTGAGCAATAGACCTGGCAAATTGTTTGGCCCTTTAATCAAAAACTGCACAAACTCAAGTGAAATGTGTACAACAGATATATAACTGACCAGTACAGACTTTATGTGTCTACACGCAAGGACAGCCCGGCCCTGAGGGTCAGACGTCTCCCAAGCAGATCCCAGACGTGTTTTGGCAAAACCAGACCAGCGAATTGCAGCTGGAACCATCTAGTAACCTACCAAGCCTCACAGGAACTATTTAAAAAAATGAAGAAGCATATTATCCATCCATTTAGAAATCTACGTCGGAAAATCAGAATAAAATTATAATGAATCTAAAATAATCAACACAGACCAAGATTTGATAAATGTGCCATAAGGATCACGCAATGTCTTTCTCAATTCTACTGAAAGCTGGTTGTGTTCGCTCCAACGTATATTAATGAATTTGTCCAGGTACCTGCTCTGTTTCTTTTATTTCATTTCAGAAACACAATATTTCTGTAAAAAGCTTTAACATTGATTTGTTGTGTGTTTCTTTTCACAAGACTCGAATACTAACCGTAAAATAGTTTTTTGGTCCATTCTATAGGAACAATGATGCAGCTATTGTAGTCTCTGATTACCCCAGGTTGTAATTAAAGATTACCGGTAATTATTCCTGCTCCATTTCATCCGTAACAATCATTATTATGCAATTGAGCAAAGTTAAATCGATAGGATATCAATATGGTGCCTGTGGTGGAGGGGAGGATGGAGATTTGTTTTTGTAGCATTGTAAATCAAATATATATGTTGTTTCACAGGAGATTTGTAACAATATAGAAGAAACATTTGCAAAGTGTAACCCATGGTCCATTGGTTTATTCAGATGGTCCAAGGGGGAGCTGGGATTACAAATGGCAAGAAACAGAATCAATGATATATAAGAACTGCAATTACATATTTATACTAAGCTGTTTTGAAGAACTCAACTTGATAATAGAAAAAAAATATTAAAAACTAGAATATATAAATATTGTCTTTAATTTGATAACTATTACATGCAAATATTGAGCCCGATTCAGTTGAGATGTCGCATGTTACTGTAGCACGTAAGTGAGGTCGCAAGTTAATTTGCTATTCAATTGGCGTCTTTATGAGGGCCCCAAACGGGTTAGGAGTTACGGCCTTAAAAAGCTTCGCGATGGTTAAGCCCATAACTTAAAACCTCCCGAAGCCTTTAATCTTTCACTTTTGAAAGATTTCCGAGCGCTAAAATCGCAAATCGCTATTCAATTGCTCCAATTCCCTCAAGCCCACACCCGTAAATGGCAAATGACAGAGAAAATCTAACGAGTGCTAGAGAGGACACGTAAGGGCGACAAACGCCTATTTGTAGCACCGTAAATGCAAATAAAAAAAATAATACTGCACTTAAAATAAGGGAAAAACAATAAAAGACATTAGAATGAATTGCCCAAACCGACTCAAGCTCGCAAATCGGCAGTAAATAAGATTTATTTTTATGTTTCATTTCAGGGTCTAATCAATCTCGGGTATCAATGAGTTAATACATATCAGGCCACCCACATGGACTAGAACAGTATTGGCATTCATTTTCATAATTCTGTATTTTGCGGTTTTGCGAGTTTGACCGTATATCGGACCCCCAAACTTATTTGATTGACATGTAACCTCCATCTATTACTGCCGTAATAATGACGGTCTCATTTTCTATTGGCTGCTTCAAAATGGGAGGTTACGGTCTTGCTTAATTGATCATGTTCCCGTCCTGAATTGCTCCGAACCAGCTCCGAACTGCTTGTGCCAGTAACTTGCGGGCTTGAGCAATTGAATAGCTTGGGGAATAGGAGACGAATGGGAGCCCGCAACACACCCGCAGACATACGGCCTACATCACGCGAGTTGTGGGCTTGCAATTGAATCAGGCCCATTCTGTGTAGTTTCTGATTTTCTGCTTTGTCGGTGCAGCAGGGGATTTACACACATCAGTGACCCGTCTAAACCCTCAGCAATGCAAGTTCTTTGTGGGGAAAAAAATGAGAAGGGAAAAAATACCTACTAACCCCAAAATACTGTCAATCAGATTAAAATGTGTTCAATATTCCTCCTTCTCTAATTATCCAGAATATCCCTATATGCACCTTTTATTCAAAAATATATCTAATCCTTTTTTAAAGTTATATACAGTGTTACATCTGCTGTCCCAACCTATTTGATAGAGAGTTCCACAGTCTGACTACCCTTACTGTGAAAGACCCTTTTCCTTATTTAAGGTGGGATCTTGTTTCTTCTAACCTCAAGAGATGTCCTCTTGTCAGTTGAAAACCACTTGGCACAAAACGCTCCCTTGACAAAGACTTATACTGACCCTGGATGTATTAATATAAAGTAATCATATCTTAGGGGGCTTTATTCTAGAATTTAGAGTTTTTTCATAGATTAGTCCGTCCATTCCCCTAAGTAGTTTTGTTGCCCTTCTCTGTACTTTTTCCAGCTCTAAATGTCCTTTTTATGAAGTGATGATCAATATGGTAATAAACCCATGAACATTGGTGGAGAGATAGTAGTGAGGTCTTCCCTGGCGAGGTCTCTCTTTGCAATGTGAGCTGCACTGTAAGCACAGACTATTTTCTTACTGCCATTTTGCCTAATAGTTTAATTGACATTTGTACTTCTTGAAGGACCCCTGTAGCCAACAGAGCAGGTGATGCATTTTCTGTATTCAAGGTCCCCTCACATTTCTATTATCCTCACACCCCACTCTTTGCTCATTCGCATTCTAAGACAATTACTCCTTCCCGTCTCAGCCACACTAATCGCCACATTAATCCAGATTTTCAGCCTCTCCCTATAAACTGACAAGTTTCAAATGTAATCCACCATGAATGCCCCCACGAAACTCATCTACTTTACTCGCCTCTCCTCCTTTCTGTCAGTGTCTTCATTGGCTCCTTATATCCTGCAGAATAATATCCAAAATCTTACACATACAAAGCCCTGAATGAGTCCCCACCCTACTACACCTCTGCTCTCATCTCCAAGTAGACCTCAAACCGATTCCTTAATTCTGCTCATGACCCTCTCCTATATTCATCCTCATTACCTCCTCTTCTCACATCTTCAAGACTTCCCCATGCAGCTCCTTCCCATACTATGGTAGGTCCATCTTTACCAGAAAGCCAAACACGTATAGTGCTCAAGCCTACTGTTTTCTGATATCAATGGACCTGCTGGTTCAGTCTTCGGTATGACATACCGTCCAACCTCCTCCTTTGGGACCTCTTCCTTAAGCATCTCCTTTAGAATGTAAGCTCTGCGGAGCAGGTTCTTCCTCTCATTTTGTATCAATATTTCCATATGTATATAGCTCTGCATAACATGTTGCCTCTTTATAAATAAAGGTTATTATTATCATTAATAACAACAGGAACAACTACTACTACTAATAATAATAAAGAGAAACAAAAATGGCAGCTGTCACTGCAGTTTTTTAAGCAATCAATAAATATATAAGTGTATATATATTTTTAGTTTTTAAGACATTTTAGTGATAATAAAGTTTAGTTCTTCAAAATATTATAATGTAAATATAGAACTAGAAACTAAAATACCGAAATAAATAAAAAAAATAATAATCTAAACATAATTAGACTGCACTGGCCCAGAGGCGAGCCCCGGTGCACGGCGCCAGCATTAGCTCCACCTGTTGCCTACACGCAGCTTTTACCAGCAAAGCAACCACTCACAGATGTGTCAAGAATGGTCAATAACATCAGATTCAATAATTACCAGAGAGAGTGGGAAATTCTAGATGATACATGGGGCTGACCAGTCAGAGGAAGTAAGCTGAGGGAGGATGCCATGATCATCCTTCTTAGGACATTGGATGCCCCTTCCGCAAGACCGCCCAGTTCCTCTCACCCCCAGGGTCGGTCCTGTCCCCTCCAGTCCATCTGGCTAACCAGGGAGTCACTTTCTCGTACTTGGTGTACTTCTTGGGCCAGTGATTATACTGTCCCTCCCTAGGTCCAGAAGACAAAGATTCAAATGGAGGAGGATATTTGTTAGAAACAGCTCAGTTAGCCACTTTCAAAAAGACTTTCTCAATTATTACTTAATATTTAAGGAAAAATGTACCTTACAAGCTTAGGGCTCTATTACATGGCACTGATAAGAAATCCTGTAAGGAAACTTCCCACTTAGGGCGCCACATAGCTATTACCCACAGCAAACCCTAATGAGGAAACCTTTATGAGTGATAATATGTTCCATATATAGGTCCCATCAGACGTCTGACCTAATACTACATGTTCTGGTAAAGCTCGGCAGCCGTTCACAGTCAGTCTAAACCCTTCCTGTCAGAGCCCCACCCAAACCCTTACTGTAAGGTGCTACCTGATAAGAAACCAGTCTCACAAGAAGCTAAATTGATACCCTTCCTTACCACAGGGAATGTGTTAAAATGTAATACAAAATAAATATGCTCCTTTATGACCTCTCCGTCTATACAAAGCTAACCCTATGAGACTGGCCATTCCCCAGAATCCCTTCAACACCCACTGACCTGGAGTGGAGGACCCATAAACACTCTATTAATTCCCTTACTTATAGCTACCTATACTAAATTAATAGTAATTGCCCCATAGGAGTTCCAGTGGAACCCCATGTAGATTGTAAGTCTGCGAGTTCCAATCCTGCAAGGTGCTTTTAGGAAAGCGCTATGGACACCGGATTCCAAGATCAAAGACAAGGCCATCCACTCTTTTCAATATGGGAATCTTGAACTTGTCATTGCCTGGAACTTAACTTATGTGTAGCGCTACGGAATATGTTGGGGCGTCACAAATAAACAATAATAATAATAATAGTCCCTATCACCTATGAAGGTTCATAAAGACCAAAAGGGCTCTATTGCTATCTACCATATTGCTGTATCTCCAAGGAGGTCCCTTTGGATCTCTATGGCCCCTAACATTAGACGGTTACCATAAGGGTTCTAATGAAAAGCACAGAGAGTGTTTAGGGCACCCATGGGATACCCAGGCCCATGGGTACGAATGGAGGGATCATCAATCCCGCATACTAACATTTCCATTTATCGTTAACCCCTTCACTGCCATGGGAGACGTTTTATATAGATAGGGTGGGATGATTATATAGATAGCCTAGTGTGTTCATATTAGAGAGTGGGTAGTGTTGCATATTGTTACTATGGAGACTACTTCTATATGTCCGTTATGAGCACACATGATAACTAGAGAACTATGTGCAACGTCTGTAAGACTCGGGTGACCTTATGCAGGAGACATGTCATAGTTATATAGAACTAGCGACTTGCCCGTCAAAAAATGACGGCAATAAAATTGTAAGGCAGGTAATGCTGTTTGGTGTAGACACGCGGTGAATGGGTTTGTGTTTATTGTGTGATTTTACTTAGGCTGCGTGCGCGAGGGGAAGCCGTTAGTGTAGCTGTGTACTTCCACATTCTGTAAGGTAATGTTGTAAAATTGCGGCGAATGTGGATGTGGTACGCGGGTGTGGATGATTTAGCGTCCTTGGTAAGAGTGTATTTTGAAAAATCTGTATGTGCTTGGTGGTGTTTTGCGTCTTTAGGGTCCCGTAGCCTTGTTTTCGTTTTTTTCGGCGGCCATTTTTTCTCTTGCTTAGGGGATTTTCGTGTGTCTGAACTCGGGAATTTGGACTTAAATTGAGGTGTAACTTCACTTGCCGACGTCCTGGATGCCCCCCCCCCCCCTTGCTGTGGGTAAGATTTTTATGTATTTGTTGTGTGTATTTATTGTGTTTTTAATGTTTTTATGTGCGCGCAGTTCTGCCGATAAGGTTGTATTTGTGTGAGCTCATAATGTTTTGCGACTTGTATTTTTTGATGCTAAGTCCGTAAATTTTCCATTGTAAGTCCCGCCTGCGGCTCATTGCAGCTGAAGTGGGAGCCTCCACCTCCACAAATGCGGCCCCTCGCTTCGCCAGTGTCCGCATTTGTGGTGCGAAAGTCGTAGGGAGTCGTAGGGATGAGCGCCTATGGCGCTCCTTGCCAGCAACTGTGGCCCTCGCGTTGCGGCGGGCTAAGCAAGCCCGCAAGCGTTGGCAACAACCCGCATGCTCCACTATATATGTGATTCCCTATTCTGCATATGAGCCCTGCGGGACTTCCTATGGGACCCATGTAATATCTAGATACAATCTCTATTAGGAGCTCCCTTTGCTACATCTCAGCCCTGCGGGACTTCCTATGGGACCCATGTAATATCTAGATACATTCTCTGTTAGGAGCTCCCTTTGCTACATCTCAGCCCTGCGGGACTTCCTATGGGACCCATGTAATATCTAGATACATTCTCTGTTAGGAGCTCCCTTTGCTACATCTCAGCCCTGCGGGAGCTCCTATGGGACCCATGTAATATCTAGATACATTCTCTGTTAGGAGCTCCCTTTGCTACATCTCAGCCCTGTGGGACTTCCTATGGGACCTATGTAATATCTAGATACAATCTCTGTTAGGAGCTCCCTTTGCTACATCTCAGCCCTGCGGGAGCTCCTATGGGACCCATGTAATATCTAGATACATTCTCTGTTAGGAGCTCCCTTTGCTACATCTCAGCCCTGCGGGAGCTCCTATGGGACCCATGTAATATCTAGATACATTCTCTGTTAGGAGCTCCCTTTGCTACATCTCAGCCTTGTGGGACTTCCTATGGGACCCATGTAATATCTAGATACAATCTCTGTTAGGAGCTCCCTTTGCTACATCTCAGCCCTGTGGGACTTCCTATGGGACCCATGTAATATCTAGATACAATCTCTGTTAGGAGCTCCCTTTGATACATATCAGCCTTGTGGGAGCTCCTATGGGACCCATGTAATATCTAGATACAATCTCTGTTAGGAGCTCCCTTTGCTACATCTCAGCCCTGCGGGAGCTCCTATGGGACCCATGTAATATCTAGATACATTCTCTGTTAGGAGCTCCCTTTGCTACATCTCAGCCCTGCGGGACTTCCTATGGGACCCATGTAATATCTAGATACATTCTCTGTTAGGAGCTCCCTTTGCTACATCTCAGCCCTGCGGGACTTCCTATGGGACCCATGTAATATCTAGATACATTCTCTGTTAGGAGCTCCCTTTGCTACATCTCAGCCCTGTGGGACTTCCTATGGGACCCATGTAATATCTAGATACGATCTCTGTTAGGAGCTCCCTTTGCTACATCTCAGCCCTGCGGGAGCTCCTATGGGACCCATGTAATATCTAGATACATTCTCTGTTAGGAGCTCCCTTTGCTACATCTCAGCCCTGCGGGAGCTCCTATGGGACCCATGTAATATCTAGATACATTCTCTGTTAGGAGCTCCCTTTGCTACATCTCAGCCTTGTGGGACTTCCTATGGGACCCATGTAATATCTAGATACAATCTCTGTTAGGAGCTCCCTTTGCTACATCTCAGCCCTGCGGGAGCTCCTATGGGACCCATGTAATATCTAGATACAATCTCTGTTAGGAGCTCCCTTTGCTACATCTGAGCCTTGTGGGATTTCCTATGGGACCCATGTAATATCTAGATACATTCTCTGTTAGGAGCTCCCTTTGCTACATCTGAGCCTTGTGGGACTTCCTATGGGACCCATGTAATATCTAGATACAATCTCTGTTAGGAGCTCCCTTTGCTACATCTCAGCCCTGTGGGTCTTCCTATGGGACCCATGTAATATCTAGATACAATCTCTGTTAGGAGCTCCCTTTGCTACATCTCAGCCCTGCGGGAGCTCCTATGGGACCCATGTAATATCTAGATACATTCTCTGTTAGGAGCTCCCTTTGCTACATCTCAGCCCTGCGGGAGCTCCTATGGGACCCATGTAATATCTAGATACATTCTCTGTTAGGAGCTCCCTTTGCTACATCTCAGCCTTGTGGGACTTCCTATGGGACCCATGTAATATCTAGATACATTCTCTGTTAGGAGCTCCCTTTGCTACATCTGAGCCTTGTGGGACTTCCTATGGGACCCATGTAATATCTAGATACATTCTCTGTTAGGAGCTCCCTTTGCTACATCTCAGCCTTGTGGGATTTCCTATGGGACCCATGAAATATCTAGATACATTCTCTGTTAGGAGCTCCCTTTGCTACATCTGAGCCTTGTGGGACTTCCTATGGGATCCATATAATATCTAGATACAATCTCTGTTAGGAGCTCCCTTTGCTACATCTCAGCCTTGTGGGATTTCCTATGGGACCCATGTAATATTTAGATACATTCTCTGTTAGGAGCTCCCTTTGCTACATCTGAGCCTTGTGGGACTTCCTATGGGACCCATGTAATATCTAGATACAATCTCTGTTAGGAGCTCCCTTTGCTACATCTCAGCCTTGTGGGATTTCCTATGGGAGCCACGTGATGGGGCCTTTATGATTTAGCACCTTCATTACATGAACGGGCCATTTTAGACCATGTTCAGTTTTAATTTAGCTTTCCACAGCTGGAGGAGAATTTGAGCCGTTATGAATCTTATTTTAAGCATTAATGATCTGCTATCACCGGCTGTCACAGGAAAGCATATTATAGACACAGAATCAATGCCGATATAAAGCAGGGACAGCCGCACAAACATCTGTACGGAGATAATTAGGGCACGGGGAGCTTGAAAGAAATGCAACGGAATAAAACACTGTAGAAATGATGGCAGAAAATGTAAAACTGTGTATTTTAGAACTTTCCACAGAAATAAACCAAGTTTCATATTTAGTTTAGTGTTTATGTAATAGGAAATGTCTCCAAGTCTGCCAAATGTGGAAGGTTTATAAATAAATAATATATAACATTGATGGCATAATCTCTATGAGAAGTAATCATTTAATATCTTCTAGTCATACCTAAATCATGGCCCCTATTAACTTGGCATCCCGCAACGTCACACAACATGACTGACAGGTGCGGGTGTTGTTACGGCAGGATATCGTTCTGAATATATATGATCAGGAGACCTGAGAACAAAGACTCAGAGATGCTACTAGTAATGTTCAGTATAGGGTGATACATTGTTATTACATAGTATCAAAGTAACATAGTAATTGAGGAAAACCTTCAATCCATCACGTTCAACCTTTTATATATCTAATAATCATTGCAATAAGTGAATTTGTAATTAATCTAGAGGAAGGAAACAAAAAAATAACATTTTAACTTTAGTTTGTTGTCCCAACCTCTTTGGTAGGGAGTTCCACAGTCTGACTGCTATTAATGTAAATAACCCCCTTCCTTTCTTTAACGTGTAACCTTTTATTTTTCTAACATAAGCACAGAAGGCTCCCCTGGCATAGCTTTATATTGGCATTGGATGTATTTATGTACGGTGATCATATCCCCGCTTAGGGGGCATTATTTTAGAGAAAACAAGTTTTATTTGGTCTGCCTGCCCCTGTATTTGTTTTGTTGCCTTTCTCTGTAATTTTTCTATCTTTGTTCTTTTTATTAAATAATGACCAAAATTGTTCTTCGTATTCCATCATTTTCTGAGTTAACTGCCTGACACATCAGCAAATATGGAGACAATACTTTCCAGTCTTACTTTAAAGTCATTAATAATATGTTAGAAGTGAGAGGACCTACTACTGAACAATGAAGAACCAACTTACCATATTCGTCTACTGAGTTGTCTTAATCTAAGCTCTTCTTTACCTCTTCATAGAAACTAATAAGATTTGCACAGAAAATATATACCTCCCTGACTTCTACTTATTATTTTATTCATATGGATCTATTTCTGTATAATAACCCTTAGCACCCTTTTCTAAGAGCCTCCCTGCTATGGATGTGAGACTTACCGGTCTATGGTTCCCTGAATTTGCACTTGCTCCCTTCTTAAACAAATGATCACTGCTTTCTCCAGTCATTTGGTACTGAGCTTGTGCAATTTGACATGTAACATGTAGAGATGCACATTATATTCCCATCGAGCATATTGTAGCGCTGCCCTTATCACCAAGGCAATATATTGTAGCTCTTGCAACCAGCCCTATAATAAAGTATTTCTACAGTATAACAATAAAAATGTAGGCTTGCCACTATGTCTATGACTATATGTTCAGTTGCCACTAACATTATAAATATATTGTAACATTTCCACTATCACTATAAAAACATATTACAGTGTTGGCACTATCAGTAAGACAACATATTGAAGAATTATATATATTACTATAACTATATGTGGAGGAATTACTACTATTACTATAAAGACATTGCTATGATCAGTATAACAAACTATTACAGCATTGCCACGATAAATATCACATATAATAGTTGTGGTAATTGAGAGTTTCTCGGTAACTCTATGTTAAAAGTTCTTGGTTGCGCATGCGCAATGAGCGCCGAAGGCGTAACTGGCTTGATGGGGCTGCAATGAGCGATTAAGGCGCTCATCGTGTGGCCTGTAACGTAGAGGGGGAGAGGCTCCGAACGGCTTATGAGTTACAGGCTTCAAAAAAATTACCTGGTTTAACGACAACATTTTTTTCAAGCCTGTAACTCGGAAGCCATTTGTAGGTCGCCAAAAGACGCCAATTAATTAGAAAATGAACTTACAACCTCACACACAGCACGGGGGGAGGCAGGGAGCCTGTAAGTGAGGTTGCAAGCTAATTTGTTATTTAGTTGGCATTTTTGGGAAGTCTCAGAACAGCAAAGCGAGAAAAAAAATGGCGGCCGTAAAGCTGTAGATTTTTTTCAAGCTCGTAAATCGGAAACACAGTTTGGGCTTGGGGAAAATTATCAATTTCTGAAGCCTGCAAATGGTTTCACACCCGTAAATGCAAACGGAAGCACAGAGGAGGGAGAGGGGGGAGAAAAACACAGGGGAGGGAGAGGGGGGAGAGGGTGGAAAGAGACACAGAGGAGGGAGTGGATGGGAAAGAGACACAGGGGAGGGAGATAAGGGGAAAAAAAACCAAAGGAGGTAGAGGGGGCCAAGAGAAGGGGGAGAGGCCCGCGATGAACACCGAAGGCGCTCATCACGAGGCACGCAAGTTAGAGAGGGAAGAGCTTTGCATTGCATGGCATATAGCATTGCCAGGCTTCAAATTTTATTGCCATCATTTTTGACAGGGCAAGTTGCTAGTAACAATATATTGTAGCGTATCCATTGTCATTGTAACTATATATTGTAGTATTGCCACTATCACTATATGCCACCTATTACTGTGTTGCCACTATCACTATAACAATATACTGTAGAATTGTCGTTATCACTATAAGAACGTATTACAGTTGAATCGATCACTATTAGTGTATGTTGTATAACACTATAACAATATATTGCAGGGTGCAACTATCACTATATATTGTAGCACTGTCACAGTATACTTTGGAATTGCCACTATAATAACATGTTATAGCATTACCACTATCACTTAAACAACACGTTGCAGGATTGTCACTATCACTGTAACAATATACTGTAGAATTGCCCTGTCTCCTTAAATATGGCCTGGGTCTGAAGCAGGTCATTCAAGATCTCACTCATAAACTTGACCTTGTTTCCCAGAGTGGTGTGGAAAACTAATTGATAACAAAAGCCCGGGACATCTGACATCCTTAAATCAGATTTGCAATTGCAACACCTTCATGTAAGTCTTCTCCTGTGCATGTACGTCTTCTCCTGTGCATGTAAGTGCCCTCCTTAGCATGTAAGTTTCCTCCTGTGCATGTAAGTCTCCTGCTGTGCATGTAAGTATCTTTCTGTGCATGTAAGTCTTCTTCTGTGCATGTAATTCTCCTCCTGTGCATGTAAGTCTCCTCCTGTGCATGTGAGTCTCCTCCTGTGCATGTAAGTCTCCTCCTATGCATGTAAGTATCCTTCTGTGCATGTAAATCTCCTTCTGTGCATGTAAGTCTCCTCCTGTGCATGTAAGTCTCCTCCTTAGCATGTAAGTATCCTTCTGTGCATGTAAGTCTCCTCCTGTGCATGTAAGTCTCCTGCTGTGCATCTAAGTCTCCTCCTGTGCATGTAAGTGTCCTCCTTAGCATGTAAGTCTCCTCCTGTGCATGGAAGTCTCCTCCTGTGCATGTAAGTCTCCTGCTGTGCATCTAAGTCTCCTCCTGTGCATGTAAGTCTCCTTCTGTGCATGGAAGTCTCCTCCTGTGCATGGAAGTCTCCTCCTTAGCATGTAAGTCTCCTCCTGTGCATGTAAGTCTCCTCCTGTGCATGTAAGTGTCCTCCTTAGCATGTAAGTCTCCTCCTGTGCATGGAAGTCTCCTCCTGTGCATGTAAGTCTCCTGCTGTGCATCTAAGTTTCCTCCTGTGCATGTAAGTCTCCTTCTGTGCATGGAAGTCTCCTCCTGTGCATGTAAGTCTCCTCCTTAGCATGTAAGTCTCCTCCTGTGCATGTAAGTCTCCTCCTGTGCATGTAAGTGTCCTCCTTAGCATGTAAGTCTCCTCCTGTGCATGTAAGTCTCCTCCTGTGCATGTAAGTCTCCTCCTTAGCATGTAAGTCTCCTCCTGTGCATGTAAGTCTCCTCCTGTGCATGTAAGTGTCCTCTTTAGCATGTAAGTCTCCTCCTGTGCATGTAAGTCTCCTCCTGTGCATGTGAGTCTCCTCCTGTGCATGTAAGTATCCTTCTGTGCATGTAAATCTCCTTCTGTGCATGTAAGTCTCCTCCTGTGCATGTAAGTCTCCTCCTTAGCATGTAAGTATCCTTCTGTGCATGTAAGTCTCCTCCTGTGCATGTAAGTCTCTTCCTGTGTAAGTCTCCTCCTGTGCATGTAAGTCTCCTGCTGTGCATGTAAGTCTCCTCCTGTGCATGTAAGTCTCCTTCTGTGCATGGAAGTCTCCTCCTGTGCATGGAAGTCTCCTCCTTAGCATGTAAGTCTCCTCCTGTGCATGTAAGTCTCCTCCTTTGCATGTAAGTGTCCTCCTTAGCATGTAAGTCTCCTCCTGTGCATGGAAGTCTCTTCCTGTGCATGTAAGTCTCCTCCTTAGCATGTAAGTCTCCTCCTGTGCATGTAAGTCTCCTCCTGTGCATGTAAGTGTCCTCCTTAGCATGTAAGTCTCCTCCTGTGCATGTAAGTCTCCTCCTGTGCATGTAAGTCTCCTCCTTAGCATGTAAGTCTCCTCCTGTGCATGTAAGTATCCTCCTTAGCATGTAAGTCTCCTCCTGTGCATGTAAGTCTCCTCCTGTGCATGTAAGTCTCCTCCTGTGCATGTAAGTATCCTTCTGTGCATGTAAATCTCCTTCTGTGCATGTAAGTCTCCTCCTGTGCATGTAAGTCAGGAGGCAGGGAGCCTGTAAGTGAGGTTGCAAGCTAATTTGTTATTTAGTTGGCATTTTTGGGAAGTCTCAGAAGAGCAAAGCGAGAAAAAAAATGGCGGCCGTAAAGCTGTAGATTTTTTTCAAGCTCGTAAATCGGAAACACTGTTTGGGCTTGGGGAAAATTATCAATTTCTGAAGCCTGCAAATGGTTTCACACCCGTAAATGCAAACGGAAGCACAGAGGAGGGAGAGGGGGGAGAAAAACACAGGGGAGGGAGAGGGGGGAGAGGGTGGAAAGAGACACAGAGGAGGGAGTGGATGGGAAAGAGACACAGGGGAGGGAGATAAGGGGAAAAAAACCCAAAGGAGGTAGAGGGGGCCAAGAGAAGGGGGAGAGGCCCGCGATGAACACCGAAGGCGCTCATCACGAGGCACGCAAGTTAGAGAGGGAAGAGCTTTGCATTGCATGGCATATAGCATTGCCAGGCTTCAAATTTTATTGCCATAATTTTTGACAGGGCAAGTTGCTAGTAACAATATATTGTAGCGTATCCATTGTCATTGTAACTATATATTGTAGTATTGCCACTATCACTATATGTTGACAAATTGCCACCTCTTACTGTGTTGCCACTATCACTATAACAATATACTGTAGAATTGTCGTTACCACTATAAGAACAAATTACAGCTGAATCTATCACTATTAGTGTATGCTGTATAATTGCCACCATCACTATAACAGTTTATTGCAGGGTGCAACTATCACTATATATTGTAGCACTGTCACAGTATACTTTGGAATTGCCACTATAATAACATGTTATAGCATTACCACTAAACAACACATTGCAGGATTGTCACTATCACTGTAACAATATACTGTAGAATTGCCCTGTCTCCTTAACTATGGCCTGGGTCTGAAGCAGGTCATTCAAGATCTCACTCATAAACTTGACCTTGTTTCCCAGAGTGGTGTGGAAAACGAATTGATAACAAAAGCCCGGGACATCTGACATCCTTAAATCAGATTTGCAATTGCAACACCTTCATGTAAGTCTTCTCCTGTGCATGTACGTCTTCTCCTGTGCATGTAAGTGCCCTCCTTAGCATGTAAGTCTCCTCCTGTGCATGGAAGTCTCCTCCTGTGCATGGAAGTCTCCTCCTTAGCATGTAAGTCTTCTTCTGTGCATGTAATTCTCCTCCTGTGCATGTAAGTCTCCTCCTGTGCATGTAAGAATCCTTCTGTGCATGTAAGTCTTCTTCTGTGCATGTAAGTCTCCTCCTGTGCATGTAAGTCTCCTCCTGTGCATGTAATTCTCCTCCTGTGAATGTAAGTCTCCTCCTGTGCATGTAAGTTTCCTCCTGTGCATGTAAGTCTCCTCCTGTGCATGTAAGTATCCTTTTTTGCATGTAAGTCTTCTTCTGTGCATGTAATTCTCCTCCTGTGCATGTAAGTCTCCTCCTGTGCATGTAAGTTTCCTTATGTGCATGTAAGTCTCCTCCTGTGCATGTAAGTCTCCTCCTGTGCATGTAAGTATCCTTCTGTGCATGTAAGTCTTCTTCTGTGCATGTAAGTCTCCTCCTGTGCAAGTAAGTATCCTTCTGTGCATGTAAGTCTTCTTCTGTGCATGTAATTCTCCTCCTGTGCATGTAAGTCTCCTCCTGTGCATGTAAGTTTCCTCCTGTGCATGTAAGTCTCCTCCTGTGCATGTAAGTCTCCTCCTTAGCATGTAAGTATCCTTCTGTGCATGTAAGTTTCCTCCTGTGCATGTAAGTCTCTTCCTGTGTAAGTCTCCTCCTGTGCTTGTAAGTCTCCTACTGTGCATGTAAGTCTCCTCCTGTGCATGTAAGTCTCCTCCTTAGCATGTAAGTCTCCTCCTGTGTATGGAAGTCTCCTCCTGTGCATGGAAGTCTCCTCCTTAGCATGTAAGTCTCCTCCTGTGCATGTAAGTGTCCTCCTTAGCATGTAAGTCTCCTCCTGTGCATGGAAGTCTCCTCCTGTGCATGGAAGTCTCCTCCTTAGCATGTAATTCTCCTCCTGTGCATGTAAGTCTCCTCCTGTGCATGTAAGTCTCCTCCTGTGCATGTAAGTATCCTTCTGTGCATGTAAGTCTTCTTCTGTGCATGTAAGTCTCCTCCTGTGCATGTAAGTATCCTTCTGTGCATGTAAGTCTTCTTCTGTGCATGTAATTCTCCTCCTGTGCATGTAAGTCTCCTCCTGTGCATGTAAGTTTCCTCCTGTGCATGTAAGTCTCCTCCTGTGCATGTAAGTCTCCTCCTTAGCATGTAAGTATCCTTCTGTGCATGTAAGTCTCCTCCTGTGCATGGAAGTCTCCTCCTTAGCATGTAAGTCTTCTTCTGTGCATGTAATTCTCCTCCTGTGCATGTAAGTCTCCTCCTTAGCATGTAAGTATCCTTCTGTGCATGTAAGTCTTCTCCTGTGCATGTAAGTATCCTTCTGTGCATGTAAGTCTTCTTCTGTGCATGTAAGTCTTCTCCTGTGCATGTAAGTTTCCTCCTGTGCATGTAAGTCTTCTTCTGTGCATGTAAGTCTCCTCCTGTGCATGTAAGTCTCCTCCTGTGCATGTAATTCTCCTCCTGTGAATGTAAGTCTCCTCCTGTGCATGTAAGTTTCTTCCTGTGCATGTAAGTCTCCTCCTGTGCATGTAAGTATCCTTCGGTGCATGTAAGTCTTCTTCTGTGCATGTAAGTCTCCTCCTGTGCATGTAAGTATCCTTCTGTGCATGTAAGTCTTCTTCTGTGCATGTAATTCTCCTCCTGTGCATGTAAGTCTCCTCCTGTGCATGTAAGTATCCTCATGTGCATGTAAGTCTCCTCCTGTGCATGTAAGTCTCCTCCCGTGCATGTAAGTATCCTTCTGTGCATGTAAGTCTTCTTCTGTGCATGTAAGTCTCCTCCTGTGCAAGTAAGTATCCTTCTGTGCATGTAAGTCTTCTTCTGTGCATGTAAGTCTCCTCCTGTGCATGTAAGTCTCCTCCTGTGCATGTAATTCTCCTCCTGTGAATGTAAGTCTCCTCCTGTGCATGTAAGTTTCTTCCTGTGCATGTAAGTCTCCTCCTGTGCATGTAAGTATCCTTCGGTGCATGTAAGTCTTCTTCTGTGCATGTAAGTCTCCTCCTGTGCATGTAAGTATCCTTCTGTGCATGTAAGTCTTCTTCTGTGCATGTAATTCTCCTCCTGTGCATGTAAGTCTCCTCCTGTGCATGTAAGTCTCCTCCTGTGCATGTAAGTTTCCTCATGTGCATGTAAGTCTCCTCCTGTGCATGTAAGTCTCCTCCTGTGCATGTAAGTATCCTTCTGTGCATGTAAGTCTTCTTCTGTGCATGTAAGTCTCCTCCTGTGCAAGTAAGTATCCTTCTGTGCATGTAAGTCTTCTTCTGTGCATGTAATTCTCCTCCTGTGCATGTAAGTCTCCTCCTGTGCATGTAAGTTTCCTCCTGTGCATGTAAGTCTCCTCCTGTGCATGTAAGTATCCTTCTGTGCATGTAAGTCTTCTTCTGTGCATGTAAGTCTCCTCCTGTGCATGTAATTCTCCTCCTGTGAATGCAAGTCTCCTCCTGTGCATGTAAGTTTCCTCCTGTGCATGTAAGTCTCCTCCTGTGCATGTAAGTATCCTTCGGTGCATGTAAGTCTTCTTCTGTGCATGTAAGTCTCCTCCTGTGCATGTAAGTATCCTTCTGTGCATGTAAGTCTTCTTCTGTGCATGTAATTCTCCTCCTGTGCATGTAAGTTTCCACCTGTGCATGTAAGTCTCCTCCTGTGCATGTAAGTCTCCTCCTGTGCATGTAAGTATCCTTCTGTGCATGTAAGTCTTCTTCTGTGCATGTAAGTCTCCTCCTGTGCAAGTAAGTATCCTTCTGTGCATGTAAGTCTCCTCCTGTGTATGGAAGTCTCCTCCTTAGCATGTAAGTATCCTTCTGTGCATGTAAGTCTCCTCCTGAGCATGTAAGTCTCTTCCTGTGTAAGTCTCCTCCTGTGCTTGTAAGTCTCCTACTGTGCATGTAAGTCTCCTCCTGTGCATGTAAGTCTCCTCCTTAGCATGTAAGTCTCCTCCTGTGTATGGAAGTCTCCTCCTGTGCATGGAAGTCTCCTCCTTAGCATGTAAGTCTCCTCCTGTGCATGTAAGTCTCCTCCTGTGCATGTAAGTATCCTTCTGTGCATGTAAGTCTTCTCCTGTGCATGTAAGTATCCTTCTGTGCATGTAAGTCTTCTTCTGTGCATGTAATTCTCCTCCTGTGCATGTAATTCTCCTCCTGTGCATGTAAGTTTCCTCCTGTGTATGTAAGTCTCCTCCTGTGCATGTAAGTCTCCTCCTGTGTATGGAAGTCTCCTCCTTAGCATGTAAGTATCCTTCTGTGCATGTAAGTCTCCCCCTGTGCATGTAAGTCTCTTCCTGTGTAAGTCTCCTCCTGTGCTTGTAAGTCTCCTACTGTGCATGTAAGTCTCCTCCTGTGCATGTAAGTCTCCTCCTTAGCATGTAAGTCTCCTCCTGTGTATGGAAGTCTCCTCCTGTGCATGGAAGTCTCCTCCTTAGCATGTAAGTCTCCTCCTGTGCATGGAAGTCTCCTCCTGTGCATGTAAGTCTCCTCCTGTGTATGGAAGTATCCTTCTGTGCATGTAAGTCTTCTTCTGTGCATGTAAGTCTCCTCCTGTGCATGTAAGTCTCCTCCTTAGCATGTAAGTATCCTTCTGTGCATGTAAGTCTCCTCCTGTGCATGGAAGTCTCCCCCTTAGCATGTAAGTCTTCTTCTGTGCATGTAATTCTCCTCCTGTGCATGTAAGTCTCCTCCTGTGCATGTAAGTATCCTTCTGTGCATGTAAGTCTTCTTCTGTGCATGTAAGTCTCCTCCTGTGCATGTAATTCTCCTCCTGTGAATGTAAGTCTCCTCCTGTGCATGTAAGTGTCCTCCTGTGCATGTAAGTCTCCTCCTGTGCATGGAAGTATCCTCCTGTGCATGGAAGTCTCCTCCTTAGCATGTAAGTCTCCTCCTGTGCATGGAAGTCTCCTCCTGTGCATGTAAGTCTCCTCCTGTGCATGTAAGTATCCTTCGGTGCATGTAAGTCGTCTTCTGTGCATGTAAGTCTCCTCCTGTGCATGTAAGTATCCTTGCGTGCATGTAAGTCTTCTTCTGTGCATGTAATTCTCCTCCTGTGCATGTAAGTCTCCTCCTGTGCATGTAAGTATCCTCATGTGCATGTAAGTCTCCTCATGTGCATGTAAGTCTCCTCCTGTGCATGTAAGTCTCCTCCCGTGCATGTAAGTATCCTTCTGTGCATGTAAGTCTTCTTCTGTGCATGTAAGTCTCCTCCTGTGCAAGTAAGTATCCTTCTGTGCATGTAAGTCTTCTTCTGTGCATGTAATTCTCCTCCTGTGCATGTAAGTCTCCTCCTGTGCATGTAAGTTTCCTCCTGTGCATGTAAGTCTCCTCCTGTGCATGTAAGTATCCTCCTTAGCATGTAAGTATCCTTCTGTGCATGTAAGTCTTCTTCTGTGCATGTAAGTCTCCTCCTGTGCATGTAAGTCTCCTCCTGTGCATGTAATTCTCCTCCTGTGAATGTAAGTCTTCTTCTGTGCATGTAAGTTTCCTCCTGTGCATGTAAGTCTCCTCCTGTGCATGTAAGTATCCTTCGGTGCATGTAAGTCTTCTTCTGTGCATGTAAGTCTCCTCCTGTGCATGTAAGTATCCTTCTGTGCATGTAAGTCTTCTTCTGTGCATGTAATTCTCCTCCTGTGCATGTAAGTCTCCTCCTGTGCATGTAAGTTTCCTCATGTGCATGTAAGTTTCCTCCTGTGCATGTAAGTCTCCTCCTGTGCATGTAAGTATCCTTCGGTGCATGTAAGTCTTCTTCTGTGCATGTAAGTCTCCTCCTGTGCATGTAAGTATCCTTCTGTGCATGTAAGTCTTCTTCTGTGCATGTAATTCTCCTCCTGTGCATGTAAGTCTCCTCCTGTGCATGTAAGTTTCCTCCTGTGCATGTAAGTCTCCTCCTGTGCATGTAAGTCTCCTCCTGTGCATGTAAGTATCCTTCTGTGCATGTAAGTCTTCTTCTGTGCATGTAAGTCTCCTCCTGTGCAAGTAAGTATCCTTCTGTGCATGTAAGTCTCCTCCTGTGCATGTAAGTCTCTTCCTGTGTAAGTCTCCTCCTGTGCTTGTAAGTCTCCTACTGTGCATGTAAGTCTCCTCCTGTGCATGTAAGTCTCCTCCTTAGCATGTAAGTCTCCTCCTGTGTATGGAAGTCTCCTCCTGTGCATGGAAGTCTCCTCCTTAGCATGTAAGTCTCCTCCTGTGCATGGAAGTCTCCTCCTGTGCATGTAAGTCTCCTCCTGTGCATGTAAGTATCCTTCTGTGCATGTAAGTCTTCTTCTGTGCATGTAAGTCTCCTCCTGTGCATGTAAGTATCCTTCTGTGCATGTAAGTCTTCTTCTGTGCATGTAATTCTCCTCCTGTGCATGTAAGTCTCCTCCTGTGCATGTAAGTTTCCTCCTGTGCATGTAAGTCTCCTCCTGTGCATGTAAGTCTCCTCCTGTGTATGGAAGTATCCTCCTTAGCATGTAAGTATCCTTCTGTGCATGTAAGTCTCCTCCTGTGCATGTAAGTCTCCTCCTGTGCATGTAAGTCTCCTCCTTAGCATGTAAGTATCCTTCTGTGCATGTCAGTCTCCTCCTGTGCATGTAAGTCTCCCCCTTAGCATGTAAGTCTTCTTCTGTGCATGTAATTCTCCTCCTGTGCATGTAAGTCTCCTCCTGTGCATGTAAGTATCCTTCTGTGCATGTAAGTCTTCTTCTGTGCATGTAAGTCTCCTCCTGTGCATGTAATTCTCCTCCTGTGAATGTAAGTCTCCTCCTGTGCATGTAAGTGTCCTCCTTAGCATGTAAGTCTCCTCCTGTGCATGGAAGTATCCTCCTGTGCATGGAAGTCTCCTCCTTAGCATGTAAGTCTCCTCCTGTGCATGGAAGTCTCCTCCTGTGCATGTAAGTCTCCTCCTGTGCATGTAAGTATCCTTCGGTGCATGTAAGTCTTCTTCTGTGCATGTAAGTCTCCTCCTGTGCATGTAAGTATCCTTCTGTGCATGTAAGTCTTCTTCTGTGCATGTAATTCTCCTCCTGTGCATGTAAGTCTCCTCCTGTGCATGTAAGTTTCCTCATGTGCATGTAAGTCTCCTCCTGTGCATGTAAGTCTCCTCCTGTGTATGTAAGTATCCTTCTGTGCATGTAAGTCTTCTTCTGTGCATGTAAGTCTCCTCCTGTGCAAGTAAGTATCCTTCTGTGCATGTAAGTCTTCTTCTGTGCATGTAAGTCTTCTTCTGTGCATGTAAGTCTCCTCCTGTGCATGTAATTCTCCTCCTGTGCATGTAAGTCTCCTCCTGTGCATGTAAGTTTCCTCATGTGCATGTAAGTCTCCTCCTGTGCATGTAAGTCTCCTCCTGTGTATGTAAGTATCCTTCTGTGCATGTAAGTCTTCTTCTGTGCATGTAAGTCTCCTCCTGTGCAAGTAAGTATCCTTCTGTGCATGTAAGTCTTCTTCTGTGCATGTAATTCTCCTCCTGTGCATGTAAGTCTCCTCCTGTGCATGTATGTTTCCTCCTGTGCATGTAAGTCTCCTCCTGTGCATGTAAGTATCCTTCTGTGCATGTAAGTCTTCTTCTGTGCATGTAAGTCTCCTCCTGTGCATGTAAGTCTCCTCCTGTGCATGTAATTCTCCTCCTGTGAATGTAAGTCTTCTTCTGTGCATGTAAGTTTCCTCCTGTGCATGTAAGTCTCCTCCTGTGCATGTAAGTATCCTTCGGTGCATGTAAGTCTTCTTCTGTGCATGTAAGTCTCCTCCTGTGCATGTAAGTATCCTTCTGTGCATGTAAGTCTTCTTCTGTGCATGTAATTCTCCTCCTGTGCATGTAAGTCTCCTCCTGTGCATGTAAGTTTCCTCCTGTGCATGTAAGTCTCCTCCTGTGCATGTAAGTCTCCTCCTGTGCATGTAAGTATCCTTCTGTGCATGTAAGTCTTCTTCTGTGCATGTAAGTCTCCTCCTGTGCAAGTAAGTATCCTTCTGTGCATGTAAGTCTTCTTCTGTGCATGTAATTCTCCTCCTGTGCATGTAAGTCTCCTCCTGTGCATGTAAGTTTCCTCCTGTGCATGTAAGTCTCCTCCTGTGCATGTAAGTCTCCTCCTTAGCATGTAAGTATCCTTCTGTGCATGTAAGTCTCCTCCTGTGCATGTAAGTCTCTTCCTGTGTAAGTCTCCCCCTGTGCTTGTAAGTCTCCTACTGTGCATGTAAGTCTCCTCCTGTGCATGTAAGTCTCCTCCTTAGCATGTAAGTCTCCTCCTGTGTATGGAAGTCTCCTCCTGTGCATGGAAGTCTCCTCCTTAGCATGTAAGTCTCCTCCTGTGCACGTAAGTCTCCTCCTGTGCATGTAAGTGTCCTCCTTAGCATGTAAGTCTCCTCCTGTGCATGGAAGTATCCTCCTGTGCATGGAAGTATCCTTCTGTGCATGTAAGTCTTCTTCTGTGCATGTAAGTCTCCTCCTGTGCATGTAAGTATCCTTCTGTGCATGTAAGTCTTCTTCTGTGCATGTAATTCTCCTCCTGTGCATGTAAGTCTCCTCCTGTACATGTAAGTTTCCTCCTGTGCATGTAAGTCTCCTCCTGTGCATGTAAGTCTCCTCCTGTGCATGGAAGTATCCTTCTGTGCATGTAAGTCTTCTTCTGTGCATGTAAGTCTCCTCCAGTGCAAGTAAGTATCCTTCTGTGCATGTAAGTCTTCTTCTGTGCATGTAATTCTCATCCTGTGCATGTAAGTCTCCTCCTGTACATGTAAGTTTCCTCCTGTGCATGTAAGTCTCCTCCTGTGCATGTAAGTCTCCTCCTGTGCATGGAAGTATCCTTCTGTGCATGTAAGTCTCCTCCTGTGCAAGTAAGTATCCTTCTGTGCATGAAAGTCTTCTTCTGCGCATGTAATTCTCCTCCTGTGCATGTAAGTCTCCTCCTGTGCATATAAGTTTCCTCCTGTGCATGTAAGTCTCCTCCTGTGCATGTAAGTCTCCTCCTTAGCATGTAAGTATCCTTCTGTGCATGTAAGTCTCCTCCTGTGCATGTAAGTCTCTTCCTGTGTAAGTCTCCTCCTGTGCTTGTAAGTTTCCTACTGTGCATGTAAGTCTCCTCCTGTACATGTAAGTCTCCTCCTTAGCATGTAAGTCTCCTCCTGTGTATGGAAGTCTCCTCCTGTGCATGGAAGTCTCCTCCTTAGCATGTAAGTCTCCTCCTGTGCACGTAAGTCTCCTCCTGTGCATGTAAGTGTCCTCCTTAGCATGTAAGTCTCCTCCTGTGCATGGAAGTCTCCTCCTGTGCATGGAAGTCTCCTCCTTAGCATGTAAGTCTCCTCCTGTGCATGGAAGTCTCCTCCTGTGCATGTAAGTCTCCTCCTGTGCATGTAAGTGTCCTCCTTAGCATGTAACTCTCCTCCTGTGCATGTAAGTCTCCTCCTGTGCATGTAAGTTTCCTCCTGTGCATGTAAGTCTCCTCCTGTGCATGTAAGTCTCCTCCTGTGCATGTAAGTATCCTTCTGTCATGTAAGTCTTCTTCTGTGCATGTAAGTCTCCTCCTGTGCAAGTAAGTATCCTTCTGTGCATGTAAGTCTCCTCCTGTGTATGGAAGTCTCCTCCTTAGCATGTAAGTATCCTTCTGTGCATGTAAGTCTCCTCCTGTGCATGTAAGTCTCTTCCTGTGTAAGTCTCCTCCTGTGCTTGTAAGTCTCCTACTGTGCATGTAAGTCTCCTCCTGTGCATGTAAGTCTCCTCCTTAGCATGTAAGTCTCCTCCTGTGTATGGAAGTCTCCTCCTGTGCATGGAAGTCTCCTCCTTAGCATGTAAGTCTCCTCCTGTGCATGGAAGTCTCCTCCTGTGCATGTAAGTCTCCTCCTGTGCATGTAAGTATCCTTCTGTGCATGTAAGTCTTCTTCT
This sequence comes from Discoglossus pictus, assembly GCA_027410445.1. NCBI lineage: Eukaryota > Metazoa > Chordata > Amphibia > Anura > Alytidae > Discoglossus > Discoglossus pictus. Next base: position 100,640,128 of record CM050172.1, on the reverse strand, counting down.
GTGCATGTAAGTCTCCTCCTGTGCATGTAAGTATCCTTCTGTGCATGTAAGTCTTCTTCTGTGCATGTAATTCTCCTCCTGTGCATGTAAGTCTCCTCCTGTGCATGTAAGTTTCCTCCTGTGCATGTAAGTCTCCTCCTGTGCATGTAAGTCTCCTCCTGTGTATGGAAGTATCCTCCTTAGCATGTAAGTATCCTTCTGTGCATGTAAGTATCCTTCTGTGCATGTCAGTCTCCTCCTGTGCATGTAAGTCTCCCCCTTAGCATGTAAGTCTTCTTCTGTGCATGTAATTCTCCTCCTGTGCATGTAAGTCTCCTCCTGTGCATGTAAGTATCCTTCTGTGCATGTAAGTCTTCTTCTGTGCATGTAAGTCTCCTCCTGTGCATGTAATTCTCCTCCTGTGAATGTAAGTCTCCTCCTGTGCGTGTAAGTGTCCTCCTTAGCATGTAAGTCTCCTCCTGTGCATGGAAGTATCCTCCTGTGCATGGAAGTCTCCTCCTTAGCATGTAAGTCTCCTCCTGTGCATGGAAGTCTCCTCCTGTGCATGTAAGTCTCCTCCTGTGCATGTAAGTATCCTTCGGTGCATGTAAGTCTTCTTCTGTGCATGTAAGTCTCCTCCTGTGCATGTAAGTATCCTTCTGTGCATGTAAGTCTTCTTCTGTGCATGTAATTCTCCTCCTGTGCATGTAAGTCTCCTCCCTGTGCATGTAAGTTTCCTCATGTGCATGTAAGTCTCCTCCTGTGCATGTAAGTCTCCTCCTGTGTATGTAAGTATCCTTCTGTGCATGTAAGTCTTCTTCTGTGCATGTAAGTCTCCTCCTGTGCAAGTAAGTATCCTTCTGTGCATGTAAGTCTTCTTCTGTGCATGTAATTCTCCTCCTGTGCATGTAAGTCTCCTCCTGTGCATGTATGTTTCCTCCTGTGCATGTAAGTCTCCTCCTGTGCATGTAAGTATCCTTCTGTGCATGTAAGTCTTCTTCTGTGCATGTAAGTCTCCTCCTGTGCATGTAAGTCTCCTCCTGTGCATGTAATTCTCCTCCTGTGAATGTAAGTCTTCTTCTGTGCATGTAAGTTTCCTCCTGTGCATGTAAGTCTCCTCCTGTGCATGTAAGTATCCTTCGGTGCATGTAAGTCTTCTTCTGTGCATGTAAGTCTCCTCCTGTGCATGTAAGTATCCTTCTGTGCATGTAAGTCTTCTTCTGTGCATGTAATTCTCCTCCTGTGCATGTAAGTCTCCTCCTGTGCATGTAAGTTTCCTCATGTGCATGTAAGTCTCCTCCTGTGCATGTAAGTCTCCTCCTGTGCATGTAAGTATCCTTCTGTGCATGTAAGTCTTCTTCTGTGCATGTAAGTCTCCTCCTGTGCAAGTAAGTATCCTTCTGTGCATGTAAGTCTTCTTCTGTGCATGTAATTCTCCTCCTGTGCATGTAAGTCTCCTCCTGTGCATGTAAGTTTCCTCCTGTGCATGTAAGTCTCCTCCTGTGCATGTAAGTCTCCTCCTTAGCATGTAAGTATCCTTCTGTGCATGTAAGTCTCCTCCTGTGCATGTAAGTCTCTTCCTGTGTAAGTCTCCCCCTGTGCTTGTAAGTCTCCTACTGTGCATGTAAGTCTCCTCCTGTGCATGTAAGTCTCCTCCTTAGCATGTAAGTCTCCTCCTGTGTATGGAAGTCTCCTCCTGTGCATGGAAGTCTCCTCCTTAGCATGTAAGTCTCCTCCTGTGCACGTAAGTCTCCTCCTGTGCATGTAAGTGTCCTCCTTAGCATGTAAGTCTCCTCCTGTGCATGGAAGTATCCTCCTGTGCATGGAAGTATCCTTCTGTGCATGTAAGTCTTCTTCTGTGCATGTAAGTCTCCTCCTGTGCATGTAAGTATCCTTCTGTGCATGTAAGTCTTCTTCTGTGCATGTAATTCTCCTCCTGTGCATGTAAGTCTCCTCCTGTACATGTAAGTTTCCTCCTGTGCATGTAAGTCTCCTCCTGTGCATGTAAGTCTCCTCCTGTGCATGGAAGTATCCTTCTGTGCATGTAAGTCTTCTTCTGTGCATGTAAGTCTCCTCCTGTGCAAGTAAGTATCCTTCTGTGCATGTAAGTCTTCTTCTGTGCATGTAATTCTCCTCCTGTGCATGTAAGTATCCTCCTGTACATGTAAGTTTCCTCCTGTGCATGTAAGTCTCCTCCTGTGCATGTAAGTCTCCTCCTGTGCATGGAAGTATCCTTCTGTGCATGTAAGTCTACTTCTGTGCATGTAAGTCTCCTCCTGTGCAAGTAAGTATCCTTCTGTGCATGTAAGTCTTCTTCTGCGCATGTAATTCTCCTCCTGTGCATGTAAGTCTCCTCCTGTGCATATAAGTTTCCTCCTGTGCATGTAAGTCTCCTCCTGTGCATGTAAGTCTCCTCCTTAGCATGTAAGTATCCTTCTGTGCATGTAAGTCTCCTCCTGTGCATGTAAGTCTCTTCCTGTGTAAGTCTCCTCCTGTGCTTGTAAGTTTCCTACTGTGCATGTAAGTCTCCTCCTGTACATGTAAGTCTCCTCCTTAGCATGTAAGTCTCCTCCTGTGTATGGAAGTCTCCTCCTGTGCATGGAAGTCTCCTCCTTAGCATGTAAGTCTCCTCCTGTGCACGTAAGTCTCCTCCTGTGCATGTAAGTGTCCTCCTTAGCATGTAAGTCTCCTCCTGTGCATGTAAGTCTCCTCCTGTGCATGGAAGTCTCCTCCTTAGCATGTAAGTCTCCTCCTGTGCATGGAAGTCTCCTCCTGTGCATGGAAGTCTCCTCCTGTGCATGTAAGTGTCCTCCTTAGCATGTAACTCTCCTCCTGTGCATGTAAGTCTCCTCCTGTGCATGTAAGTCTCCTCCTTAGCATGTAAGTCTCCTCCTGTGCATGTAAGTCTCCTCCTGTGCATGTAAGTATCCTCCTGTGCATGGAAGTCTCCTCCTGTACATGGAAGTCTCCTCCGCCCACTGTAAGAACTTTGATCACATGGTCTAAGTAGAAACTTGATCTTTCTAATGTAATGAGCACCCATCATGATCCCTGTGCCCTTGCCCACTATTATAATAACACTGTGACCACTGCAATGGACATCATTACTCCTGTCTGCTTATGACCACTCACTTTATGCAAAAACTTCCCTGTTTTGATGATACCACGAAGGCATTAAAAAGAAAGGGATCCAGTATTAAGAACTAGAAACATATGTATAGGATAAACCGAGTGGATCATCTCAAAAAAACACCAAGCTATCATTACCCCCAAGAAAGGGGAATATTTTGGCCAGTAAAGGCAGAAAACAGACCAGGGACCATGAACATGATAGAAGGACCATGGATGCCAACCTGTCTACAGCCTAAGTACAATGCTCTGAGTTTGTCCAGTATTTCCCAAAATGTCCTCTATTGGAAGTGACACTCCAAGATTGGTGACCGTCACGGGCAAATGCTGGTGAAGTTGAACTTGCCTGACTCATGGGCTGAATTTGCTCAAGTAGACATGGGACACATGGTGCAGCTAATCAAGCATCTGTGCTCCACCAAATCTATCTCTGACCACGTCCAACTCATTTTTTAAGGTTGTCCTGATTTGATTGGCCCGGCATTCACAAAACATTTAATGATAAACTAAAGGAACACATTTTCAGACTGCTTCTAAAAAAATAACTTCAGATCCAGACAGCAAACAACAAACCGTTTTCAAATCTTCCCTTTTTATTAAAGGTTATTTTAAAAATGTATGCAAATAAAGTAGAGGTGCTCATCTGAGAACGAAAAATACATCAGTGGGTTTTTGTATAGGTCTGGTTACCTACTCAGAGAGCGGCCTCTTATAGCCACGTCTGCCCGTCACAGGGAGAAATATCCTGTATTATATCAGTCTGGTCCCACTCACTAGAGTAAGCCAGCCACATAATACCATGCAAATGACCCTTAGGGATTAGTCTACCTAAGGATGATAGGGGAATCCAGACATGTTCTGTGCCACTGTGCCTTAGGGAGTTATCAGCTGCACCTCACTGACGAGGCCCAAAGAAGGACGAAACCTACGTCTGGAGTTTGCTGTTTCTCCTGTTCAGGGTAGAATTGCCTGGTATTTCGGGGCTGGGTCACTCTAGTGAGTGGGACCAGACTGATATACTACAGGATATTTCTCCCTGTAAAGGGCACAAGTGGCTAAAAGAGGCTGCTCTCAGAGTGACTTATCATGGCCACAGAAATAACCTATTAAGGTTAGTTCGTTCTCTGATTGAGCACCTCTAATTTTATTTTTTATTTTAAAAAAGTAGTTGCAGCATCAGGAAATCCATCTGCAAATGCATGACCTGTATGATCCATTGCAGTCAGGGTTCAAGAAAAGATACAGCATAGAAACAACACATTTGACATAGTAGACAATGGAATATTAATAGAGCGGCTGAAGAGCTATCGGGACTGGGTGGCATTGCCCCCAGATGGTTTAAATCTTCTCTCACTGGGAGGTTGCAGAGGGTTTCTTAAGGTGCATACTCCTCTAAACCCATGAACCGGTCTTGATGTGGAGTCTACAAGGCTCTATTTTATTTCCAATGCCATCTGCTGTATTTATGTTACCATTGGGGGTGATCATCATAAACCACGGCCTCAGATATCCCTGTTATGCCACACACAGCTTTATCGGTTGTTTGACCCAATGCACAACATCAAAATGTTGCTTCTAATAGATGTCTAGAAGAACTCCAGGATTGGATGAGTAGGATTGACTGAGGCCTGATCGAAAAAAGATATACTATAGGTATTTCTGGTTATTCCTCGGGTGACATCCGCTTTGCTGACTCACAGCTATTAGTATCAGTGTGAAACCTTAGGGTCAGCTGTGATCAAATTATTTTTCCATCTGAAGAAAATAACCAGGATAAAATATGTGATACCTACAGTAGGCCTCCCTACCATTGGTTCATGCTGTCATATCCTCACGACTAGACTACTGCAACTATCTGACAGCCTCATTAAATTGATGCTACGTTGTAAAACTTCAGATTTATGTGTTACGGCTATTAAATTAGCCCCGTAACGTTGCTCGCAGCGGACTTGCGTGGTAACACGCAGAGCGTCCGAGAATAGGCTACGTGCTGAGCAATGTTGAACTTCATGCGCTAAAATCCTTTGATATACCGAGCCCCGAAACCGCTACTTGTTCAATGCAGCTATTAAATTAGAACGTGGTCACTAGTGAGCAAGCCCGTAACACGCAAACGGAGCCAGAAAGGTAGGGTAAAGTCCAATACGTAGCACTTGTAATGCAAATAACAACACACTACTGTACATTTATTATAAGGGAAAGTGATGTTAGGTCTTAGAATTAATAGCAAAACATTCTTTAGACCGCAAGTCGGCCGCAAAAAATACTTTATTTCATGTTCATATTTTGTGTTATATCGATCCAGGCAATTATTGTGTTAAGACATATACTGTAACGTGTAATAGAATATCATATTTACTGCTTTACTATTATTGCATTACTAGCGACTTGCCCGTCAAAAAATGACGGTCAATAAAAGAAAGTGTTGAAATGCTGTTTGCCACACAATGTGAGTGTACTGTGTGCCTCAACTATATAGACCCCTCTAACACACTAATGAACGCATGTAATAACACTATAAGTGCCATGAGGGTCATCCAGGACCCTCATGACCCAAAGTGTAAGCACTACACCATTTTAACCTGTTCACTTATGGGGGTCTATCCACACCCTCATAAGCCTCTATTTAACCCCATCAGTCCCATAAGGGTATATTATGACCATTATGGACCTGTTAAAAACCCAACATTAACCACATAAGTGCCATGACTGTCCTCAAGGACCATCATGACACTAAGTATAAACACTACACTGCACTATACCCCCCCAATAAAACATCAAACATCAACTAAACACCCTCTACACTAACCTATTAACACCTACACTACCTACCTACCTACACCCTAATAACCCCCTCCCCCCACTGTAATTACAGAAATCAAAAAAACTAAAGGCATCAAAAATCAAAATTCTACATTACATAAAAAAAACTAAAATCACCAAAAATAAAAAATGTACATTACAAAAAAAAACCTAAGTCACAAAAATAAAAAAGGAACATTACAGAAAATAAAAAAATACATTACAACCCCCCACCACTACAGAAAAAAAAATACACACCTGAAAAGGAAATACATATAATACATACAATACAATACAAATACATACAATACAATACAATTAAATACAATACAATTAAATACAATACAATACAATACACTCCTATCTAATATACATCCCCCTATCTAAAATACATCCCCCTATCTAATATACATCCCCCTATCTAATATACAATACTATCTATCTAATATACTGTACATCCACCTATCTATCTAATATACAATAAATACTATCTATGTACTATACATCCCCCTATCTATATAATATACATGCTATCTCTATATAGCAACCCTAATTCTAAGCTAAAATAAAATAATTAAGACCACTTACCTTTGAGAGGTTTCTTCAGATCCCCAACCTAGGGTAAAAAAGATTTAAAAAATTACTACAACACGTTTACATAAAATAAATAAACATTATAAACATTCTAATTATTCTACTCACCTTTCCAGCATGTCACGTCCTCCATCTTTGCTTCTCCAGCGCGGCCCCTGTTAAAAAAATCATTCCATTAGCAACATACATAAACATAAAACCAAGTAAAATAAACTCAATCTACATTGTTCTTACCTCCCCGCGATGTCTCCGGCCTCCTAGTGTTCTGCCCCGGAGGTGCCCTGGATGCATCCACGCTCTTTAAAAAAAACAACAACAAAAAAACATGAGACCTGGCGGATGTACCCGACGCTAATGAGCTTCCTACTGTGTGTTCCAGAATAAAATTGGCAATGGCGGCTTCTGATTGGCTGAAAACGCTGTCTATCAAATTCAGCCAATGAGAAGACGCCAATTGTGAACCAATGAGAAAGGGATACACCCCAAAATCCCACGCTGATTGGATAACGCACCTGTCAATCTTTATTTGAACCAATCCGAAGGCTTTATTGCCATCAGTGAATCACAATGGGATAAACCCCCACGCGGTGATTAGCTGAAGACATCTGCGCCTTCCCATTGGCTGTAATACTGATTGACATTGACAACAGCCAATGCCTTCACCAATCAGTACGTGGGGGTGTATTCCATTGTGATTGGCTTTTGTCAGTGTAACCAATCAGAATGCGCAGATGCCTCCAGCCAATCACCCTGTGGGGGTGTATTCCATTGTGATTGGCTGAAGGCATCTGCGCCTTGTGATTGGTTTAAATAAAGATTGACAGGTGTATTATCCAATCAGAGTGGGGTATTAGGGTGTATACCTTTCTGATTGGCTCACACATTGGCGCCTCCTGATTGGGTGAATTTGATAGACAGCGTTTTCAACAATCAAAAGGCACCTATTTTCTTCCGGAAAAGTCTCCGGGAGCCTCATTAGCGTCGGGGGTGTCCGTGAGTGCGGATGTGAGCTCTTTTTTTTTTTTAGAGCGCGGTTTCAGGGCGGGGCAGAAGAGGAGGAGGAGGCCGGAGACATCGCAGGGAGATAAGTACAATGTAGATTATGTTTATTTTATTTTGTTTTTTTGTCTATGTATGTGTATTAATGTTATATTTTTTTTAACAGGTGCCGCGCCGGAGAAGAAAAATAGAAGAAGGACGGGACATGCCGAAAAGGTGAGTAGAATATTTAGAATGTTTATTTATTTACTGTAAATGTGTTGCACTAATTTATTTTATTTGTTTCCATAGGTGGCTGATCTGAATCGACATCTGCAAAGGTAAGTGGTCTTAATTATTTTAGCTTAGAATTAGATTATTTTATATATAGATAGCATTTATTGTATGTTAGCTAGGGGTGTGTATTTTATATAGACAGCATAGCATGTATTCTATATTAGATTGTGGAATTTATTTAGCTAGATTGGGGGATGTATATTAGATAGATAGAATGTATATTAGATAGATAGTATTTATTGTATATTACATAGATTGTGTGATGTATATTATATAGATAGGATGTATATTAGATTATGGTATTTATTTAGAAAGATTGGGGGATGTATATTAAATAGATAGGATGTATTGTATATTAGATAGGGGTGTATTGTATTGTATTTAATTGTATTATATTGTATGTATTGTATTGTATTATATTGTATGTATTGTATTGTATGCATTATATGTATTTCCTTTTCAGGTGTGCAATTTTTTTTTCTGTAGTTGGGGGGGGGGGGTTGTAATGTGTTTTTTTATTCTCGGTAATGTTCCTTTTTTTTATTTTTTGTGACTTAGGTTTTCTTATTTTCTGCAATGTAGATTTTTTATTTTTTGTGACTTAGGTTTTTTATTTTATATAATGTAGATTTTTTATTTTTTGTGACTTTAGGCTTTTTTATTTTCTGTCATTAGAGTGGTGTGGGTTATTAGGGGTTAGGTAGGTAGTGTAGGTGTTAATAGGTTAGTGTAGAGGGTGTTTAGTTGATATTTAATATTTTATTGGGGGGTATAGTGCAGTGTAGTGTTTATACTTAGTGTCATGATGGTCCTTGAGGACCGTCATGGCACTTATGTGGTTAATGTTGGGTTGTAACAGGCCCATAATGGTCTTAATATACCCTTATGGGACTGATGGGGTTAAAAAGAGGCTTATGAGGGTCTGTATGGCCCCCCATGAGTGACAGGGTTAATTAGTGGTTTATGGGGGTCTGTATTGACCCCCATGAGTGAGGGGGTTAATTAAGGGCTTATGGGGGGCTGTATTGACCCTTCTGAGTGACGGGGTTAATTAAGGGATTATGGGGGTCTGTATTGACCCCCATGAGTGAGGGGGTTAATTAAGTGCTTATGGGGGTCTGTATTGACTCCCATGAGTGACAGGGTTAATGAAGGGTTTATTGGGATGTATATTGACCCCCATGAGTGACAGGGTTAATTAGGCATTTATGGGGGTCTGTACTGACACCCATGAGTGACAGGGTTAATGAAGGGCTTAAGGGGGCCTGTATTGACCCCTATGAGTAACAGGGTTAATGAAGGGCTTATAGGGGTCTGTATTGACCCTTATGAATGAAAGGGTTAATGAAGGGCTTATGGGGGTCTATATTGATCCACCTGAGTGAGGGGGTTAATGAAGTGCTTATGGGGGTCTGTATTGACCCCCATGAGTGACAGGGTTAATGAAGGGCATATGGGGGTCTGTATTGACCCCATGAGTGACAGGGTTAATGAAGGGCTTAAAGGGTCAGTATTGACCCCCATGAGTGACAGGGTTAATGAAGGGCTTATGGGGGTCTATATTGACCCCCATTAGTGACAGGGTTAGTTAGGGGTTTAAGGGGGTCTTTTTTGACCCACATGTGTGACAGGGTTAATGAATGGCTTATGGGGGTCTATTTTGACCCCCATGAGTGACAGGGTTAATGAAGTGCTTATGGGGGCCTGTATTGACCCCCATGAGTGACAGGGTTAATGAAGGGCTTATAGGGGTCTGTGTTGACCCCCATGAGTGACAGGGCTAATGAAGGGCTTATGGGGGTGTATATTGACCCCCATGAGTGACCGGATTAATTAGGGGTTTATGGGGGTCTATATTGACCCCCATGAGTGACAGGGTTAGTTAGGGGTTTATGGGGGTCTGTTTTTTACCCCCATGTGTGACAGGGTTAATGAATGGTTTATGGGGGTCTATTTTGACCCCCATGAGTGACAGGGTTAATGAAGTGCTAATGGGGGCCTGTATTGACCCCCATGAGTGACAGGGTTAATGAAGGGCTTATGGGGGTATGTGTTGACCCCCATGAGTGACAGGGTTAATGAAGGGCTTATGGGGGTGTATATTGACCCCCATGAGTGACAGGATTAATTAGGGGTTTATGGGGGTCTCTATTAACCCCCATGAGTGACAGTGTTAATGACGGGCTTATGGAGGCCTGTATTGACCCCCATGAGTGACAGGGTTAATGAAGGGCTTATGGGGGTCTGTATTGACCCCCATTAGTGACAGGGTTAATGAAGGGCTTATGGGGGTCTATATTGACCCCAATGAATGACAGGGTTAATGAAGAGCTTATGGGGGTCTATATTGACACACCTGAGTGAGCAGGTTAATGAAGTGCTTATGGGGGTCTGTATTGACCCCTATGAGTGACACAGTTAATGAAGTGCTCATGGGGGGTCTGTATTGACCCCCATGAGTGACCGGGTTAACGCAGTGCTTATGGGGGCCTGTATTGACCCCCATGAGTGACAGGGTTACTGAAGGGCTTATGGGGGTCTGTATTGACCCCCATGAGTGACAGGGTTAATGAAGGGCTTATGGGGGTCTATATTGACCCCCATGAATAACAGGGTAAATTAGGGGTTTATGGGGGTCTGTATGAGTGACATGGTTAATGAATGGCTTAATGAAGGGCTTATGGGGGTCTATATTGACCCCCATGAGTGAGAGGGTTAATTAGGGGTTTATGGGGGTCTGTATTGAGTGACAAGGTGATAGTGTATATTTTATAACGTGTGTCTTTTATAACGTGTCCTTCAAGGACCCGTAAAGTGGGAATTTTGAATTTTCATTTTAGCGGGGGTCAGCAATCGCGTGCGATCGGGACCCCCACTGCGATGGTTAATGTGGGGTTAATGCAGGTCTCCAAGCTTATCTCAGATCCCTTCTGGGGTAAGTTGTACGTGGCTGGTCTTTGAGCCTCGTTTTCATTTTTTTCGGCGGCCATTTTTTCTCTCGCTTAGGGGATTTTCGTGTATCTGAACTCGGGAATTTGGACTTAAATGGAGGTGTAACTTTACTTTCAGAGGTCCTGGGTGCCCCCCCCCCCCCCCCCCCCACGTGCGTGTGGGTGATTGTGCCGTTAAGGTTGCTTCCGAGGTAGTTTTTTTTTTTCTAAGTCGTGCGTGTTTTTAACCGTGTGAGGCGCCTTTGAGCCTCCACCTCAGCAAATGCAGAGCAAACTGCATCCCTTGCTTCGCGGTTCTTGCGAGCTCGCTGCGTGAGCCGCAAGCATGAGCAACGGCTCGTATGCTCACAACTATATATGTGATATCTGGCCTGTGGGTCCGTTCACAAGCTATACTCGAAGCACGTAGGACTTCGAAATCTACCCTTCCCTTTTTCAGTGACATAACGCTTACGATCTCTTTTTTACATTGGCTCTATCTGAACCCGTAACTACATAATCGCTTAATTGTTTACATTCGAGCACGCAACATATTACACTATAACTATATGTTGTAGCATCATCACTATCACTAAAAGAACATATTACAAAATAGCCACTATCGCTATAACAATATATTGCAGGCACCCCCCCCACCCCCCCCCCCCCCCCCCCCCCCAACATACAGTCAATGGACAGAGAATACTTTATTCTTCAGGAGCCCTCTGAATTATTTGATTTCTGAGATTTGTTTCTGGATAGCAGAGCCACAAATCAATTTACAGATGTCTGTGTTTTCCTCATGAGCCCCCTCCTCGCTGCTGCTCTATGCTTGGTTTTCTTATATTGTGGGGCCGCCTTGGCCCATTCCCCTCTCTATCTCCTTGTCTGCGCCTCACATATGTTGCTCTGCGCCAGCTCTGAACATTCACTGTAAATAAAATATAAAGTTCTGCAGAATAATTGCACTTTGTACCTAAACATAAAGAGACAAAGTCAGTGACTAAATGGGTGGATGGGCTAAAATACAACACGTAAAGGAGTCTCCAAGGGCCTTAAGTCAGATCTCCAGTCCTTTACACTGACTTTAGTTTCAGATAATGCTGCTGTGGAATCTACCATTTTAGCTTCTGCTCATCAACTTCCTGATGTTAGAAGAGAAAGCTTCTACCTACACAATAGGAATATGGCATCTAAAATAACCAGTGCTTTAAATCGGGCGCATGAAAAGCACATTAATTTACAAGGCCACATCCTACAGAGAGCAGCAGTCCAAATAGTGCAGAAAACTCCTTTTTTTTTAATAAACAAAGAATGTGTTTGTGTATTTATTAATTTTGCTTTCTACAATTGTTTTAGCTATTTCAAAGATCACAGAAGACAATATTGTCCATTAATCTGTATGTCCTGGAGGGACCGAGATTTCCTTCTGGACACATTTAGGGCTAGATCACAACATCTTAAAATGCTGTGTTTGCTTTAGTACATTGGTTCCACTATTTTTGCTGAATCCATGGATAAAAATTCTGTATTAGATAAAATGTCACTGAATGCTTTAGATACGTAGGTAACAAACAGTCCTGGATCAGCACATTTGTTTCCTTTTAAAGGGACATTTACCTCACTGTAATTGTTTTCATGGAGTAAAAAAGCACAGGATTGTATGTTAAAGTTATCTATTATTTCAAATACATTTATAACAGATTAACATTTTTTAGTTTTAAGCCTTTGCTTACACATAAAGTGTATCCTGCCTACTGGCTGTTGCATGAGTAATAACAGACAGCTGAGTCCCATACATACCCTGGACTAAGTACTGCATTGACCAGTTGACCCATAGCTGACCTGTTTTAGGTGAATTCAGCATTCTATTTTGATTTCTACATGGATACTCCTTAGCAGAGCACTGATCTGCATTGTTCAAATTCCAGAGAGGCAAGAGAGCAGAAACCTACATTTTCTGCCATAAGAAATAACAAAAATGACAGGGTTTGTTTCCTTGAAACCGGAAACATAAGTAGTCTTACCACGGAATGGGATACAAAACCCTGCAACCTGATTGGCTACAGTGATGCAGCAACATGTAGGCAGTCTAGGTCAAATGTAAACACAGATTTTTTTATTTATTTGATTTCTCAGTGAAAAATGCGCTATTTCAAAAATTCAAAAAAGTTTTTGAACATGCTTTTAGGATAACTTTACTGTGATGTGGTCCAAATTGTGCTGAATTAAGTGTCCCTTGAAGCTGTGCTGTAGGCTGCCATGCTTCACTATGATAGGCTACAATGATCTAGAAACTTAAACTGTTTGCATGACAGTTTTCATAAAGCATTTAAAACACCCAGAAGCTTCTAGATCTGTCCCAGCTGTGACTGGAAGCTCCTGACGTGCATGAGACACAAGCCGGTTGTCCTAGACCGGAGCAGGAAAAGCTTCTGTTTCAGATTAAAAACATGTTTCATGTCATTTACATATCATAACATTAGAATTGGTCTTTGATGGCGTTTTTGTTGCTTAAATAATCACCCTGACTAACTACAGACAATGCATTTGTTTCCATAAATATCAATGATCTACAGCGCACCAGCAGCGCAGTCACAGCCAATGGTGCAAATCCAAATACAGGCTGTTTAGGGGTCCCATTTATTATTTGCAGAGTTGCATTATATTTTATATATTAGTCTAAATGTTATTTTTGAAGTTTTAATGATACCTGGCAAAAATAAATAAAGTATTGTTGTTTAGTTGTTCGTTCCTGTGCAATTCGCCAGGCACATCTTGTCTCTTGTCGCGCTTATCCATAAGGTTGTTTTGGTAAAGATACTAGAGTGGGTTGCCAGTTCCTTCTCCAGTGGACCATGATTTGTCAGACCTCTCTGCTATGACCTGCCCAGCTTGGGTGACCCTTCATGGTTTAGCTCAGTGTCATTAAGTACACAAGCCCCTTCACCAGGACAGTGTAGCAAACCAGAAGGGGAATATAGGATAACGTGCACCTACCTCCAAATGCCATGCACTCTCCACTATAAACGACACAGTATCATGATACTAATTAGCTTGGAAGCCGATAATACTCAGGGTGCTTTATATTTATTTATAGGAACCCAGACGCCCAACTTAGACTGTGGCTACTGCAGAGCATGCTTCCTAATAACGAGAAGACGCTGCCAAATTACTATTATAATAGGTTTTTTTGTGATATATATCACTTGGGTGATGTGAGGCTGACCTGCCGCTAACTGCTATATTTCATTCTTGTCTTTTCTGTAGGTAGAAATGTCCAAGACATTTACATTCGGGGTGCGATGTGTCACAAGGCTCAGGAAAAGTGTTAAAGATATAGAACCTGATTCAACTGAGCAATTGTAAGTTACTGGAGCTCGTAAATGAGGCCGTAACGTAATTTGCTATTCAATTGGCGTCTTTTTGAAGGCTCCAAATGGTTTATGGGTTACGGTCTTGAAAACTTTGTGATGGTTAAACCCGTAACTTACAGCCTCCCGAAGCCTTTGATCTTTCCTGTCCGGAAGAGTTCCGATGGCTAAAATCGTAAATCGCTATTCAGTTGCTCCCATTCCCAAAGCCTGCAAATGTTCTCACACCCGTAAATGGCAAATGAAGGAGAAAATCATTTTCACGCTATGTACTACTACTCACAAGTGCATGGTTTACGGCTTCAGCGTTCAGCCCGTAACTTGCGGCCTTCTTCAATTGAATTGCACCGGAATCGGCGACAAACGGGAACCCACAGCCTGTATCCCGTGAGATACTGAATGCATCTGATAGATGAGAATCAGTAGTGTATGAAAATAAAAACCCAAATAAAGATTAATGAGCTTACCCTAAAGTTTTGAACATGTCTAAAGTATTCAGGTAGTTGATTTTGAGAAAAAAACATAATTCGTTGTGGCCAATCAGAGGGAGGTACAAACAACTGATTGGCTAGGATTGGCTGATTGGCTAGGAGCTCACAGAAGAAATTTCAGTTGTACGTTTAATTATAAATATACAGAATTCCTCAATAAAGTTATTTGATATGAGACGCCCAATCAGACAGACTTACAAGTGTTTATCCAGTCTATCGCCGGAGCTCATATCACCGGATCTTGTATCTGGTGAGGCTGTCTCGGTGGTACATGAGAGTGTCTACATATGGATGGTCATCTGTGGTCATGAGCAGCTTCCAGCAAACGCTGTAATACTGGTGGGGGAGCAGGACCATTATATCCAATGGACTCGGATTCTTTTTATAGTTTAATTTCCAAGAGCTATTTGTAGAGGTTGGTTTAAGTAAGTTCTTCTGTAAGATGTCTTAGTTCACTAGACGACACTTTGATGGTGATACAAAATGGAGCCCCAGTAATTCAAGTGTGAATAAGAGCACATCGTACTTGGAGTCTTATCATCTCCATATCAAGAAAAGTCTCACTTTAGTTAATATGTCTCCATCCCTGGTGTAATAATCCTAAAGAATGACCAATAAACAAGACTGAGTATTTATATATCCGTTTAATAAAGGGTTCTGTATTGTTTCATATTTATATATTTACTAGTAACTTGCCCATCATACATGGCAGTATCATATAGTATGTTCAATTGTCTGCTCTCTCTCTGTGCACCCTCTCTTTGTGTGTGCGCTCTCTCTCTATGTCCTCTGTACCTCTCTGTCTCTCTCCCCTCCTTCTCTCCCTCCTCCCTACCTCTCTCTCTCCATCCCTCCCTCTCACTCCCCCTCTTTACTTCCCTCCCCCTTCCCTCTCTCTGCATCCCTCCCAAACCCCTCTTTCTCTCTCTCTCTGCCTCCCTCCCCCGACCCCACTTTCTCTCCCTCCCTCCCCTGACCCCTCTTACTCTCCCTGTGTCCCCAATACAGAATGTGTCGGCGCTCAATAAATAAATAACAATGTTTTGAAACTTACTCTTGAAATGATCCAAATTCGTGAATCATGCTATGTATCATGAAAAGCTAACAAAGGAGCCTGGCCATAATCCAGCGAGTTTACATGTGTAATGTTTTGAATCTTACTTTTTAAATGATTCAAATTCATTCTCATTCATGTAATTTAGACTTTAATTAAATACTTTAAAAAAAATTGTTAAAACTATTTTTTTTAAAAGAGGGCCCATATCATGAGCCTACAACCTAGAATTTATAGTTTTCTTATTCAAAGTCCCAGATTTAAGGGTTTTATGAGATCCCTGGATATTAGTTTCATTTTGGAAATTAAATGACCATTAAACTGCAAGATTTATTATTGTGGAAGAACTTGACTTGATAACGTGTAACTATTGTATTACATTTTCCTTTAATTAACAGCCTTATTAAATTGCAATTCGGCCAATTGAATAGGGCTCTATATAAGCACAGACCATATTTTTTACAGAAGTGTTTAGTTAGTGATCTTCTATCCAAAAGCAAGGTCTTCACTAACAACTTCTGTAAAAACATATGCTGTGTGCTTATATATAGCCCTATTCAATTGGCTGAATTGCAATTTAATAAGGCTGTATGTTTCTAAACGGATCAGAAACCAGTGAGCTGAATAGTGGATGCAGGTAAGATCTGTATTTACTACTGTTATCAGATGTCCTCTTCAAATATTCCTATGACAATAGCATTGAATGGGAGAGTAATCCACCCCTCAAGCTACAGACAGATTAGCAATCTAAGATGAAGTTATCAAATATGAGTTTCTCTAAAATGATTTTATGCTCCTGTCTTGCGTATCTGCTAATGTTGTTATTGTGTTACACACTTCCCAAACATGTGAAGATTTTACCAGACTGCATGCGTGTTCAGGCATATCTAATGTGATGTCCTTGTGCCCGGCTGTGACTATCACAGAATGAGGCTTCTGTATTAATGAAGAAATCTAACAAATCCCCCACCCCCAGCGTCTAGATGTCACTTATATCTTAAGACGGCGTTTGAGGTTTATTAAAGCAGCTGGATTTGCACTGACAGCCGGTCCCCCTGGGCAGCAAACGATGGATGAAACTAATATGTTCTCTTAATTGCAGCTGCTGGTGTCACTGTGAGAGCTGCGTCTGCGACAAGTCATCGCCCTAAAAAACCCTAGCAGGACGCCGGCATCGACCCTCCATGGAATAAAAAGTACACGCTGTTTATATGCAATACACAAAGGGTTAAAATACTACAGTTCCAGGTCTATTTAAACCCACTGTCTATAAGAAACACAAAAACTGTCCTTAATGTGTATGGGTTAGAAGACGCAAGAGAAAGGGGTGAAACGACTTTAGTTCTCAGCAGCGCAACCTGGCCAAAATCCTTTGGTAACTCAATGTTAACACTGCTGGCTTGCAAAGCAGGCTGCAACCGCAACCGAAGGCGCTCACTGCTATGGTGGAAATGAGCACAATCATCCCTACGACCACGCACACCTTGCGCATCATACCTACGACCCGCGGGACTACACATCAACAAAAAACTCAAATACACAATTCACAGTGCGAGAACTGTAGCACTTTGAAAAAAATTACCTATAAAAAGTACGGGTCGTAACACTTAGAAAATAAAAACGCCACTTAGAGAAGAAAAAATACGAGCCGCAAAAAATGCGAAATTAACTGCCGCAACACGCACAGCCAAAAACATGAAAAACACACAAAATACTAAATAAAATAAAACAAAAAATACACACACAGCAAGGACGTCTGGGAATGAGGTTAAACGCACATTTAAATACAATTTAAAGATTTTCGTCACTCGAAAAACCCCAAAGCGAGAGAAAAAATGGCAGCCGAAAAAAAAAGGAAACGAGGCTACACGACCCCTAAACACGCAAAACACCGCCACACACATACACACCTTTTACACAGCAACGTACGAGGTATAAAATACACTATTAGGAAGGGCGCTAAAAGATCCAAACCCGCTTAACACATACACAATCGCCGCCATTTTAGCATAATCAGTCAAACCTAATAACATTACCATTACAGAATGCGGAAGTACACAGCTACACGCTTCCCCTCGAGCACGCAGCCTATTTACACTACACACTGCCCACATTGCTGACACCTTAGCTCCATTATACATTGTATGCTGCAGGAACATCAAAACAGATTGTTAGCTCTTCAGCATATTGCTTCCTGCATATATTACTTCCAAATAGCTAAAGTATATTCATTTATAACTTAAGTAATTAATTATTTAACATTACAAAATACATACACATAAAAAAATAATAACAATAAACGCTAAAGGCGCACAGGAGCGCCAACGGTGTTTACAGGACCACAACTACACCATGGGAGAGGCTCGCAATGAGAGCCAAAAGCCCATCCAAACTTGCAATGAGCGCCAAAGGAGCTCTCATAACAAAACATACATCAGCGCGAGGCTTGCAATGAGGTACTCACACAAAAAAAAATACTTACTTTGTATACCAAAAAGTATTACCTACCTTCCAATTCTATTATACACAAGCTGGGAATCATATCCGTGTACAGCAGTTTCAAGCTTACTGGCTATCATCAGCATGGGGCGGGATCCCAGCTTGTGTTGTGGACCTTATGAGTAGGTAGTTCACCACAACAATCCTCTAATATATGGTGGGCAAAAGAGCGACAGAAGCCTCCACCGTACAGTAGCAGTGCCATTTTTTTGACGGTCAAGTCGCTAGTATAATATACTAGCGACTTGCCCGTCAAAAAATTACGTTCAATAAAAGAAAGTGTTGAAATGCTGTTTGCCACACAATGTGAGTGTACTGTGTGCCTCAACTATATAGACCCCTCTAACACACTAATGAACGCATGTAATAATACTATAAGTGCCATGAGGGTCATCCAGGACCCTCATGACCCAAAGTGTAAGCACTACACCATTTTAACCCGGTCACTTATGGCGGTCTATCCAGACCCTCATAAGCCTCAATTTAACTCCATCAATCCCATAAGGGTATATTATGACCTTTATGGGCCTGTTACAACCCAACATTAACCACATAAGTGCCATGACGGTCCTCAAGTATAAACACTACACTGCACTATACCCCCCCAATAAAACATTAAATATCAACTAAACACCCTCTACACTAACCTATTAACACCTACACTACCTACCGACCTACCCCCAATAACGCCCTCTCCACCACTCTAATTACAGAAATCAAAAAAACTAAAGTCATCAAAAATAACAAATCTACATTACATAAAATAAAAAAAACTAAAATTACCAAAAAAAATGTATATAACAGAAAAAAAAACCTAGTCACAAAAATTAAAAAAGGAACATTACAGAAAAAAAAAAAAAAAACATTACAACCCCCCCCAATTTAATACAATACAATTAAATAAAATCCAATTAAATAAAATACAATACAATTAAATACAATACAATTAAATACAATTAAATACAACACACCCCTATCTAATATACATCCCCTATCTAATATACATCCTCCTATCTAATATAAAAATACTTTCTATGTAATATACATTCCCCTATCTAATATACATCCCCCTATCTAATATACAATACTATCTATCTAATATACATCCCCCTATCTAATATACAATAAATACTATCTATCTAATATACATCACCCTATCTATCTAATATACAATACATGCTATCTCTATATAGCAACCCTAATTCTAAGCTACAATAAAATAATTAAGACCACTTACCTTTGAGATCCTTTTTCAGATTACCAACCTAGGGTAAAAAAAGATTACATAAAATAAATAAACATTCTAAATATTATACTCACATTTCCAGCATGTCCCGTTTCAGCATGTCACGTCCATCTTTGCTTCTGCGGCACGGCCCCTGTTAAAAAAAAACATTACATTAGCACACATATATAAACATAAAACCAAGTAAAATTAGCACAATCTACATTGTACTTAACTCCCCGCGATGTTTCCGGCCTCCTGGTGTTCTGCCCTGGATAGGCCCTGGAAGCATCCACGCTGTTTAAAAAAAAAAAAAACACACATCCGACCTGGCGGATGTCCCCGACGCTAATGAGCTTCCTACGGAGTGTTCCAGAATAAAATTGGCAATGGCGGCTTCTGATTGGGTGAAAACGCTGTCTATCAAATTCAGTCAATGAGAAGACGCCAATTGTGAACCAATGAGAAAGGGATACACCCCAAAATACCACGCTGATTGGATAACGCACCTGTCAATCTTTATCTGAACCAATCCGAAGGCTTTATTGCCATCAGCGAATCACAATGGAATACACCCCCACGTACTGATTGGTGAAGACATCTGCGCCTTCCCATTGGCTGTAATACTGATTGACATTGACAATAGCCAATGAGAATGCACAAATCCTTCACCAATCAGTACTTGGGGGTGTATTCCATTGTGATTGGCTATTGTCAGTGCAACCAATCAGAATGCGCAGATGCCTCCAGCCAATCTCCCTGTGGGGGGTGTATTCCATTGTGATTGGCTAAAGGCATCTGCGTCTTGTGATTGGTTTAAATAAAGATTGACAGGTGCATTATCCAATCAGAGTGGGATTTTAGGGTGTATCCCTTTCTGATTGGCTCACACATTGGTGCCTCCTGATTGGGTGAATTTGACAGACAGCAATTTCAACCAATCAGAAGGCGCCATTGCCTATTTTCTTCCGGAAAAGTCTCTGGGAGCCTCATTAGCGTTGGGGATGTCCGTGATTGCGGATGTGAGTATTTTTTATTTTTTTTACAGAGCATGGCAAAAGAGGAGGAGGAGGCCGGAGAAATCGTCGGGAGGTAAGTACAATGAAGACTATGTTTATTTTATTTGGTTTTTATGTTTATGTATGTGTATTAATGTCAGGTGCCGCGCCGGGGGAATAAGGACGGGATATGCGGGAAAGGTGAGTATAATATTTAGAATGTTTAGAATGTTTATTTATTTACTGTAAATGTGTTGCACTAATTTTCTTTTCTTTTTTTTCCCTAGGTGGCTGATCTGAATGGACATCTGCAAAGGTAAATGGTCTTAATTATTTTATTTTAGCTTAGAGTTAGATTATTTTATATATAGATAACATTTTGTGTATGTTAGCTAGGGGTGTGTGTTTTATATAGATAGCATAGCATGTATTGTATATTAGATTATGGTATTTATTTAGATAGATTGTGTGATGTATATTATATAGATAGAATATATATTAGATTATGGTATTTATTTAGATAGATTGGGGGATGTATATTAGATAGATAGGATGTATTGTATATTAGATAGGGGTGTATTGTATTGTATTGTATTTAATTGCATTGTATTTAATTGTATTCTATTGAATTGTATGTATTATATGTATTTCCTTTTCAGGTGTGTAAATTTTTTTTTTAGGTTTTTTTATTTTCTGTACTGTAGATTTTTTATTTTTTGTGACTTTAGGCTTTTTTATTTTATGTAATTAGAGTGGTGGGGGTTATTAGGGGGTAGGTAGGTAGTGTATGTGTTAATAGGTTCGTGTAGAGGCTGTTTAGTTGATATTTAATGCTTTATTGGGGGGGTATAGTGCAGTGTAGTGTTTATATTTAGTGTTATGATGGTCCTTGAGGACCGTCATGGCACTTACGTGGTTAATGTTGGGTTGTAACAGGCCCATAATGGTCTTAATATAGACTTATGGAACTGATGAGGTTAAATAGAGGCTTATGAGGGTCTGTATGGACCCCCATGAGTGACAGGGTTAATTAGCGGTTTATGGGGGTCTGTATTGACCCCCATGAGTGAGGGGGTTAATTAAGGGCTTATGGAGGGCTTTATTGACCCTCCTGAGTGACGGTGTTAATTAAGGGTTTATGGGGGTCTGTATTGACCCCCATGAGTGAGGGGGTTAATTAAGTGCTTATGGGGGTCTTTATTGACCCCCATGAGTGACAGAGTTAATGAAGGGCTTATAGGGGTGTATATTGACCCCCATGAGTGACAGGGTTTATTAGGTGTTTATGGGGGTCTCTATTGACCCCCATGAGTGAGGGGGTTAATTAAGGGTTTATGGGGGTCTGTATTGACCCTTATGAGTGAGGGGGTTAATTAAGTGCCTATGGGGGACTCTATTGACCCCCATGAGTGACAGAGTTAATGAAGGGCTTATGGGGGTGTATATTGACCCCCATGAGTGACAGGGTTAATTAGGGGTTTATGGTGGTCTCAATTGACCCCCATGAGTGAGGGGGTTAATTAAGGGCTTATGGGGGGCTGTATTGACACTCCTGAGTGACAGGGTTAATGAAGGGCTTATGGGGGTCAGTATTGACGCCCATGAGTGAAAGAGTTAATTAATAGCTTATGGGGGTCTATATTGACCCCCATGAGTGAAAGGGTTAATGAAGTGCTTATGGGGGCCTGTATTGACTCCCATGAGTGACAGGGTTAATGAAGGGCCTATGGGGGTCTGTATTGACCCCCATGAGTGACAGGGTAATGAAGGGATTATGGGGATCTATATTGACCCCCCTGAGTGATGGGATTGATGAAGTGCTTATGGGGGTCTGTATTGACCCCCATGAGTGACAGGGTTAATGAAGGGCTTATGGGGGTCTATATTGACCCCTACGAGGGACAGGGTTAATGAAGGGCTTATGGGGGTCTATATTGACCCCCATGAATGACAGGGTTAATTAGGGGTTTATGGGGATCTGTATTGACCCCCATGAGTGACAGGGTTAATGAAGTGCTTATGGGGGCCTGTATTGACCCCCATGAGTGACAGGGTTAATGAAGGGCGTATGGGGGTCTACATTGACCCCCATCAATTACAGGGTTAATTAGGGGTTTATGGGGGTCTGTATTGACCCCCATGAGTGACAAGGTTAATGAATGGCTTATGGGGGCCTGTATTGACCCCCATGAGTGACAGGGTTAATGAAGGGCTTATGGGGGTCTATATTGACCCCCCTGAGTGAGGGGTTTAATTAAGTGGTTATGGGGGTCTGTATTGACCCCCATGAGTGATACAGTTAATGAAAGGGCTTATGGATGTCAGTATTGACCCCCATGAGTGATAGGATTAATGAATGGCTTATGGGGGTCTATATTGACCCCCATGAGTAACAGGGATAATGAAGTGCTCATGGGGGCCTGTATTGACCCCCATAAGTGACAGGGTTAATGAAGGGCTTATGGAGGTCTATATTGACCCCCATGTTTGACAGGGTTAATTAGGGGTTTATGGGGGTCTGTATCGACCCCCATGAGTGACAGCGTTACTGAAGGACTTATGGGGGGTCTATATTGACCCCCATGAGTGACAGGGTGATAGTGTATATTTAATTTTTTTATAACGGTCCTTTTAGGAATTTTCATTGCAACGATCGGGACCCCTTCTGCGATGGTTAATGTAGGGTTAATGCAGGTCTCCGAGCTTATCTCGGATCCCGTGGGGTTAATGCGGGTTTCCGAGCTTATCTCGGATCCCTTCTTTGGTAAGTTGTAGGTGGCTGGGCGGTCCCGGGTCTTTGAGCCTCGTTTTCATTTTTTTCGCCGTCCAGTTTTTTCTCTCGGTAAGGTTTTTTTTGTGTGTCTGGACTTAAATGGATTGCAAGAGCGAAAGCTTTGTGGGCACATTTGCATGTCCCTGCCAAGGTTCCCAGAATGCAGTCTAAAAACTGTAATTCTCTGAACTCTGGGCATAGTTTTAAATGTTCAAATGTGACCACAGATATACTATTAATTTACTATACTACTGCACTGTCTTCTATCGCTCTTTTGCCCACCATATTATAAAAGATGGTTGTGGTAGACTACCTACTCATAAAATCCACAACACAAGCTGAGATCCTTCTCCATGCTGATGATATCCAGAAAGCGTGAAACAGCTGTACGTGGACAGGATTCCAAGCTTGTGTATAATCCAAATGTGACTTTGCATAAAAGCTGTGTAATGCAGCAGGCATAAGTTTATCGGAAGCCATGTTTAAAATGGACTATGGATTGAAGAGTGAAGCATTTCTGGGCACATTTGCTTGTCCCTGCTCGGCTTCCCAGAATGCAGTGTAATAACTGTATCACATATATAGTTGTGAGCATGCGGGTTGTTGCTAACGCTGCGTGTTTGCGTAGCGAGCCTGCAGCTCTCGCGAAGCAAGGGCCGCAGTTGCTGGCAAGGAGCACCAAAGGCGCTCCTTGCTAGAAACTAAGGTGGAGGCTCTACAGCCTCATATGCGTTTACAAACACACACACAAACGGCACTACCACGGACTTACACAAAAAAACCCGAGACGCAAAAATACAACCTTAACTGAAAAAATACGACCTGAACGGCAGAACAGCGCGCACAAAAATACATTAAAAACACAATAAATACCCTCAATAAATACATAAAATGCTTACCCACAGCAAAGGGAGGCACCCAGGACCTCTGCAAGTGAAGCTACACCTCAATTTAAGTCCAAATTCCAGAGTTCAGACACACGAAAATCCCCTAAGCGAGAGAAAAAATGGCCGCCGAAAAAACAAAAACAAGGCTCCACGACCCCAGATCACCCAGCCACGTATAACTTACCAAAGAAGGGATCTGAGATAAGCTCAGAAACCCACATTAACTCCACGGGATCCGAGATAAGCTTGGAGACCTGCATTAACTCCACATTAACCATTGCAGTGGGGGTCCCGATCGCAATGAAACTTCAAAATTCCTATGTTATGGGTCCTTAAAGGACCGTAAAGGTCCTTAAAGGACCTGTAAAAAAAAAAACTAAAAAAATATCCATCCACCCCTAAAAAACCCTGTCACTCATGGGGGTCAATAAAGACCCCCATAAGCCCATACATAACCTTGGCACTCATGGGGGTCAATACAGACCCCCATAAACCCTTAATTAACCCTGTCACTCATGAGGGTCAATACCGCCCCCCATAAGCACTTAATAAACCCTGTCACTCCTGGGGGTCAATATAGACCCCCATATGCCCTTAATTAACCCTGTCACTCATGGGGGTTAATACAGACTCCCATAAGCCCTTCTTTAACCCTGTCACTCATGGGGTCAATACAGACCCCCATAAGCACTTAATTAACACCCTCACTCATGGGGGTCAATACAGACCCCCATAATACAAATACTTAACCCTGTTATTCATGGGGATCAATAAAGACCCCCATAAGCCCATAAATAACCCTGGCACTCATGGGGGTCAATACAGACCCCCATAAACCCTTAATTAACCACATCACTTATGAGGGTCAATATAGACCCCCATAAGCCCTTTATTAACCCTGTCACTCATGGGGGTTAATACAGACCCCCATAAACCCATTATTAACCCTGTCACTCATGGGGGTCAATAAAGACACCCATAAGCCCATAAATAACCCTGACACTCATGGGGGTCAACACAGACCCCCATAAACCCTTAATTATCCCTGTCACTCATGAGGGTCAATACAGCCCCCCAAAAGCACATAATTAACCCTGTCACTCATGAGGGTCAATACAGACCCCCATAAACCCATAATTAACCCTGTCACTCATGGGGGTCAATACAGACCCCCATAAACCCATAATTAACCCTGTCACTCATGGGGGTCAATAAAGACCCCCATAAGCCCATAAATAACCCTGGCACTCATGGGGGTCAATACAGACCCCCATAAACCCTTAATTAACCACATCACTCATGAGGGTCAATACAGCCCCTCATATGCACAGAGTTAACCCTGTCACTCATGAGGGTCAATACAGACCCCCATAAACCCTTAATTAACCCCGTCACTCATGAGGGTCAATACAGCCCCCCATAAGCACATAATTAACCCTGTCACTCATGAGGGTCAATACAGACCCCCTTAAACCCTAAATGAACCCCGTCCCTCATGAGGGTCAATAAAGACCCCCATAAGCACATAATTAACCCCATCACTCATGAGGGTCAATACAGACCCCCTTAAACCCTAAATTAACCCCGTCCCTCATGAGGGTCAATAAAGACCCCCATAAGCACATAATTAACCCCATCACTCATGAGGGTCAATACAGCCCCCCATAAGCACATAATTAACCCCGTCTCTCATAAAGGGTCAATACATCCCCCCATAAGCATTTCATTAACCCTGTCACTTAAGAGGGTTAATACAGACCCCCATAAACCTATAATTAACCCTGTCACTCATGGGGGTTAATACAGACCCCCATAAGCACTTAATTAACCCCCTCACTCATGGGTGTCAATATAGACCCCCATGAACCCCTATTTAACCCTGTCACTCATGGGGGTCAATACAGACCCCCATAATACATATCATTAACCCTGTCACTCATGGGGGTCAATACAGACCTCCATAAGCACTTAATTAACCCCCTCACTCATGGGGGTCAATACAGACCCCCATAAACCCATAATTAACCCTGTCACTCATGGAGGTCAATACAGACCCCCATAATACATATAATTAATCCTGTCACTCATGGGGGTCAGTACAGATGCCCATAAACCCATAATTAACCCTGTCACTCATGGGGGTTAATAGAGACCCTCATAAGCCTCTATTTAACCCCATCAGTCCCCTAAGGGTATATTATGACCATTATGGGCCTGTTACAACCCAACATTAACCTATCCCCTAATAACCCCCCACCACTCTAATTACAGAAAACAAAAAAATAGTCACCAAAAATAAAATATCTACATTACATAAAGGAAAAAAACTAAATCACAAAAAATAAAAAATCTACATTACAGAAAATAAAAACCTAAGTCACAAAAAAAGGAACATTACAGAAAATAAAAAAATACATTACAATGGAAGAAAATAGGCAATGGCGCCTTCTGATTGGTTAAAAACGCTGTCTATCAAATTCACCATCAGGAGGCGTCAATGTGTGGGCCAATCAGAAAGGGATACACCCTAAAATCTCACTCTGATTGGATAATGCACCTGTCCATCTTTATTTAAACCAATCACAAGGCACAGATGCCTTCAGTCAATCACAATGGAATACACCCCCACAGGGTGATTGGCTGGAGACATCAGCGCATTGTGATTGGTTGCACTGACAATAGCCAACCACAATGGGATACACCCCCACGTACTGATTGGCTGAAGGCATTTGCGCCTTCTCATTGGCTGTTGTCAATGTCAATCAGTATTACAGCCAATGGGAAGGCGCAGATGTCTTCAGCCAATCACCCGTGGGGTTGTATCCCATTGTGATTCGCTGATGTCAATAAAGCCTTCTGATTGGTTCAAATAAAGATTGACAGCTGCGTTATCCAATCAGAGTGGGATTTTGGGGTGTATCCCTTTCTCATTGGCTCACAATTGGCGTCTTCTGATTGGCTGAATTTAATAGACAGCGTTTTCAGCCAATCATATGCCGCCATTGCCAATTTTATTCTGGAACACTCCGTAGGAGGCTCATTAGCGTCGGGGAGGTTTGCAAGTGCGGACCTCCGTTAGTTTTTAAAAAAAATTTTTTTTTAGAGATCAGATTTTTCCACGGCCTAGCCGGGGAAGAAGAGGCCGGGGACATTGCGGGGAGGTAAGTACAATGTATATTATGTTTATTTTACTTTGTTTTATTTTTATGTATGTGTACTAATGTAATGGTTTTTTTTTTAACAGGGGCCGTGCCGGAGAAGAGGAAAAGAAGAAGGACGGGGACATGCTGGATAGATGAGTAGAATATTTAGAATATGTACTATGTTTATTTTTTTTACGTGAATGTTGTACTATTTTTTTTTTTTCCTTAGGTGGCTGATCTGAAGGGACATTTGCAAAGGTAAGTGGTCTTAATTATTTCATTTTAGCTTAGAATTAGGGTTTCTATATAGAGATAGCATGTACTGTATATTACATTGTGGGATATATATTACAAAGATAGGATGTATTGTATATTAGATAGATTGGGGGATGTATATTAGATAGATAGGATGTATTGTATGTTAGATAGATTGGGGAATGTATATTACATAGATAGGATGTATTGTATATTAGATAGATTGGGGGATGTATATTAGACAGATAGGATGTATTGTATATTAGATAGATTGGGGGATGTAGATTACATAGATAGGGTGCATTGTATGTTAGATAGATTGGGGAATGTATATTACATAGATAAGATGTATTGTATATTAGATAGATTGAGGGATGTATATTAGATAGATAGGATGTATTGTATATTAGATAGATTGGGGGATGTATATTAGATAGGGGTGTATTGTATTTCATTTTATTTGTATTGTATGTATTTTATTGTATGTCATATTTGTCTTTCCTTTTTAGGTGTGTAATTTTTTTTTCTGTAGTGTGGGGGGGATTGTAATGTATCTTGTTATTTTCTGTAATGTTCCTTTTTAAATTTTTGTGATTTAGGTTTTTTTCTTTTCTGTAATGTAGATTTTTTATTTTTTGTGATTTAGGTTTTTTTCTTTTCTGTAATGTAGATTTTTGATTTTTGGTGACTTTAGTTTTCTTTGTTTTCTGTAATTAGAGTGGTGGGGAGGGGGTTATTAGGGGGTAGGTAGGTAGTGTAGGTAGATAGTGTAGGTGTTAATAGGTTAGTGTACAGGGGGGTTAGTTGATATTTAATGTTTTAATTGGGCAGTATAGTGCAGTGGAGTGCTTAGACTTATGTGGTTAATGTTGGGTTGTAACAGGCCCATAATGGTCATAATATACCCTTATGGGACTGATGGGGTTAAATAGTGGCTTATGAGGGTCTGGATAGACCCCCATAAGTGACCGGGTTAAAATGGTGTAGTGCTTACACTTTGGGTCATGAGGGTCCTGGATGGCCCTCATGGCACTTAT
Organism: Discoglossus pictus; assembly: GCA_027410445.1. Classification (NCBI taxonomy): domain Eukaryota; kingdom Metazoa; phylum Chordata; class Amphibia; order Anura; family Alytidae; genus Discoglossus; species Discoglossus pictus. Next base: position 100,611,683 of record CM050172.1, on the reverse strand, counting down.
AGTGTTATTACATGCATTCATTACTGTGTTAGAGGGGTCTATATAGTTGAGGCACACAGTACTCTCACATTGTGTGACAAACAGCATTTCAACACTTTCTTTTATTGCCCAGTCATTTTTTGATGGGCAAGTCGCTAGTTTCTCATAATTCTGAGCTGGAAGCAGGTGTATTAACTTGTTTTAGACATTCAAATGTGAAGATAAATGTACTATAAATGTACTGTACTGCTGTACGGTGGAGGCTTCTATTGCTCTTTTGCCCACCATGTATTAAATGATTATTGTGGTGAACTACCTACTCATAAGGTCCATAACACAAGCGGAGATCCCAATCCATGCTGATGATAGGCAGTAACCTTGAAACAGCTGTACGTGGGTGGGATTCCTAGCTTGTGTATAATCCAACCCAAGCTTTGCTCAAAGCTGTTTGATACAGTGGGCATATGCTTAAGCAAAGCCATGTTTCATATGATTATAGACTGCAAGAACGTAACCTTTGTGGGCACATTTGCATGTCCCCGCCAAGGTTCCCAGAATGCAGAGTAATAACAGTATTTCTCGGAATTCTGGACATGAAACAAGTTTTTTTAACTTGTTTTAGACATTCAAATGTGAACACAAATGTAATATATATATATATATATATATATATATATATATATATATATATATATATATAGTATGTGTGTGTGAAGAGTGGGGTAGCCGTGAACGTCCGTTAATCTTGATGAATAAGTATTTTAGTATATAGCGATAGTTGTTTCCAAGTAACAAACTTTGGAGAGTCGCGCCTTTCTTCATCGAGTCAGAGGCTATACAGATTAAGGTTTAACACAAGCATTGGAATTCAGGGCAGAGTTTCTTATTACTTAGAATCCCTGCTTTGTATTCAGTGCTCATGTTAAACCTTAATCCGTATATCGCTTCTGACTCGATGAAGAGAGGCGCGACTGTCCAAAGCTTGTCACTCTAAATAAAGTGTTTGTCCAATAAAATGGTATCACTGCTTGCTGCAATACTATGATTATATATATATACAGTATCTCCCAAAAGTGAGTACACCCCTCACATGTAAATATGTTATTATATCTTTTCATTTGACAACACTCTGCTACAATGTGAATTAGTAAGTGTACGGCCTGTATAACAGTGTAAATGTACTGTCCCCTCAAAATAACTCAACACACAGCAATAGGCAAAAAAAGTGAGTACACCCCTAAGTGGAAATGTCCAAACTGTGCCCAAAGTGGGCCTGCGTGAGTGCTGCTGGCACTGGGGAGCTACAGGTCATTGAGGGAACCATGAATGCCAACATGTACTGTGACATACTGAAGCAGAGCCTGATCCCCTCCCTTCGGAGACTGGGCCGCAGGGCAGTATTCCAACATGATAATGACCCCAAACACACCTCCAAGATGACCACTGCCTTGCTAAAGAAGCTGAAGGTAAAGGTGATGGACTGGCCAAGCATGTCTCCAGACCTAAACTCTATTGAGCATCATTGGGGCATCCTCAAATGGAAGGTGGGGGAGTGCAAGGTCTCTAACATCCACCAGCTCCGTGATGTCATCATGGAGGAGTGGAAGAGGACTCCAGTGGAACCTGTGAAGCTCTGGTTACCTCCATGCCCATGAGGGTTAAGGCAGTGCTGGAAAATAATGGTGGCCACACAACATATTGACACTTTGAGCCCAATTTGGACATTTCCACTTAGGGGTGTACTCACTTTTGTTGCCAACGGTTTAGACATTAATGTCTGTGTGTTGAGTTATTTTGAGGGGACAGCACATTTACACTGTTATACAGACTGTACACTTACTACTTCACATTGTAGCAGAGTGTTGTCAATTGACAGGCGAGATTATCACTTCTTCAGTTATCCTGATTGACTCACCTGTGCATAGAAAGGAAATCCTCCAATCAAGGCCTGTGTGTTTGCCCACCCCCGTTTTAGATGCAGGAACAAATCTTGTGACCCTGTTCCTTTAACTACTCAATGCTACAGTGGGTCTGTTTACAAATGGTAAGTTCAGCTGCTGATTGTTAACTGTTTCATGGCTGTAAGCAATGACATAGGACCAAGCCCCGGGCACTTGGGGTTATGGGTATTGGCACAGCATGGGCATGGCATGAGAATGGCGGATCACATTCTAAAATTCAGCCACTCCCCTCCATGTATTTATTAAACTTAGAAGATCCTTCCAGGACCATCTCAGACTGGCAAAGTCCCTATAACAGTGACGATCTGAGATACTAAGTGGCATGGATATTCATTTACATTAATCCTACATTCCATTTGTAGCAATATCATTAAAGGTCGAGTCCACCTCTCCGTGTTTCAGGTTGTGCCAGTCCATAAGGTTTTCATGGCAAAGATACTGGAGTTACCAGTTCCATCTCCCTTGGACTGTGATTTGTCTGACTTCTCTGCTATGACCTGCCCATTTTGGGTGACCCTACATGGTATAGCTCACAGCTTCGTTGATGCACACAAGCCCCTACAACACGACAAGTTAACGATCCAGAATGGAAAATGTTTAATGCAAAGAGTATTAATAATACTAGTGGCTTGCTTGTCTAAAATGACAGCAATAACATTTGAAGCCAGGCAATGCTTTTTGCCATTCAATGCAAGGCTATGGCCCCTCTGAGCACTTTCGGCGCTCATCATGAGCACTGTGCTGAGCGCCTTTGGTGCTTATTTCAAGCCTCTCCCTGTGTACTTTGCAGGCCTTGTGATGTTTTTTTGCAATCCCCAACTTTACTGCTTTGCAATGATCACCTGCGGCGCTCATGGCAAGCCTATTGTGTAGTTTAGGGGCCCGTTGTAGTTAACTGGCTTGGTACTGTTTTTTTACTGCCTTCAGCCTCGTTTTCATCCTGTTACGCTTTTTTGGCCGTAAATTTTTCTTGCGTAGTCGATGTTCGAGTGACTAAAAACCCCAAATATGGCTCCAATGAGCTTGCCACCTCACTCCAAGGTTTCTTGGCTCTCCCCCTGTGCGGTGTGTGAGTGTATACTTTTTTTGTGTCCATTTTTCGTTTGTTGTGGGTCTTTGGACCGAGGTGCTTGGCCAATAAAGTCGTAAAGTATTGCGGGCTGTAAAGTATTGCCTGCCTCGGGATACCGCGGTCCTCGCGATGAGCACCGCAGGTGCTCATTGCGAGCCATGCAATGAACGCCTTCGGCACTCAATGTAGCTAAGTCCTGCGGGCCTCGCGATGAGCGCCTGCGATGCTCATCCCCAACTATTATAGTTGATTCCTCCAGTTGATAATGTATATAAGTAAAGCTCAAGATGGAGTTATTAATACCCAGCAAGCACTGCCATGTGTCATCATGTGGGTATAGGCTCTACTGTAATATTACTATAGTTAGTGCTGGTAAGGACCCTGCCTGGAGGACATTTATATATAGACAGTAATGAGCAGGAATCCTCACCACATAGACCTTAGTAGATCTTCTCCAGTTTATTTGCAAATCTTCGTACAAAATCATAAATCTCATTAACAGAAGCACTAATCAAGTCCCTTAGTATAATTTACATTTGCATATGGTCCCTAATCTTATTAACAGGATTAATAGGAGTTAAGAATTCCTAGAAAATAATGTCAATTTCCTGTGGACAAGCTCTGACTAGAGCCGTTTATATAAGGTGTGTGATATAAAGTTATATCTTCTCCAGTAAACTCCTCATCTGACAGGTTTAATCTCATGTAAATATTGTGCTTGCTGCTCGCGGTCATTATCACTTTGTCACAAGTTGGTTTCCCATGGGGTAAAAAGTCATTAATGTGCGAAAACAATCAGAGTCTTAATTAGTGTGCGGAGATTACACTCGAGGTGCTGTGCAGAGAAATAACCAGGACAGGGTGTGGTGAGTCTCCTATCAGGCCGAGTTCACTGGTTGTGTTACATATACCATCACATAAGGGTGTAATAACTATAGAATATTTTAGATTATTAAACAGTGTTTATAAATATAATAGTGACGGTCAATATGATGGTCAATTAAATTTTAAAGCTGGGAATGCTGTTTGTGACACAATGTGATTATCTGAGACTCTTAACCTTTTTTTATCTACAAAGAAGTACCAAAATGTATAATAAACTTTTTTTATTATTTTAACAATGAACCATATCAAACTTTAGAATTTTCATGTATGCAGTAATGGAACAATATATGAATTTTGTCTGAATAGGTATTGTGAACCATGACACAAAGGTTTCTAATGTGCAAGTTATATTGAAAACAGTGTTGACTGAATTATTTTTAACAATACTAACATCAATAGTTCAACTTTGTATAAATTAGTATTTTAAACCATTACAGAATGCTTCTTAACATGCAACTTGTAGTTTAACTACTGCTAAGCACATATGTATTGAATCCAGAGAAAGGCAAACAGTAAAACCCCCATTGAAACTTAGCCAATTGTATCAAAGGGGGGGGGGAATTAATTCTTTACTTACCCCAGTAACTGGCGATCGGATTACTCCCTGGATGAATCCTGTCTATTTAATTATACATTGAAATTTGTAACAAATGATTATGCTGCTACTGACATAAATCCTTACTAACATTTTTGAAATTAACTTTTCAAACCTTGTAAAACACAATGTTAACAATGCAAACATTAACGCAAGTTAATAACATTTTAAGTGCAATTATTTAAAAATATAGTGATCTTGAATATTGAATCCAGAGGAAGGCAAACCAAAAGAAAACAGTGAAAGTTTCCAAATGGGCCAAAAAAAATGAATTCCTTCCTGACCCCATTAACTGGTGATCGGATTAGTGGCCCTTCGCCACTTTGTCTTGGAGAGGACTGTTTGCCAGCCTCCTGCCCTGCGACTATGGCCCTGGGACAGATTGCCCTTTAAACACAGTATTCAGCCATACCAGAGTGTATGTCACTCATTCTGGCCCTTTACATACAGGGGGTCATTCGTTACTTGCCCTGTGTGAACCATGATACCACAGATAGCTATGCCATAAAGCCCATTCATATAATGAAAGACTATGGGAAAGACTTTAGCTACATGGCAATTGAACTGTGTGAAGAGGATCTGAGCGCTATTCGGGAGTTTTGTGCGCTCAGATCCCAGCTATCTGGGGATATGTGAAATGTGAGTAAATGTGAATTGCAGTAATGCTGATGGGTTGTCAAACTAGAGAATTGACCAACAAATACTTTTGTCCGGACATCCCCAGGCCGATCCATTGGGATCAGACCGTGTATGCCGGCTTATAAACCCCGGGGGAGGTGTGTAACGGAACCCATCACTGTCTTACCCTATTTTATGATTATTATGGTTAAAATATGATCCTACTGGTATACTGTAAGTATGTTGGTTTATGCTCTGCAGAATATTAGCCCATACTATTGCAGACCTAGGCATAATAGATAATCCTATTACAGAGACTCATAACATAAGGAAGTCTATTGTATAAAGTGTTTTCATTCTCAGCCATAAGAACAAAGAAGGATGATCTAATCCATGTCTGATTGTATCAAAGTTGCCAGGTAGCCTCAGGGAGGTGTGACCCACCTATTGTCCCTCTATGTGTATTGTGTGGCCAACTATGAGGGATGTGTATTGCCTGTGAAATGTCTGTGTGTTATGGGTAAAAGATACTTTTACTAACTTTTGAACCCTTGGTCTGATTCATGCCATTTTTTAATATGTTATTCCACGATTTATGTTGTTCATAAAAATGTAAGTTTTATTTATGTACTATGTAAAATCATAAAGTTATAAAAATGTATAAAAATGTGTAAGTTTTAGCTGGGAGATAATTGAGTAGATACAGTAATAAACTCAATTATCTCTCAAGTAGAGGGGAGGGAAACTGTGGGCATTACTATTGTGTTATTGGTTGTTTATACCTTCCCCTGGGTGTGTTCTGTTTACCTGACTGTAATAAAAACCAGGCTGGGTGTGCCAGCAAGAGAGTCCTGCTTGACCCTTCAAAACGTAGCCTCGTCTCGTTCTTGGAGGGGATCGCTATATCATACTGGGGATTGCTATGCTTTTGCATACTCCCTGGAGCTGTAACTACTGAACCCTTGTTCCTGATATACTCTTGTTGGAGGAGAGGTCTTCCCCACACGATCCTGGATGCTGGAGATTCATACAGGGTGGAAGGAAGACGGTGTGGCTCCAGTTAAGCTACGGCGGTTGTGGAGTCTGTGGTGGTTGTGGTCTCCGGTGCGGTGCTTGTAGTCCTCGGCGCAAACTAGGACGCGTCCATCAACGGAGGTACCCGGTCGGGGTGCCAGTAGATCCGTTACAAATACTCTTTACATCATAAAAGATTTACATTTTTCAACAAATGATGATCGAGCTACTAACATTAAACCTTAATTACATAGAATGAAACAAATTTTCAGTCCTTAGAAAATAGTAATGTAACATTACAAATATGAACTTAAAGTATTAAAATGGAAACTGTAAAGATAAGAAAATGCAAGGTAACTGTTTTGTGGGGCCAATCCTGGCAAAATTGGCTTCCAAGACATTCCATTTTTTTTGTCTTGTCTGTCAAAGTGGTTCCCTTTAAAAGAGCCCAGCAGACTTGTAATTTTGTCGATGAGATATAACCACATTGTTGTTGTTTTTTCATCTTTTTTTTTTTAATTGCTGTATTTGTTGAAAATAGCCCATAGAGATTCCTAACTGAAATAGTGGTCCTCTAAAAAAGGACTGCCAGACATCAAAGTTCATCCGCAGGGTATAAACTCTGTTCTATATGTATTTTGCCATGTTATAGAATTTCCTTAGCAAAATAGTGGTCCTCTAAAAGGAGCGGAAGTGACCTAAAACCACTGTTCTCTATATTTGTTGTGAATTTGACGTAGATATAAGAGCACTGTTGCTCATTGAATTGGGTTATTTGCAGATTAGTTGCAATTTACATAGTTACATAGTTACATAGTTACATAGTAATTAAGGTTGAAAAAAGACTTTCAGTCCATCAAGTTCAACCTGTTAAGATCTCCTCTGATCTGCAATATGCGGATTAGTTATTAATTAAATTATTGATTAAATAATTATTAATAGTATAGTATTGGAGGATGAATAAAGAGTTAGTCCAATTTGTTTTTGTTTGTAACTGAATTTACAGTACTTCATAGTAGACAATGTTTTTTTTTTTTTAAATCATCCATCATCTAATAAATCACCATGACTTTGGTTGTTTTCAATATAAACTTTTGTTTCCTCTGGATTCTTGCATCTTGAAAATGCAACATAAAGTTGGCCATGGGCAAATACTGGTTCTTCTAAAAAGATTTAAAAGTGTGTCCTTGTGATTTATTAATGGTCATGGCAAATGCCATGATGATGGGAAATTGTCTTCTCTGAAGTACAAAAGGTAAGCTACTTTCACTTGGTGTCAAATCTATTCTTGGTATGAAAACTTTAATATTTCATGATTTAGAAGCAATGCATCTTTATTTTTTGAAGTTAATAATACTTTTGTTGCAAGCTCTGCATAATCGTCATTACTTATTGTATTTTGGAATATTGCTGATATAATGTCCTGTTTGCAAATCATATGAGATGGAATTTCCACGGTATCATCTCGTAAATTCTAAATGTGTTCTGTTTTTCCTTCTTCAATTTTGATGAGCCACTCATTGAATTCATGTCTTTGTGATCTCATATTTTGTTCAAATTTGAGGTGAGTAAAGAGTTTCCATAGTGTATATGACTTAATGCATGCTTCTACAATGTCTGTGCGATTTCCATGGACAACAACAGGTAATGTTTGTCTAAAATCTCCATCCAACAACATGACCTTTCCACCAAAAGGCAAATCATTATCCATGACTTCACGCAACAAACGGTTAATGCATTGTAGAGCATGGCATGACATCTTTGTAGCTTCATCAATGATAATTCATTTACATTTCTTATTTATTTTTGCTTGTAAAGATGTCATTCTTATATCTGACACTGATGTTTCCAGAATGGGAACTGGCAGTTTAAATCCACTATGCACAGTTCTTCCAAGTTCTTACAAAAGTGCAGCAATTCCAGTTGTTGCAAATGGCAGTACTACTTCACCTTGTGTGCGAACAAAACTCATCAATAAATTATATATATATATATGTTTTTCCTGATCCACCAGGTCCATCTAGGTAGAAATAACGCTCTTTGAGCCTGTCATCCTCTAGTGCACTTTTTATGGTGTTAAATGCTTGCAATTGTAAGGTATTTAAAGTCTTTCTTGTGTTATTTGCTTTTGAAGCTGACTATCATAGTCTTCAAAGTTTATTTCATCTATGAGTCCTGGATCTGGCAGATTAAAATTTGCACAATTTAATCCATGAGAGAAAGAGGTCTTGAATTTCAATTCTGCAATAGGCTCATTGTATTGTTGCAAAAAGTCTTCAGACACATTTGTTTTAAATTTGTCCCACAAAGCTAATGCATTAGGAGCATTTGAGAAGATGCAAATGAATGCAAATTGTTCTCTCATCTGCCGTGGCATTTGACACAGTTCTGCTTCCTCTAGACATTTTTCCCATTCTGTATCATCAGCCAGGAAGTTTTTGTGTAGCGCAGCTAAATGAAATGTGTCATAAACTGTGTCATTAACAGTTTTCAACTGTTCAAAACGTTGTGCACCAGGAACATTTAAAAGGAGTAAACGTAAGCAGAAACGTTCAAGGTCTCTTGGACTTACAGTGTATATTCTAGATATAATTTTATTTCCACAGGTTTTTCTTTTTCGCCATAATCCATTAACAAAAACATAATGGTAAGGAATGTCAATATACAACAATTCCCTTGCCTCCAAGTCAGTACAATTTAAATGAAACCACGCAGTTAGTGTAGTTTGCCGAAGCTCACTTTGTGCCAAAGCATTTCTTTCATTTCAAACATTGTACAGCTAATCGACATAATGCATGTGAGAGATCATGCATTTAAAATTTGAGAAGACGCCACATTGCTTCTGGCGCACTTACATAGCGAGCATCTACAGGAGATGTATGTTCATCATGTAATAACTCAGTTTGTTCAGGATTTTCAGCACTTTTTACCACTACAGTAGTTGCATCATAGCCTTTGTAAATATATTTGTAGACATATTTTATGGATTTTATTGAAGAGCAAGCTTCCACATTAATGTGTGCATTATACTTCATGAGTAAATGTGGATTGTATGGCACCACATATCTGTTATCCACTTTTTTGCGACAAATAATGGCAGTTTGGCCTTCTCTTCTTCTATATAATGGATAGCCATCACAATTGGCATACGTTTTGTGGATTAATATCTCCACACGGTCCGTAAATCATACAATGAGTTACAATCTCATATAGTCAATCATGTATTTCTGGATCTGGTAGTTCAGCAATAATCACTGAATCCACTTTGTCACCAGTATCCAATTTATATTTCTCTTGAAGGATTATAAGCATATGTACATGTGGAAGGCCTCTTTTTTTAAATTCTATGGTATAAACATAAGCCAGACATTTGCCAAATAACTGAGTTATTGTTATGTCATGTATTAATTCAGTTAATTTTTTTTTGAAGACTTTTGCCACCAAATCTTGTCTATCAGAAGCAGTTTGTCCAATTAACAGATTCTGTATAATCTCTGGCCAATGTGGATTACATGTAAATTTAATAAATAAATGTGGTTTTCCAAATTTAGTTACAATAGCCATGGCATCATTGTATCTTTCTCGCTTATCCCTGGAAAGAAGATGGTAAAATTATGGCTTTGCTAGCTGCAAGCTCTCTGTTTGTAGCAATCTCAGCGACATAATCCATTAGTCCTGAATACTGTTCTACACATAGTTTATCTTGTTTACATTTGATGAAATTTTAATTATTTGCCTCAACTTGCAAATATGAATCAATGATCCATTGTTGTGTCAGTTTTCCGTCACATAAAATGGGATTGAATCCATCTCAAATGGCAATTTGAGCTGCTTTAAATTTAAGCATGGAAATGTTATTTCTAACACGTACTTTTGAATTTGGGCAACTCTCAAGTGTTAATTTGGTATGCCATCCGGCTTCCCCATTTGGAAAAAAAATTGTATATGTCATTGGATCTAAATTTGTACTTAAGATACTTATGTTGATAAAAGGTTGCTCCTCATTTCTGGGATATATTCTAATATCCTTTTGAAATGGTGGTTCTCCGTCATTTTGAAAGACCATTGCAACCTCATTTGATGTTGGTAAGTTGTAACATAGTTTATCAGTATGGCGATCTCTTTTAAGAACTCTATTGACTTCTGGGATTGGTAACTGATGTAATTGTGCATTAATTATTTGTTCTAGTTCTATTTCTGCCAAAAAAATTTAGGCTGGAGTGTACAGGTTTTGGGCCATAATTTTATCAAAACAATGGGTAAGCATTTTTTATTTTCTGGAAGCTGCATACGTTGTTCAACAGCTTCCATTGTATCTAGGACATATAGTTGATAAGTACGATGGTAAATGTGTCCTTGTACTTTGAAACAGTAAGAGCCATGTCCTGGCACATTAGCCTCTAATGTTGCACCTATAGATGCAAAGGATATGGCACTATTGTATGATCTTATGTTTGTTTTTAAATTTTGGTAGTTAGGGAAAGAAGGCTCAATCATAATGCTTTGCAAATATATTGGGAATTGCTGTCTTTGTGGAAGTCTTACTTTGCCTTTTTGACAGCAACTAATAAACTCGCCATCTCTGGGTCTTTCCTGTTGGAAATGATAGGCCCCAAAAAACTGACAGACAATATTCATATTACCTCAATGATAAACCTCTACTGCTAAAGATTTAAGTAAAGGACAATTGTGAAAAGATATATCAATGTGACTGTCTAAATCCTCATTAGAATTCTTATCTGATTGTTCATCCACATTTTCTAAATTCTTTTGTTTTTAAGTAGCCTTCTTGGGCTTGGATGTTAGTTTGTCAGCCGCTAATCTTTTGCTTGTGAGTCTCTCCCGTTCTTTTTGTCGTCGAATTTCCTTCTGCTCCGGCTTCTGATGGTCTGCCCATGTTTTTTGACGTTCTCTAGTTTGAAGTCTTTTATTTTCCTAGAAAAGATTTCTATGTCAGTATCTGCCATATTAATCTGTAAATAAAAGTAGTCAATTAGTACTTTTGCTCCTTTGTTTATTTAATTTTTTTAACTGTTTTTTTTTTTTTTTTTTTTTTTTTCATATCCTGTTTTGTGTGCACCACTGTTTGCATTATGAGGCTAGGTTTGTGAGGTTAGACTTATCAGATTAGTTAGGTTACAGTCTATGTTATGAAATACGCACAGCAAATATGATTCCTTCTTCTACTTATGTGAACAGCATTTCTTGTGTTATCCTGTTTTGTTTGTGGCAGTGTTGTCATTATGTCTTTCATTGTTTTTTTTTGTGCGCTACTGTTGTCATTAGGTGTTTTGCGTACGGAGTTGGGCTTAGATGGTTTTGAACCTTTAATACTATATATCTTTCCATTTTGTATATATTAAGACGATTGTCTGTTTTGTGTTCACCACTTGGCATTAGGGGTTAGGGTAGTCCTTTATGTTTTTTTTCTTCCTATCCTGTTTTGCATGTGGCAATGTTGTTATTAGGGGTTTACGTTTATGGGGTTATGTTACAGTATTAGTTAGCATGCAGTACGTTTCCACAAAGGCAGACACAAAACAGGATAGGTACTTCCATTTTATATGTGTAAACATCAGTCCTTTTATTTTTGTTTTACTTGTAATACTATGTAATACTGTACCTCTTTTCTTCAAATGTGTTGTATTGAAATTGCTGTCAAGATGAAGAGAGTCTTCAGGCAGGGTCTGTTGAGAATTAAAGAGAGAGATGATTTTGTATGTATTCAGAGAGGTTTAGCTTATGGGGTTAGCCTTAGAGAGTGGTGCATATAAAACAGTATAAATCCTTGCATTTTTTTATGTTTTAAGAACATTTATTGGATTATTCTGGTGTGTGTGCACCACTGTTGTCATTATAGGTTTAGGTTATAAGGGTTAGGCGTAGAGGTTGGTGCATATAAAACAGGATATATTATTTTATTTAGTATGTGCTAACAACATTTGTTGTGGTATCCTGTTTTGTGTGCACCACAGTTCGCTTTAGAAGTTTAGGTTATGGAGTTAGGCTTAGAGATTGGTGCACACAAAACAGTATTTATTTGTAGATTTTATATGTGTTAACAATATTGGTAGTAGTATACTGTTTTGTGTGCATGACAGTTGGCATTAGAGGTTTAGGTTATGGGGTTAGGCTTTGAGTTTGGTGCACAGAAAACAGGATTTATTCTTTCATTTTATATTTGTTAACAATATTTGTTGTAGTATCCTGTTTTGTGTCCACCACTGTTGACATGATGTGCTTTGGTTGTGAGTTTAGTCTTATAGGTTGTGGCATAGAAAACAGAATATATTTTGCATTTTAGATCTGTTAACAACATTTTTTTTGTAGTATCCTGTTTTGTGTGTGCCACTATTGGCATTATGGATTTATGATATTTTTTTGTTTGTTTTACTGTACTGTACCTCTTTTCTTCAAATCTGTTGTGTTTAAATTGCTGTCGAGATGATGAGAGTCTTCCGGAAGGGTCTGTTGCTAATTAAAGAGAGAGATGGTAATGTACAAATAACATTTGAATATTTTTTTTGCACTAAGAGCATATAAAACAGGATATATACTTCCAGGTTTAGCTTATGGGGTTAGGCTTAAAGAGAAAGTGGTGCATATAAAACAGGATAGATCCTTGCATTTATGATGTTTTAAGAACATTTGTTGTATTATTCTGGTTTGTGTGCACCACTGTTGTCATTATAGGTTTAAGTTATGGGTTAGGCTTAGAGGTTGGTGCACCAAAAACAGGATATATTCTTTGATTTAGTATGTGTTAACAACATTTTTTGTAGTATCCTGTTTTGTGCACACCACAGGTAGGCTTAGAGGTTTAGGTTATGGGTTTAGTGTTTCAGTTTGGTGCACAGAAAACAGGATCTATTCTTCCATTTTATATGTGTTAACAATATTTGTTGTAGTATCCTGTTTTATGCATGCCACTGTTGAGATTATGTGTTTTTGTTCTGGGGTTAGGTTTATAGGTTGTGACATAGAAAACAGAATATATTTTTTATTTTATATCTGTTAGCAAAGTTTGTTGTAGTATCCTATTTTGTGTGCGACACTATTATCATTATGGATTTAATTTACTTTTTGTTTTGTGATATTCTCTTTTGTGTGTGTCACTGTTAACATTAGGGTTGTAGGTTATGGGATACGTTTAGAGAGGTAGTTATGTTGCAGTGCATTTTGACATTGGCGCACACCAAACAGGATAGATGTTTTATTTTTTATTTTTTTTACTTGTTATACTGTACCTGTTCTGTAGAATTATTAGTTGCGTATAAATGACAGAGGGTCCCCTGCTGTAAAACTTCCTTTGACCCTCTTTAGGCAGTGTCTGTTGAAAAAGATAAAGAGAAATGGAAATGTTGAAATATTAGAAAAACAATGTTTTATTGAGTCACTGATATATATTTTTTTAAACAAAATGTAGTTTTATACATTACTTGTTGATTTTAATTTCTTGCCTGTAAATTGCTGCATTGTGTATTAGTTACATTGTGTCTTTGTCACATTGTGTATTAGTTACATTGTGTATTAGTTAGATTGTGTCTTTGTCACATTGTGTATTAGTTACATTGTGTATTAGTCACATTGTGTATTAGTTACATTGTGTCTTTGTCACATTGTCTATTAGTTACATTGTGTCTTTGTTACATTGTGTCTTTGTTACATTGTGTCTGTTACATTGTGTATTAGTTACATTGTGTCTTTGTTACATTGTGTCTTTGTTACATTGTGTCTTTGTTACAATGTCCTATTACTCTCTGTATTTTTAGCAAATGTTACAAAAAGATGTGAGGCCCTGTAAAGGAGGAATCCAGAGGACAGTGCTATAGATAGTGAAAGAGTGACTTTAATGGTCATTTAAAGTCACCTTTCATGCCAAAGTGGGAGTGATAAAAGACAAAAATGGTTGGGACTTAAAAGAAGAGGTGCCAGGAATACACTGGTGATCTGTACAGGAAGGATCTTGACATCAGTGATGACCTCAGTAGTTTTTCCAATGAGTTGGAGCCCGATATCTTCAAGAGCGATGTGAGATGGGCCCTAGGATGTCTTGCTTATAATAAGGCTACATGAGTTGATGGAATTCCAATTGAACTATTCACAATCCTACAAGATGATGCTATGAAAGTGTTCCTCGCCTTATGCCAACATATTTGGAAAACTGAACAATGGCCAATAGACTGGAAAAGGTCAGTCTACATCCCAATCCCAAAAAAGGCAATGCCAAAGAGTGCTCCAATTATCGAACAATTGCACTCATTTCACATGCAAGGTAATGCATAAGATCTTACAAGCTCGACCGCAAAAATATATGGACCAGGAACTACCAGATGTGCAAGCCAGATTCCACAAGAGTTTAAATTGCCAATGTCCGATAGATAATAGATCAAGCAAGTGAGTTTCATAAAAGCATTTACTTTGTCTTCATAGACTATTCTAAAGCCTTTGAGTGTGTGGATCACAACAAAATATAGAAAGTTCTTAAAGAGTTGGGAGTATCTGATCATCTCATCCTCCTTCTGAGGAATCTGCATGTGACTAAGAAGCCACGGTCAGAACCGAACATGGGACAACAGAATGGTTCAAGATTGGCAAAAGTGCGCGACAAGATTGTATATTGTCACCTTATTTATTCAACATATATGGAGAGCACATCCTGCGTAAGGCCGGGCTTAACGAGTCCAAAGCCGGAATCAATATTACTAGAAGAAATATCAACAACCTCAGATACGCCGATGATACTACTCTGATGGCTGAAAGTGAGGAGGAACTAAAGGACCTATTGATGAAGGTAAAAGAAGAGAGTGCACAAGCTGGCCTGGTGCTCAACGTTAGAAAGACAAAGATCATGGCAAACTGCAATCTCACTTCCTGGCAAATAGAGAAGAAGTGTAGGCAGTGACAGATTTTATATAGTTTGTACTATGGTATTCCCAGTAGTAACATACGGATAAGAGACCTGGACCATAAAGAAGTCTGAACACTTTTGAATTGTGGTCTTGGAGAAGACTGCTTAGAGTCCCTTGGACTGCAAGAAGATCCAATAAATCAATACTTCAGGAAATCAAGACAAACTGTTCACTGGAAGGTTTGATCATGAGGCTAAAGCTCTACACTTTTGCCCATATTATGAGACGACAGGATTCCCTAGAGAAGACTCTGATGGCTGGGAAAGATTGGAGGAACAAGAAGAGGTGGGCTACAGAGGTGGAGATAGATAGATGAGGTCACTGAAGTAATGAACATGAATATGATGGAGCTCAGAGGGGCAATAAATGAGAGATGTAACTGACGTGCTGAGGTCCATAGGGTTATGGAGAGTCAGACACGACTGAACGACTAAACAACAACAATGGTCATTATGTTTATGTAGTAAAGATCCGTAAAAACATTTTAATTTATTGTGATTATAAAAGTTGATCTTTTGTAGGGAAAACACACAGATATATCTCTGCCCGCCGGAGCTCCTCCCATCTTATACAAACTGGGATAACGCGTAGAGCCGCTTCCTGCAGCTGCCTCATTACTGAGCAGTATTTGTGGCAAATCAGTTTGCACCATTAGAAAGTAAAGTGATAAAGCTCTGCTTTGCTGGGTGACTGGCGTGACACTGAATAAGGTTTCAGCAGAAGTTGGAAAGGTTACCATAGTGATGAGGGATGGAGATTACAGCCTTATTAAATTGTGATTTGGCCAATTGAATAGGGCTCTATATAAGCACAGACCATATTTTTTTACAGAAGTTTTTAGTTGGTGATCTCCTATCCAAAAGCAAAGTCTTCACTAACTAAAAACTTCTGTAAAATAATATGCTCTGTGCTTATATAGAGCCCTATTCAATTGGCCAAATCACAATTTAATAAGGCTGTAAGAACGGGGTGTCACCAAGAGCTGTCCAACATGCATTGTTTAGTAGACATGGCCTCTGGCATCTGTTAGTATCAATATATTACAAGGTTGCCATTTTGGTATCCGTTGATCAACTTCCTAATGTAAGGGAGAACTTTCTGTCTGTACAATGGGAATGTGGCATCTACACAGGCAGCACTTACATTAAGAGTAAATGAAAGCTCATTAGTTTACAATGATATACCCAAAAATAATCAACTGAGGTAAGAAAATAGATCTGGTCCTTGCAGATTATTATCATTATTATTATTATTATTTGTAAAGTGCCCACATATTCCATAGCGCTGTACAAATAAGATGGGGGGAGGGTACAAATAACAATATAAATGTTTTGCTCTTTGTTTTTTTTTTAACTTTCTAAAAACATTTTGACTTTTAGCAAGTTTAGTTTCTCCAACAGAGAATAAAAATAAAATAAAATCCACGTCCGGCTGTCAGTAATCAGTAACATGACGCACCTCCGAAACACACCCCCCCGGGCACCAAGCCACCAGACAGGGATGCTCAGCAGAACAAGTGTCCGGTCCTCGGTTTCCATGGAAATGTGTAATTCAATTTACTAGAGTGAGAAAGGGAGCCAGTGTTAACCCTTCAGAGCCTGACAGGAGGTGAGCATGAGGTTATCAGCTTAAAGGAACAGTGCAGAGAATACAAATCACATCACAACCTCTTAAAGGTACAGTGCAGAGAATACAAATCACATCACAACCTCTTAAAGGTACAGTGCAGAGAATACAAGTCACATCACAACCTCTTAAAGGAACAGTGCAGAGAATAAAAGTCACATCACAACCAATTAAAGGTACAGTGCAGAGAACACAAGCCACATCACAACCTCTTAAAGGAACAGTGCAGAGAATACAAGTCACATCACAACCTCTTAAAGGAACAGTGCAGAGAATAAAAGTCACATCACAACCACTTAAAACTACAGTGCAGAGAACACAAGCCACATCACAACCTTTTAAAGGAAAAGTGCAGAGAATACAAATCACATCACAACCTCTTAAAGGAACAGTGCAGAGAATACAAGTCACATCACAACCACTTAAAGGAGCAGTGCAGAGAAAACAAGCCACATCACAACCACTTAAAGGAGCAGTGCAGAGAATACAAATCAAATCACAACCTCTTAAAGGAACAGTGCAGAGAATACAAGCCACATCACAACCACTTAAAGGAGCAGTGCAGAGAATACAAGTCACATCACAACCACTTAAAGGTACAGTGCATGGAACACAAGCCACATCACAACCACTTAAAGGAACAGTGCAGAGAATACAAGTCACATCACAACCACTTAAAGGAGCAGTGCAGAGAATACAAGCCACATCACCACCACTTAACGGAACAGTGCAGAGAACACAAGCCACATCACAACCACTTAAAGGTACAGTGCATGGAACACAAGCCACATCACAACCACTTAAAGGAACAGTGCAGAGAATACAAGTCACATCACAACCACTTAAAGGAGCAGTGCAGAGAATACAAGCCACATCACCACCACTTAACGGAACAGTGCAGAGAACACAAGCCACATCACAACCACTTAAAGGAACAGTGCAGAGAATACAAGCCACATCACAACCACTTAAAGGTACAGTGCATGGAACACATGCCACATCACAACCTCTTAAAGGAACAGTTCAGAGAAAACAAGCCACATCACAACCTTTTAAAGGAAAGTGCAGAGAATACAAATCACATCACAACCTCTTAAAGGAACAGTGCAGGGAATACAAGTCCCGTCACAACCACTTAAAAGTACAGTGCAGAGAACACAAGCCACATCACAACCCCTTAAAGGAGCAGTGCAGAGAATACAAGTCACATCACAACCACTTAAAGGTACAGTGCACGGAACACAGGCCACATCACAACCTCGTAAAGGAACAGTGCAGAGAATACAAGTCACATCACAACCACTTAAAGGAGCAGTGCAGAGAATACAAGTCACATCACCACCACTTAAAGGTACAGTGCATGCAACCCATGCCACATAACAACCACTTAAAGGAACAGTGCATGGAACACATGCCCCATCACAACCACTTAAAGGAACAGTACAGATAATACATGCCACATCACAATCACTTAAAAGAACAATGCAGAAAATACATGCCACATCATAACCACTTAAAGGAACCGTGAATGGAACACATGCCACATCTCTGCACTGTACCTTTAAGTGGTTGTGATGTGCATGTATTCTCTGCACTGTTCCTTTAAATGGTTGTGAATACATGCCACATCACAACCACTTAAAGGAACAGTGCAGAGACTACAAGTCACATCACAACCACTTAAAGGTACAGTGCATGGAACACATGCCACATCACAACCACTTAAAGGAACAGTGCATAGAATATATGCCATTTTCATGCAAAGACACTGAAGAAATGACCCTCTGCTCCAATGTGAAGTAGTAAGGGTACGGCCTGTATAACAGTGTAAATGTGCTGTCCCCTCAAAATAACTCAACACACAGCCATTAATGTCTAAACCGTTGTGCAAATGTCCAAATTGGGCCCAAAGTGTCAAAATTTTGTGTGGCCACCATTATTTTTCAGCACTGCCTTAACCCTCATGGGCATGGAGATTACCAGAGCTTCACAGGTTGCCACTGGAGTCCTCTTCCACTCCTCCATGATGACATCACAGAGCTGGTGGATGTTAGAGACCTTGCACTCCCCCACCTTCCATTTGAGGATGCCCCACAGATGCTCAATAGGGTTTAGGTCTGGAGACATGCTTGGCCAGTCCATCACCTTTACCTTCAGCACGGGGAGCAAGACCATACAGCGGTTTCATAGGATGGGTTCCACTCAGAACAGGCCTCACCATGGTTGAACAAAGAAGTTGAGTGCACATGCTCAGCGTCATATCCAAAGGTTGTCTTTAGGAAATAGACGTATGAGCACTGCCAGCATTGCTGCAGAGGTTGAAGGGGTCGGGGTCAGCCTGTCAGTGCTCAGACCATACGCTGCACACTGCATCAAAATTGGTCTGCATGCCTGTTGTCCCAGAAGCCTCTTCTAAAGATGAGGCACAAGAAAGCCCCTGAACAGTTTGCTGAAGACAAGCAAACTAAGGACATGGATTACTGGAACCATGTCCTGTGGTCTGATGAGACCAAGATAAACTTATTTGGTTCAGATGGTATCAAGCGTGTGTGGCAGCAACCAGGTGAGGAGTACAAATACAAGTGTGTCTTGCCCACAGTCAAGCATGGTGGTGGTAGTGTCATGGTCTGGGCCTGCATGAGTGCTGCCGGCACTGGGGAGCTACAGTTCATTGAGGAAACCATGAATGCCAACATGTACTGTGACATACTGAAGCAGAGCATCATCCACTCCCTTCGGAGACTGGGCCGCAGGGCAGTATTCCAACATGATAACGACCCCAAACACACCTCCAAGACGACCACTGCCTTGCTAAGGAAGCTGAAGGTAAAGGTGATGGACTGACCAAGCATGTCTCCAGACCTAAACCCTATTGAGCATCTGTGGGGCATCCTCAAACGTAAGGTGGGGGAGTGCAAGGTCTGTAACATCCATCAGCTCTGTGATGTCATCATGGAGGAGTGGAAGAGGACTCCAATGGCAACATGTGAAGCTCTGGTGGACTCCATGCCCATGAGGGATAAGGCAGTGCTGGAAAATAATGGTGGCCACACAAAATATTGGGCCTATTTTGGACCTTTCCACTTAGGGGTGTAGTCACTTTTGTTGCCAACGGTTTAGACATTAATGGCTGTGTGTTGAGTGATTTTGAGGGGACAGAACATTTACACTGTTATACAGGCTGTACACTTACTACTTCACATTGTAGCAGAGGGGCATGTCTTCAGTGTTGTCAAATGAAAAGATATAATAACATATTTACATGTGAGGGGGGGTACTCACTTTTGTTAGATACTGTATTTAACCACATAACACCACAAGCCAGCAAGTGACTGCCTTTTCAAATGTTCTCATGGCCATTGTAATAGCCCTTGGGTCACATGGCTAGTGTCCATAAAAGTCCAGTTGCTGGTTTTAAAAGGATCATGACAAAGAATAATTGGGTATAAGAGATAATGGTCGCTGCATTTATTTATTTAATATTTATTTTTATCTTCATTTTTTCTCATTCTTTTTGTCCATTACCAATTTTAAAAATAAAAAAATGTAACCACACTGGCCCTTTAAATGTTATAGCCCATCATGTTTAGGAAAGTATTCAACCCACGCATGACTTTTAATCATGATAATTCTATAATATAAATAAATGTATTTGTATAATGGATTTATTAATAAAATAAATACTAATATAGTATCTGATGATTATGTGTGTGTTTATTTGTTTACACGTCTATCCTTATTTTGTCCTTCAATAAAATTCCAAGTAAACTGAATTTATTGCATTAACACAGATGTTTTTCTGTAATTATTGGACTGTAAGCTCTTTGGGACACACCAATTAATTTTAAATTATTTTCTTCCAACTGGTCATATGGTCATAATTGTAAAAACTGATAAAATTAAGTATTTTAAATGTAATAAAATACAAATATTAACAAATAATGACTTCTGTTAGCAACATTTTCAGTTTTACTCATAATAATTATTATGTTAAGCGTGTTCACTTCTAGATGTTCAAATCTTCAAAAAAATCAGTAAATTAGTGAAGTTTTTGCTGATTAACGCTCTGCCCCCACTCCCATCTCTCTGCCTATTATGCTCTAACTCACTTACAGTCACCACATAATCGGATCAGAGGCTCTGACAGCTGTCACTGGAAATAAACTGAGAATTAATGTCCCTCTGAGTCTGTACAAAAGGGAACTTATTGTATCTGGCACCGAATATGGGTCAGAATTGGGGTCCAGAGATAATTACTGGAAATTCCATGAAACCCTTATATTTATATGCTATTATTCCCAGCTCTTCCTCATGTTCTTAGTGGTTTGTGATTCGGTTACAAGTTACATTTCGTGCCTTAGAGGGGTTTTTTTTGTGTGTAATGAAAGACATTAGAGATCATAAGATCATTAGAGGTCGTAAGGTCAGGATGAAGCTGACTCTCAATAACCTTCATTTCCTATGGTGGCTTTAGCCAGGTTGGACCAAGTAGAAGATGATACAGGAGGGGGTGATATGGTACAGAGGGCAGCTAGATAGGGGGATTAGTAAATGTGATAGAGCCCTGGGGTGCAGCTCCTTCATATCCTTTATATCTTGTGATACTTGTACATTGGAAGAAACCTTCAGATCTCACGTGGATCTTTGTACACCAAGGAGCTCGGATTCCATTCATATTCCATTCGTATTGCTCTGACTATTAAATAATACTCAAAAAACAGACATGATTATTACTGACAATATATTTACTGCTCCAATTACAAGACAAACTCAGTCTGTCTTGGCAGCTCTGAAAGGTAAATTACTTAGTATAAACCATGTAGCAGATAGCTGTACCTTTAATTATATATATATACATCAACTAATATGAATGGTCATGTCTAGGTTCCTAATTTCATTATCTGGGTCCCTGTTTTCCTCCTCCCGCCATGTCATACAAGGAGTCTGGTATGTATATTGGGTGGGGGGCTTCATAAACCTGCTACATGGAGTTTTGGTCTTTAGAAGGAAACAAACAGCAGAGACACCGAATTTACACACCCATTCATGAAATTAAAACACCCACCTAATATATACACTCACCCAATGTACATTCCATCCAAACATACCCAGACACCCAGATTACACACCCACCCAATATATGCACACACCCAGACACCTAATGTACACAACCAACCAATGTACACACCCTCCCAAACACACCCATCTACCCAATGAAAAAAGCCACCCAAAAACATCCAGCCACCCAGTGTACACACCCAACCAATGTATACATTAAGTCAAACACACCCACCCAAACACACTGATCCACCCAATGAACACACCCACCCAAACACACCCATCTACCCAATGTAAAAAGTCACCCAAAAACATCCAGCCACCCAGTGTACACACCCAACCATTGTACACATTAAGTCAAACACACCCACCCAAACACACTGATCCACCCAATGTACACACCCTCCCAAACACACCCATCTACCCAATGAAAAAAGCCACTCAAAAACATCCAGCCACCCAGTGTACACACCCAACCAATGTATACATTAACTCAAACACACCCACCCAAACACACTGATTCACCCAATGAACACACCCACCCAAACACACCCATCTACCCAATGTAAAAAGTCACCCAAAAACATCCAGCCACCCAGTGTACACACCCAACCAATGTACACATTAAGTCAAACACACCCACGCAAACACACTGATCCACCCAATGAACACACCCACCCAAACACACCCATCTACCCAATGTAAAAAGTCACCCGAAAACATCCAGCCACCCAGTGTACACACCCAACCAATGTACACATTAACTCAAACACACCCACCCAAACACACTGATACACCCAATGAACACACCCACCAAAACACACCCATCCACCCAATTTAAACACCCACCCAAACACAAATCCAGCCAACCAATTTACACACCAACCCAAAATAACCTAGCCACCCAATGTACAGACCCAACACACCCAGCCAATGTATATACCAACCCAAACCTACCCAGTCATCTAAACTACACACCGACCCAACATACAGACCCACCCAACACACCGAGCCACCCAATTGACACACCCATCCAATGTACGCACCCACCCAAACATACCCATCCACCAAATCTAAACACGGTCCCAATATACACACCCACCAAATATACAGACCCACCCAACACAACCAGTCACCAAATGTACACACCTTACTAACACACTCAGCCACCCCATCTACACATGGACCCAATGTACACACCTACCCAATTTACAAATCAGACTCCCTGTGTGACACAGGGGAGGGAGGTGGAACACAAGGAATCTGATCACCAGGGGCCTCATTCTAATGCTACAATTTGGAAAAAAGTAGCCGCAAGAGGCCGCTGCAAGCCACTTAGCTATTCTAATGACGGCCTCCGGTGGCTTATGGCCGTCGAGCTACAATCCCTTGCAATGAGCACAATCGCAGTTTACTTCCGTTAAAGCCTTTGACCTTACGTGGCAGCAAGAGTTTTGGCCGCAAGAAAGCCCAAATGCTACTAGCACCCTCCCGTCAAGGCCAGAAATGGATTAATCGAGCTGCAGCTTACTTACAGCAAGGAGGAGTCGCAAGGGCATGTTAAGCCCTTACGTAGCATCCCTACTGATCCCAATGAAGCCCCCCTTGCTTCAGGGGTCCCCTGCAGTGTCCCTACATTAACCCTATAATGCTGGGGTCCCAATCAGGACCCCTGCAGTGTCCTTACATTCACCCCTTGCTGTAGGACTCCCGGTCAGGACCCCATGCAGAATGTCAACATTTGAAATTCCCTGCGGCGAGTCCTTAAATGGCCCATGGCATACAAATTGTTACCCCAATGCTGGGGGCCCCATCAGGAACCCTGCAGTGTCCCTACATTAACCCTTGCAGCGGGGGTTACAATCGGTACCCCCGATACATTTCAAATTTCCTGCTGCGGGTCCTAAAAAAAACAATTAACCCCTGCCGTGGGGCTGCTATAAGTACACTAAAATTAACCCCATCACTCATGGGGCTCTATACAGAGCCACACAAGCCACTCATTAACCCTGTCCCTCATGGGGGTCAATGTAGACCCCCATGAGACTAAAATGAATCCCCTCAGTCCAATAGGGGTTTATACAGACCCCTATAGGACATTATTAACCCCTATAGGACAATATTAACCCCTAGGTTAACCCTATAAGTGCCCTGCGGGTCCTCCAGGACCCTCATGACACCAAGTCTAAGCACTACACTACACTATTGACGATAACCATACCCCATTAACCCATTAGCCCTAACTAAACACCATTAACCCCAACAGTCCCCCTTCAACCCTAACTGTACCTATATAACCCCATATAGGCCTATTTAACCCGGACCCTCATGAGACTAAGTAAAAACACTACACTACAATACACCCCCCAATAAACCACTAAATCTAAACTAACCCCCTCTAACTAATGAGCCCCCCTCTATGCTAACCTATTAACCCCTACCTACCTAACAACTACCCAAATCTATTAACACCTACACTACCTACTTAACTCTCTATTAAACGACAACGGCTTCAGCGACAATGGGTTTCCTGCCGCAGGTTGCACCCCTAGGAAAAAAAATGAGTACAGAAATAACAACATAAAATCTAAACATTCTAAATATCAACTGTACCTTTCCAAGATGCCACGTCCTTCTAGATGTCTTCTCCAGATGGGCCCTTTGAAAAAAGTCCTCTAAAAAAAAAACGGAGCTCCCCACCGCAAATGAGGCTTGTATTATTTGTTCAGGTAAAAAAATGGAAATGTCGCCTTCTGATTGGCTGAAAACACTGTCAATCAAATTTCAGCCAATCAGAAGGTGCCAAGGTGGGAGCCAATCGGAATGGGATACACCCCTATATCCCATTCTGATTGGCTAATGGACCAAGTATAATCTTTAACAGTAAACAAGTTGCAAAAGTTGTTACAGTGGTCCTTTCATGTAAAGCATTAGAGTTGTGAATTTTATCTTAATTAATCAATTAGTAAGGATTAATTGCAACTAAGCGCCAAAGTTACAGTGAGTTAAAATGTAGATGTTATCCATTCTCAATTAGAGCTACAACTTAATCTAAATAAACTCTGACCCTTTACCCAATTATGAAGGTGCCGGGGGAAAATCTAATCAGTAAACAGATCATACAGAGTTTGCTAGAAGACCTTAATATCAGTTAAAATGTTTTTTGAAATAAAGTCATTAATTTATTGCATAAAAACATTGTAAATGAGGTTGAAAAAAAACTATTGGTCATCAAATTCTGTTCTGAAAAGTAGGAAAATAATCAACTCAAAGAAAGGAAACACAGAACGGGATTTAAAAAAAATTCTTACATAATTATTTATATATTCCCTTCTGGTTCGATATCTTGTTGTGGTGAAGGGGATTCTGTACCTCAATGAAGCTGTGAGCTATACATGTAGGGTCACCCAAGATGGGCAGTTCATAGCAGAGAGGTTAGACAAATCGTGGCCCACTAGTGAAGGAACTGCAAACCCACTCCAGTATATTTCCCATGAAAACTTTATGGATTAGCACAACTTAACACAAGATGTGGCTGGCATACTGAGGTCCATAGGGTCACTGGGAGTCAGACACAACTGAACAACTAAACACACAAAAACATATCAATCTCTTGCCCACCATACATTAAATGATTGTTGCGGTAAACTACCTCCTCAAAAAACTACTACATAAGCTAGGAACCGGCCTCACACTGATAAGAGGCAGTAACCTTGTAACAGCTGTATTTGGGTGGGTTTCCCAGCTTGTGTATAATCTATCCTGAGTTTTGTTTCGGTGATACAGCGGGCATATGCTGAAAGGAAGCCTTGTTTAAAATGGTAAAGGATTGCAAGAGCGAACCCTTTGTGGCCACATTTGCATGTACCTGCCAAGGTTCCCAGAATGCGGTGTAATAACTGTATTTCTCAGAATTCTGAGCAGGAACACAAATGTACTATTTATTTACTTATTTACTATATATATAAATATTTATATATATATATATATATATATATATATATATATATATATATATATTAATTAATTATATATTCAAAGCACATATAGTCATGTAACTGACAGCCAGGATCCACTTGCTCCCAAGCTGTTCTCACTGCTTGTTCCTTGGAGATCTTTATGTCCTTATAGTCCCTCGGAGGTTCCCCAGCTGTGTCTCAGAGTCATGATATTGATAAATTATGAAATTAATTTCTAGTACAGCGAGACAATTTGATCTCACAACATCATCTGTCACTGTCCTTTTAAATACACATATCTGTAAGTGCTAATATATTTACTTCATTAAACTCTGCAGGGCCCAGAATTCTGTTATTTATATTTATATACACAGCGCCCCCTTGAGGAAGTGAATAGGAAATAACTGGTTGACGGAACCAATTATTGCCAATCATTGCCAGGTCTATAAGACACAAAGGTTAATACTTAATAAATAAACTGGAATTAAACTCCCCACCAGTAGCAGTAAAATGGAGCGATGTCTAAGCAGATGTCTCACTATCAGGGTTACTGGTTATTGGGGCTCAGCTGCCGTTTTCCATATTTCATCTATTTACATGTAACACTCGGCATAGATTGGATAATATGTATAAGTTATACACAGCAGGGCTCAGTGGGACATATACACGGGATACAAAGTGTCTTATGTATTCCTTAAGACTATAACATTGTATCCAATTACAACAGAAGCTGCTTTAAGAATAATTCATAAATATAAATAACATATAATGAATTCCAAACATATATATATATATATATATATATAGTATAGAAAAAGTACATTTGTGTTCACATTTGAAATTCTAAAATAAATTAAAAATTTTATTTTCTGATCAGAATTCAGAGAAATGTAGTTATTACACTGCATTCTGGGAACTTGGGCAGGTACATGCAAATGTGACCACAAAGGCTTCGCTCTTTAATACAATACTATATCAATACATAAGAAAAGCCCAGGATGGATTATGCACAAGCTGGTAAACCTACCCACAGGCAGCTGTTTCGAGGTTGCTGCCTCTCATCAGTGTGGGGCCAGTTCACAGCTTGCGTACTAGATTTTGTGGGGAGGTAGTTCACCAGAACAATCATTTCATTTATGATGGGCAAAAGAGCGACAGAATCCCTCCACCGTACAGAAGGACAGCAAATAAATAGTACCTTTGTGTTCACATATGAATGTTTAAAATAAGTTAAAAAAAAATATTTCCTGTTCAGAATTCCAAGAATTACAGTTATTGCACTGCATTCTGGGAACCTGGGCAGGGACATGCAAATGTGCCCACATATATATGTACAAGTGAGCGATTCAAGTACTGCATATCTGCCCCTTCCCAAAGGCCAGTATGTCCCCAGCCCATGTATACAGTATGGGAGACACTAGGCGTTTCCTGGCCTAATATTCCATACCCGGTTACCTGACTCTCCAAGGACTGCTTTAGTTATTTATGTCAATCTTCATAATAATAGCTTCCCCAATATTAAAGTGTATGAAGTTACAAATCTATTGCTTTTTATAAATTCTATCATTTCAATCCCAGACAGAGGAGCCACAGCCAGCGCATAACGTGCACAGTGTGATTTGTATTGTTATAGTGCCATCTAGTGGAACATTGATAGTATGCACTGCATTATAATAAGCAGCAGCAATTCAATTATATATCCATTAAAGTATAGTTAAGGTTGCAGCTCAGGATGTAATTCTGCATACTTTATGTAATGTCATAAGTGATGTCAAAGATGATGTCATTTATAGTTATATAGTTACATAGTAATTGAGGTTGAAAAAAAGACTTTCAGCCCATCAAGTTCAACCTTTTACGATCTCCTCTGATCTGTCAGTGACATTCGGTGACATCATTCACGACATATTTTATGTCATGAATGATGTCACCGAATGTCACAGATGATGAAATTAATTACGTCATAAAAAAAACCTTTGTAGGGAGAGGGAGGGACGTTAAGGTCGCGTTCTACCTTAATTTCCCAATATCTTATTATTATGTGATGTATATGTTTGTAAAGTTGTTTAGTTATTAAGATACATATTTGACATATTTGAAATGTTGAGGTAATTGTTTTTAACATGCAATTTGTATCTGAAGAATTGTTAACTTCAATATTCATTGAATCCAGAGGAAAGCAAAGAGTAAAAACCCTTGTTGAAACGTACACAATTTTAACATGAAGTTTGAAATATATGTAAGTAATAAACCTGAAAGTATATTTTTTTTAAACTTGAACTTTATTATCTGTGTAACTTTGGAACTTGACAAAACATTTTTAGAGCTTGGAACATTATAAACAGTAACATAGTGAATACATTTTTTTACATAATTTTGTATTAAAAGTATTAACAGTTGAATGAAAAACTAATCAGTATTGTAAACTTGAGGTAATGGTTTTTTAACATGCAATTTCTGTCTGAAGAATTGTTAATCCAGAGTAAGACAAACATTAATAACCCTCCTTTAAACGTACCCAATTTTAACATGAACTTTGTAATATGTTAAGTCAGAAACTTGACATAATATTTTTTTAAACTTGAAGTTTCTTATGTGTGTAACTAAGAAACTTGAAAAAACATTTTTACAACTTGGAACATTATAAACAGTAACATAGTGAATTAATATTTAAACATAATGTTGTATTAAAAGTATTAAGATTTGAATGTAAAAACAGTTGAACTTTAAACTAACTAATCAGTATTAACATGCAATTTCTATCAGAATAATTGTTAACTTCAATATACATTGAATGCAGAGGCATACAGTAAAAATTCTCCTTAAAACGTACCCAGTTAAATTAACTCCTTCCTGACCCCATGAACTGGCGATAAACATTAATCCAGGGAGCAATCTTAAAATCACAGACAATATTTACATTGTGACTTAAAACATGGTTGGGCTCTTAATATGAACTTTGTAAATATGTTGAAGTAAAGAACTTGAAAATATTGTTTTCAAACTTGTAACATTAGAAACAGTAACATAGTTAATTAACATTTTCACATAATTTGTCCAAAAAATGCTTGGCAAGTATTTTGTGAGGCGAATGATCCATAAACAGTACTTCCATTAATTATGACTGAATTAAACAACAAATTGTTTTGTATTTTTGAATGCTTTTAAAATTGTTTTGCATGGGTTTAATTTCTATACTGAAAAGTTATACTACTTCATAGTAGACAATGTTTTTAGTAAAAATACGTCCATCTTCTAATAAATCACCTTGACTTTCATTCTTTTCAATGTAAACTTTAATAGCCATAGGATTTTTGCACCGTGACAACGCAACGTACAATTGACCATGTGCAAATACTGGTTCTTCCAAGAAAATACACACAGATTTGAACGTTTGACCTTGTGATTTATTAATGGTCATGGCAAATGCCATAATAATGGGAAATTGTCTTCTTTGAAGTATAAAAGGGAGACAGCTTTCACTTGGTGCTAAATCTATTCTTGGTATGAAAACTCTTTCTCCTTTATGGGTACCAGTTACAATTTCAGCATCTATAAAATGGTCCTTTAATTGTTGAACAATTAATCTTGTCCCATTGCATAGGCCTTTTTTGGGGTTCATATTTCGCAGTAACATGACAATTGCACCTTTCTTTAGCTGCAAAATATGTGGTGGTATTCCAGAAGGAGTTAGTGAGTTTATGAATTCAGTAGAAAAGTTAGCCTGACTTTCATTGTCATCAGCAAGTACAGAATCAGCACTGTGATAATTTCTTTGTGGTGCATTAAGTTTTTTTAAGATTTCATTATTGAGGATTAATGCATCCTTATTTTTACACGTTAGTATGACCTGGTTGGCAAGCTCGGAATATTCCTGGTTATTTATGCTACCTTCAAATATAGCCGATATAATATCTTGGTGACAAATCATATGAGGTGGGATCTCTACAGTGTCGTCCGGTAAATGTGGTATTTTTTCTGTTCTGCCTTCTCCAATTTTAATAAGCCACTCATTGAAATCAGTTTGGCCTTCTGATCTCATATTTTGTTGCAGTTGAAGATGGGTAAAATGTTTCCACAGTGTGCTTGACTTTATACAGGTTTCGATAATGTCAGTTCGATTTCCATGTACAACGACAGGTAATGTTTGTCTAAAATCGCCACCTAACAACATTACCTTTCCACCAAATGGAAAAGTATTATCCATGACTTCACAAAGCAAACGGTCAATACATTGGAGGGCATAGCATGACATCATTGTGGCCTCATCTATTATAATTAATTTACATTTGTTCAATTTCTTTGCTTGTAATGATGTCATGCGAATATCTGACACAGAAGTTTCTAAAATAGGCACTGACCATTTAAATCCACTATGAACAGTTCTTCCACCTTCTAACAAAAGTGCAGCAATTCCAGTAGTGGCAAACGCCATTGCTATTTGACCTTGTGCTCGTACAGAACTCATTAATAAATTATATAGATACATTTTTCCTGATCCGCCAGGTCCATCAAGATAGAAATAACGCTCTGTCACCATGTCATCATCTATTGCATTTTTAATGGCATTAAATGCTTGCAATTGTAAGGTATTTAAAGTTGCAAGTCTTTCTTCTGTTCTTTCTGCTGGTAGTTGAATGTCATAGTCTTCAAAGTTTATGTCATCTATAAGACCTGGATCAGGCAAATTAAAACTTGCACAACTTAATCCATGAGTTAAAAATACTTCTTGGATTTCCATTAACGCTTTTAAGTGTGCAATAAGTTCATTGTATCGTCGCATTAAGTCTTCAGCCTTATTACTTTTAAATCTCTCCCACAAAGCTAATACATTTGGAGCATTTGAGAAGATACAAATAAATGCAAATTGTTCTCTCATCTGCCGAGGCATTTGACATTGTGCTGCTTCTTCTAAACATCTTTCCCACTCTGTATCATCAGCGAGTAAGTTTCTATGTCTTACAGCTAAATGGAAGGATTCATATACAATGTCATTAACAGTTATTAAGTGTTCAAAACTTTGTGCTCCAGGAACATTTAAAAGTAATATCCGTAAGCAAAAACATTCAACATCTCTTGGACTGACTGTGTAAATTCTTGGGAGGATTTTATTTCCTCTGCTTTTTCTGGGTCTCCATAATCCATTCACAAAAACATAGTGATATGGAATTTCAATATATAAGAATTGTGTTGCTTGTTAATCTGTTGAATTTAATTCAAACCATGCAGTTAGTGTAGTGTGACGATCTTCACTTTGGGCCAATGCATTCATTTAATTTCCAGCATGGAAATACACTAAATGTCTTTGTGGCAAATGTACTGCTAATCTATATACTGCATGTGATCTATCATGCATTTCAAATTTTAAAAGCCGCCACATAGCTTCTGGCGCACTGACATAGCGAGCATCTACATGAGATGCAAGTTCATCATGTACTAACTCACTGCTTTCAGGGTTGTCTGCACTTTTGACGACTACAGTAGCTGCATCGTAACCTTTGTAAATATATTTGTAGACATATTTAATGGATTTGATGGAAGTGCAGGCTTCTACGTTGATGTGGGCGTTGTACTTCATGAGTAAATGTGGATTGTAGGGTACTACATATCTATTGTCCACTTTTTTTCCACGAATAATGGCACTATCTCCTTCTCTTCTTTTATAAAATGGATAGCCATCACAATTGGCATAGGTTTTGTCTCTATAATCTTTTGGAAATTATTTTGAACATTTATTATTTTCCATACATGGTGATTGTGGATTAAGCTCACCACAGGGTCCATGAATCATGCGATGAGTAACAATCTCATATAGTCTACCATATAGTTCTGGATCTGGTAGTTCAGCAACAATGACTGCATCCACTTTGTCAGAAGTATCTAATTTATCTTTTTCTTGAAGTATTATCAGAAGATGTGCATGTGGAAGTCCTCTTTTTTTAAATTCAATGGTATATACATAAGCAAGACATTTGCCAAATAACTGACTGATAGTGATGTCACATATTAATTCATTTAATTTAATCTTAAAACTCTTGCTACAAAATCTGGTCTATCGGAAGCACTTTGTCCAAGAAGTAAATTTTGTGTAATTTCTGGCCATTGTGGATGACATGTAAATCTCAGAAATAAATCGGGTTTGCCAAATTTGGTGACAATAGCCATAGCATCATTGTATCTTTCTCTCATATTTTGAGGAGATCCTTGAAAGGAAGATGGTAAAATGATGGATTTGCCAGCTGTCATGTCTCTGCTTGTAGCCACGTCAGCAACATAGTCCATTAGTCCCGAATATTGTTCTACACGGAGTTTATCTTGCTGATATTTTATAAAGTTTAAATTATTGGCCTCAACTTGCAAATAGGAATCAATAATCCATTGTTGTGTTAGTTTTCCACCACATAAAATTGGATTAAATGTATTTCGAATGGCAATTTGAGCTACTTTAAATTCAAGCATAGAAACAATATTTCAGATTCTGGCTTTAGCATTTGGGTAACTGGGAAGTGTTAATTTTGGTTGCCAACCTGCTTCTCCGTGTGGGAAAAAAATGGGATATGTCTTTGGCTCTAAATTTGGACTTAAGATGCTCATATTAATGAATGGTTGCTCCTCATTTCTGGGACATATTCTAATGTCTCTTTGAAATGGTGGTTCTCCTTCATCATTTTGAAACACCATTGCAACCTCATTTGATTTTGGCAAGTTATAACAACGTTTATCAGTATGTCTATCTCTTTTAAGCACCATATTAACCTTTGGCATTGGTAATTGATGTCTTTGTGCAAGAAGTAGTTGTTCATTTTCTACTTCTGCCAATTTTTTATAAGCTTTACTGTAGGGGTTATTGTACATAATGTTATTTAGCTCTATAAAAACACTGGGTAAGCATTTTTTTATTTTCTTCCATCTGCATACGTTGGTCAACAGCTTCCATTGTATCTAGGACATATAGTTGAGCAAATTTTCTTTGCTCTCCTTTCTCTGGATGTAAATGTGAAGTGCGATGATAAATTTGTCCTTGGACTTTAAAACAGTAAGGACCATGTCCTTGTACATTAGCAGCTAATGTTGCCCCCATAGATGCAAAGGATATGGCACTATTGTAGGATCTTATGTTTGTCTTAAATTTTTTGTAGTTTGGAAAAGTAGGTCATAATGTTTTGTAAATAGATTGGAAATTATTTTCTTTGTGGAAGTTTGAACTTGCCTTTTTGACAGCAACTAATAAATTGGCCATCTCTGGGTCTCTCCTGTTTAAAATAATAAGCCTCACAAAACTGACACTGAGTAGTCATGTCCCCACAACTATTAACCTCTACTGCTAAAGACTTGAGTAAAGGACAATTTGCAAAGCATATAGCAGTTTGACTTTCATATTCATCAGGTGAAATGTCATGTAATGTTTCAACAACAGGTTCTAAATGCTTAGTTTTTTTCGTAGCTTTTCTTGGTATATGTTGTACTGGTTTTGGCGAACTGTCATGTAATGGTTCAGGAACAGGTTCTAAATGCTTTGTTTTTTTCATTGCTTTTTTTGGTATGTCTTTAATTTTGTCTGGTAAAATGTCATCTGATGTTTGAGGAACAGATTGTAAATGCTTTATTTGCTTAGTAGTTTTTTTTGGCGTATCTTTCATTTTTGCAGCTGATAGTCTTTTGCTTGCAAGTCTTTTGCGTTCTTTTTCTCGTCGAATTTCTTTCTCCTCTGTGTCTGCTGGTCGGCCCATCTCTTTTGTCTTTCTCTAGTTTGACGTCTTTTCTTCTCTTGTTTGCTCTCGTTACTAGCCATATTAATCTGTAAAGCCAAAAAATGAAATGTAATTGGGTATATTGAAATTTGTAATTACTGTTAAACATTATTGTCCATAATAGAGAAATTAGAGGTAAATCATTAATGTATCAGTTATTTTTTGTTAAAAGTTATAGGGCCTGGCCTCATTGAATAGCAATTTGGGCAATTCAATACTGCTGTAAATAAGCAAATAACATATTTTTTTGAAAGAAGTTTTTAGTTATTGAAAACCTTGTTTGTGGATAGATGTTTACCAACTAAAAACTTCTTTAAAAAAAGAAAGTGATGTGGTTATTTACACATGTATTGAATTGGGCAAATTGCAATTGAATAAGGGACATAGTTATTGCTTTTTTTTTTCTGTTGACACGGATGCAGATCAAACATGTTTATTTAGTTTTCTCCTTTTGTACTTATTTTACTGTACCTTGGTTGAAGGGTAAAATGTCATCTGATGTTTGAGGAACAGATTGTAAATGCTTTATTTGCTTAGTAGTTTTTTTTTTGGCGTATCTTTCATTTTTGCAGCTGATAGTCTTTTGCTTGCAAGTCTTTTGCGTTCTTTTTCTCGTCGAATTTCTTTCTCCTCTGGTGTCTGCTGGTCGGCCCATCTCTTTTGTCTTTCTCTAGTTTGACATCTTTTCTTCTCTTGTTTGCTCTCGTTACTAGCCATATTAATCTGTAAAGCCAAAAAATGAAATGTAATTGGGTATATTGAAATTTGTAATTACTGTTAAACATTATTGTCCATAATAGAGAAATTAGAGGTAAATCATTAATGTATCAGTTATTTTTTGTTAAAGGTTATAGGGCCTGGCATGATTGAATAGCAATTTGGGCAATTCAATACTGCTGTAAATAAGCAGATAACATATTTTTTTGAAAGAAGTTTTTAGTTATTGAAAACCTTGTTTGTGGATAGATGTTTACCAACTAAAAACTTCTTTAAAAAAAGAAAGTGATGTGGTTATTTACACATGTATTGAATTGGGCAAACTGCAATTGAATAAGGGACATAGTTATTGCTTTTTTTTTTCTGTTGACACGGATGCAGATCAAACATGTTTATTTAGTTTTCTCCTTTTGTACTTATTATACTGTACCTTGGTTGAAGGGTGATTTCAATCAGAATGTTTGTTGGTCCTCTGTTGAAATTCTTTGTCCGATGGTCTGGTCCTCTGTTGAAAGTCCTCGTCCGATGGTGTGGTCCTCTGTTGAAAGTCCTCGTCCGATGGTGTGGTCCTCTGTTGAAAGTCCTCGTCTGATGGTCTGGTCCTCTGGTGAAAGTCCTGGTCCGATGGTCTGGTCCTCTGGTGAAAGTCCTCGTCCAATGGTGTGGTCCTCTGTTGAAAATCCTCGTCCGATGGTCTGGTCCTCTGGTGAAAGTCCTCGTCCGATGGTCTGGTCCTCTGTTGAAAGACCTCGTCCGATTGTCTTATTTTATTTTAAAAATAAATTAAATGTATTTGTAGATTGAATTTTTTTTTTTATACTGTAATTATTAATGTTGTTCTTATTTTGGATATCATTGCAATGTTTTTAGCATTATCCTGTTTTGTGTTCACCACTTTTGTTATAGAAATGTAGACTTGTTTGTAAGTGTTATAGCTTGGTAAACATTAAAGAAGAATATTAATTTATTTTGCTATGTGTCTGTGTGAGTTTTTCTACAATCCTGTTTTATGCCCGCCACTTTTGGTATGCTTATTTAGGCTTCTTTCTAAGGCTTATAGGTTGTTAAACATGAAAGAAGAATATTAATTTAGTTTGCTATGTGTTTGTGTGAGTTTTTCTAAAATCCTGTTTTGTGCCCACCACATTTGATATGCTTATTTAGGCTTCTCTTTAAGGCTTATAGGTTCTTAAACATTAAAGAAGAATATTAATTTAGTTTGCTATGTGTTTGTGTGAGTTTTTCTAAAATCCTGTTTTGTGCCCACCACTTTTGTTATGCTTATTTAGGCTTCTTTGTAAGGCTTATAGGTTCTTAAACATTAAAGAAGAATATTAATTTAGTTTGCTATGTGTTTGTGTGAGTTTGTTTACAATCCTGTTTTGTGTCTACCACTTTTGGTATGCTTATTTAGGCTTCTTTGTAAGGCTTATAGGTTGTGAAACATTAAAGAAGATTATTAATTTATATTGGCGGCCATTAAACATATATACTTCATTTCATTTTTGTACTTGTTATACTTTACCTTAATTGAAGCGTCGAATGACAGAGGGTCCCCTTCTGCCAATCTTAATCCGCCGGTCTTCTTGTAGTGTCTGTTTGAAAAAGAAATTGAAATGGTTAATTGTATATTTCTTCTTTTTGATTTAGCAAAGCATGGTCTTTTTCAGCATGTAATGTATTTTTCTATCTTACCTCTTGTTCTTTCTTGGAGTTGTTTAAAAGGGATTCTGGTTCACAATGCACGGTGCAAATTCTTGAGTGACGCTGTTGATGCAGAGTCTGTTTGAATAGTAAAACAAATTAGAAAGATTGATGTTTAGGTTATATATTGAATTACAATAAATTAATGTCATTTAAATATACTTCTGTAATTACTTTCAATTAACATTACTTAGTTTTTGGGCCTACACACATAAATGTGCGTGTCACATATCACTATACATCAATCACATTTTAATAGTTATTTTTTTTTTTTTTACTGTCATTTAAATATAGTTGTTTAATTAGTT
Organism: Discoglossus pictus; assembly: GCA_027410445.1. NCBI lineage: Eukaryota > Metazoa > Chordata > Amphibia > Anura > Alytidae > Discoglossus > Discoglossus pictus. The sequence goes on along the minus strand of CM050172.1, from coordinate 100,575,524 downwards.
TGGATTATTTGTTTAATTAGTTTGGATTAAGATTAGTTTCTTGTAGGGGCTATACACATAAATGTGCGTGTCACATGTCACTATACATAAATCCTATTTTAATAGTAAATTATTTATTTTTTGTAATGTCATTTAAATATACTTGTTTAATTAGTTTGGATTAAGATCAGTTTGTTGCAGGGGTTATGCACATAAATGTGCGTGTCACATGTCACTATACATAAATCACATTTTCATACTTAAAATGTTTGTTTTTTTTGTCCTGTCTTCATAATAAAATGTAATATATTATAGCTTAACACTCAGTTCTAATTTGCACAATGTAAAATAGTAAATTAGGAAACAATTCTGTTCTCAAGTAACAGCAGCAGTTACCTATCCAGTCACTCCGTTCATCACCTGAGAAGAAATGTAGAAATTTCTGGAAAGAAGGCAGTATTTTTAAACTTTCAAGTGCCTCAGACCGTTAGAATGCAATACGCATGCGCTATTTGCGTTCCAGCTTAGAATTTGCGTTGCATCCGCCATTTTGTGCGTATTAGTGTTCAAAATGGTGTTTAATATCAGTGTGGTACGTTCCGCATAGTATGTATTTCATTCGTGCGAGTCACTGTAGTATAGTTACGTCTGAAGCCTCGTTTTCATTTTCTTCGGCGGCCATTTTTTCTCTCGCTTAGGCGATTTTCGTCACTTTAAACTCTTTTTTTTTAACTTAAATAAAACGTGTAAATTAACTTTTGGAGGTGCCGGATGTCCCCCCTTGCTGTAAGTAAGCTTTGTATGTGTTTGTTGTGTTTATTTCTTGTGTTTGTGATGTTTTGATGCGCAGAGTTTGGAATGGATCGTTTCGCGGCCATATTTTTTTGCAATGCGGCCATATTTTTTTGCGATTCGGACGCAGTTGGCTTTTACGTGTACGACGCAGTGTATTTTTTTCTAAGTCGTGCGTATGTGTGTTAGAAGCGTGTGAGGTGCCTTTGAGGTGTTTTTTTTAAAGTCTTGCATGTGTGTGTGTGTTAGTGGGTGTGAGGCGCCTTTGAGGTTTTTTTTGTTAAAAAGTCGTGTGTGTGTATGTGTGTGTTAACACAGCCGACGTTGGAGCCTCCACCTCCGCCAATGCGGCCCCTCGCTTCGCGGACACACAATTGAAAACTCACAAACGTGCAATCTAAGGGTTTAGGTGTGATACAAGAGGGTGACAAGTGCAAAATGGCAACGTGAATGCAATTTTTTTAGTCAAGTGGAGGTGTCTGTGTGTTGTACTGTAGATTGTGGGTGGGAGTGTTATTAAGCTGTGAAGTGCGCAGTTGTAATTATAAAGGCTGAAGGTGATATGATTTTTTAAACAGGTGTGTTTTTAGTAATTTTTTTAAGGTTTTGAGGCAGGAAGATAATCTAATGGAGCGAGGCAAGGAGTTCCAAATAGTAGGGGCAGCACGAGAAAAGTCTTGAAGACGGGAGTGAGAGGAGGTGATGAGAGAGGAGGAAAGAAGAAGGTCGTTGGTAGAACAAAGGGGGCGATTGCGAGAGTATTTTGAAACAAGAGCAGAGATATAAATGGGTGCATTGTTGTTGAGGGCTTTATATGTTAGGGTCATGATTTTAAATGTGATTCGGGAAGCTATGGGAAGCCAGTGGAGTGATTGACATAGAGGAGCTATGAAGATGAGTCTAGCGGAGGCTTTCATTATGGATTGGAAGGGAGACAGACAAGAGATGGGGAGGCCAGCAAGGAGTAGTCAAGTCGAGATATGATGAGAGAGTGTATTAGAATTTTCCATAGTCGTTCTGCAGTGCGTGAGCATCTCTGTAGATAGCGTATTTGTGTAGTGTGCCATGGTCGTGGATGAGAGCGAGGGTGTTCGCTTGTGATTATGGGGGCAAGAGAGTCAAGGGTGGAGGTTAGAGTAGTGTTGTACTGTGAAGTGGCAATGTCAGGGCAGACAAGGGTGGTGAGGGGGCTGAGAAGGGGTTTTAGTATATTTGAAAATTGTTGTGGGTTGAGTGCTTGCAGGTTTCTGTGGGTTTTGGTGGTAGGAATTGAAGAAGAGTGGTGAGCGGAGGATGTGGCAAGTTAGCAGGAGGTAGTCAGATAGGGCAAGTGAGGAGATGTCAAGGTTGGAGATAGTGCAGAGATTGGTGAAAATAAGGTCAATGGAGTGTCCACCATGGTGATTTGCAGAATCTGTCCATAGTGAGAGGCCAAGGGAAGAGGTAAGCGCGAGTAATTTTGCAGTTGTTGGGGAGCTGGGTGTGTCAGTGGCTATGTTGAAATCACCAAGAATGAGTGAAGGAACATTGGAGGAGAGAAAGTGAGGGATCCAGGTGGCAAAGTTGTCCATAAATTGAGAGGGTGATCCAGGCGGGTGAAAGATTACAGCTACTCGCAGAGGTATGGGAGAGAAGATGCGCATAGTGTGGACTTCAAAAGATGAGAATGGGACCCAAGTGTAACAGCCGCATATCAATACAAATAATAATGAGTGTAGGGCAGCAGTAGTCGCTACTACTGTGGGGTCCTGGCCACCTATCAATAACAATGAGTGTATGGCATCAGTAGACGCTGCTACACTGGGACCCTGGCCGCATATCAATAATAATAATCATTAGTGTAGGGCACGACTTAGGCTGGATGAGCGCCGAAGGCACTCATCTGTGAAGACTCGCCAAGCGAGGCAAGCCGAGTACGGTGCAAGACTTAGGCTGGATGAGAAGCAGCGGTGCATTAAGGCTGCATTGTGATAGTCGCAACTGCGAGCCAAGTGTGTAACTCTAAAAACAGTAAAAAAAAAATAAAAAAATCATAAATATAATAACACACTCACAAACAGCACAGGGGGACAGCCAGGAAGCCTAAGAGTGAGGTTGCAAGCGAATTTGAGCCATATTTGTGGGTTTTCCTCAATCCAAAATTGGCTAAGTGGGGGGGAAAATGGCGGACTAAAAATGTGGAGGTCGAGGCTCCAACGTCGGCTTTGTTGTTCGCTTCGCGAGGGTCCGCATTTGCGGAGGTGGAGGCTCAAAGGCGCCTCACACGCGATTAACACACACACGCACAACTTCGAAAAAAAACATCTGCGTCCCACACGCACGACTTAGAAAAAAAAAGCAAAATCCTCGCAAATAAATACAGGACGCAAGGGGGGGCATCCAGCACCTCGAAAAGTGAATTTACATGTTCATTTAAGTAAAAAAAAACGAGTTTAAACTGCCGAAAAGAGAGAAAAAATGGCCGCTGAACAAAACGAAAACGAGGCTACAGACGCAACAATACTACAGTGACTCGCAAAACTGAAACACATACTATGCAGCACGTACCACACTGAAATTAACCACCATTTTGAAAACTACTACGCATAAAATGGCGGATGGAACGCAAATTGTAAGCTTGAACGCAAATAGCGCATGCGTATTTCGTTCTAACGGCCTGAGGCACCTCATAAAGTTCATAAATACTGCCTACTTTCCAGAAAATTCTACATTTCTACTCAGGTGATGAACGGAGTGACTGGATAGTTAACTGCTGCTGTTACTTGAGAAGAGAATTATTTCCTAATTTCCTACTTTACACTGTGCAAATTACAACTGAGAGGTAAGCTATAATATATTACATTTTATTATCAAGACAGAAAAAAAATGAAAATGTATGAAAATGTGATTCATGTATAGTGACATGTGACGCGCACATTTATGTGTATAGGCCCTACAACAAAATAATGTTAAACAATTATATTTAAATGACATTAATTTACTGCAACTCATAGCAAAAAATAATATGACACTAATACATATGTAACCGAAAGCTGAATCTTTGCCCTTTTTTTCACTATTCAAACAGAGTCTGCATCAACAGCGTCACTCAAGAATTTGCACCGTGGACTGTGAAAGAGAATTACTTTTAAAGAACACAAACAAAGAAGAAGAGGTAAGACAGAAAAATATATTACATGTTGAAAAACACCATGCTTTGCTAAATCAAAAAGAAGAAATATACAATTAACCATTTAACTTTCTTTTTCAAAAGGACACTACAAGAAGACTGGCGGATTAAGAATGGCAGGAGGGGACCCTCTGTCATTCGGACAAGAACAACACTTCAATCAAGGTATAGTATAAGAAGTAGAAAAAAAAAAGAAATATATATGTTTAAGCGCCGCCAATATAAAAATTAAAAGAACAAAAAATAAAAATGTAATAAAAACTAAAACAACACAGTTCAACAAACTTTACAAACACCTATACAATTTACAAAGAAAGACAGTTTCAGAAGAAAAAAAAAGAGGTGGTCACAAAACAGGATAGCATCCGAAACATTAGTAACATACTGTAAAATAAACTCCAACTATCACCCACAAGCCAAATGCAGCAACCAAAAAGTGGTGAACACAAAACAGGATAAAACAAAAAAGCCTACCATGATGCAATTAACATTCATTTTTACTGTCCAACATCATTTAATACTCATAAAGAAGACTAATTAAGCAAATAAAGTATGCAAAATATGGTGGACACAAAACAGGAGTGTACCAAAAATCACACAAGCAGATAGAAAAGTTAAATAATATTCTTCTTTACGGTTTAAGAACCTAGAAGCCTTACAAAGAAGCCTAAATAAGTAGACTAAAAGTGGTGGACACAAAAGAGGATAATGCTAAAAATATTGTGATCATATCCAAAATAGAAGACTAATTAAGGAAATAAAGTATGCAAAATATGGTGGATACAAAACTGGATTGTAGCAAAAATCACAGAGACAGATAAAAAAGTTAATTAATATTCTTCTTTACGGTTTAAGAACCTAGAAGCCTTACAAAGAAGCCTAAATAAGTAGACTAAAAGTGGTGGACACAAAAGAGGATAATGCTAAAAATATTGTGATCATATCCAAAATAGAAGACTAATGAAGCAAATAAAGTATGCAAAATATGGTGGACACAAAAAGGATTGTACCAAAAATCACACAAACAGATAGAAAAGTTAATTAATATTCTTCTTCATTGTTTAAGAAACTATAAGCATTACAAAGAAGCCTAAATAAGCATACCAAAAGTGGTGGACACAAAACAGGATAATGCTAAAAACATTGTGATCAGATCCAAAATAGTAAAAACATTAATAATTACATGAAAAAAAAGGATAACTGTAATATACAAATACAATTAAAGTATTTTAAAAGGTTGCACAAAAAACAGCATAGCAGTAAAATTTACCATAACAGATACAATAGAACAAAACAATAAAATTTGCTATTCAGTACAAATACATTAAAATAAAATAACATTTTACTTTTTATTTTACAACAGACACTGCGTGAAGAGCATCGGATGAAGACTTTCAACAGAGGACAAACAAAGATTCTGCTTGAAAACACACTTCAACCAAGGTACAGTATAACAAGTAAAAAAAGAGAAAACTAAATAAACATGTTTGCTCTGCATCCATGTCAACAGAAAAAAAAAAAAGAATAACAACCACTAACTATAACTTTTACCAAAATATAACTTACACATTTCTTATTTACCTCTTATTTGTCTTTTATGGACAATAATGTTTAATAGTAAATCCAACCTTCAATCTAGACAAAAAAAAAAGAAAACAGCATAGTCCACAAAAGTCTCAAAACACACACTAAATAAAATTTGTCATTCTAAATTACCAGTCCTAATGTATAATATTAAGCATAAAACCTAACCACACACATAAAATACAATAGTACAACAAATAGTACTAACACCCAAAATACAATAGAAACATTTTCAGAGCCCCAACAAATAAGCCTTTAAATAAAATATAAAAATACTATTATAACAATCCTCTGTACGATAAATTACAAAGACTAATTCCTGCCCTCTACTATCCCTATAAGCCAAAAGTACAACAAAAAAATAAATTAACAAACCAAAAAAATACACCTACTACATCTAGAAGAAGCTATAGTGTAATTACCTTGAGTTTGCTATGCATGTAAGGCAAACATTACAACCTTCAACAGAATGAAAAAGCAAAAAAAAAAAAAAACACTTATTTAACAATACGAAGAAAGTGCCGCTACAATCAACTAAAATCACATAGAAACAAACTGTAAAAAAAATTAAAAACAAACTTAAAATCTCAAAATAAACTAATGATACATTTTTTTTTTTACAGATTAACATGGCTGATAACGAGAGCAAACAAGAAAAGATAAGACGGCAAGCTAGAGAACGACAACAGAGATTGGACAGCCAGCAGACACCAGAGCAGAAGGCAATTCGACGAGAAAAAGAACGCAAAAGAATTGCAAGCAAAAGACTATCACCTTCTAAAATTAAAGATACACCAAAAAAGCTACTAACCAAACAAAGCATTTAGAACCTGTTCCTGAAACATAAGATGACATTTTACCTGAAAAATTCAAAGATATACCAAAAAAAGCCACCAAAAAACAAAGCATTTAGAACCTGTTCCTGAAACATCACATGACATTTTACCTAAACCAATAAAAGATATATCAAAAAAAGCCACCAAAAAAACAAAGCATTTAGAACCTGTTCCTGAAACATCACATGACATTTCACCTGATGAATTTGAAAATGAAACGGATATATGCTTTGCAAATTGTCCTTTACTCAAGTCTTTATCAGTAGAGGTTCATAATTGTGGGGACATGAATACTCAATGTCAGTTTTGTGAGTCTTGTCATTTTAAATAGGAGAGTCCCAGAGATGACCAATTTATTAGTTGCTGTCAAAAAGGCAAGTTCAAACTTCCAGAAAGAAAAAAAATTCCAATCTATTTACAAAACATTATAACTGAACCTACTTTTCCAAACTACAAAAATTTTAAGACAAACATAAGATCCTACAATAGTGCCATATCCTTTGCATCTATGGGGGCAACATTAGCTGCTAATGTACCAGGACATGGTCCTTACTGTTTTAAAGTCCAAGGCCAAATTTACCATCGTACTTCCCATTTACATACAGAGGAAGGGGAGCAAAGAAAATTTGCTCAACTATATGTCCTAGATACAATGGAAGCTGTTGACCCATGTATGCAGTGGGAAGAAAATAAAAAATACTTACCCAGTGTTTTTATAGAGCTAGATAACATTATGGCAAATAACCCCTACACTAAAGCTTATAAAAAGTTGGCAGAAGTAGAAAATGAACAACAACTTCATGCACAAAGACATCAATTACCAATCCCAAAGGTCAATATGGTGGTTAAAGAGACAGACATACTGATAAACGTCGTTATAACTTTCCAACATCAAATGAGGTTGCAATGGTATTTCAAAATGATGAAGGAGAACCACCATTTCAAAGAGACATTAGAATGTATCCCAGAAATGAGGAGCAACCATTCATTAATATGAGTATCTTAAGTCCAAATTTAGATCCAATGACATATCCCATTTTTTTCCCACACGGAGAAGCAGGTTGGCAACCAAAATTAACACTTCCCAGCTACCCAAATGCTAAAGCCAGAATCCAAAATAATTTTCTATGCTTGAATTTAAAGTAGCTCAAATTGCCATTCGAAATACATTTAATCCAATTTTATGTGGTGGAAAACTAACACAACAATCGATTATTGATTCAGATTTGCAAGTTGAGGCCAATAATTTAAACTTTATAAAATATCAACAAGATAAACTACGTGTAGAACAATATTCGGGACTAATGGACTATGTTGCTGACGTGGCTACAAGAAGACATGACAGCTTGCAAAGCCATCATTTTACCATCTTCCTTTCAAGGATCTCCTCGAAATATGAGAGAAAGATACAATGATGCTATGGCTATTGTCACCAAATTTGGCAAACCCGATTTATTTCTTACATTTACATGTAATCCCCAATGGCCAGAAATTACACAAAATTTACTTCATGGCCAAAGTCTTTCCGATAGACCAGATTTAGTAGCCAGAGTTTTTAAGATTAAATTAAATGAATTAATATGTGACATCACTATAAGTCACTTATTTGGCAAATGTCTTGCTTATGTATATACCATTGAATTTCAAAAAAGAGGCCTTCCACATGCACATCTTCTCATAATACTTCAAGAAAAAGATAAAATAGATACTGCTGACAAAGTGGATGCAGTCATTGTTGCTGAACTACCAGATCCAGAACTTTTTGGTAGACTGTATGAGATTGTTACTCATCGCATGATTCATGGACCCTGTGGTGAGCTTAATCCACAATCACCATGTATGGAAAAAAATAAATGTTAAAAAGAATTTTCAAAAGATTATAGAGACAAAACCGATGCCAATTGTGATGGCTATCCACTTTATAAAAGAAGAGAAGGAGATAGTGCCATTATTCGTGTAGTACCCTACAATCCACATTTACTGATGAAGTATAACGCACACATTAATGTAGAAGCTTGCACTTCCATCAAATCCATTAAATATGTGTACAAATATGTAGCGGAGAGGCAATATTCCCCAGTTTATCTCCGCTTATAATCCCAGTGAGGGTCAGGAACAAGTAAATGGTAAATCCACAGGCAAGGTTTCCAACAGGTAAAATAATAGCAATGTCCCAACCGCAATCCCAATAACTGGACGACACACAGTTTCAGGAGCAGAACTACTCTTTAATTTGTTATATGCAGAAATATTTATACACATCTCTTCCCACAGGCAATACACATGCCCATATTTGGCCACACAGTACACATAGAGAGAACAATAGGTGGGGGTCACACCTCCCAGGGACTAGCCGGCTACTTTGATACAATAACAGACATTGATAAGATAATGCTTCTCTTTGTTCCATCTTTCACAATGTGAACACTTTACACAATAGGGCTCTCCTGCCTCTAGGAGACCCTAATAGGATTATGTATTCTGCTAGGGGTCTGCAATAGTCTGGCTAATATTCTGCAGAGCATAAACCAACATACATATAGTAGGATCATATTTTAACCATAATAATCATAAAACAGGGTAAAACAGTGATGGGTTCCGTTACACACATCCCCCGTGACCATAAGCCGGCATACACGGTCTGATCCCAACGGATCGGCCTGGGGATGTCCGGACAAAACGATTTGTTGGTCACTTCTACAGTTTGACAATCCATCAGCATTACTGCAATTCACATTTCCTCACATTTCAAGAACAAAACAAACGCACAGTTCATACAGCATTCACAGCAATAAACATTTCAAGGAGAGGGAAAATACCTTTTACAAACTGGTTTCAGACAATTAAATAATGAAGCAGAGAAGCATCAGCCTTCCAAATGAACTGAAGTCCTTTAGCAAAACCATCCCAAGTTGCAGAGTACATTCCTCCCCCAGCTCGTGGTCGGGCCCCTATTGCACAGGGCCCACTGTTCTTCCCCTGTACACCCACCCAAAAAAATCCAGGATCCCATCCCAACAATCCAGGATCCCAGTGTCCAAAAGGTGGGCCACAATCTCTGTCCCATAGAAACTCCTTTCCATATAAAACGTTCCCGCTCATCCACTCTACCGTCGGCTAATGCTCGGTACTTTTGGAGGTTGGGGTCCTGTCTAGTTTCCCTCCCAAGCTCTTTGGGGTTGTCCCACGCAATGGGTCTCTCTGTGGCATTAGTGCTAAGTGTCTGCTTGTGGCTTACCTGGGTCTCCCGACCTGTTGTAGGATCGTCCTCGGTACGGGTCTGTGAGCGGGTGACCACAGGGTAAGCTTCTCCTGTGGTGGGGGTCTGGGGCTCAAAAGCAGACGTGAGACTCCCCAGATCGTTCCCCAATAAAACCTCCGCTGGTAACTGCGGCATCAACCCCACCTCCACATGCCCTGCCCCCGCTCCCCAATGCAAATGAACCCTTGCAGTGGGTAGCCGGTATACTGCTCCCCCGGCTACCCTGACGGCCACAGTCTTGTTAAGTTTAGCCTGGTCTGAAACCAGGTGACTTTTTACCAAGGTGATGGTAGCCCCTGAGTCTCGCAGCCCTTGGACCGCTTTACCCTCCAGGTATACGGTCTGCCTGTGATGCTGCCGATTATCAGCATTGGCCTGGACTGGATTTGCCTCGTGTAGCACCTCCCATTGTTCCACGGTTGTAATGGGAACAGCTGAACCATATGGCGTGGCTACTATGTCCTGGTAGTGGTGGGCTGCGGCTGCTCTCGGTGGTGGTGGTGGGCCTAGACGTATCCAGGTGGACCGGTCTCGCAGCTGGGTACATTCCCTTTTATAGTGTCCCCATTTCTGGCAGTGGTGACAGGGGCCAGAAGCGGGCTGGCGGAAACGTGGCTGTGCAGCGGGCGGTGGTGGTGGTGGCAGTGTTCTCGGTGGGGCTGGGGTGTAGCTGGTTCCCCCAAAGGTTTTAAAAGGAGTCTATGGTGTTACAGGTTTTTGCTGCCTGCGTGCATCTAGGTACTCATCGGCCTTCCTGGCAGCTTCGGTGAGGGAGGTAGGGTTTCGGTCTCTTACCCACTCTTGTACCTCGCCAGTTACTCCCTCATAAAACTGCTCCAACAGCATCATCTGTATCACATCCTCCATGGACCGTGCCTTGCTCGCTTGTACCCACCCAAGTGCTGCCCTTTGTAGCCTGCATGCCCACTCTGCGTGTGAGTCTTTTTCCACCTTCTTTAAGTCCCTGAATCTCCGCCGGTATGCTTCTGGTGTTATAGCATACCTGGCCAGAATAATTTCCTTTACTTTGTTATAGTTCCTTATTTCCTCATTAGGTACAGTACGATATGCCTCGGCTGCCCTCCCCGTTAGCCTTCCTGCCAAAATCGGTACCCAGTCCTCTGTGCTGATTCTATGCAGGGCACACAGTCTTTCAAAATCCTGCAGGAAAGCGTCTATATCTTCCTCTGCCTCCACATACGTTTTAAAAGCCTGGTATGGTATCTTAGGCTTACCTTCTTGTGGCATATTTATTGCAGAGCTGCGTTCTGGGGCTGTTTGTTTCCTCAACATAAATTCCTGGACTTCTGTCATGGTCCTTGAAATAATTTCTGTTGAAGGTTGTTCCTCATAAAAAGACAGCCGAAATTGTACCTGCCTCTGGAACTCCACTTGTTCCGAATTTTCTCCCGAATCCCCCTGTTCGGGAACCGAATCTCCGTCCATTCGGTACTCCTCCATCAGCTCAGTAATGAGTACCGCTTTCTTCTTATTGCTGGCTTGTATACCCCTTGCCTCCAGGAGGTCTTTTAGCGTGGAGCGCTTTAGTGTGGCAAAATCAATCTCCATCCGTACTCCATTTATGCTTGTTCCTCTGTGAGTCTGGATCCCAGCGCTGCCAACCAATGTAGCGGAGGCAATATTCCCCAGGTTATCTCCGCTTATAATCCCAGTGAGGCTCAGGAACAAGTAAATGGTAAATCCACAGGCAAGGTTTCCAACAGGTAAAATAATAGCAATATCCCAACCGCAATCCCAATAACTGGACGACACACAGTTTCAGGAGCAGAACTACTCTTTAATTTGTTATATGCAGAAATATTTATACACATCTCTTCCCACAGGCAATACACATGCCCATATTTGGCCACACAGTACACATAGAGAGAACAATAGGTGGGGTCACACCTCCCAGGGACTAGCTGGTTACTTTGATACAATAACAGACATTGATAAGATAATGCTTCTCTTTGTTCCATCTTTCACAATGTGAACACTTTACACAATAGGGCTCTCCTGCCTCTAGGAGACCCTAATAGGATTATGTATTCTGCTAGGGGTCTGCAATAGTCTGGCTAATATTCTGCAGAGCATAAACCAACATACATATAGTAGGATCATATTTTAACCATAATAATCATAAAACAGGGTAAAACAGTGATGGGTTCCGTTACAAAATATATTTACAAAGGCTATGTTGCAGCTACTGTAGTCGTCAGAAGTGCAGACAACCCTGAAAGCAGTGAGTTAGTACATGATTAACTTGCATCTCATGTAGATGCTCACTATGTAAGTGCACCAGAAGCTATGTGGCGCCTTTTAAAATTTGAAATGCATGATAGATCACATGCAGTATATAGATTAACAGTACATTTGCCACAAAGACATTTAGTGTATTTCCATGCTGGAAATGAAAGTAATGCATTTTCCCCAAGTGAACATCGTCACACTATACTAACTGCATGGTTTGAATTAAATTTCACAGATTCAGAAGCAACACAATTCTTATATATTGAAATTCCATATCACTATGTTTTTGTGAATGGATTATGGAGACCTAGAAAAAGCAGAGGAAATAAAATAATCCCATGAATTTACACAGTCAGTCCAAGAGATCTTGAACGTTTTTGCTTACGAATATTACTTTTAAATGTTCCGGGAGCATAAAGTTTTGAACACTTAAGAACTGTTAATTACATGAATCCTTACATTTAGCTGCAAGACATAGAAACTTACTCGCTGATGATACAGAGTGGGAAAGAGGTTTAGAAGAAGCAGCACTATGTCAAATGCCCAGGCAGATGAGAGAACAATTTGCATTTATTTGTATCTTCTCAAATGCTCCAAATGCCTTAGTTTGTGAGACACATTTAAAAGTAATAAGGCTGAAGACTTTATGCAACGATACAATGAAACTATTGCACACTTAAAAGCGTTAATGGAAATCCAAGAAGTATTTTTAACTCATGGATTAAGTTGTGCAAGTTTTAATTTGCCTGATCCAGGTCTTATAGATGACATACACTTTGAAGACTATGACATTCAACTACAAGTATAAAGAACATAAGAAAGACTTGCAACTTTAAATACGTTACAATTGCAAGCATTTAATGCCATTAAAAATGCAATAGATGATGACATGGTCACAGAGCGTTATTTCTATCTTGATGGACCTGGCAGATCAGGAAAAATGTATCTATATAATTTATTAATGAGTTCTGTACGAGCACAAGGTCAAATAGCACTGCCGTTTGCCACTACTGGAATTTCTGCACTTTTGCTAGGAGGTGGAAGAACTGTACATAATGGCTTTAAACTGTCAGTGCCTATTTTAGAAACCTCTGTGTCAGATATTCGCATGACATCATTACAAGCAAAAAAATTGAAAAAAAGTAAATTAATTATAATAGATGAGGCCACAATGATGTCATGCTATGCCCTCCAATGTATTGACCGTTTGCTTCGTGAAGTCATGGATAATACTTTTCCATTTGGTGGAAAGGTAATGTTGTTAGCTGGCGATTTTAGACAAACATTACCTGTCGTTGTACATGGAAATCGAACTGACATTATCGAAACCTGTATAAAGTCAAGCACACTTTGCAAACATTTTACCCATCTTCAACTGCAACAAAACATGAAATCAGAAGGCCAAACTGATTTCAATGATTGGCTTATTAAGATTGGAGAAGGCAGAACAGAAAAAATACCAAATTTACCTGACGACACTGTGCAGATCCCACCTCATATGATTTGTCACCAAGATATTATATCGGCTATATTTGAAGGTAGCATGAATAACCAGGAATATTCAGAGCTTGCCAACCAAGTCATACTAACGTGTAAAAATAAGGATGCATCAATCCTCAATAATGAAATCTTTAAAAAAATTAATGCACCACAAAGAAATTATGACAGTGCTGATTCTGTACTTGCTGATGACAATGAAAGTCAGGCAAACTTTTCCACTGAATTTATGAACTCACTAACTCCTTCTGGAATGCAACCACATATTTTGCAGCTAAAGAAAGGTGCAATTGTCATGTTACTGCGAAATATGAACCCCAAAAAAGGCCTATGCAACGGGACAAGATTAATTGTTCAACAATTAAAGGACTATTTCATAGATGCTGAAATTGTAACTGGTACCCATAAAGGAGAGAGAGTTTTCATACCAAGAATAGATTTAGCACCAAGTGAAAGTAGTCTCCCTTTTCCACTTCAAAGAAGACAATTTCCCATCATTATGGCATTTGCCATGACCATTAATAAATCACAAGGACAAAGGTTCAAATCTGTGGGTATTTTCTTAGAATAACCAGTATTTGCACATGGCTAATTGTACGTTGCCTTATCACGGTGCAAAAATCCACAGGCTATTAAAGTTTACATTGAAAAGAATGAAAGTCAAGGTGATTTATTAGAAGATGGACGTATTTTTACTCAAAACATTGTCTACTATGAAGTACTTTAACTTTTCAATAAAGAAACAAAAGCTATGCAAAACTAATTTAAAAGCAAATGCAAAAAGATAAAAAAACACAATATAACCACAAAATGTTTACAAAAAATACACATAAATGTCCGTTCACTTGAAAAGGTCATTATAACGCAACAGAAATTACATTTACAAAAACAATATTTTACTGTTAAACTACATTAAATTGTCAAACACATACAGAACAGTGCTTACACAGCGTCCAAGAAATTTAACTTATTGCGTTCTCTTTTTAGAGAACTACTTTTCCAAAGACCAAATTATATGTGTAATTTTAAACAATTACTACAGCAACAAACAAAGGTCAACCATTGAAAAATACAAATCAATAAACAATTCAGTCATAATTAATGGAAGTACTGTTTATATATCATTAGCCTCACAAAACACTTGCCTTGCATTATTTTCACAAATTATGTTAAAATGTTAATTAACTATGTCACTGTTCCAAAAGGCGCTCATCCCTACAACTCCGTACGACTTTGGCAGGGAGCTCCAAAGGCGCTCACTGTGCTGGTGGAGATGAGCTCCGTAGGCACTCGTCCCTACGACCCTGCATGGCTTTACCATCATACCTACCACCCGCGGGACTACACGTCAACAGAAAACTCAAATATACAATTCACAGTGCAAGACCCGTAGCACTGTTAAAAAATTGCATGAAAAAAAATACGTCCCGTAACACTTACCAAAGGAAACCGCAAGTTAGAGAAAAAAAAACATGAGCCTCAAAAAATATGAACTTAACGGCTGAACCGCGCACACCGAAAAACACGAAAAAAACACAAAATACAAACAAAAATACAAAAAAAAACATCACACACAGCAAGGGGAGACACACAGGACGTCTGGAAGTGAGGTTACACGTCAGTTTAAGTCCAATTTCCAGAGAGAAAATGTAAGAGAAAAAATGGCCGCCGAAAAAACGAAAACGAGGCTACACGACCCTTAAACACGCAAAACACCGGCAGGCACATACGACTTTTACACAGGACCGTACGAGATATAAAATACACTATTAGGAAGGACGCAAAATTACCCACACCCGCATAACACAATCGCCACCATTTTACACACTAACTTACACATACTAACATTCACATTACAAAATGCAGATCTACACAGCTACACAAACGGCTTCCCCTCGCGCACACAGCCTATTTACACTACACACTGAACACATTGCTGACACTTACACCTCAGGTCAGCAACACTTCAAATGTGCATTGTATGCTGCAGGAACATCAAAACAGGTTGTCCGCTATTAATTTATGTTTTCATTAATTAATTATCATTAAAAAACACATATACAGAAAAATTTAAAAAACACCACACCACAGGATCGTAATAAACGCCAAAGGCGTTCACTGCACGCCTCACAAGGAGCGCCAAGAGTGCTCAGAGGAGCAAAACTACACCAGGGGAGAGCCCTGCAATCAGCGCCAAAAATCAGCATGGACCTTGCAATCAGCGCCAAACAAGCTCTGAGAACCAAAAAAACACCAACCCAGAGCCAAGCAATGAGCACCGAAGGCGCTCACTGCGAGGCTCGCAATGAGCGCTGAAGGTACTCACACAACAAAAACACTTCCTCACCATCAGCGCCAAAAGCCAATCAGCGCGGACCTTGCAATCAGCGCCAAAGGGGTTCTGACAACCAAAAATACACCAACCCACAGGCTGGCAATGAGCGCCGAATGCGCCCTCACACAACCAAAACACTTACTTTGTGTGCCAAACAGTATTCCTTGACTTACAATTCTATTGCCGTCATTTTTTGACGGGCATGTCGCTAGTCAATAATAATAATGAGTGTAGGGCATCAGTAGATGCTGCTACACTGGGGAACGATGGGAGCAGATATCGATCATAAAATGAGTGTAGGGCATCAGTAGACACTGCTACACTGGGGGCCCCTGACCGCAGATATCGTTCATAAATTGAGTGCAAGGCATCAGTAGACACTGCTACACTGGGGGGGAGGAGGGCGCTGGCCGCAGATATCGATAATAAATTGAGTTTAGGGCATCAGTAGACGCAGCTACACTGGGGGCCCCAGCCCGCAGTCATCGATAATAAATTGAGTGTAGGGGATAAGTAGACGCTGCAACACTGGGGAACCTTGGCCGCAGATATTGATAAATAATAATAAATTAAGTGTAGGGGATCAGTAGACGCTGGAACACTTGGCCGCAGATATCACATATATAGTTGTGAGCATACGAATGTTGCTAACGCTCGCAAGAACTGCGTCCCTCGCAAAGCGAGGGATGCAGTTCGCTCCGCAAATTCGGACCCTCACGAAGCGAGGGGCCGCATTTACGGAAGGTGGAGGCTCCCACTTTCGGCTGTGTTTGTCCTCAAATGCGGACCCTCACGAAGCGAGGGGCCGCATTTGCGGAGGTGGAGGCTCCACCGTCGGCTGTATTTGCGGAGGTGGAGGCTCAAAGGCGCCTCACACACAGTTAACACACGCACGACTTAGAAAAAAAAAATACCTCAGAACCAACCTTAATGGAACAAACAGCCACACACACGAAAAATACGACCATAACGGCCGAACGGCACGCACCTAAAAACATTCAAAACACACCAAATGCTCACAAAAAATACATAACAAGCTTACCCATAGCAAGGGGGGCACCCAGGACCTCTGAAAGTGAAGTTACACCTCCATTTAAGTCCAAATTCATGAGTTCAGACACACGAAAAAACCCTAAGCAAGAGAAAAAATGGCAGCCGAAAAAAACGAAAACGAGACTCAAAGCACAGCCACGTACATCTTACCCAAGTAGGGATCCAAGATAAGCTTGGAAACCCGCATTGACCCCACGGGATCCAAGATAAGCTTGGAGACCTGCATTAACCCCACATTAACCATCGCAGTGGGGGTCCCAATCGCACTCGATCGGGGACCCCCGCTGCAATGAAAATTCAAAATTCATGCATTACGGGTCCTTAAAGGACCGTAAAGGTCCTTAAAGAACCCGTTATAAAAGAAAACAAATATACACTATCACCCTTCACACATGGGGATCAATACAGACCCCCATAAGCACTTAATTAACCCCCTCACTCATGGGGGTCAATACAGACCCCCATAAACCCCTAATTAACCCTGTCACTCATATGGGTCAATATAGACCCCCATAAGCCCTTTATTAACCCTGTGAATCATGGGGGTCAATACAGACCCCCATAAGCCCTTCAATAACCCTGTCACTCATGGGGGTAAATATAGACCCCCATAAGCCATTCATTAAAACTGTCACTCATGGGGGTCAATACAGACCCCCATAAACCCCTAATTAACCCTGTCACTCATGGTGGTCAATACAGACCCCCATAAGCCCTAAATTAACACCATAAATCATGGGGGTCAATACAGGCCCCCATAAGCCCTTCATTAACCCTGTCACTCATGGGGGTCAATACAGACCCCCATAAGCACTTCATTAACCCTGTCACTCACGGGGGTAAATACAGGCCCCCATAAGCACTTCATTAACTCCCTCACTCATGGGGGTCAATATAGACACCCATAAGCCCTTCATTATCCCTGTCACTTATGGGGGTCAATATAGACCCCCATAAACCCCTAATTAACCCTGTCATTCATGGTGGTCAATACAGACCCCCATAAGCCCTTAATTAACCCTATAACTCATGGGGGTCAAGCACTTCATTAACCCCCTCACTCATGGGGGTCAATATAGACCCCCATAAGCCCTTCATTAACCCTGAGGACCATCCTTGAGGATCGTCATGGCACTTATATGGTTAATGTTGGGTTGTAACAGGCCCATAATGGTCATAATATACCCTTATGGGACTGATGGCATTAAATAGAGGCTTATGAGGGTCTGGATAGACCGCCATAAGTGACCGGGTTAAAATGGTGTAGTGCTTACACTTTGGGTCATGAGGGTCCTGGATGACCCTCATGGCACTTATAGTGTTATTACATGCGTTCATTAGTGTGTTAGAGGGGTCTATATAGTTGAGGCACACAGTACACTCACATTGTGTGGCAAACAGCATTTCAACACTTTCTTTTATTGACCGGCATTTTTTGACAGGCAAGTCGCTAGTTGATAATAAATTGATGGTAGGGCATTAGGAAACGCTGCTACACTGGGGGCCCCTAGCCGCAGATATCAAAAATAATAATAAATTGAGTGTAGAGCATCAGTAGATGCGGCTACACTGCGGGCGGGCGGGCCCAAAATATCGATAAATATAAATAATAATAAATTAAGTGTAAGGAATCAATAGACGCTGATACACTGGGGGACCCTGGCCACATATAGATATTACATTTATTGTAGGGCATCAGTAGACGCTGCTACACTGGGGGACCCTGGCCGCAGATATCGATAATAAATTTAGTGTAGGGAACAAGTAGACGCTGCTACACTGGGGAACCCTGGCCCCAGATATTGATAAATAATAATAAATTGAGTGTAGGGGATCAGTAGACGCTGGAACACTTGGCCGCAGATATCACATATCAGTAGATTAAATTATGTGTATTGAAATTATGTGTAATCTGTAAATATGTGTAATCAAGGACTAAGTGGAAAATAGTAAATGGTATAATATAAATTAACAAAACCGCAAATTACTTCTCTCAAAACTCTCATACTCTCTCTTTAACTCTAACCAACCAGCAACTCCGGGATCTGCGTGCTACTTCATCAGAAAATACAACACAGTCAACGCATGCGCGGGTGGAACGCAAATGTATAATCTCCCTCTTTCAATCATCTGTGTCATCTGTGGCTAGACCACTTTCTATTGGCTGAGAGGCCTGTGTCGCACAACGTTATACCGTTATACGTTATACCGTTAACGTTATACCGCGATTGGATCATAGCGGCCAATCGCATCTGGGCCAGCCCCTTAACAGTTTCTATCCGCGGGAGGGATTTACAGGCTTGAGGCTTCGGCCCGTAACTTGCAACCTTGCTCAATTGAATAGCATCACAATCGTAGATGAACGGGAGCCCGCAACACACCCGCAGACATATGACCTACAGCAATTGAGTTGCGGGTTTGCAATTGAATGTGGCCCAAAGGGTCTAGAAAAGTGATTGCTGGTTGTTAGAAGATTATATGTGTAATCTTGGAGACACCTCTTTAAACTATGTGTTATGCTACACAAAGAATATTTCACAAATATATTTGCAGAGCCACACCCGTTTTTCCATTTCACAGAAACACTATACTACCATCTAGCGGCCACACTGAAAAATAGCAATTTCCTATGATCTGCAATTTGCAGAAACTTAGGAAGTGTCTACTTTGTAAATCACCCATAGTGTGTCAAGCATTTATATATGTTGCTGCTCAGTAATCTTATGTGGAGAAATAAAAGAAACACTGCTTCATAAATACAAGCTAAACTGAACAATAAGGCTCTTGTCTATCCAGCAGGATAACTCCTCTCCATAATATAGCACTCTGGGACACTCAGTGGACACTTAAAAAAACTACAGTTCCTAATAACTTATAGCCTCATTTGTATAGGTTGTATTACTAATACATATTTTTTTATTTACTGTATTTTTATTTTTATTTTGGATCATTATTACCGGAGGGAGGAGTGAGGAGGGTAGAGAAGGGAAGAGATTGCGGAGGAGGAGAGGAGGAGAGAGAGGGGCCATGGGGAGGGATAGGAAGGGAGAGAGGGAAATGAGGAGATGGGGGAGAGGACGGGAGCGAGGGAGAGGAGGAGAGCAGTTAGGAGAGACCGAGAGGAGGAGTGAGAGCTAGGAGTGGGAGTAGTGGGAAGATCAGGAGGTGGGGTAGAAAGGAGGAGGGATGCACCCCAGGAGATAGGAACACATGACCCAGTTTCAGAGGGGGAGAGGCATGATCTCAGGGGTAGTACTGGGGAGGGAAAGGCCTCAAGGTAAGAGCATGGAGGGCAGGATCCAAATCCACATTAGGGAGGAAAAGAGGCTTTGGGCAAGCATATGACCCATAACTATAGGCAGGAGGAGATAATTGTCCTTCTCAGTGTCATCAGTGCTGATGCTGCAATCCTACTAGAGAGGAAGGAAGTTAGGCTTGGAGTGAGATAACGCCTGAGCTCTGTGCCCTAAGTTGGTAACAGGGATGTGAGGTCCGTCAGGAATTGCCATGTCGACAGCCAGGCCAAGGTGAAGAGGAAGATTGAAGAGTAGGCAAGAGCAGGGATAGCTAAAAATGATAGCCCCCTCAGTGAAAGTCCCATTTGATGAGTGGGAGAGGTTTCTGCAGGACTTGATTGCACCCAGCGACTTTCATAGCAGCTCCAGGCCTGGTGGCCACACACAATCCAGCCACAGTGCCAGGTGAATATCATTTACACCATCACCCCCTCAAATGTTCACCACACACACAGAGATAACACACATACAATCTAAATGAAAACGAATATGTAAGCCTCATGGATTTGACTAGGGATAGATGTATCAAGGAGTCGGCTCAGGAGGAGCCACAGATAGATGTAGATGATTGTGTCTCTGCCCCCCAGGAAACATGTCAAGAGGTGGATCAGAGGGCTCAGGGATCCAAGAAAGAGAAGGATTTTCCTTTCATGTTTTCAGTGTTCGGACTTGCCGTCCCGTCCACCACATCTATGGCATTCAACCCCAAAGGCCTCCTCCTCCCCCCGATTGCCACCTGGGCCCTCCTTATGGATGTACAGTCCTCCTTCCACCACCAGCACATTCTGGCACCCATAACCAACAGGCCCAATACCCACACAGATACCAACACCTCAGCAACTCCCCACTTGGCCATCACCACCACCTCCTCCGACAGCTATGCCTGGCCCGGCAGGCAATAGATTTCCACCCCCACACCCACCATTGGAGGCTACTATGGAGGAGATGCTGGTCCTTATGGGAAGGTAACAGGACACTTTGCCGGGCCTCTTGACAAGCATCTCCTACTACCAGACCCCTGTAGGCCAAAACCAAAGGAGGCTATATAGGGAGGTGGGGAGAAACAACCAACAGATAGAGAGTTACATGACCAGAGTATGTTCACCCAATTGAGCATTGATATTACGCACAACGCTCTAGTTGCAAGCATCACCTCATCCACCCCCGGAGGCCTCCTATGCACATCTGCAGCCTGGCCCCTCCTTGTTTCCCTCCATGACCCCCACACCAGGGTCCGTGCTGCTGCCTCGTGGGGGGGATGCCTCCACCTGCAACACCCGCTGGATAAGGTATTAGTCATAATGGTATGGGGGTGGAGCCCTCTATTCAGTCAGAGGAAGAGATAGGGGCTGCAACTATTATATGACCTTCTTAAAGACGCTCCTCAATAAAAATCTATTGGTCAAAATGTTAACATGCTCAGAGATGATCATGGCCGATGTGATGGTGATACTTTGCAACTAGGTGGCTAGCTACCATCACAGGTCCATAATCCTCTTCTCCGTGGTCATGTATGGTCCATGTAAAGGCACTGATGATTGCCGTTGAGAAGAGATGGTTGCAATCCCTATTTGGTATAATTTTTTCCCCTTACTGTTTATTGTTTGTTTTTATATTTTTATTTTAGGCAAATTTTAACTCCATGAAGGCATCTTTTTCATTTGCAAATTATATAAGTGAAGTATAGACACAGTGGCTATCAGACAGCCATTCTATCAATGGGAAAATGATCTAACACGCCATAAATAAACACAAGTATCATGTTTTAAAATACATAATTGTATAATGCAAAAATTGCAGTGGACTTGCATAGTCCTACAATAGCATGTTACTCAAACCCAGCATTAATATATGCTTTAAGCATTAAACAAGTCATCCTCTTAACAATATGAGAGCAAATACTTTTGTATGATGTAATTAACTGACATTATAGATAAATGTATACGTGTTTAGTCGTCATGATATCATAACAATCAGTTATAATCTTATAACACCTGTATAACAATTGAATGTGATATCAATGTGTCTAAACAATATCATATAGAGATGGTGATAGTACTCTTGGCTACTGAATGTGGTCACAGCTAAGCATTCCTTGTGAGATACCACATCATTACTAAAGGTCATGGCAAATGATTTCTCATGATAGATATAGCATGGTTAGCAGTGCTTGTAGATGAAGTTGGTACATACAGATATAGCAAGATTTTTCTCATCCTCTGACTTTTTTCGGTTATGACCATCTTTTTTAATTTTTTTAATTTCTGATTTTTTTTATTATCACATTGTATGTGTGTATTTTAATTGGATTACATAATCCAGGAGTTAATGCATCTGTTTAATTAAGATGATGAAGACACAGTGTAAGTGCTATGCACATTACTAGGAAATGTAATTATATGAAGTCATGGATGATTAGATTTCTATTTATTTGATTAATGCTACTGTGGTGTGATGACCACATGTTACTCTAGTAGATGATATGCATCATTATTCTTATTATACAGTATTACCTTTAATCCCTTTGGTTTTTCCCATTTTCCCACTCAGCCAGTCTCCTGGGGAGTCTCTCACACCACAAACATGATATTAATGCACAGTCGGTTACATTTATGACAGTGCTCTGTGTATATGAGTACTATTTTATTGTTATCCCATGATCAATGTGTCTGTGTGTTTCTAATGGTTACTGATTTGGGACATCAAGATACATAACATTTGTAAATAGATCTTTCTGTATACCCATCCTGTCATGAATCTGCTGACTGTAATCATATGTTTGCATGTCACTAAACTTATGTTAATTAGCAATTCATATTGTCATGGCAAAGTGTTTACACTCTCTATGTTAAATCTGATGTTATTATCATGATTAGTTAATAACAATTCACATAATGGTGCACACAGCACCTAACATATGCATATAGTGTAACATTATGATATAATATTTAGCTTAATTTCGTGTCACAAATATTGTCATGTGAACACTACATACAATTACAGTGAAACAGGTGTAGTTTAAGAGTGGTTGCATGAATTAATATGTCTAAAGTGTGTTCAAGCTAAATTTTACATGTTATTATTATG
This sequence comes from Discoglossus pictus, assembly GCA_027410445.1. Lineage (NCBI taxonomy): Eukaryota > Metazoa > Chordata > Amphibia > Anura > Alytidae > Discoglossus > Discoglossus pictus. The sequence continues at coordinate 100,552,384 of CM050172.1, read as the reverse complement.
AAATTACATATCATGCATAATGCCAATTTTTGGGAGTTCATACTCTAATGTGATAATAATAATAATTTAATACAACAACTAAAACTCTATCTGTAATTGCACATATTTATTACTGGTATACATGTTGTTACAGGCACAACAGCAATATGGTAGGACTTTTACAGGGCAGATGTACCCAAGATTCCCATTGGTGCAAGTAAGTTTTTAAGAAGTCTTCCTCTGCATCTTCACAGCCTCCTTGTGTCATTGCTGGCCTTCCTCAAAAGCAAATATGTATTTATGCAATACCCCTTGTCATGATTTGTCCCTATATCCCCATGTCTTTGTGCACCCTGTTCCTTACATGCGCCTTATGAAAATCCAGTGCATGACCTGTGCTACATAGTGGTATATCTGTGGCTTTCACTTTCTTTATGGATTAGCAGCCCCAATTTATTCACAATCAGTGTAACCCACTCCTCTCTTTAAGATCAGAGGTTTTCCATGATGATATTTCTCACACCCCAGTGTATTACACAACATGGATGACATACCTTCCCATGTATCTGACATAATAGCTCTCAGTACTCTGATGTGGTCAGGATCAATAGTGTTGATGAGTATTTTTTGGGTGTGTCTATCCCTTTAGTAGTCAATGCATCGGAGCACATGTTGTAAGTCATGTGGATTTCCTGACTTGTATTAACATCTTGTTTCCTAGAGTGTGAGTCTAGGGTCGTGAGGTTGATATGTGAAAATGGCACATAGAGTTTCGTATGTGAAATAGTGGTCCTCTAAAAAGAGTCCCAGTCACATAAAAGTTTGTCCTGGAAGTAAAACCACTGTTCTCTGTGTTTTTTGGACATTTTATAGAGTTTCTTAGTGAAATAGTGGTCCTCTAAAATGAGTACGAGTGACATAAAATGTTGTCCTTGAAATAAAACCATGTTTACAGAACCTCATAGGAAATCACCTTGACTTATGTCTTCAATAGGAACTTTAACATATAGTTGTCCATGTGCAAAGACGGGTTCATTCAAAAAAATACCCACAGACTTAAAAGTTTGTCCTTGGGATTTATTAATGGTCATGGCAAATGCCATGATAATGGGAAATTGTCTACTTTGAAGGACAACAGGCAAACCACTCTCACTTGAAGCCAAATCAATTCTTGGTATAGAACTGGTTCACCTTTATGGTACCATTCATAATTTCTGCATGTATAAAATTATCCTTTAATTCCTTCACAATTAATCTGGTCCCATTACAAAGTCCTTTTTTGGGATTCATATTTCTCAGTAGCATAGCAATTGCCCCTTTTTTAAGTTGAAAAATTAATTAAGTGATTCATTTTAAAATTCCATTATTTAGATTCAAGGCATCTATATCTTTTTGATGTCAATATGACTTTGCTTGCAATGTCTGAGTAATCCTCATTATTGATAGTGTTGAGAAAGATTGTTGATATTAGTGATTCTTAGCAAATCATTTCTAATGGAATTTCAACAGTATCATCAGGTAATAGATGATAGCCAAAGGCTCCATGGCTAGGGCTAGGGCAAACATCAGGGGGGGTAATGGGCAGCCCTATCTGGTTCCTCTCTGAATTTCAATGTACGATTTTTTTTTTTGGCCAGGTAATTTTAAATAGGCCAAGGGTTGATTGTAGTAAGTTTAATTAAATCCACAAAGGACACTCTAATGCCATTTTTTTTCTTCTAGGACCGCATACCGGTATTGCCATTCCACTGTATCAAAAAGCTTTTTCGATGTCTAAAGCCAGGAAATATAAGGGGGTGTTCCTTCCTTTGGCACTATGGATTAAGTTTAAGACTTTCCTAATGTTATCTCTCGCTGGTCTTTGTGAATAAGGGACGGTAAAAAGAGCAAGACTCTATTGGATATTATCTTAGCTAAAAGTTTGATATCGTTATTTAAGAGTGAGATGGGGTGGTAATTTCTTACCACTGGGGATCTCTATTTTCTTGTGGAAAGAAGACCAGGTCAGTCTGGTTAAATTCAGGAGGAACCTGTTCACCCCTCAAAATATGGTAACATAAAGTGACTAGGTGTGGGGCGAGCAGGGACATATATTTTTTATAATATAGAGATAAGAACCCATCTCAACCAGGCGACTTGCCTACTTTTGCTTTGGTTATGACATCATGCACCCCCTCCAGCATTTAGTCAGGACAGATCACCCTCTCCTATAGCTGGGGTGTCACAAGAGTTCAAGAAGGTCTGAGTTTCTTCTAGACCAGCAAATTTTTGGGATGAGTAAATTTTGCGGAAAAAGTCTAGAAATGCATCTTGTATTTTTGAAGGACTATTAGTCACCTGGCCCGACGGGGTCCCAATATGGTGTACTGTAGATTGCGCCAATTTGTTTGTTAATGTTTTGGCCATCATGGAATCCAGCTTATTAGCCTTAGTAAAGTACCTATGTCCCGTCCATCTAAGGGCCTTTCCTGTTGCGAAGTTCCATGGTGGGGTGTTTCTCTAGTTTTGCTAATTCTACCTTTAACGCTTCTTCCTTCTGCCTCATTTCCCTTTTGTATTTAGAGGCTAATGCAGTTGCCTCTGATGTAGGCATTATGAGCCATCCAAACCCAGTCTGGGCTAGTATCCTGGTTAGCACTTAGCAAAAAATATTCTTCAATTTCTTTAGCGATTTGATCACATATGTAGGCATTCGTTAATAGAATTTCATTAAGTTGGCCTGAATTTAGAATTTTCTCCTAAGTGTAAGGACAGGCATACATAGGAATGGTCTGACAAGGCACATGGATGACTTTCTATATGTTCTATTAAATCTATTGAAGGGGCCTTAGTCAAGAAGGTATCAATCTTAAAGTAGGTGTAATGTGTCTGGGAATAATATGTGTATTCTCTGTCTGACGGATGGAATTCCCTCCACAAATCCATGAGATGTTGTGACTTAAACTGCATATGGATCTGTTTAAGTTTTTTAGGGAACCTCTCTGTGAAATACTTGACAGAGAGGTCCACTGAATGATTTAAAGGGTCACCCCTATTATGACTAACCCCAGATCTTGACTCTCTATGGCTCTCAAGAGGCTAAGCAGGCATATGAGGATCGGTGGTAGGGAAGTATATGGAAATGAGAGTCCTTTTGTGACTTTAAATCTTGCCTGTTAGTAATACATAACTTCCCTTTGGGTCAATATTTTTGGTTTTCCACTATTAGAGGGAAGTCTTTATGGAGCAAAATCGCTGCTCTGGCTTTTTGGGTCCTTTGAGTGGAAGCATATATATGGGGATAACTTTATGGATATACTTTGAAACCTTGCCTTGTGCAAAATGGGTCTCCTGCAGAAACAGGGCCGCTGGGTGATGGGGTAAGTATGTCAGAAAGGCTTTTCTTCTTTTGAATGGGGAATTAAACCCCTTAACATTGTGGGATATAAATGTGTAATTAGTGTTGGCCATCAATTATCTGGAGAGAAATGGGGCTAGTTTAGATTACTTACTCTTGGAGGGTAGCCAGGAGAGACCCAGGAGAGCAGGGGTTTTGAACCATAGACTGGGATGAGGCAAATTTTTTGTTGAGAAGCTGCTAGTGAAGAATCTAAAATAAAACAACTAACATTACATTTGTGAATAAAAACAGTAAAAAAAAAAATCTGCATTCAGATGCAGAAGTACAAATACTCCTCAAAAAGCACAAAAGCAGGCCATGGGTGAAAGCCTAGGCCATGGGTGAAAGACCTCCATCTCATAGCCTCACCTAGGAAGTGGAGGGTACTTATAGTGGGGGGGTGGTGAAGGTGTCACTGAACCGTTAGAAGGCAATAAATCACCACCAAGCCCCAGACCCTTTGGTATATAAACTAATAGTTTAATTTCGCTAGAGAGTGGTAGCACAAAGTCCATGAACATAGCATATTAAGATAATGCAAACATTGAATTAAATAGATAAAATGCTGACACTTATTATACTCTACAATCTGGGATTGCTCCTGTACTAATTGGTAATTTTCCCCCTTCCATCTTGTCTGAGGAATGGGGGGAGCTGCTCCCTTTTAACAGTGTGTCTTTCCAAAGCGAGGCCAGAACTCCCAGTTCCCAAACAAAGTTGTCTGTAGGACAGTCAAGGAAATAGCAGAACAAGATTGTTCATGGGAGTTTTGCCCTGTTAGTGGGATGAGGAATCCAGGTCTCTCACAGAGGATGGCCATTTCTGACACTTGCTCGCTGGAGTTTCCAGCCATTGTCTTCTTGGCCTGGTTTCTTGGGTCTTACCTGTGGGGGGGGGGGGGGGGGGGGGCTATCTCACCATCCGTGATAAGATTCAGGTGATGAAGAATTTGGGTCTTGGACACATATGAGGTACCTTTATAGTTGAATAACAACGCAAAGAGAAATCACCAATGGTAGGAAATGTTGTTCATCTGCAGGATCATTACAGCTGGTTTCATCAATCTCCTCTTTTTCAGCGTTGTTGGGGACAGGTCCGCAAAAAATTGTAGTGAGGCATTGTCAGGGCCTTTGATGGAGGTACTTTTCCTTGATGCCATCAAAACAGTTTCCCTTGCACTCTGTCTTAAAAGGCGGATAATTACGTCTTTTGGCACCTCTGGGGAAGCCAAGGTGCCCAGGGCACTGTGCGCCCTTTCTATTTCCCATTTGGCATCTGGGACCTTTGGGATTAGGGTATCTATGGTCATTTTATGTCTGTAATAGCTCTAAGGATGCCCCTTATTCTAATGTTATGTCTTCATCCCCTAGTATCAAGGTCTTCCATTTTCTCTTCCAATGATAACATTTGAGCAGAGTTTTGGGAGATGTCTGACCTCTCCCTTTGTTGTGTCTCTATTATGTCACCCGTTGTGGATTCTAAACGGTGTGCACTGTCCCAGCTCTTTGATCTCTTTTTTAAGATCTTTTGAGACTTTATCCAGTTGCAACTTTATAAACGCCTTATTTCTGGCTAGAGACCTCTCCAACACGTCCATATTTTGGGTCATATTAGTTTGCTCACTTTCGGACTCTAAGCCATCAGATTTGACAGAAATGTAATTTTGGGAACAAATTTGAGCAGCATTCAACAGCTTAAAATGATTGTCAATGTTTTTAGATGAGCTCGGTTTTTACCCATGTTTGGTTGGGCAAGTCCACTTCATTTCCCAAGAGATTTATGTGAAGGAGGACGATTGAGATCTACAGTGTTTCCTTATTTCCTGAGGATGATTGTCTTGTTACATACCACTCGCTAGGGTCTCAGGGTCTATAGGGCATGTTGGTAATTGTTCTTTAGTTTAGATCATGATGATTTATGTATGACCTGACATCAAGCTAGGCCAATAGTCTTTTAGCCTAACACTAATCTCACAGTCTATGAGACCTTTCTGGCCTTAGATTTATTCTGTTCTCCTTAACAGTGCTGCGTACAAACCCCTCTTGGTCTTATTCTATCCTTCCTCACTTTACCCTGACTGCCTGTTTAACCATTGGCTTATGTTGTCAAGTCTCATGCAGGAATGGAGAAATCCTGTGCTTGAACAGCAGGTGGCACCGCTAGGTCGGTAATGCTTATGCTCCATTTATACTGTGTAAATGTTTGTCTGTGACGACTGACGACAGCAATTAATCCCATCCATCGTAATAGAAGAACTTCTTGTCCTCTTCCATCTTGATTGAAGTCAATGTCCTCATCTTTTGGACAAGGATAGGGCCCTCCAGTAAAAACAAACTGCCACTTTCTGCGGCTTTAATATGAATTTGTACTCATTCTGATTGGCTGAAATAAATATTTCAGTCAATATAAATGCTTTTTCCGATATCACCTTGCTCATTTTAATTGGAGATTGAATTGGACCAATTTGATTGCTCAGATTGATTAGAACCACCACTTTGAGCAATCTGATTGGTCCAATTACATTTACAGTAACAATGAGCAGGGTGACATCTGAAAAGCATTCTTATTGGCTGAAAAATAATGGCTGCTAAAATCATAAATCGCTGTTCAATTGCTACAATTCCTCAAGCCCACAATTGTAGAAGAAAATCTTACGCGTACCAGATGGGACCCGCAAAGGGCTTGAAGACATGTCCATAGCAGTGTAAATGCAAATAAAAAATCAATACTGTACTGTAAATGACGGGGAAAGCGATGAAAGACATTAGAATGAACTGCACGACAGTCTCAAGCCCGCAAACGGCAATCAAAATTGTTAATTTTTAGATTTCATTTTGGGGTTATATCGATCTAGGGAATTAATGAGTTAATACATATCAGGCCACCCACATGACTAGAACAGTATTGGCATTAATTTTTATTATTTTGGATTTTGTGGGTTTGCGAGTCTGATCGCATATCAGATTTCTAAACTTCTAAAAGCTAACTGATTGACATGTAACCTCCATCTTATACTGCTGTAATGATGACGGTCTCATTTTCTATTGGCTGTTTCTAAATGGGTAGTTACGGTCTTGCTTAACTGATCATGGTAACGCTCTGAAATGCTACATACTTTTGCATGGTTTACAGTTTCGGCTTTCAGGCCGTAACTTGCATGCTTGTTCAATTGAATATCACTGTAATTGTAGCAGAGTTAAAGCCCGCAGCAAGCCCTGCAGACATACGGCCTGTATAACCCGAGATGCAGGCCTTGCAATTGAATAAGGCTCTATGTGTCTGATGAAAGCGCCCTCATGTACAGGGACAGTAAATCCAACATGGAGTCTCCTAAACAATATGAAAAAAAAGGGAAATATATCTACCGCCTTTAGCTACTAGCAACAATGTTTCCCTGTCAGTTACTTTTAAACACTTTTAAACACTATACATCACACAGTATTAACCATTGCCAGCCCCGGGGCCATAACATTATGACAGTTCTACAATCTGGTGACCCTTCAGATTCAGGGCAGCGAGTAGGGAACACAGATGTCTCATGTTTATTGTTTGCTTTTTTACTTCATGGAAAGGGAAGCTCTTCTTAGTGGCCTCACATTAAAAGCATTTGTACTTATTATGGTTTCATCAGATAGATATTTGGGTGGGGAGCTGTTAAATAGATGACTTACGTCCATAAAATGTGTTATCACATTAAAGGAAAACCAGTGGACATGACACGGATGGCTCTAGCATCGGCCAGGCTAAGGTGAGGGCCCAACTCCAATAGGACATCTATGGACAAGACTTATAAACACCTCAGTTATCCAGGACTGTGCACTATACGGAGTAGATACTTGGATTTTTACTCTTGCAAAAATATTTAGTGAAACTACACATGGACAGTAGATTTCCACCCATCTATGACTACATCACAGGTACATTTCAGTGTTTTCCTTTGAATCAGTGTTTTTTGCTTTGCATACATGTTGTTTATTTATAGTTATACAGTGCCTTGAAAAAGTTTTCACCCCCCTTGGCATTTTCGTGTTTTGTTGCCTCACAACCTGGAATTAACATGCACTGTTTGAGGATTTGCATCATTTAATCTACAGAACATGCCACAACTTTGAAGATGTTTTTTTTTTATTGTGAAGCAAACAACAAATAGGACAAAATAACAGAAAAAGTCAATGTGCATAACTATTCACCCCCCTAAAGTCAATACTTTGTAGAGCCACCTTTTGCTACAATCACAGCTCCAAGTCGCTTTGGATAAGTCTCTATGAGCTTGCCGCATCTTACCACTGAGATTTTTGCCCATTCCTCCTTGCAAAACTGCTCCAGCTCCTTCAAGTTGGATGGTTTGCGCTTGTGAACAGCAATCTTTAAGTCTGACCACAGATTTTCTATTGGATTGAGGTCTGGGCTGTGACTCGGCCATTCCAACACATTTACATGTTTCCCCTTAAACCCCCCAAGTGTTGCTTTAGCAGTGTGTTTGGGGTCATTGTGCTGCTGGATGGTGAACCTCCGTCCTAGCCTCAAATCACGCACAGAGGGGTACAGGTTTTGCTCAAGAATATCCCTGTATTTAGCACCATCCATCTTTCCCTCAACTCTTACCAGTTTCTCAGTCCCGGCTGCTGAAAAACATCCCCACAGCATGATGCTGCCACCGCCATGTTTCACTGTGGGGATGGTGCTCTTTGGGTGATGTGATGTGTTGGGTTTGCACAAAACAAAACATTTTCCTTGATGGCCGAAAAGTTAAATTTTAGTCTCATCAGACCAGAGCACCGTCCTCCATACATTTTGGGAGTCTCCCAAATGTCTTTTTGCAAATTCAAAACGTGCCATTTTGTTTTTTTTGCTGAAAGTAATGGCTTTCTTCTGGCCATTCTGCCATAAAGCCCAACTCTATGGAGCGTACGGCATGTTGTCATCCAATATACAGATACTTCAGTCTCTGCTGTGGATCTCTGCAGCTCCTCCAGGGTTACCTTAGGTCTCTGAGCTGCCTCTCTGATTAATGCCCTCCTTCCCCGGTCCGTGAGTTTTGGTGGGCGGCCGTCTCTTGGCAGGTTTGCGGTTGTGCCATGTTCTTTCCATTTGGTTATGATAGATTTGATGGTGCTCCTGGGGATCATCAAATATTTTTTTATCACCTAACCCTGACTTGTACTTCTCAACAACATTGTCCCTTACTTGTTTGGAGAGTTCCTTGGTCTTCATGGCAGTGTTTGGTTAATGGTGCCTCTTGCTTAGGTGTTGCAGCCTCTGGGGCCTTTCAAAAAAGGTGTGTATATGTAATGACAGATCATGTGACACTTAGATTGCACACAGGTTGACATCATTTCACTAATTATGTGATGTCTGAAGGTAATTGGTTGCACCAGAGCTTTTTATGGGCTTCATAACAAAGGGGGTGAATACATACGCACATTCCAATTTTCTTTTTTTTATATTTCTAAAAAATTGTTTTATGTGTATATTTTTCTCATTTCACTTCACCAACTTAGACTATTGTGTTCTGATCCATTACATAAAGTTCAGATTAACAAAACATTGAATTTAAGGCTGTAATGTAACAAAATAGGTAAAAAATCAAGGGGGGTGAATACTTTTGCAAGGCACTGTAGGTATATAATAACAAGGGGGCTAAGTCTAGCAGCATAAATGCTTATGTATGTACCTCTTGCTCCTTTCTATCCCTCTCATCCCTTCTGCCTTCCTCCCTGTAGTCTCTCCCTCTTCTCTCTCTCCCCTTCTCCCATTCTCTAGACCTTTATTTTTCTTTCCCTTCCCCTTTTCTCTCCCTCCCTCTGTTCTCATATCTTTTCTCTCCCTCTCTCTCCCTCCATCCATTTTCTTTCCATTTTCTCTCTTCTCTACATTCTCTACCTTTGCTTCTCCTCCCCATTATCTCCTCATCCTTCTTTTCTTATATCCTTTTGCTCCCTCACATTTATTTTGCTTTCCCAATTCTCCCTCTTTTCTCTCTCCTTTACTCCTACTTCTCTCTAATCCTTGTCTCTTTCTTGTTTCTTCCATTGTTTTTCACTGTCTCCCTTCTCCCTCTCTTCCTTGTCTGTCTATTTCTTTATATTTTTTTATTAAATATAGAAAAATCAGTTTGATGACAGATAATAACTAAAAAGGCCCATCTTGCTTGCTTATTGTATCAACCCCAAAGTCTGGCAAATCAAGACTTTTTGTGGCCTTGTGCTTATCCCAGGCATGCTTCGCTTCCTTAAATGTGTTTGATTCTCCCACATCCACTGGAAGGCCATTCTAGTTATTGAATACTACTTTTTCTTTCTCTCTGTCCATTTCTTCTTTCTTTCTCTCTTCTTCATTTCTCGCTCACTCTCTTCCTTATGTTATCTCTGCTCTCTGTTGGTTTTCAACACATTATGTGTGCCTTTCTGTTTTACTAGGCTCATAAAAAAAAAGAATTTGGAGAAAAAAAACAGCAGAACTGTATGGTGATGTAAGTTTGGTTTATTTTAATACACAAAACGTAAAAACTGCGGAAACATGCCCACAATCTCTGACAGCATCAGATTAATCAACGGTTATCTACGTAATGCTAGAAAAGGTGATCATCTGACATAATACACAAGGAAAACCTAGTTTTTCTAAATTAAAGCTCACAAAAATGTAAATAATCTGCAATAATAGATATATTAAAAGAGGATCTACATATGTTTTTTGCCAAATAACTGAAGTTTTTTTAGAATTAAGTAGCTTTTTTGTTTTGTAAGTACAATATTTATGCATGTAATAAAATAACCCAAACTTCCTATTTATTACTTCTTTATTTTGTTTTTTGTTTTTCTCTTTTTTTTTTTTCCATTTTTTATCAAGCTGATTTACTTTGCAGGGATGTCTCTCTTTATGATAGCAGCTCATCATTCATCCATTCTTGGACATGGACTGATTCTTCTTAGAGTGCCTTTTAATTCAACATCTTGGCTTCTCTGCTCCCTTCAGATTCAATTAACAGAGGTATGAAATCACATGCACCTGACCAATCCGCACTGTAGGTTGTCCTTATATGCCAGCACTCCGCCCTGATTACCTTTCAGCACTCTTCCCTTTGCTTGACACAAAACTTGCACTAGGTAAAGAAAATAACTGCATAGTAGCACCACTGTTTAACAATCCATCTCTATCAGATCCCAGAGCCTTGGTATTCCTTATCTGTTCTTCCACAGGTTCTTCCTCTTCCATTCCCTTTAGATTGTAAGTAGCGAGTTTCCAGTCATGTAGGGTGTTTTGGGGAAAAAAAGCACCTTCTACAAAGATTCTAAGCTCAAAACAAGGCCCTCCATTTTCTGCAGTTTGCCAATATTGTTTCTTTCCTAATTCTTATCCCCTGTACAGCGCTACAGAATATGTTGGCACATTACAAATAAAAAATAATAATTATTATTATAATAATACCATTTTGTTTATATTGTGTTGTGTGCCAGTATTGTATTTTTTCTTTATACTTGTTGGTTGGCCTGCCATCTCTTCCCTTGGTTAGCCTGCCCTCTCTTCCCTTGCTTGACGTTCCCTCTCTTCCCTTACTTGTCTTGCTCACTCTTCCCTTGGTTGGCCTGTCCTCTCTTCCCTTTGTTGGCCTGCCCACTCTTCCACCGGTTAGCCTGCCCTCTCATCCCTTGCTTGACGTTCCCTCTCTTCCCTTACTTGTCTTGCTCACTCTTCCCTTAGTTGGCCTGTCCTCTCTTTCCTTTGTTGGCCTGCCCACTCTACCCTTGGTTGGCCTGCCCTCTGTTCCCTTACTTGGCTTGCTCACTCTTCCCTTAGATGGCCTGTCCTCTCTTTCCTTTGTTGGCCTGCCCACTCTACCCTTGGTTGGCCTGCCCTCTCTTCCCTTACTTGTCTTGCTCACTCTTCCCTTAGTTGGCCTGTCCTCTCTTTCCTTTGTTGGCCTGCCCACTCTACCCTTGGTTGGCCTGCCCTATTTTCCCTTACTTGGCTTGCTTGCTCTTCCCTTTGTTGGCTTGTCCACTCTTCCCTTGGTTGGCCTACACTCTATTCCCTTACTTGGCTTGCTCACTCTTCCCTTGGTTTGCCTGCCCTCTATTCCCTTACTTGGCTTGCTCACTCTTTCCTTGGTTGGCCTGCCCTCTATTCCCTTACTTGGCTTGCTCACTCTTCCCTTTGTTGGCCTGTCCACTCTTCCCTCGGTTGGCCTGCCCTCTATTCCCTTACTTGGCTTGCTCACTCTTCCCTTGGTTGGCCTGCCCTCTATTCCCTTACTTGGCTTGCTCACTCTTTCCTTGGTTGGCCTGCCCTCTATCCCCTTACTTGGCTTGCTCACTCTTCCCTTGGTTGGCCCGTCCTCTCTTTCCTTTGTTGGCCTGCCCACTCTTCCCTTGGTTGGCCTGTCCTCTATTCCCTTACTTGGCTTGCTCACTCTTCCCTTGGTTGGCCTGCCCTCTATTCCCTTACTTGGCTTGCTCACTCTTCCCTTGGTTTGCCTGCCCTCTATTCCCTTACTTGGCTTGCTCATTCTTCCCTTAGTTGGCCTGCCCTCTCTTTCCTTTGTTGGCCTGCCCACTCTTCCCTTGGTTGGCCTGCCCTCTCTTCCCTTACTTGGCTTGCTCACACTTCCCTTGGTTGGTCTGTCCTCTCTTCCCTTTGTTGGCCTGCCCACACTTCCATTGGTTAGCCTGCCCTCGATTCGCTGAGTTGGCCTGCCCATGTATCTATTGGTTGACCTGTCCTCTCTTCCCTTGGTTTGCCTGCCCTGTCTTCACTTGGAGGCTGGCTGTCCTGGGAGTATGTACACAGGGTAGGGAGAGGGGGAAAGGGAAAGGGGGGAAAGGGAGAGGGGGAAAGGAAGTGGGGGGAAAAGAGGCACAGGTGAGGGAGAGGGGAAAAGGAGACACAGGGGAGAGAGGGGGAAGAGACACAGGGGGGGAGACACAGGGGAGGGGGGGAAGGAGACACATCGGAGGGAGAGGTGGGGGAAATCTCCTAGTAGTAAGATAAAGCTAAGTTATCAAACTATAAGGAATATATATTTTACCTGTTAAATGTGACTCATCGGGAGCAGGGTCCTGAGTGGGGTTCCCAGTAAATTTATGTTTATTTATGTTTATCTTAGCTCATTGTGTTAATAATAATAATAATACAAATATTAATAACAATACTAATATTACAGTACTGACAATGTATATACTTTGTATATCTGATTTGTTGTACATATACTCCCCACCTGCAGCCCCTGTTCTGCTTCACATTACAGGGTCCTGAGCACTCTTCTTTACGGAACAGAAAAGTAAGCTTTTCTTTATTAAGGACACATAGAAATATTGACTTACGAGGACACTCGTTTAAAAAGCTCCTTACAAACATCTCTTAACATATTCTATTTTAAAACATAAAGAATCAATATCCTTTTATAGAGCAGACTTTTGGATCTAAGGAAGTGCTCTGGGCTTGCTTTCTCCACCCCTGCTGCACTCCGTCTTATTGGGGTCTTACATATAACCCCACAGATCTTCATGTGATACAGATCCTACAGCGATTCCTTTGAGCAGAGTCTGACCTCCTTCTCCAAACCGAAGATCAGGAAAGGAGGAGAGAGATAGCAAGAGACAGGGAAGAGAGAAACATACAGGAAAATGAAGGATAGAAGGTTTGGGAATGAAAGTGAGAGACAGTGAGAGACAGCCAGGGGAAAGGGAGGAGAGATATCCAGTAAAAGAAGGAGAGCGCCAGCCAGAGGGAAGCCACGAGGTTGCGGGTCTTTATCTAGGACCTTTTGTATCTTTGTTACTTTGCTGCACTGAGCATAATGAGATAATTCCAGTATGAAGGTCCTTCTTGTGGTCTCGGCGATGTGAGATATTTACAGGTTGTTGTCACTTCCAACGCTATCTCTTTCTACCCAACAAGCACTTTTGTTTGGTTCATTGTTTGGTGCAAAAATAAAATGTGTTAAATGAATTATAAGACAAACAGATTCAGTGCGAGGACTTGTCAACGGCGTCTGTGCGATAAAAGCTGAACCAATGTGTTTTATTTAAAGGGAAAGATGTCAGTGTAAGAGCAGGTACAATGGGGGCAACCGGAACGCCCTAATGAGAGGATCTATCTGACCTAATTACATAATCATATTCATAATTAATGATTTATAATGATTTATAGAGCATCTGAGAGATGGGTATAAAGGGTTTTGTGAACAGTCTGATTAGATAAGAGACCAAACAATCCATCATAAGCTCTCCCACCAAGGGAAACGTCTTTAATACAAATAGTCTCCAGCCAATGGAGAGCATTGTGTTCATATAACGTGTTGGATTATTTATCACTGCCTACTAAATAAAGTCGTCTTTATCACTGACCTTATAGTGGGAGACAAGCAGCAGAAACAGAGATTGATCTTTGAAAGTAAGTATAATACTGAATATTGTTGTTTTTTTAGATTGTTGACTATGAATTGTATTAAAGATCAATCCCTAATTAAAGCATGTAGCTCATGTTAAGGCATTACGGTGGTCTTTAATAGCACACAACACTAAAATTGGTTTCTGTGCTTTATAATTGAGCTTGATAATTAAATCCAAGCTTACAATCCTCAGAACAAGTAGTTACCGACTGTCACTGATGGAAAGTGACCTTCTAGGGACGTTACAGTCCAAAAAGCAGATAACAGCAATTTACTTAATTAAAAAAAAAAAAAAAAACATTAAGGAATAAATGCAGATTGTAATCATTACATAATATAGTTTTTTTCAGAAATAAAACTAACAATTGTAATAATAATAATTAGAAATTTACTTTAAAGGGATGTGGTGGGTCCTCGTCTTGACTTCATTTGCTAAGTGATCGTAAATGCATAGTCCTGTGCTTTATTACCATTGTTTTTAATGCCTAAATGACTAAACAAATTGTATTCAGGTTTTGTTTAACAGCTCAGGATAAATATTGATCTGTTCACTGTGGATAATGGTCAGTCCACTCGCCATTATCAACACTCCATAAAATAAAGACACCAGTTTGGGATAAGGGGCCATAGCCGCCATGTTTGGTAACAGCTGTCCATCTAATAAGTTTGATACCTGGCAGACCTGGGCAACCCTTCTTCACCATATCTTTAGGAACAATGAGCCTAATTCAATTCGAAGCCCACATCTCGCGGTATACAGGCCATATGTCTACCAGCATGCTGCAGGCTTGAATTCTGCTACAATTCCGGTGCTTTCAATTGAACAAGCCCGCAAGTTAGGGGCCGAAAGCAAAAAACGTAAATCATGCAGTTCAGGACTGGAACATGATCAATCAGGCAAGGCTGTAACTACCCATTTAGAAACAGCCAATAGAAAATGAGACCATCATCATTAGGTCAGTAAAACATGGAGGTTACAGGTCAATCAATTAGCATTTGGTGGTCCGATATGCGATCGGACTTGCAAAACTGCAAAATACAAAATAACAAAAATGAATGCCAATACTGTTCTAGTCCATGTGGGTGGCCTGATATGTATTAACTCATTGATTCCCAAGATCGATATAACCCCGAAATAAAACATAATTTTTTATTTTTTTTTATTGGAGATTTTCGAGCTTGAGACTGTTGTGCAAATGATTGTACTGTCATTTACAGTGCAGTATTTATTTTTTATTTGCATTTACAGTGCTACAGACAAGGGTTAAAGCCCATTGCGAGTCCTCCCTGGTACTCGTAGGATTTTCTCCTACATTTGCCATTTACGGGTGTGAAAACATTTGCGGGCTTGGGGAATTGTAGAAACTGAATAGCGATTTGCGATTTTAGCGCTCTGAACTCTTACGGACGGGAAAGATCAAAGGCTTAGATGGGCTGTAAGTTCTGGTTTTAACAACCACTAAGGATTTAAAGACGGTAACCCGTAACCCATTTGTAGCCCGCAAAAAGATACCAATTGAATAGCAAAATAACTTACGGCCTCCATTACGGGCTACTGTAAGTTACAATTGCTCAATTCAATCGGGCTCAATGTATATCATCATGTCTAACAGTTACTGAGAAGTTAAAGGTGATCCCACAAACTCTTCAGTTTGCCACCACTCCTTCCAAGGCCACTGAGAAGCAGCTTAAGATGATGCGGCAAGAGATCCTTTGACGTGGGAGCTATCTCCTCCAGCCTAGCTCCCACAAGTGACCTAGTCGGTCTATCTCTGCCCCTAGAACCAGCATCCGGATCCTGTCTAACTGCAATTGTGAGATGTCAGCACAATACAGGTATCTATTCCAGGTACATCGCTCTAAATATAAGTTAAGCTGGAAACATTTTACCATCAAGCGCCCCAATAATCTGACCACTGTAAGGAGGATGCAGACTGTGAGTTATTGGCCTGTACAACAATCATATTATCGAAGTTATGTATTTAGTTAATCCCTCAGAAATCCAGGCTGCAGACCATCAGTCATGCCCAAACCATTCCACCGAGCCGCATCAGTGGAAAGCTCAAGAAGACGGTTGGACACACAGTCTTTTCTAAAGAAAGCCATTAAAATACTCTAAGAAAGAGGTCCGAATGGAAACATCTTCTCTCAAGGCTTTAGATAACTTTATGTGGTGGTACAGCTGTTTCACCCCAAATAAAGACAGCTGCCTGCAGAAGATATCCGACCAACTTGGATCATCCTACATAAAAAAAGAGAGTTCTCTTTGCCCTCGGCAATTGTTCCTCTACAGTATGAAGATCTCTCACTTTGCGGATTGCAACCAACACTCCATAGCCACAAGGTCAGTTGTAATGCCTAAAAACTGAAGACAAGAGCAGGGCCCAATGATATTTCCCCTGCTAAAGGGATTCCGAAAGAGCTAGCCAACGCAGCAAATGATAAATGAAGTCTCATATACAGCTGCAACTTCCACAAGAAAGACGTTATCTCAACAGTGGGTAATGGATGGATAACATGCCAATTCCACTAAACACTCTTATAGGAAAGTACAAAACATTTCAAAAATATGTCAGTAGATAGAGCAACCCATAGGCAAGCAAAGATCGATAAATAGGGAACAACCTGGAGTAGTCTAAAAGCTTATCGGCTTTTGCCATCAAGGCAACCTGACCAATGCAGTGCACCATATTAACCGCATGGCCAAAAGTTGTGTATCATCCAATATTGGCCAGGATCCTTCTTCTGAACCAGCCCCAATACGGAAACCACTAGGTCAGAAATAGGGGGAAAGAGCAATGGCCAGCCATCCTACTCAAGGACACCTCATTCCTAGCTATCTTAGGAAATGTGAAGACAGATGCTAGGGTCTTAGGGATGGATCCCCATTTAACCCTATGGCTCAAATGATGGAAACTTCAGAAAAACCTGAAGTCAGCAGATGCCACCCTTTTGGTGCCCCTACCATACCTGCTTGGCCAAGGAATGAAATGGTCAAGATGTTCTGGTGTCTGTGGCTTTAGAAGCAGTCAAATCCCCTTCTGGATCGCTACCTTGTCGGGGTGAAGGGCTTGAGTACTTCAATGAAGCTGTGAGCTATACCCAAGATCGGCAGATTATAGCAGAGGTCAGACAAACTGTGGTCCACTGGAGAAGGACCTGGCAACCCACTCCAGTATCTTTGCCAAGAAAAACATATGGGAAAGCACAATCAGAAACACAAACAGATGTGCCTGGCGTGCTGCATCCATATGGTCACAGAGAATCAGACACGACTGAAGGTCTGAACAACAACAAATATCCCCTGTACGTGTAATGGTTCTCTTTTGGAAACATTTGATGACTGGATGATTGGATGAGCACAACGAGCACTGCTTGAACTTGTGTTCTGCCATCCACTTACACTGTTCCATCATTAGAGGAGTAATGGCCGACATTCCTGCAGGACCTCCAACCCCTTCCTCAGTATGGCCTTGTATAGGCGCCATAATATTCAGCCATGTGTTAGCGTCCTTTTAACTTCAAGTCATGGCAGGCATAAGAGATAAGCTCTGGCGGAAGTCCATTTATCATCTCCACAAGGCCATGCCCGCCAGTATGGAAGGCTTCCACCTACAGACCTTCACGTCTCCTTTTTCAGGGGCAGGTTATGTTATGTTCACTCTGCTCCACCAGGGGTCACTTTGTCTCTGTGAATTTACTGAGCTCTCTCAAATCTGTGTGTTCCTTAAACTTCAATTCATTCGAGATTAAAAAGAGGACACACTTTTGTTATTTATAAGACCCTCCCTTTGATGCATTTTCCTGCCTCATGCCCAAGCGTCCTATTACTTATGATGATTAGATAAAACACCACTAGATATTTATCTGATGAGTGTTGGAGTGGATTCTGACATCTGCAAATCACAAATAACCAAACAGCGAGAATCTCGTAAACTAGCACAGCGTTGTTTCCCATATAAAGCCATGTTTGTTTGATGTTTTTGTTTGTTTGTTATTTTATGTCTGTTTTTGTTTCCGTATTATTTATTACTAGCGAATTGCCCGTCAAAAAATGACGGCAATAAAATTGTAAGTGAGCTAAGGGTGTTTGGTGTATATAATGTGGCTGATGTAGCGTCGTTCGTTTTCTATGTCATCCAAGTTTTTCGTAATATTAGTTTTCTATGTCGTGCAAGTTTTTCGGAATATCCGTAGCTGATTGGTGGTGTTTTGCGTGTTTATTGTAGTGTTTTGCGTGTTTAGGGACCTTTAGCCTCATTTTTTCTCTCGCTTAGTTGATTTTCGGGTCTCTAAAATCCGAAATGTGTGCTTAAATGGAGGTGTAACTTCACTTGCGGAGGTCCTGGGTGGGTGCCCCCCCCCCCCCTTGCTGTGAGTAACCTTTTTATGTGTTTGTTGTTTGTATTTGTTGTGTTTGTAATGTTTTTGGTGTTGCGTGGGTTGCGTCCTTGTTTTCTAATCTCGTAGGTGTTTTTTAGCAAATCCCTAGGTGTTTGGTGGTGTGTTGCGTCTTTAGACTGCTGTAGCCTTGTTTTCGTTTTTTCCGGTGGCCATTTTTTCTCTCGCTTAGAGAATTTTTTAGTGTCTAAACTGCTTTAATTTCAGTTAAATTGAGGTGTAACTTTAGTTTTCGAGGTCCTGGATGCTCCCTCTTCCTGTAGGTAAGCTTTTTATGTATTTGTTGTCTGTATTTGTTGTATTTTTAATGTTTTGATGTGCGCGTGTTGCGGCCGTTTTTTGCAAGATCTTAATGGGTCGTAACGTGTCTCGTGACGTAAAGTTTGAGAGGGTCGCAGTGGCTGGCAAGGAGCACCTTCGAGTCCGCAAACTACGCGAGCCCGCAAGCGTTAGCAACAACTCGTATGCTCACAACTATATATGTGATAATCACTTTGATAGACTCCGAATACAACCTGTACCCAGTATGGTGTCTCTTCACTTGGTAGTGAAACAGTTAAGTTGACCCTGACCAGTGCAGTGCATGCAGTATTCATGGGCCGCAGTGTTTTCTAACACCGCAGCATATTTATTATTACTGCAGAGATGACCGGTCATCCGTGAATATTTACCAGCTGAGCGTGAGGTCCTGCGGACGAAACGACCAGAACAGCATTTGTGTTTAATACAGAGACAACCGAGAGGTCTGCGAGACTTAAAGAGAAAGGAGAGTCCTTAATATTCTTCAGTCGTCCAACACCAAGTTAAAAAAACTGTGCTGATCTCATAGGTTCTGAAAGGACCAAAAATCACAAGCACACTCAAAGAGCCATGCACTGTGACTGGCCCCAAAGCTAAGAGTCAGTTTACATAAACAGAAATCTATCAATCAGGAGCCTCACACACAGGCCAGGATTTGAGGATATCTCTGATGCGTGCGTACTTCTTCAGTCATCCTGTGACCTGTGCGTAGAAAGGAAATCCTCAAATCCAGGCCTGTGTGTGTGTGTGTGTTTCTCTTGTATCAATCTTGCCTACCCCTTCTGTAAAAGCTAACATTGCAGCATTTAAAATAAGTAGAAACCAATGAAATAGCTTTTAAATAAAAAGGTTTATACACTGATTCTACTTGATTTTAGCTGATCCACATGACGTTGCCGAGCAGTATCCCTTTAAAAACACACTTTAATATGACAAACGTGATCATTAAAACATAGCTGCTTCTCTCCACCTCTTATCATGTGCCCAGAGAAAATGTCCTGATAGGAGTCTTTATCTATGGTCCTCATAACATTGTTTATCTGCCTCCTTCCCTGCAGTGGCTACGCAGAAACATTTATGACACTGACCTGGGCAGATACTCTTTTCCCTCCTAACGGGATGAGATCTCCATGCAGTCTTATTGTAAGAACTGGCGGTTCCATTGTGACAATGAAAGCTTCTTAGTATTTAAGGTCTTGTCCCCAGAGACAATGTGAGAGGTGCAGGGAGGGGATGCAGACAGACCCAGCACCTCAGGCAGATAAGATTCATTTTACGATGATTTTTATTACAGAATCCATTACTTCCTATTTACAAACACTAATTTCTTGAACTAAAAAACTTGATGACTAAATGCTCTCAGTCCTTTACCTTTACTGGCCCTTTAATAAATCCCCAGGCCTTATTGTGCCTGTCCTACTGTTTCCTCTGGAAAGTGGTGCTCTTTTTCTGAAAGATACTTCTCTCCTAAATGTGTATAAATCCTCTGTTATATTTAAGAAACGTCTTTGTAAAAATTATTATCGCGTAGTTCTGTCAATGGCGCCAGGGCGTAGGAACTTGGGGGGGGGGGGGGGGGGGAGCAAATCCCTCCTCGATTAAATGAATAGGGAACACAAAAAATAGCAAAAATAAACGTAATCATCCATTATCAGATGTAGCCATTAGAGGGCACCAGCGCTATGGAGCAGTATGTCTTTCCCATGAAAGCCTTGACCCATAATTTATCTTATACATACTTTATCTTATATGTATATGCCTTATATGACTCACTCCACCAGATTATCCTCTTGCCTCAAAACATTTAAAACCTCACTTAAAACGCATATTTTTGAAGAAACGTATCACCTTCCACCCTAACACGCTCATCACCTCTCTCTCCCTCTTTTACCCTCACTATACCTTAGATTGTAAGTCTGCGAGTTTCTATCCTAAGTACTTTGGGAATTCACCATGGACATTGGATTCCGAGCTCAAAGACAGGGCCCTCCTTGCTTTGCTATATGTTAATTTGTATTTATCTTTGTCTGAACTTATGTACAGCCCCACAGAATATGTCGGCGCATTATAAATGAACTATAATAATAATAATAATAATAATAATAATAATAATAATAATAATATATATATATAGTAATTTTGTAACTATTAATATATATATATATATATATATATATATATATATATATATATATATATATATAGATTAATGATGAGTATATTATGATACCTTTTATATTGGACAAACGTCTTACTGACCTCTCTTTATCAAGTTTGAAGTGCAAAACTAACATGAGATGGAAAAAAAGCAGAGGCAGAGAGAGTGGAGACAGCATCTGACATCATCAGGTAAATACATATATGGGGAATAAATACAACATAGTAAAGGAAACCATATATACACATACTATATACACATACCTGTATATATTAATATATACATGAAAAAACAGAGCACTGTAGTCCACAGTGATATCTTTCCTGTTGGACAAACATCTCACTAAGAGTGCTAGCCTGTTATGGTGAAATAAGAAAAATTCACAGGAAATTGTGATAATGTGTTAGAAAACCCAAGTACATATTAAGTCGTGTACCTACGAGAAATAGCTATATTCTCCAGCTTGTGCAATATAAGATCTTACATTTCAACTGAGGAAGAAGCAGAAAAAGAGCGTAGACACGCGTTTTAATTTTTGACATATTTTATTTTATGTTTTCTACATTCAAGAATTTTTCAGATGAATAAAATCTATACTAATAAAATAATACTTTGAACTTTGTGTTTTATTTCTAGTAGATTTAAAGCTGGGTCAGTTTTAGCTCTTTATAGTTTATGTATATAGGACAGCCACCTGGGCAGATCCATTTTCACTTCCTGGACCACTAACGGGCAGTGGAAGCTACAATGATAATTCCAAATGTACATTGTAAATGCTACACTGAATTTGTTTTCTTTAAATATTGATATATTGCTAATTAGTACGTAAATAAATCTTATTTTATTATCTCTTTTTCTTACTTCTTACAGACTGACTATTATAAAGTTTAGTTTTAAAAAGAACATATTTGACAAATTATAATTATATATTGTTTAAAAGGTTGTGCATCTGAAATACTGACATCATTAATGACATCATGTGGTGGCGTGGTCACACATGGCAACATGTCAACAGCACATGGTAAGGGGAGGGAAACCATAACCCCAGGATTATTAACTCCCTGCCCGATGAAAGGACCGCCCATAAACATGACTCCTACAATAACAGTGTGAGGGGCCAGTAACGCCCATAAACATGACTCCTACAATAACAGTGTGAGGGACCCGCAACGCCCATAAACATGACTCCTACAATAACAGTGTGAGGGACCAGCAATGCCCATAAACATGACTCCTACAATAACAGTGTGAGGGACCAGCAACGCCCATCAACATGACTCCTACAATAACAGTGTGAGGGACCCGCAACGCCCATAAACGCCCATAAACATGACTCCTACAATAACAGTGTGAGGGACCAGCAACGCCCATAAACATGACTCCTACAATAACAGTGTGAGGGACCAGCAACGCCCATAAACATGACTCCTACAATAACAGTGTGAGGGACCAGCAACGCCCATAAACATGACTCCTACAATAACAGTGTGAGGGACCAGCAACGCCCATAAACATGACTCCTACAATAACATTGTGAGGGACCAGCAACGCCCATAAACATGACTCCTACAATAACAGTGTGTGGGGGACCCGCAACGCCCATAAACATGACTCCTACAATAACAGTGTGAGGGACCCGCAACGCCCATAAACGCCCATAAACATGACGCCTACAATAACAGTGTGAGGGACCAGCAACGCCCATAAACATGACTCCTACAATAACAGTGTGAGGGACCAGCAACGCCCATAAACATGACTCCTACAATAACAGTGTGAGGGACCAGCAACGCCCATAAACATGACTCCTACAATAACAGTGTGAGGGACCAGCAACGCCCATCAACATGACTCCTACAATAACAGTGTGAGGGACCAGCAACGCCCATAAACATGACTCCTACAATAACAGTGTGAGGGACCAGCAACGCCCATAAACATGACTCCTACAATAACAGTGTGAGGGACCAGCAACGCCCATCAACATGACTCCTACAATAACAGTGTGAGGGACCAGCAACGCCCATAAACATGACTCCTACAATAACAGTGTGTGGGGGACCCGCAACGCCCATAACAATGACTCCTACAATAACAGTGTGAGGGACCAGCAACGCCCATAAACATGACTCCTACAATAACAGTGTGAGGGACCAGCAACGCCCATAAACATGACTCCTACAATAACAGTGTGAGGGACCAGCAACGCCCATAAACGCCCATAAACATGACTCCTACAATAACAGTGTGAGGGACCAGCAACGCCCATAAACATGACTCCTACAATAACAGTGTGAGGGACCAGCAACGCCCATCAACATGAATCCTACAATAACAGTGTGAGGGACCCGCAACGCCCATAAACGCCCATAAACATGACGCCTACAATAACAGTGTGAGGGACCAGCAACGCCCATAAACATGACTCCTACAATAACAGTGTGAGGGACCAGCAACGCCCATAAACATGACTCCTACAATAACAGTGTGAGGGACCAGCAACGCCCATAAACATGACTCCTACAATAACAGTGTGAGGGACCAGCAACGCCCATAAACATGACTCCTACAATAACAGTGTGAGGGACCAGCAACGCCCATAAACATGACTCCTACAATAACAGTGTGAGGGACCAGCAACGCCCATAAACATGACTCCTACAATAACAGTGTGAGGGACCAGCAACGCCCATAAACATGACTCCTACAATAACAGTGTGTGGGGGACCCGCAACGCCCATAAACATGACTCCTACAATAACAGTGTGAGGGACCAGCAACGCCCATAAACATGACTCCTACAATAACAGTGTGAGGGACCAGCAACGCCCATCAACATGACTCCTACAATAACAGTGTGAGGGACCAGCAACGCCCATCAACATGACTCCTACAATAACAGTGTGAGGGACCAGCAACGCCCATAAACATGAATCCTACAATAACAGTGTGAGGGACCAGCAACGCCCATAAACATGACTCCTACAATAACAGTGTGAGGGACCAGCAACGCCCATCAACATGACTCCTACAATAACAGTGTGAGGGACCAGCAACGCCCATAAACATGACTCCTACAATAACAGTGTGAGGGACCAGCAACGCCCATAAACATGACTCCTACAATAACAGTGTGAGGGACCAGCAACGCCCATCAACATGACTCCTACAATAACAGTGTGAGGGACCAGCAACGCCCATAAACATGACTCCTACAATAACAGTGTGAGGGACCAGCAACGCCCATAAACATGACTCCTACAATAACAGTGTGAGGGACCAGCAACGCCCATCAACATGACTCCTACAATAACAGTGTGAGGGACCAGCAACGCCCATAAACATGACTCCTACAATAACAGTGTGTGGGGGACCCGCAACGCCCATAACAATGACTCCTACAATAACAGTGTGAGGGACCAGCAACGCCCATAAACATGACTCCTACAATAACAGTGTGAGGGACCAGCAACGCCCATAAACATGACTCCTACAATAACAGTGTGAGGGACCAGCAACGCCCATAAACGCCTATAAACATGACTCCTACAATAACAGTGTGAGGGACCAGCAACGCCCATAAACATGACTCCTACAATAACAGTGTGAGGGACCAGCAACGCCCATAAACATGACTCCTACAATAACAGTGTGAGGGACCAGCAACGCCCATAAACATGACTCCTACAATAACAGTGTGAGGGACCAGCAACGCCCATAAACATGACTCCTACAATAACAGTGTGAGGGACCAGCAACGCCCATAAACATGACTCCTACAATAACATTGTGAGGGACCAGCAACGCCCATAAACATGACTCCTACAATAACAGTGTGTGGGGGACCCGCAACGCCCATAAACATGACTCCTACAATAACAGTGTGAGGGACCCGCAACGCCCATAAACGCCCATAAACATGACGCCTACAATAACAGTGTGAGGGACCAGCAACGCCCATAAACATGACTCCTACAATAACAGTGTGAGGGACCAGCAACGCCCATAAACATGACTCCTACAATAACAGTGTGAGGGACCAGCAACGCCCATAAACATGACTCCTACAATAACAGTGTGAGGGACCAGCAACGCCCATCAACATGACTCCTACAATAACAGTGTGAGGGACCAGCAACGCCCATAAACATGACTCCTACAATAACAGTGTGAGGGACCAGCAACGCCCATAAACATGACTCCTACAATAACAGTGTGAGGGACCAGCAACGCCCATCAACATGACTCCTACAATAACAGTGTGAGGGACCAGCAACGCCCATAAACATGACTCCTACAATAACAGTGTGTGGGGGACCCGCAACGCCCATAACAATGACTCCTACAATAACAGTGTGAGGGACCAGCAACGCCCATAAACATGACTCCTACAATAACAGTGTGAGGGACCAGCAACGCCCATAAACATGACTCCTACAATAACAGTGTGAGGGACCAGCAACGCCCATAAACAGATACAACAATCCCACCTATCCGGGTCTGTAAACGTTATTTTTCTGTCCATGGATTCTAACTGCTATTATTGCTACATACATCACAAAGGGCTGCGATGCTTGATCTTCAGTGGTCATTTAATAATGTGGGGTAAATAATAATCTGCTATACTGCTGTGAGGAACAGCAGGAAATGACCACCCGACTTTATCCAAAGTTTTTGCTGATTCGGCCGCACACAGGAATAACTAATTCTGACCCATAGAGAATGGCGGCATTAAATCAAATGCAAATACTTTTTACTAAATTAATGTAATGTTTAAAGTTTTTTAGCATATCACATATATAGTTGTGAGCAAGCGGGTGGTAGCGAGCCTGCGGCACTGGCAAAGTGAGGGCCTCAGTTGCTGGCGGCGCTCCCTGATAGCAACTGCGGACCTCGCAAAATTTACGGACTTACGAGAAACAAATACGAGACGCGGGACATTATGAGCTTGCAAAAATACGACTTTACCGCCTGAAACCCGCGCACATAAAAACATGAAAAACACAATAAATACACACAACAAACACATAAAAAGCTTACCTACAGCAAGGGGGGGCACCCAGGACCTTGGAAACTGAAGTTACACCTCAATTTAAGTCGAAATACAAGAGTTTAGACACTTGAAAATCCCCTGAGTGAGAAAAAAAATGGCCACCGAAAAAAACGAAAACGAGGCTGCAGGACTCTAAAGACGCAAAACACCACCAAACACATACAGATTTTCCGAAAAAGACGGACGTGATCCAAGAACAAGGACGCAAAATCAGCCACAGCCGCGTACCACACATTGGGCGCCATTTTACAACACTAACTTACACAATGCGGAAGTACACAGCTACCCGGATTTGTCTCGCGCACGCACACTATTACACTACACACTGCACACATTGCTGACACTTACACAGCAGCTCCACAACAGTGCAAATCTACATTGTATGCTGCAGCAACATCAAAACAGATTGTCAGCTCTTCAGCACAATGCTTCCTGCAGATATTACTTCAAAATAGGTAAAGTATATTCCTTTATTAATTCATTAATTATTTCATTAGCAAAAAGAAAAACGCTGCTCATAGCACACAAACAAGCAACAGGCTCGCAATGAGCGCCGAAGGCACTCGGCGAGAGGCTCGCAATGAGTGCCGTAGCATCTCGAACCACCAACAAAATTAATCTCTGAACCAAGCAACATTACCTGCCTTACAATCTTATTGCCGTCATTTTTTGACGAGCAAATCGCTAGTATATATATATTTCTATGTAACGGCCACTGAGATTTGGGTGGTTATAAGACCAGTGTAATTCCAGAGGAATAAAGAGAAGTAGCTCATGAAGGTTTGTATGATCACACAGGACATGCATGCACACACACTAAACATGGGGAATGACAATACCGTGGAGAAGTTATCAGACACGAGGAGAAGTCACGCAGGAATTAAATAGATTTATGGAGAAATGTTGGTGCTGGCCATTCAAGGGCTAGATACACAGTATTGGAAATGGCCCTAGAGGCGATACATAGAAAAACATGGCGACCAACCGAACTAAGGATAAAGATGGTCCTTGGGAAATGAGAGCACTTGACCCTGGCAAGATCCAATGGGCTTTAGAATAAATAAACACACTGAAACAGTATATCTTGGGAAAATTACGGGCCACAGCTTTATTAAAGCAACCATAAACCAATAACCAATTAACATAATTAACATTGTTAAATCACAGCTCAAATAACATTGCGGAGGAGGAGCCCGGCCCGGTCAGTAACCTCAGGCCCTGGGCCTGTGCCCAGAGCCTCCCAGTGCTTTCCTAAGCACACCCATGACACAGGGCAACGCCCACTTAAGCCCATGGGCTGGGTGCCTCACCTCCCGCCAACCAAAGACATTCCTATTTTCATCCTAACTTAGAATTCACGGAATCCTAACCCTACAACTCTTTTCCACCCCCTTTTTTTTTTTTTTTACATAGTTTAAGCTTCCTGAACTTTTCTCAACCAACCTCGCCCACTAGACGAACCCTACTTCCCATCTGCTACCTTCCTATCTAACCAACATTTTAGGGGAGGGAGGGAATCAGATCAATGGCCGGCACGGAGTGAGGAGGAAGCCCGCAAAACAGGCTTAAGTCCCTCCTCCTCCTCCCAGCCAATCCGGATCGCCCAGGCTCCGCCGGGTCACGCAGCGCTGCGTCAGACCCGGCGTGCCTGGGCTGCCTCCGCGCCGGCCATGACCCTGGCAAGATCTAATGGGCTTTAGAATAAATAAACACACTGAAACAGTATATCTTGGGAAAATTACGGGCCACAGCTTTATTAAAGCAACCATAAACCAATAACCAATTAACATAATTAACATTGTTAAATCACAGCTCAAATAGCATCGCGGAGGAGGAGTCCGGCCCGGTCAGTAACCTCAGGCCCTGGGCCTGCACCCAGAGCCTCCCAGTGCTTTCCTAAGCACACCCATGACGCAGGGCAACGCCCACTTAAGCCTGTGGGCCGGGTGCCTCACTTCCTGCCACAGAGCAGGGGTTGGATACCTCCTGAGGCTGTGATCCCCCCTCTTGCTCTCTTAATAAAGCCAGGGCCCGGCTAGCCCCATCCTTAAGCTCCAGGATAAACAGCTCTAATCCTATCTCCATTAAATGGACCTTATCTTATCCTACGCCTTCAAATTCTTGGTGTCTAATGGTAATAAAACCCAAACTCCTTACAAAACTGGCCATCTGCTTGTTTATCTTTTGCCTTGCTCTATCCACCGAAACCGGATCCCTTGCGTTCCGCCAAGATCTCCTTTTGATCATTTCGGACCACACTATGAACAAGCCTGGGAACCATTCTAGCCAACACTTCACATCCCTCTTCATCTCTTTCAGCAATTTTCTCATAGGCATTACCCCCAAATCGTTGCCCACAACATGTATAATTAAAAAGTGTGGGCTACCGTGATGCTGAGTGTTGCTCTCCAACAGGCCATTCACCTGTGTCCATCTCAAGCCGCGAAACCCGAACCATCTTACTTGCATGCTCGTCTCCAGAAAGCCCAGTTGGACCTTGTCGCCAGTGACTGCGGCTAACCGGTGAGCCCAATACATGTAGGAATGGCCCACGATCCACAGCTGTTTAACTTCTGCAACACATAAAACAAATTCCAATTAGACAACCCTTTCTGGCCGTATGTATGACCTAAAACGATGCGACTCCCATCTCAATCCTTTTAACCATACTCTCGGGGAGACCTAGCCTTGCCGCCTACATAGCAGCTCCGATCCGAAACTAATGTGTGCCGAAGTCCGCCGGGTCCAAGCCTAACTGCCGTAAGCACTTCTTCAGCATCCTTTCGAATTTAAATCGTGACAAGGCCTGGCCATTGGCATGCAATAGCAGTGTGCCTGGCCCCGTTGGCCTTTTTTCCAAGTACAACCTCACACTTGCTTGGGGGTAACACTCCGTTCCAGTTTTGTATATGACCACTTCCCTTCCTTTTCCGGCCTGATCCGTTTTTGACCTCCTCAGCCATACCAACACTCTGTCACCCTCCAGACAGATGTCCTTCGCCAGCAGCCCCCCCAGAACTGTTTTCCGAGACCAGTTCCCCGATCCTGAAAGCACCAAAGAACGGAAAATCAGGGATTCGAAGGAGTCCCTGCATAGCACACTCAACGCCTCCCCCAGGCGTAGTAACAGGGAGAAAGTGATCGGGCGCCTCCTATCCGTCCGGTGCTTCCCTTTGAACATGCCTTTTACCACCCGGCAAACCACAAACTCCTTTGTTAGGTCCTTCTGTCCTGCCAACCTGAACATAAATGCTAGGGCCGTCAACTGCCGAGCCACCGTTGCCCTGGAAGCACCTCTCTCTGCGCTCCGAAGCCAACCTACCGTAGCATTCTAGCCACGGCAGCATTGCGCCCAGCTGTATGGGGGTCCGCCCCTTTTTGAGCGGGCTCTCCGCCCCTTTTTGAGCGGGCTCTCCAGCCCTGTATCCATCCTTTTGTCTGGTGCATCTTGAGGCCGCGTGGTCGGCTCCACAACTCGCACAGATGTGCTTGAACCGGCAGTTTGGTGCCCACTTGCAGTTGCCCTCGTTGAATGAGTGACAGACTCCTGGACCAGCTGTGCTCGTAGCGGCAGGGCCTCTAGCCCCACCTGGGTTCCCGCGAAAGGGCGGCACTGCCCGCATTGGTGTCATTATGTTCAGCCAATAGGCCACCGCCTTGTCGCTCCATGCCATCTCCTTGACGGGAGGACATGTATTGCGGGAATTCCTCGTCATATCGCCACCACGCCATTCCACCATATGTCCGATATGCGTTCCTGATTTCCTCCATAGACACGAACAGCCCGGAGCATTGTTCCGGGTGTCTTTCTCCCATGACACAGGCCATGATGGCAAATGCCTGTAACCAGTTGTCAAACGTTCTTGGCACGCGCCTCATCCGAGACATTGGCAACAAGGAAAATATCTCTATGTACTCCCGTCGCCAGATTTTTTCTTTGACGTCCAAGGCTAAATGCTCCCCCAGATTGTCCTGGGCGCAAACGATGGACGGCCTTGCAGCCGCATCCCGCACATTTCCTCTGCCCCTGTCCTGTTCTGCTCCTCCGGTGTGCGGCGCCACGATCGTTGTGTTTGTAGTGGGGTTGGTAAGCTCCGCTCGGGGTGACCTAGCGGGAAGGGATGGCTCCGCCCACGCCTTCCCAGCCAAGCCGCCCACCCATGCACCAACTTCTGCATCGGAGACGGCAATGTTATGGGTTTCTATAAGGGTTTTTAGGGATGACAAGAATTGAGATTCCCTGGGAGAGGCTCCATGTACTGCCACCCCTGTCTCCCGGAAATTAGTCAGCTTCTCACCTGATTCTCCTTGCCCTGGTGCGGCTGCCATCCTGGGTGCGAACTGCCGGTCTGGACGAGAGGGCGTCCCTGGATCTCCCTCTGGCTCTGGGGAAGCATGAAGAACAATCACTAGCTCTCCTGCGTCTATCCCTCGTTATGGAACGCGCAGTTCCCTCCCCCCCAAAGGAGTACTCAGACTTGGCAGCTACGCTAGGGCGTAAGGATTCCCTCCGGCTCAGTGGCCTATGGCGATCAATGCAATCCCTACCCCGGTCCTGCCCCTGAGTCACTATGGGCGTCCCTGTATCCGTAATGATGTCAGGGATGGGTGAGTTGCGCTGTGGCCTAGCTCTCCTGCCAGGGGATTTCTGTCTCCTGGCTGGTGTTGAGGTGAAAATCAAGGGACTGTACCTGCTCGTTGACTTGCGGACCCCGGTGGGGCGCGACTGCCGTGCCACCTTGGCCGCTACCGGAACCTCGTCGATGACCACCAAGCTGTCGTCTGCAGCCATCTCCTCCATCACCTGATCCCTTCTTCCTCTTGTAGTTTCTCTTTTCTTCTTGGCCTCTCCCTTGGCGTTGCGTCGCCCCTGTGAAACACCTGCAGCACTGGCAGTGGGTGCGGCAGTGGGGACCGCAGGGGCCAACCGGTGAGAACCTGTAGGAGCTTTTTTAGAGCTTCTTGTATTTTTGCTGTTCCCCTTGGAGCTTCGAGGCTGATTAGGGGTGTCGCCGGAACCTTGGTTCTGCTGTGGGCCATGGGACAAGACACTGGGTGGTGGTCGGATGTCTAGGCCCTCGCCAGCGCTTCCCACTGGCACCACGTTCTCTGCGGTGGGGGGGATAAGCTCCTGACTCTCCAGAACCATATCCGTGCCCTCCCCGCTGCTCCTAGCCCTATTGCTCCGATCAGTGGTAGCAAGCTGCTCTGCCAGGCTATCTAGGCTATAAGGCCTGTCCACCTGGCCTCGGCTACCGGTCACTCCAGGCCGGGCCTGTGTCTCAGTGGCATCAGCCTCCCCCCTAGACGGCCTGAGTCCATTCTATCCTGGACCCACCTAACCCCATGGCTCAATGCCCTAGGGTCCATATTAAGCTGCCACCCCACTTGAGACAAATGTGACACCCTCCCCTGGGACCTATAGAGCAGGGAATGCTGCTGTGGGGAATTAAAGGATAAGGATAAGAGCCTGGGGTCCTATTAACAGGACCAAGTGACAGAGGGGGGTGGGGAGAGGGGGCTACTAGGGGTGCCCAGGGCAACTTAAAGGGGAGAGGGTAGGTGAGAGAGGGATCGGGGGCCACTTATATATTGAGGCCTCTTATTTTACTTCTATTTACCCTATTTGCAGAGAGCGCAGCGTGCAGACCTCAGATCAGATCAATGGCCGGCGCGGAGTGAGGAGGAAGCCCGCAAGACAGGCTTAAGTCCCTCCTCCCAGCCAATCCGGATCGCCCAGGCTCCGCCGGGTCACGCAGCGCTGCGTCAGACCCGGCGTGCCTGGGCTGCCTCCGCGCCGGCCAGGGGTAAGTAGACAGACATGTAAATAGGAACGAGGCTGTTAGTCAAAAGAATACTGCAACACAGCCAAAGATTATGGACACGCAATACTGGAAAAGATACGAGAAGGGTCACAACTTGTATTAACTGACACATATTGGCAAGTCATGAGAGGGAAATGGGAATGGACACACAGGGTTAATTTACACAGACACTGAAAATGGACCATATACAAACACAGCTGAGTACATGTTCACACATTGAGGTGCTCATCTGGGAACCAACAACCCCTAAGTAGGCCTGGTAACCTAATCAGAGCAGCCTCTATTAGCCACTTGTGTCCTTCACAGGAAGTATCCTGCAATATATCAGTTTGGTCTAACTCAGAAGAGTGATCCAGCCCTGAAATACCAGGCAATTCTATACTGTATGGGAGAAACAGCAAACCCCAGACGTATGTTTCAGCCTCTCTTGGAATACATATTCACATATAAGGAATGACAACATATATGGCATTATGAAGAACATGGACAGGTTTCTCATTAGGCAAACTAGACAGGCTCCAAGGGGCGCTTCCATGTAAATGGACGCCTCATTTCACACTTTAAAAAGTTTTCTGGCATAAAAAACATTAAATACTGCAATTCATACACTCACAGCTAGGGGGGGACACCTGCAAAGTCACAAGAGGGAGGAAGCTGCTGTGAGGCCGTCGCTGCATGGAGGGAAATGGTGAGTGGGATTCTGGGTAATAACAAACCCATGTGGGACAGAAGACAGACATCATAAAAAATAGTACTTGGCATGTAGTGTTATCTCTCGATGTGTCCACACGTGTGTACACATTGGAAGGTTAGCGTGTATGGAGGATCATCACCAATGTGCACATATGAGGCAACTAAGAAAGTTGTGCCTAGGGGCGCCATATATGTCCAGACCTCGTGAGGAATGGCCACAGACAAACTACACAAATCATGAGTATGGCCAGAGACACAAAGGGAACACAATCAGAACATTGGACTGACTTGTGGAATGAGCAACATTGGGAAATGGCGCGCACAAGGAGAGAGAAGCATATGAACACGGCGAGTCCACACATGGGGGGAACACACAGATTTGGGGAGCAGAGATGAACGAGTTAAAGAGGCAAACATTGGAAATTGCAGAAAACAGACATTGGATATGAGAAGAGGATGAAGCACAAAAAGGGGGAGAAAAGCGGCGACCAAACAGGCAGACATGGAACAGATTCACATTGGAAACCAGTGACAGATATGGGGAGCATCAACACAGACAGACAACCAGGGGTTAAACAGACATAAATGGTTAATACATAAGAGGTAACAGGTATGATGGGATATGGCCAAACAGCAGTACAACATGGGGCCACAAGGGTAAGCCTCTGGCAGGAATGGGCTCCATACTTTGCTGTCAGTATGGGGGTTCATGCACTAATGTCAGTATGGGGGTTCATGCACTAATGTCAGTATTGCTGTCAGTATTTGTTTATCTGGGTTCTTGCACAGCTCTCAGTACTGGGGTTCATGCGCTGTATTTATTGCTCTGTTATCTTGCATTGCTTTTAGTATTGGGGTTGTTGCACTGTAGTCACTTTTGGGGTTCATGCACCGCTCTCAGGATTCATGCACAGTATTTATTGCTCTATGTTCTTGCAGTGCTGTCAGTATTGGGGTTCATGCACTAATGTCAGTATTTATTGCCGTGGGTTCTTGCATTGCAGTCAGTATTGGGGTTCATCCACTAATGTCAGTATATATTGCTCCGGGTTCTTGCATTGCAGTCAGTATTGGGGTTCATGCACTCATGTCAGTATTTATTGCTCTGGGTGCTTGCATTGCAGTCAGTATTGGGGTTCATGCACTAATGTCATTATATATTGCTCTGGGTGCTTGCATTGCAATCAGTATTGGGGTTCATGCACTAATGTCAGTATTTATTGCTCTGGGTGCTTGCATTGCAGTCAGTATTGGGGTTCATGCACTAATGTCAGTATTTATTGCTCTGGGTGCTTGCATTGCAGTCAGTATTGGGGTTCATCCACTAATGTCAGTATATATTGCTCCAGGTTCTTGCTTTGCAGTCAGTATTGGGGTTCATGCATTATTGTCAGTATTTATTGCTCTGGGTTCTTGCATTGCAGTCAGTATTGGGGTTCATGCACTAATGTCAGTATTTATTGCCCTGGGTGCTTGCATTGCAGTCAGTATTGGGGTTCATGCACTCATGTCAGTATTTATTGCTCTGGGTGCTTGCATTGCAGTCAGTATTGGGGTTCATGCACTAATGTCAGTATTTATTGCCCTGGGTGCTTGCATTGCAGTCAGTATTGGGGTTCATGCACTCATGTCAGTATTTATTGCTCTGGGTGCTTGCATTGCAGTCAGTATTGGGGTTCATGCACTAATGTCAGTATTTATTGCCCTGGGTGCTTGCATTGCAGTCAGTATTGGGGTTCATGCACTAATGTCAGTATTTATTGCTCTGGGTGTTTGCATTGCAGTCAGTATTGGGGTTCATGCATTATTGTCAGTATTTATTGCTCTGGGTGCTTGCATTGCAGTCAGTATTGGGGTTCATGCACTAATGTCAGTATTTATTGCCCTGGGTGCTTGCATTGCAGTCAGTATTGGGGTTCATGCACTAATATCAGTATTTATTGCTCTGGGTGCTTGCATTGCAGTCAGTATTGGGGTTCATTCACTAATGTCAGTATTTATTGCCCTGGGTGCTTGCATTGCAGTCAGTATTGGGGTTCATGCACTCATGTCAGTATTTATTGCTCTGGGTGCTTGCATTGCAGTCAGTATTGGGGTTCATGCACTCATGTCAGTATTTATTGCTCTGGGTGCTTGCATTGCAGTCAGTATTGGGGTTCATGCACTCATGTCAGTATTTATTGCTCTGGGTGCTTGCATTGCAGTCAGTATTAGGGTTCATGCACTCATGTCAGTATTTATTGCTCTGGGTGCTTGCATTGCAGTCAGTATTGGGGTTCATGCACTAATGTCAGTATTTATTGCTCTGGGTGCTTGCATTGCAGTCAGTATTGGGGTTCATGCACTCATGTCAGTATATATTGCTCTGGGTGCTTGCATTGCAATCAGTATTGGGGTTCATGCACTAATGTCAGTATTTATTGCTCTGGGTGTTTGCATTGCAGTCAGTATTGGGGTTCATGCATTATTGTCAGTATTTATTGCTCTGGGTGTTTGCATTGCAGTCAGTATTGGGGTTCATGCATTATTGTCAGTATTTATTGCTCTGGGTGCTTGCATTGCAGTCAGTATTGGGGTTCATGCACTAATGTCAGTATTTATTGCCCTGGGTGCTTGCATTGCAGTCAGTATTGGGGTTCATGCACTAATATCAGTATTTATTGCCCTGGGTGCTTGCATTGCAGTCAGTATTGGGGTTCATGCACTAATATCAGTATTTATTGCTCTGGGTGCTTGCATTGCAGTCAGTATTGGGGTTCATTCACTAATGTCAGTATTTATTGCTCTGGGTGCTTGCATTGCAG
The DNA here is from genome assembly GCA_027410445.1 of Discoglossus pictus. Lineage (NCBI taxonomy): Eukaryota > Metazoa > Chordata > Amphibia > Anura > Alytidae > Discoglossus > Discoglossus pictus. Next base: position 100,517,402 of record CM050172.1, on the reverse strand, counting down.
TCAATATTGGGGTTCATGCATTATTGTCAGTATTTATTGCTCTGGGTGCTTGCATTGCAGTCAGTATTGGGGTTCATGCACTAATGTCAGTATATATTGCTCTGGGTGCTTGCATTGCAATCAGTATTGGGGTTCATGCACTAATGTCAGTATTTATTGCTCTGGGTGCTTGCATTGCAGTCAGTATTGGGGTTCATGCACTGATGTCAGTATTTATTGCTCTGGGTGCTTGCATTGCAGTCAATATTGGGGTTCATGCATTATTGTCAGTATTTATTGCTCTGGGTGCTTGCATTGCAGTCAGTATTGGGGTTCATGCACTCATGTCAGTATATATTGCTCTGGGTGCTTGCATTGCAATCAGTATTGGGGTTCATGCACTTATGTCAGTATTTATTGCTCTGGGTGCTTGCATTGCAATCAGTATTGGGGTTCATGCACTAATGTCAGTATTTATTGCTCTGGGTGCTTGCATTGCAGTCAGTATTGGGGTTCATGCACTAATGTCAGTATTTATTGCTCTGGGTGCTTGCATTGCAGTCAATATTGGGGTTCATGCATTATTGTCAGTATTTATTGCTCTGGGTGCTTGCATTGCAGTCAATATTGGGGTTCATGCATTATTGTCAGTATTTATTGCTCTGGGTGTTTGCATTGCAGTCAGTATTGGGGTGCATGCACTCATGTCAGTATTTATTGCTCCAGGGTCTTTCTTTGCAGCTTTGGCCCAAATCAAACAAAGACAATACATGGTGCACATGGTCACAGAGAGAGCACAGGGTGCAGACGTCATGATGGGGGCGTGGTTTTGTATTAGTGGGCGGGCCTTGAGTGCACACTGCAGCACAGTATAGAGGTGTCAGCATTTAGTGATCTCCTAGTCTGGCAGCTCTTCCAGGGGCTCAGGAAGCAGCAGCACCCCCTCTGGAGCTGCACAATCACTGAGGATTTCAAGTGGGAGGAAGCCCCTCTAATGCAGAGATGTGATTGAGTCCAGCAGAGACAGAGCCCCCTGCACAGCCTGCAATCTGACTGTAAGTGGGGGTTACCCTGATATTGTGTGGGTGCATGCAGCATAATGCAGAGGGCTGCAAACATGCCTGGCACAGGATCCATACCTGCCTGTGTGTGTATAATATATATATATATATCACACTAATCAGGAGCTGATGTTTTGGGGCATTTCCCCTTTTCTTGCAGTCTTTGCCTGTAAATTAGGAATCCATATTAATGCAGTTTCCACACTGCTGACTTTGTGCAGTAATTGCTCTTCTTCCCTAGTGATTGGTACAAGATGTTGGTGAAACTGTTTATTTGCAAACACTGCGGACCAATGAGGCAGCTGGATGAATAAACAACGTCCCAGCGCGGCACACATTGGGTTAAACAATCACATTTAACCCATTGAGTGCCAGGGCTTGGACATTTGATGCGAATTTAACGGGAAATGATAATTTCTCTGTGATTTTCTTGGGTGGGTTTTGGTGCATTTGCATTTTAAGTTTCATGTGAGCTCTCTGGGGGGTCTTGGGGGGGGGGGGGGCTGCTGTGGGATTAGTCCTAGATCAGGGCATGTCTGGGGGGGCTGGTGTCAGAGCAGGACCCCCCAGGCACCATAGCCCTATACACACACTGCTCTTTATATTATGTATCTGACCCACTGAGCTTACAGTCATTTTGCTGAAATTGGGGCTGAGGTCCCCCATTTCCAGTCTGGGGGCTTCTTGGTGTTGTAAATAAAAACACTAATATTTGGATGTGATGATGTATTAAGTTATAGCCCCCCCAGAGGGCAGAGACCCCCCCTCAGCTTTGTTCCCCTGTCCTCCGGGGTCCCTCCAGGTAGAGCCCCCTCCTCATATATGTATCCCACATGTAAACAGCATTTGCTGCAGTGGGATAACCGGCTCCATCCAGCTGGGAATAATAACTGGACATATATGTCCTGCCTGTGTCACCACAAAGGTCCATGTAAAGAACATGTCAGAGATAGCATGTGACGTGTCCAGGGGGTCAGTAACATGCGTGTATTTGTGCGTTGCCTTACTGGGCAGCTCTAGGGCCCTCAGTACTTGGTATCTCCTGTGAATATAGTTATTTGTTACTGGCTGTTTTGTATTTACCACAAGGGGTTAAATGGGTTAAAGCCCAAATTAGAGGATTCTGGGATTTTGTAATAAATCAGATTGTTCTGACACTGGGGGGGACCCCCAGGGTGTGACTGTTTGGATCTGGTCCTACTTCATGCAGGACTCTCTAACAAGGGAAATCCTGACATCCTGGCATTATCAGCTCCCATGAGTAGGACCGAGAACACAGTGAGGAAAAGAATAAGTAAACTTAATAGTCTTACAAACTCCTGGCAATCGCATGAAATGAGCTAACAGCTCTGGTCCCTCAATCCCAATCTGTCAGCTCTGACTATACAGAGAATACTGAAATCCCACTATGTCCGTGTCGCTGAAGTTTGGGGAAAGCATCACGTGTTTGTGAAATGTGTAACACTGAATTAGCGGCCATGAGCATAAAACATGTTTAGAGAAAGCTTTAATGTAGCGGTGTCTGCATGTGTCATGGGTAAGTGCATTTGTGGTATCCTAATTGAGTCCTGTTTATTCATAGTGGCCGTCTTTCAGTAGAGCTGAATGGAGATGTAATCTGCGTCCACTCATTTCCTCCCAGGTGTTGAATCCTGTTAGAATAATATAATGAGACTTTAAGTAAATAAGGCCCACTTTGTGTCCTAAAACAATGGCCTTTTATTGGTGTAACAGGGCGTCATTAAACATCATTGTTTGGATAAGATCAGATCTCTATTCAGTAAACGTTTGCTTCTCATATTGTGCTGCAGTGTTCGGTTCAGGTGGACCGGCCGCAGCTGCTGACCACAAGGGACAGAATAACCACTGAATCTTGAGAAAGCAATTAATAAACATACATAGAAAGAAATAAAGCCCTGATCGTTATGTCTTGGCACAGACAGTGAAAGCGCCATTAAGAAAAGAGCCAAAATCTTATTACTTTACCTAGAAAAGAAAGTCTTAATATATGGAGTTCAGCTCACTGGACATAGGAGCTGACAATCACCCCTCCAGAGCATTGAGTCATCTAGGTGTCTTTCTCAAGGACCAGGCAGTGATGGGTTAATCTTATCCGTATAGGGACCTTGAGAGGTGAAGGAGGGAGTCGGGGGGTCTTCTTTTTTTTATTATTTATTCTTTTTTTTTTTTTGTGGAGATTATTATTTATTTTGTATATTTGTTTTTATTTATTATTATTATTATTTATTATTATTATTATTATTTATTTTGAATGTTCAGTTATGTTAAAGGGACCCGAGGCCCCAAATGACTACATTAAAATGTGCAGATTCTAATAATCACTTAGGGGAAGTGGGAAAGTTTCCCAAATCTGTGTTGTAGAAAATGTGCTTGTAGTGTGAGGGGGATGGAGGGGGGCCTTGTCTTGCACTGACCAGTTACATGGAATAAGAGGTCATGATTAGAGGGTGGACATTTAGTTTTACTGCTTAGGCAAAAACTGCTAAGGAAGATAAACATGGAGCCGGCCTGAGGGTTAATGTAGATAGAATGGGCAAACTAGATGCGCCTTTTTGGTTCCGATCTGCTGTCGAGTCTATGTTTCTGTCGTAAAGAGTGGCAGGAAGTTCATGTACATTCAAAAGTTTGTGTCTTATTACCATCTGAAGACAGAGCAAGCTAAACAAACACCATTCTTTGTCTTGACAAGCAGTGGGCCCAATTCTCTAAGGTGTGTTTTGTAGAGTTGGACTATTTGCAAAATACATTTTTTTCCAGACTGTGATCACAGCCCTGCAGGATTGATAGATTGCAAGCTCTTTGTACAAGGTCTCTGTGTATAACTGCAGCAGAGCCCAGAGAACGTCCATAGAATGCAGGATCGATAGATTGCAAGCTCTTTGTACAAGGTCTCTGTGTATAACTGCAGCAGAGCCCAGAGAACGTCCATAGCATGCAGGATTGATAGATTGCAAGCTCTTTGTACAAGGTCTCTGTGTATAACTGCAGCAGAGCCCAGAGAACGTCCATAGCATGCAGGATTGTCCCCGGGTGATATTTGGGACGGCGGGCGAGACGGCTCAGCCTTGGGCTGAATACTAATCAGGGCGGCTTTGTTACCCGTCAGTGGGGAGCAGATGTCCCTCTGAGCTCAGACACTGCACCAGAATCAATCAGTGATAACAGCACAAGCCGGGGGCTCGGAACAGTTATATAACGAGATAATGTGAGAGCAAAACATCATATAAGGTCCAGAAATAGAGGAGCTAGAACAAGAGGTCAGGAAAATGAGGGGCTGTGAGAGACATCAGACATGGAAGTAGATAAGTTAGCAGCCTTCCAGTGGCAACACGAGGGTCCGACATAGTCTGGGAATGTAAGCATGCCTGGCATAAGAATAAGGCTGTCCTGAGGATTAAATAACCAAATAAAATGGACAGGATAGATGGGCCTTTTTATTTTTTCACTTGTCATTAAATCTTTGTGTCTGCAGAGGAGTGGATTCAAGGAACTGACTCCCAGAACATGTAGTAAAATATATTAAGGAATTTCCTGGGGGTTTAGTGAGACTCTCATGGATGGAAGTGAGTCTCCTGAGCTAAGGGGGGGGGGGGGGATGTAGTGAGTCTCCTGAGCTAGGGGGGGGGGATGCAGTGAGTCTCCTAAGCTAAGGAGGGGGGGGGGGATGTAGTGAGTCTCCTGAGCTAAGGAGGGGGGGGGGATGTAGTGAGACTCCTGGAGGGGGGGGATGTAGTGAGACTCCTGGAGGGGGGGGATGTAGTGAGACTCCTGGGGGGGTGGGTGGGATGTAGTGAGACTCCCAGGGGGGGGGGGGGCGTGTAGTGAGACTCCCGGAGGAGGAGGGGAGGGGTGTAGTGAGACTCCTGGAGGAGGAGGGGGGGGGATGTACTGTGAGACTCACGGGGGAGGAGGGGAGGGGTGTAGTGAGACTCCCGGAGGAGGAGTGGAGGGGTGTAGTGAGACTCCCGGAGGAGGGGGGGGGGGGGATGTACTGTGAGACTCCCGGGGGAGGAGGGGGGGGATGTAGTGAGACTCCCGGGGGAGGAGGGCGGGGGGGGATGTAGTGAGACTCGAGGAGGGGGGGGGGGGATGTAGTGTGAGACTCCTGGGGGAGGAGGGGGGGGGGATGTAGTGAGACTCCCGGGGGAGGAGGGCGGGGGGGGATGTAGTGAGACTCGAGGAGGGGGGGGGGGGGATGTAGTGTGAGACTCCTGGGGGAGGAGGGGGGGGGGATGTAGTGAGACTCTCGAAGCTGTGGGAAGCAGGGGGATGTAGTGAGATTCCCGGAGGGGTGGGGATGTAGTGAGACCTGGGGGTGCAGTGAGTCTCATGGAGTAGGGAGTGTAGTCTGGCTCCCATGGCAGGAAGTGTTATATATTTGTCCCTGTGCTCATGAAGACCAGACCATCCCTGACTGACATGGACAGCAAACATCTGAGCTTTGTGTCCCAGACAATGGCCGATCATTACAATGGGGGGGGGGGGGGGGGTTGTCACCAGTGTCTGATAATGACAGGGGATACTGTACAAATAAAAAGTACATACAGCAGCTCCTGAATACGAGTCAGCTGCTTGTCATTCTTAGTATTCTCAGTTAACCCTGGATCCCCCCCCCCCCCCCCACATCCTTTTCGAGTACTGTGAGGTACAAATTAACCTATCAAGATGCAATTTAACTACAAAAACAATCATATTTCTCTCTGTAATGATGTACTGTAGAGAAGAAAGGCTAATACATGTACAGCCAGTTGTTACTTCTTTTCTAGTAGAAACCAACTTCCTGTTGGTGTGACAGTGTCCCTTTAAGTTAAGTTAGTTTTTCTTTAGAATGTAATACATTTTGATGCTTCTGCTGGATCCTGAAGGAGTCCATGAAACCTTAGTATAAGATGTACGTAAGAGGGACATTTACATTTCTGGAGCGCTGTGCTTGCATCTATTAATGCTAGCTGCCTGCTTCTGGACCAGTGAGGGGGAAGGGGTGTGGCATCAATTTTAGTTAGAACCCATTATCTAACAAATTGATCTGGTCTCTCCGCGCAAACATAAAAACACACCAGCTCTCCAGAAGTGACCTAACAAGCACAAAATGGATTCCTGTACTCCCTAAAAAGTCTTCAAAACATCTGATTTTTCCATAAAATGTTTTGATGCCCATGACTTCCTTGTCTTTAGATGAAACTTCCCCTTTAAATATTGTCTTGTTTTTTTCTTAAAGTGATACATATTAAGATAAACACATTTCTGAAAAAATGTTATTTATATATAGTGCTTTCTATTTCTTCATTATAGGTTATTGACAGTCCTGTAAATGCCCCAGTGTGATAGCTTGGCTCAAGAGCTGACACTCGGCTTTGTATGGTTATAGAAGATTTAACTTATGGGATTATTTGTGACATAAATAAATGACAGAACTCCTTACAATGTCCTCTTATAAACTGTACAAACAACTACATTTAATTATCTCTTCCTTCTCTTACTGTCTACAGAACAATGAAAACCCACCCGGCCGCCATCTTCCTTCTCTTCTTCATCGTGGGATATGGCTCCTCTGAAAACTCCACCACGTCACGAGGTTGTGGGCTGGACATCTTCCCACAATACGTCTACCTTTGTGACCTGGATGCTATTTGGGGCATCGTGGTGGAGGCTGTGGCGGGGGCGGGAGTGCTCACCACCTTACTGTTAATGCTCATTCTCTTGGTCCGACTTCCATTCATTACTGAAAAGGAGAAAAAAAGCCCTCTGGGAATCCATTTCCTGTTCCTGCTGGGAACTCTGGGAATATTTGGCTTGTCGTTTGCATTTATTATCCAGGAAGATGAAGCAATATGTTCTACCAGGAGGTTCCTGTGGGGGGTGCTGTTTTCTTTATGTTTTTCATGCTTGCTCGCTCAAGGCTGGAGGATCCGTAGACTCGTGCGCCATGGTAAAAGTCCATCTGGGTGGCACCTGGTCGGCATGGCGACTTGTCTGATGCTGGTTCAGGTCATCATTGCTGTAGAGTGGATTATCCTAACTGTTGTCAGAGACAAGAAGTTGGCGTGCAGTTATGAACCAATGGATTTCGTTATGGTTCTCATTTACGTCATGGTGCTGATGGTGCTCACCTTGGGTCTGTCGCTCTTCACACTTTGCGGGAAGTTTCAGAAATGGAAAAAAAATGGAATCTGCCTTATCATTACGACATTTCTTTCCATTTTAATTTGGGTTGCTTGGATGACGATGTATCTGTACGGTAATAATGAACTAAAGAAAAAAGATGAGTGGAGCGACCCGACATTGGCAATCGCGCTGGTGTCTAGCGGTTGGGTGTTCCTTATTTTCCATGCGATTATTGAGGTGCACTGCACCATTTTACCAGCACCCCAAGAAAACACAACAAATTACTTTGATACATCTCAACCTCGTATGCGGGAAACTCCTTTTGAGGAAGATATTCAGCTTCCCAGGAGTTATATGGAAAATAAAGCGTTCTCCATGGATGAGCATAATGCAGGTAGGAGAAGTTGAGGTCACATGACTGTATTAAAGGGGCAGATAGTTCATAAATTGATTATACCATTATAGTTGTATATGAGGAAAAGCCATGAAAGTCTAGTTTTATAGGGTTTGCTAGGACCTGTACAGAGCCAATTGGTAAAGGGACAAGCCCTCACTGGAAGAGCACCTAAAACTAGAATAAAAAGGAAGATTCGGAAACCTGAGATCACTCTCTAGTTTTCATGAAACTCCTCACTTATAATGTGCTTTTCAAATATGGACAAATTAGTTGGACATTACTTGCCCTTTTTTAATGAGGACCAGGAAGGGCCAACCCCCAAGGAGCAGGCAGTGTTGGGTCATTCGAGAGTAAGAGACTCCATTGAATAAAGGTTAATTATGGGTTTTTATTGGCCTGACAGTCATACACATGGTCAAGCCAATGGAGGGTGAAAAGAAAAGTGTGCTAGAATTAAATGGAAGCTTAAACATAATATGGGAAACTATTTAATATTTTTAATTAACCTAGAATTGACTTATTCATAGGTACTTTTAGTTATTATGTATGTAACTAAAGTGGCTGCAGGATAATAATGCCAAGAAATAAACCCCCAGAGCTCTCAATCTACAGCAGGGTGTGATCTCTAGAAACCTTGGACTTATTGTGTGATGCTCTGCGGGGGAGAAGTGATGGTCTGCAATTATTGGAATGTGATAGAACAAATGATAATGTGATATTCCCTCCTTCCCAGGGCAGAGCATTGATTATATTAATGGGTTAATAGACTCCTAATGTGTCTGGGCAGAATTGTTTAACAGGTGACCACAGGGGGCGAGGTGCCCTGATACTGAGAGATGGGCCTCATTCAGCTGCGCAGAGCCTATAATTGCCAATAGGATGATGTAATAAAGCCCATAATACAACTGTCAACATATTTTTGCTACTTTAAGGGAGTGTTTGTGTCTATGATTTTTTTATTTTTTTTTGAAGTTGGAAGGCGGAAGATTTACGGATAATTTTGCTTAACAGAAAGGCTAGTAGAGTAATGTCCTAGTGCAGAGCCATAGTGTAGCATCCCAGAGCAGGGCGATAGCACAGCATTCCAGAGCATAACACTAGTGCAGGGTGGCAGTGCTTAGCAGGGTTCTAGTGTCCTAAAGCATCACTCTCGCCTTGTCCTGGTGCAGCGTGGCAGTGCTTAGCAGGGTTCTAGTGTCCTAGAGCATCACTCTCGCCTTGTCCTGGTGCAGCGTGGCAGTGCTTAGTAGGGTTCTAGTGTCCTAGAGCATCACTCTCTCCTTGTCCTTGTGCAGCGTTGCAGTGCTTAGTAGGGTTCTAGTGTCCTAGAGCATCACTCTCGCCTTGTCCTTGTGCAGCGTGGCAGTGCTTAGCAGGGTTCTAGTGTCCTAGAGCATCACTCTCGCCTTGTCCTGGTGCAGCGTGGCAGTGCTTAGCAGGGTTCTAGTGTCCTAGAGCATCACTCTCGCCTTGTCCTGGTGCAGCGTGGCAGTGCTTAGCAGGGTTCTAGTGTCCTAGAGCATCACTCTCGCCTTGTCCTGGTGCAGCGTGGCAGTGCTTAGTAGGGTTCTAGTGTCCTAGAGCATCACTCTCTCCTTGTCCTGGTGCAGCGTGGCAGTGCTTAGCAGGGTTCTAGTGTCCTAGAGCATCACTCTCGCCTTGTCCTGGTGCAGCGTGGCAGTGCTTAGCAGGGTTCTAGTGTCCTAGAGCATCACTCTCGCCTTGTCCTGGTGCAGCGTGGCAGTGCTTAGCAGGGTTCTAGTGTCCTAGAGCATCACTCTCGCCTTGTCCTGGTGCAGCGTGGCAGTGCTTAGCAGGGTTCTAGTGTCCTAGAACATCACTCTCGCCTTGTCCTTGTGCAGCGTGGCAGTGCTTAGTAGGGTTCTAGTGTCTTAGAGCATCACTCTCGCCTTGTCCTGGTGCAGCGTGGCAGTGTTTAGCAGTCTCCTAGTGTCCTAGAGCATCACTCTCGCCTTGTCCTGGTGCAGTGTGGCAGTGCTTAGTAGGGTTCTAGTGTCCTAAAGCATCACTCTCGCCTTGTCCTGGTGCAGCGTGGCAGTGCTTAGCAGGGTTCTAGTGTCCTAGAGCATCACTCTCGCCTTGTCCTTGTGCAGCGTCGCAGTGCTTAGTAGGGTTCTAGTGTCCTAGAGCATCACTCTCGCCTTGTCCTTGTGCAGCGTCGCAGTGCTTAGTAGGGTTCTAGTGTCTTAGAGCATCACTCTCGCCTTGTCCTGGTGCAGCGTGGCAGTGCTTAGCAGGGTTCTAGTGTCCTAGAGCATCACTCTCGCCTTGTCCTTGTGCAGCGTGGCAGTGCTTAGCAGGGTTCTAGTGTCTTAGAGCATCACTCTCGCCTTGTCCTGGTGCAGCGTGGCAGTGCTTAGCAGGGTTCTAGTGTCCTAGAGCATCACTCTCGCCTTGTCCTTGTGCAGCGTCGCAGTGCTTAGTAGGGTTCTAGTGTCCTAGAGCATCACTCTCGCCTTGTCCTGGTGCAGCGTGGCAGTGCTTAGTAGGGTTCTAGTGTCCTAGAGCATCACTCTCGCCTTGTCCTGGTGCAGCGTGGCAGTGCTTAGCAGTCTCCTAGTGTCCTAGAGCATCACTCTCGCCTTGTCCTGGTGCAGCGTGGCAGTGCTTAGTAGGGTTCTAGTGTCCTAGAGCATCACTCTCGCCTTGTCCTTGTGCAGCGTCGCAGTGCTTAGTAGGGTTCTAGTGTCCTAGAGCATCACTCTCGCCTTGTCCTGGTGCAGCGTGGCAGTGCTTAGTAGGGTTCTAGTGTCTTAGAGCATCACTCTCGCCTTGTCCTGGTGCAGCGTGGCAGTGTTTAGCAGTCTCCTAGTGTCCTAGAGCATCACTCTCGCCTTGTCCTGGTGCAGCGTGGCAGTGCTTAGCAGGGTTCTAGTGTCCTAGAGCATCACTCTCGCCTTGTCCTTGTGCAGCGTCGCAGTGCTTAGTAGGGTTCTAGTGTCCTAGAGCATCACTCTCGCCTTGTCCTTGTGCAGCGTGGCAGTGCTTAGTAGGGTTCTAGTGTCCTAGAGCATCACTCTCGCCTTGTCCTGGTGCAGCGTGGCAGTGTTTAGCAGTCTCCTAGTGTCCTAGAGCATCACTCTCGCCTTGTCCTGGTGCAGCGTGGCAGTGTTTAGCAGTCTCCTAGTGTTCTAGTGCATCACATTAGCATAACATCCAAGGGGATCACCCTTGTCCTGGTGGCAGTTTTTAGTCTTGTCCTGGTGCAGCGTGGCAGTGCTTAGCTGTGTCCTTTTGCATAGCATTCTAGGGGACCCTATTGTAGCATGGCAGTCCTTGGACTTGTGCTGGCGCGGCTTGGCGGTGCTCGGACTTCTGCTGGCGCGGCTTGCCGCGGCTTGGACTTGTGCTGGTGCGGCTTGGACTTGTGCTGGTGCCGCTCCATAGCGCAGTGTGTGTAACTGATATCACAGAGCATCCTTACACCTGACCTTCTGTGTCGCCCCTCGTTCTGGGTTCTTTGCTGTCCTTTAGAGGGATCTGGAAAGCTTAATTTATAAATTGGTTTCATAGATTATTTAAAATAAATAAATTTTAAAAAAAGCACTGATTGTGTTTTTTTTTAATTTTTTTTTTAGTATGAAATCCTTAAATCCTTTCATTTTTAAGGGGGGGGGGGGGCTGTTTTTTCTCCCAAATCAGTGCGTTTTGTCTGATTATTGCACTCGCCACGCCCCAGTTGCTGAGGCTCAGTTCCTCCCAGTCATAAGATTATCACATGCGTATGTATGAGATAAGTGTATGTGTGTTTATGTATATACAGTTGTTGTTGTTTTTGTTAATAATAAATATTTAGTGACAGCAGATTCCATAGCGCTGGGGGTACAATAAACACTGGAGAGACCTTCACTTACATTAGAAGGTAGATAAGACAACACGGCACATTGTACATACACAGTGTTACATAAGGAGATGAGGGTCCTCCTCTTGGAGAACTTACATGAGATGAAGGGACTACTGAATGGATTAATGATGAGGGAGAGGTGCAAACCAGACCGGGTCACCTAGTATGAAGCATCATCTAGTTAAGGAGGAAGGTCGTCTGCTTGTCGGAGAAGGAGGGTTTCGGAGAACGTTTTTGAATATTTGAAGACTAGGAGAGTGAGGTAGAGAATTCCAAGGAATGGGGCACATCCTTGAGACATCGGCCGGCTGCATGTGAGGAGGTGATGGTGGAGGATGAGAAGCGGAGAGGACAATTTGGAGATGTAGGGAGGTGACGTGTTTTATAAGTGAGGCTGAGAATTGACTTGATCATAAAGACTCCTTAAAGACACATCACTGGATTTCTACTCCCTGTTCCCTGAAGCTGCAGGGGTAACTTCAGGCAGACACCCCCTGAGAGTCTGGGGCCGTATGGGCCTGATCAGAAACACATTACCATTGTGTGGGAATAATCTCCATTACTCGGCGCTGCACAAACTATTATTGTGCTAAATAAACTTGCAAATAACCTTCTCCCTTTTTTATGTGTAAATAATATTATTAGATTTTGGTCCTAGAGGTTTGTGTCCAGTTGGTACTTTTGCTTCCTCTGTCTCCGTACAATCGATGGCACAAAACCACATTATAGCGCAGTGGTCATGGGGGCTACTGAATAAAATAAGACTTTTATCGTCCTATTCTAGAAAGACTTCTTAGTTGGAAGATCTCTTCCCAATTTAGTTACTCAACTCCACAGAATAACATAAGATTTATGGAAGGCCGACCTTAAGGAGCTCTTGGGTCAGACCTTAAATCAATTGATTGCATTAAAACGCAGTCGCACAAAGCTATTAAACGGTCTCAATGTCTGAGAGACACAAGATGCCATGAGATATTTCTTGAGTCAGAGGTAACCTCCTCAGATCTGTAATCCTGAAATAAGGATTATAATGCAGTTATTAAGTCTTCTCTGAACTGCTGAAACTCTTCTATCGACGTATAATGTTTTGTTTGTTACCAATGGAAATAACTTACATTATTGGAATATTATTCATGACTTCTTCATCCACCTGTAGCTGTAAAGCATGGTGGGCAATATATACTAAATGGTGAAGTATTGAAGGACACGGAGATGACTTCTAGGAGTGGTATTGCTAGAATTAAACAGAGGAATTGAGCGATTTCCAAGCACCTTTAGCACATCTTGTTGTTCAGTTGTGTCCAACTCTAAGGGTGCCCTATGGACCGAAGCATGACTGTCCACCTATCATTATTTCTCTGGTTGTACTTCTCCATAAGGTTTCCTTGGCAAAGATACTGGAGTGGGTTGTCAGTTCCTTCTCCAGTGCACCGCTCTGCTATGACCAACCATTCTTGGGTGACCCTACATGGGCTTAGCGCTTCAGTGCGGGACAAGGTAGCGACCCAGTAGGGATTAGTCCTTCTATCCCACTGCGAACTGCTGTGCAATAACCCATGTTACACTGGGCTCTGCTTGGTTAGTGATTTTGCTTCTACTTAACCCCATTTCTTTACGCCTTTCTTGGCAGCCATGAGAGCCGGAGGTTTCCGTAACGGCAGTTTGGGGAATCGCCCTAGCGCACCCTTCAGGAGCAACGTCTACCAACCCACCGAGATGGCCGTGGTGCTGAACGGAGGGACAGTAAGTATCGAAACATGATAAGATGGCGGGGTTATTGGGGCTGATACTTCATGAAACGCAAAGTATTATTATTTATAAACTCTACGATAAATATTCTATATAGTGTCTTCATTAAAGGGACAGTGTCACTCCAAAACCAAGTGTTTTTAAAAAATTATTCTTAAAGAGCAGGAAAAAAATGGTTACAACTTGTGTTATCCATTTGTTTCTAAAGTGAATCAATCCTGGAAAATTCCATGTTGTTGCTGCTGTATTTATATGCAAAATAGACACTCATGTATATTAATTAGATGTTTTGATGTGCTAATTAGCATTACAGTCTGCTTGTCTGTCTCTGTTGAAATAAAGGACTACAACGTTATCTGACAGTTAGACCCCTCTCCCAGCTGTACCAAGTACTCTGAGCCACAACATCAATTCTATATATTTCAGAAATGACTCACTATATAGACAAATGGCGTGTACAATATGTAGACCGTTTTTAATGCTCAGTAGAAATAAATCAACTTCTGGTTGGAGTGACAGAGTTACTTTAAACTGTAATGTAGTAACTTATATTCCATAGCAAAACTGTCCAGCCAATCAGGACCTGTACATTGCTGGCACTGTCCTAAATAATTAGTGAGCTTGGGGACAGGAGGGACATGTCAGGCCCATACATGTGCTATACAATATATATTTATAAAAACAACCCTGAGACTTCTTACACTAGGAGCCTTCTTACACTACCGGTTTCGGGGTGAGCTCCTTTAGGGTCTCCGTCTGATTCTACTCCAGCTTTATATGGTGGATACAAAGTGCCTAAATATTATTCTGCTTTATTTGTTTGACTTTTTTAACATATTTTATTAAGTTTTGACTTCCTCTGGGTAGTGATGCAGTAGGTGCAAAGCTTGGTGTCCAGGGGTTGGTCATTAGTCCCTCTCAGGAGACTTCTAATGAGATATTGTTCTTTTCTTGTGGTCACTCACTTCATTCATTACATACATCAATAATGAACTGACCGGGTGTGCATTTAATGTCCAGTCATCGTCAATCACCCCACGTCCATATAACACTGACCAGGGAAGCTCTGTGTTTGCTTTTGAGTGGTTGCATTAAAGGGGAGGGGAGCCCCCCATATCTATTGTGTTTTTAAATATTATACAAGGATTTATTTACAAGACAGGTGATTAATCTTAAGTTTAGACCATTTGCTCCTTCACCTTCCTAACAAATTTGCAGGAATCTTTGGGAAGTGATGTCCAAATGAATAAGCTGCAGTTTAGTAACAGTAGTATCCAGGTAACAGGGCAATATCCAGGATAGTATCCAACAGCACTGTCCAGGATAGTGTCCAACAGCAGTGTCCAGGATAGTGTCCAACAGCAGTGTCCAGGATAGTGTCCAACAGCAGTGTCCAGGATAGTGTCCAACAGCAGTGTCCAGGATAGTGTCCAACAGCAGTGTCCAGGATAGTGTCCAACAGCAGTGTCCAGGATAGTGTCCAACAGCAGTGTCCAGGATAGTGTCCAACAGCAGTGTCCAGGATAGTGTCCAACAGCACTGTCCAGGATAGTGTCCAACAGCACTGTCCAGGATAGTGTCCAACAGCAGTGTCCAGGATAGTGTCCAACAGCAGTGTCCAGGATAGTGTCCAACAGCAGTGTCCAGGATAGTGTCCAACAGCAGTGTCCAGGATAGTGTCCAACAGCAGTGTCCAGGATAGTGTCCAACAGCAGTGTCCAGGATAGTGTCCAACAGCAGTGTCCAGGATAGTGTCCAACAGCAGTGTCCAGGATAGTGTCCAACAGCAGTGTCCAGGATAGTGTCCAACAGCAGTGTCCAGGATAGTGTCCAACAGCAGTGTCCAGGATAGTGTCCAACAGCAGTGTCCAGGATAGTGTCCAACAGCACTGTCCAGGATAGTGTCCAACAGCAGTGTCCAGGATAGTGTCCAACAGCACTGTCCAGGATAGTGTCCAACAGCACTGTCCAGGATAGTGTCCAACAGCACTGTCCAGGATAGTGTCCAACAGCAGTGTCCAGGATAGTTTCCAACAGCAGTGTCCAGGATAGTTTCCAACAGCAGTGTCCAGGATAGTGTCCAACAGCAGTGTCCAGGATAGTGTCCAACAGCAGTGTCCAGGATAGTGTCCAACAGCAGTGTCCAGGATAGTGTCCAACAGCAGTGTCCAGGATAGTGTCCAACAGCAGTGTCCAGGATAGTGTCCAACAGCAGTGTCCAGGATAGTGTCCAACAGCAGTGTCCAGGATAGTGTCCAACAGCAGTGTCCAGGATAGTGTCCAACAGCAGTGTCCAGGATAGTGTCCAACAGCAGTGTCCAGGATAGTGTCCAACAGCAGTGTCCAGGATAGTGTCCAACAGCAGTGTCCAGGATAGTGTCCAACAGCAGTGTCCAGGATAGTGTCCAACAGCAGTGTCCAGGATAGTGTCCAACAGCAGTGTCCAGGATAGTGTCCAACAGCAGTGTCCAGGATAGTGTCCAACAGCAGTGTCCAGGATAGTGTCCAACAGCAGTGTCCAGGATAGTGTCCAACAGCAGTGTCCAGGATAGTGTCCAACAGCAGTGTCCAGGATAGTGTCCAACAGCAGTGTCCAGGATAGTGTCCAACAGCAGTGTCCAGGATAGTGTCCAACAGCAGTGTCCAGGATAGTGTCCAACAGCAGTGTCCAGGATAGTGTCCAACAGCAGTGTCCAGGATAGTGTCCAACAGCAGTGTCCAGGATAGTGTCCAACAGCAGTGTCCAGGATAGTGTCCAACAGCAGTGTCCAGGATAGTGTCCAACAGCAGTGTCCAGGATAGTGTCCAACAGCAGTGTCCAGGATAGTGTCCAACAGCAGTGTCCAGGATAGTGTCCAACAGCAGTGTCCAGGATAGTGTCCAACAGCAGTGTCCAGGATAGTGTCCAACAGCAGTGTCCAGGATAGTGTCCAACAGCAGTGTCCAGGATAGTGTCCAACAGCAGTGTCCAGGATAGTGTCCAACAGCAGTGTCCAGGATAGTGTCCAACAGCAGTGTCCAGGATAGTGTCCAACAGCAGTGTCCAGGATAGTGTCCAACAGCAGTGTCCAGGATAGTGTCCAACAGCAGTGTCCAGGATAGTGTCCAACAGCAGTGTCCAGGATAGTGTCCAACAGCAGTGTCCAGGATAGTGTCCAACAGCAGTGTCCAGGATAGTGTCCAACAGCAGTGTCCAGGATAGTGTCCAACAGCAGTGTCCAGGATAGTGTCCAACAGCAGTGTCCAGGATAGTGTCCAACAGCAGTGTCCAGGATAGTGTCCAACAGCAGTGTCCAGGATAGTGTCCAACAGCAGTGTCCAGGATAGTGTCCAACAGCAGTGTCCAGGATAGTGTCCAACAGCAGTGTCCAGGATAGTGTCCAACAGCAGTGTCCAGGATAGTGTCCAACAGCAGTGTCCAGGATAGTGTCCAACAGCAGTGTCCAGGATAGTGTCCAACAGCAGTGTCCAGGATAGTGTCCAACAGCAGTGTCCAGGATAGTGTCCAACAGCAGTGTCCAGGATAGTGTCCAACAGCAGTGTCCAGGATAGTGTCCAACAGCAGTGTCCAGGATAGTGTCCAACAGCAGTGTCCAGGATAGTGTCCAACAGCAGTGTCCAGGATAGTGTCCAACAGCAGTGTCCAGGATAGTGTCCAACAGCAGTGTCCAGGATAGTGTCCAACAGCAGTGTCCAGGATAGTGTCCAACAGCAGTGTCCAGGATAGTGTCCAACAGCAGTGTCCAGGATAGTGTCCAACAGCAGTGTCCAGGATAGTGTCCAACAGCAGTGTCCAGGATAGTGTCCAACAGCAGTGTCCAGGATAGTGTCCAACAGCAGTGTCCAGGATAGTGTCCAACAGCAGTGTCCAGGATAGTGTCCAACAGCAGTGTCCAGGATAGTGTCCAACAGCAGTGTCCAGGATAGTGTCCAACAGCAGTGTCCAGGATAGTGTCCAACAGCAGTGTCCAGGATAGTGTCCAACAGCAGTGTCCAGGATAGTGTCCAACAGCAGTGTCCAGGATAGTGTCCAACAGCAGTGTCCAGGATAGTGTCCAACAGCAGTGTCCAGGATAGTGTCCAACAGCAGTGTCCAGGATAGTGTCCAACAGCAGTGTCCAGGATAGTGTCCAACAGCAGTGTCCAGGATAGTGTCCAACAGCAGTGTCCAGGATAGTGTCCAACAGCAGTGTCCAGGATAGTGTCCAACAGCAGTGTCCAGGATAGTGTCCAACAGCAGTGTCCAGGATAGTAGCAGGATAGTGTCCAACAGCAGTGTCCAGGATAGTAGCAGGATAGTGTCCAACAGCAGTGTCCAGGATAGTAGCAGGATAGTGTCCAACAGCAGTGTCCAGGATAGTAGCAGGATAGTGTCCAACAGCAGTGTCCAGGATAGTAGCAGGATAGTACCCAGCAGCAGTTGGATTGTATTACTAGTTCCCAACACACCCAGTGTGGAGATTGGGGAGTATTTTTCCCGGAACTTTCACAATCGGCTAAACTTCAATGCAAAGAAACTGTAACAATACAAACCTTTTAATACATAACAGGAATGATCCGACTTTTGCACCTTTTTATTAACTCTTACAAGACAACACATGAGGATGGTTACACTACAAGTAGGGTCTACATCTGGTACAATGGCTTTATAAGTTAGATTAGTGGTGGGCAATAGGTGGAACAGGGACCACTTGTGTCTCCATAGACACATGCGCGCACACACACACACGCAGTTTCCTGCCAGATAAATAGGTCGGACGCGTTTCACTTCATTGCTCTTCGGGCAAAAAAATATGTAAATTATAAATGAAAAATGTCCCCTTTGCCTTTTTTAGGCTTCTATCAGCCAGGTTTTCAGTGTGTTCTTTTTTTTTTTGTGCAAACTAATTTAGTATAAAGTCAGGTCGCCAGAATATTGGAGGTTTGAGGCAACATTTGGGATTACCGATGACCAGAAAAACAGAGGGCACTGCTATCTAACCATGGGATATGAGACAAAACGGGGTCTGCCCATCCTGTGCCCACTTCAGAGGCTAGTACAGAGATTTCTGAGAGTTATTAGATGTTTGAAGTGGTGCCTTTTAACTGGACCAACAAGACAGATTTGTTCTGGAAAACCTAGAAGTAAATTTATTATCTTCAGGAGTTTGCATATATATATATATATATATATATATATATATATATATATATATATATATATATATATATATATATATATATATATATATATTGCACAAAACACACACATTTTAAATTAAATTATTAAAAATATTTCCTAGATGAAAAATAAATAATATTATGACAAAGCTAAACCAACACATTGTATGTCCCACGGTGAAAATCTTAAGGTGGTGCATACAGTGTAATAAACAAAAATAATGCTAACAAAAGGGACACAGGAGAGCTCTTTTAAGTAATTATTGGAAATGTGTGTTTATGCAATAATTAAATCATCTCTGTATATATTTGTAGTGATCTTGCTCCATTTGTGCTGGCACTGTGTAAAATATTAAAAGCAGTAATACCATATACTTTGAGATGGCGAGTGCCAGGGAATATGCAACCTCCATGTATTTCCTTACACTTCAGAATAAACCATATTTGAACTACTCTTTTTAATGGGAGCTTAAAAAAAATCAACATTAATTTGTTTCTTAAAACCTAAGATCCCAATAATATTAACAAAAGATGAGACTCTGTTGTATCAGTTTCTAATATATATGAATGAGCTTTATGTCTTAGAGATGAGCTCTGCCATTCATTATGATACATAGAAGTCTGCTCTAAGTGCCCCTTATTGTGCCCATTTGTACAGCACCACAGACCATGGTGGTGCCTATTCTGGTAGTGGCCCCGTGTGCCCCATGTGCTGCTGATTTATAATCCTGTAAGTGCACAGAGTCTGGAATTCTTAGTTATCCCTCTGTTGTCCTTATTTCCAGATCCCATCTGCTCCTCCAAGTTACACTGGAAGACATCTTTGGTGAGAGTCCCATAGATTCCAGGGTTTGCTCACTGTCTTGTGAGGGAGGAATCAGTAACGAACATGCAGAGCTCGGCTAATCCTCCCTAATAGGTTTATCTAAATGTGGACAGCTAAGGATGGATTTTGTCATCAAGTCTCCACGGTTTCGAGCTCCACTACTTAAAGGTGCCATTTAAGAATAAACTAAAGTGACGGAGGCCATTCCTTCTGGCCACTCAAGTTAGTCCAGGAAGGGCACAAGCTGAGAGATCGTCCACACTGGAATATTGAAGCAACAAACTAACAATCTCAAGAATAACCAATTCAGCAATAAGGAACTCTTGGATTACAGAGATGTTTGTGTCCTCTGAGGATGGGGATACAATGTTACTTGCTGCTTACAAGCAGTCTCAGACCGGACCAAGCTGAATTAATTGTGTGTTGATTGAAGGAAATCTTCCATAAAATATCATTTTAGGTGATAATTCACCAGTTGGACAATAACCAACTCATTTTGTTATCTGCAGTGAGTGTAATTCTTTAGTTTTCTGCACCATCATTTAGCTTATGGTGGGCAAAAGAGTGATCGACACCCCCACTGACCAGAGTACAGTAAATAATTAGTACATTTGTGTTCACATTTTAATGTCTAAAAATAAATGAAACAACTTATTTTCTGCTCAGAATTCACAGAAAAACAGTTATTGGACTGCACTCTGGGAAACTGGGCGGGGACATGCAAATGAGTCCACAATGTATTTTTTTTAATTTTTAATCCAATACCACGTTATTTTTGCTGTAAATATATTTATTAAAAGTGCCATGAGCTCAGTAAATCCAATATTTTGTCATTTGTCTACCAAAATGCTTAGCTCAGGACAGGCAATGATAACAGAATAAGTCGCCACATGGGAATTCAGAAATTATAATAACAGGAAATGATTTCAGTGTTGCCAAATTAAAGATTTTTAGATAAAAGTGTTATAATTACTGCAGGTGAATATAGATGATAAATGATTCAGTGGCAAATCTAAAATTATATAATATGGAGCAATGCATCATGGGAGGTGCTGAAATTGGAAAAGAGAAAACAATCTGATATTTTGGGTGGGACTTGAAGCTTTTTCCGTCTTCTCCTGTAATTATTGTTCTAGCAGGAAACCCAGGATATGATGGGAAGTGGAGCCTCTATCATGATTTATTTTTAATTCCTAGTAGCCAGAATTTCACCTTTAAACCAGATGCACATTAGTAATTGAGATTGGTTTTAAGTGGAACTTAATTCATAATAAATACAAAGTAACAACTGACGATAAACAAAGTGTAACCTTAAGATTATCTGGCAATTAAGTGATGCAGAATTCCCATTTTTGTTAATATTAACCGGTAATTTTAAGTACTTTATTTATATACGTGTTTTCCAAAGTCCTTGAAATGTCAGAGCCCCGCCCCTGCGGATCTTAGTTATTTGTTGGACTTGGTACGGTCATCCAATCCAAATTGACTTATAAATAAATGCTGAGAAATGGATCGACCCAAAAACAAAAAGGCTAAAAATATAATCTGAGATCATATTACAGGTTTTATTATTATTATTATTATCATCGTTTATTTATAACGATAATAATGTTTTCCGGATAAATATCAGATTATGTTTCCTTTTTAGGTATTTTAGGTATTTGTCCAGTTATTTGTTCCCCATAAATCTCCCTTGAGGAGAACGTGAAAACCAAACACAGACTTCCCGGTGGTGCCATCTCTATCTGATCACATGACCTGGGTTCCATTTTAATCATTTTATTACATTAAATTCATTTGCATCGTCATTCATGTTCTTATCTCTCTTTTTGGGTTTTTATATTTACAGGAGATTGTGATTTTATCAGTGGTTTTAAATCAGTACAATGTTCATTATAAAATGCAGAGAAAAATGAATATGCAGATTTATACCCACAAGGATGTTTCTTAAATGGACAGTAGCAAAAGAGTTAAGGGGTTACAAAAGTCCCCATATGAGCCCTGCATCATTGGATAGAGGGTAAAAGCATGCAGAAAAATTGTTTTTATTTTTTTAAATTGATGCTGAATTTATGGCGTTATAATCAATAGAAGTCAGACTATTTCAGTGTGTTGCCGCTGCCTGAATGAGTAGTGCCAAATCAGGCACATAGGCATTTAATCAGGCAGTGGCTAGGTGATGTGTAACTGTTGCTACTCAAGCTGCTAGAGTAGAGCAGATGGCACAGAGCCAACGTTGCGGTCTATGGTGAAGGTCCTGGGTTCAATTCCCTATATAAACACTTTTTTTTCTTCACTGTTTAAAAATCAGAAATATATCCTTTAAGTTATCTGTAAGCCAATTCCTGGTGAATTTAACAAATGCAAACTCATTTTCTACATGATTTTCCACTTTCTAACTGATGGTGCAGAGTACATATGGTGACTTAGTGGTCCTTTAATTCAGTGTATGGGGCCAGATAAGAATCCCCTTCAATTCTGTTTTGATTTATTTAACTTTTTTTGTTTGCAGAGCAGGTGTAGTAGTAGTAGTAATAATAATAATAATTATTATTATTATTATTATTATTATTATTATTATTATTATTAAAGCTACTCCTGTAACTACTGAAGGGTGGAAGCTACAACCAGCTCAGATTTCCTTTTTAACAATTTTATATTTTTGTTAATAATCTGGAGATGTTTGACTGATCTTGACGTATTTTGCAGTACAAGAAGTTCATTGCTCCACCCCCTCAACTGGACTTTATTTCATGCGGCCAATTAGAACCTGTACAAGTTTTTGGGGGGCTGGAGCTATGTTGGCAGACATGCCCGTGCTACAGCAAAGCATCCTTTTTAGACTTTTTTTAAATTTTAGCTTTTTAGGGAAAAAAAAAAAAAAAGTGTGTTCTTTAGGTGCAAATGCAGATCAGGAGGTTTTGCAATATTCAAACATCGAGGCCCATTGACATGATTTGGGAGAAGTTAGGATTCTGAAATAAATACTATTTTCTCCCTTTTCTTAGTCCTGGAAGCTCAGTATTTTTAAGCCTCCATGTTCCAGGCAAATCTTGTAAATTCAAATGCTGCATTAAAGAAGCCTATACATGGCTACTGGGCTGTGCCGGGGTATTTAGTTGAGGGCATTTTGTAAATCCATGAGCTTTTGCTAGTGAATCAGTCCCAGGCCCAGTATGTTCATTGATTAGTTAAGTAATCATTAGCCACTCAAACTAAAAGCATAACAAGGAGGGGACATCCAGGAAATGCAGCAGTGCCACAGTGTCCTATATATCAGATTTATTTAAAACTTACTTTTAAATGTGAAGCAGGCAAGTTAGTAGGAGCTTCTCTCCATTTGCAGGTCTTGTATTAATGGGCTTGTCCCTCAACTGCTGATGCTATTTATCAAACTGTATTGATTAATGACTTCTTTGTGTAGGCAGAACAATCCTCTCAAACTAATTTGACTGCAGTGAGTGGTGGTTTTTAATATTTTTTTCGCCCCCCGTTAGTAGGGGGAGGGCGCACTCAGTCTACACGCGGTGTATAGCAGATTTAAATGTACAAAACTTTACATTTGTGAAGTACGTAACAAACTAACAATGTAAGCTATGAGCATAAAATGTATTTTTTGAAAAAGGGGCGTCCATGCTGCCTGCTTCCTTGGAGGCTGAGTGGGTGTGCTGTGGGGGTGTTCTCATGAGTTTAGCTTTTTTTAGTATTTGACTCCTATCCCCTTCCCTGTACATGGCAAGGTGCAGACATTAGCACTTCAAACGCCAAACCCTGTAAATCTTGCTCTATATCCACCCACTCATGCGTTGGACAGGAAGGAGAACTAGGGATGATTCTTAAAGGGATATGGATGTTACTAGGTGTATAATACCCCTTTGTATCTATTTACTTTTATTTTATTACAAAGTGCTTCCAAGCTCTGTTTTTACTGCCTAATATGAAACAAATAGTCCCTGTATGGGTCTTATCAGCCTCTATTAGAAGCCAATGTGTTAATTTGTTACATATTTCACAAGCATTTGATGTTTTTCCTAAGCTACAGTTTGTCCTTTTAAGTAATGCAGAGTAATGTTTGTTACAATGTAACACATAATATGACTTGGTTACAGATACAATGTATATACTTCGGGTGTGTCATGATCTCTAATTGTAACGTTGTTGTTGTTGTTATTTACATGTTTATTTCAGTTAATTATTTACACTAACAATCTGCAGGAGAAAATGAGGTTTTGCAGCACTAACATTTACACAATGTGTCTCCTTCCTGCTTCACATAGGGCCTCATTCAAATGTGATTTGGCCAATTGAATAGGGCTCTATATAAGCACAGAGCATATTTTGTTACAGAAGTTTTTAGTTGGTGAAGACTTTGCTTTTGGATAGAAGATCACCAACTAAAAACTTCTGTAAAAATATGCTCTGTGCTTATATAGAGCCCTATTCAATTGGCCAAATCGCATTTGAATGAGGCCCATGGTCAGGAGTCTGGGGATTAAATAGAGTATTAATTCCTAGCAGTAGTCCTACTGTGCACCTGCATATTGTAGTTGGAGGAGTACAATTTTCATGTTTAAGATAAAGGATCTGGGAAGATTACTTCTCTTATCCTGATAAGGCTCAGGGCCACCTACACCTGCTGTGTAACCCTTTCCATACTTAAAGGGGATCTGTCACCCCAAAATCACCTTGTGTTAGCCATTTTTTTCTAAAGTGAAACAGCCCTGAGAAATTCCATGTTGTTGCTTTTATTGATATGCAAATGCAGCTCACACATTATCTGCTTTGGTGTGCCAATTAGTACTGCAGTTTGATTGACTGTCTCTGTAATGACCAAAATAAAGATCCCCAGTGTTATATGGTAGTTACACCTCTCTCCCACCTTTAGCTCTCCCACATTACTATACTGCACACCAGCGTACAACAGCCGCAAAATGAATGATAAATATTTCAGAAATTATTTACTGTAGAGAAAATGGCTAGTACAATGTATAACCATTTTTTAATGCTCTTTAAGATTAAATTAACTTCCTGTTGGGGAGACAGTGCCAGTTAAGATGAAGGCTATGTGTTGCAAACTGAAGAGAATAAACCGCACTAAAACGCGATCAATGTGTAAAAAGCGAGACGGACCCTAAATTATAGGGAAGGAAAATACATCCTATATTCTTGTCTTGCAAAGCTTGTAAATAACTATGTCTGTTATTTCTTGACTTCCTAGGCTTCTTGCTACTTAAAGAGCAGATGAGCAAAGTTTATTGTCTATATATGCAAATAGCCGGAGTGGTAACGAGCTAATCTCAGCCTCCAAGGTTCCCATTTGAGATCAATCATATACTCAAGACAACACCGTAAATGGCCAGGGCAAAATAGTATTACATGAATAGGTAACACATGTGAAGGGTATTCGAACTAGCATAATAATATATTGGACTGCAGTGTCCCTTTTATTTCTCCAAAGTGATAAATATTATTAGTTAATAAAGTAAAGGTCCATTGTATAACACAATATGGTCTATAAAGACGGGATGGATATCCTTAGTAAATAAAGTAAAGGTCCACTGCATAACACAATATGGTCTATAAAGATGTGGATTTTACCATCAAATTATACTTTGTTGTTCTATCTGCTGTGAACAACAGAGTTATCAGTAGGTGCGGTCCTTATCACCTTCATCCCCCCACCCCACCCCAGCTGGACCTTCACTGTGCCTTTGGATGACACATTATAATATGTCTTTATGGAATTAGTAAATTCATAAAACACAAATATACAGTGTAGCAATGCCTTAAAGCTGCAGGACCCTGCTGAGCTACGCCTTTGTATTCTCTATTTCTTGCAGTGGGAGTGCCCAGTAGTAATTACAGTGTCTATTTGCATTAGGTTTGTACATGTAGAGGCCGCGTGTGGAGGAAGGTTCCGATTTTCCGATTTATTTTTGTAGTTTTAGCACCTTGTGAGGGTCAGTGTGTGAATTTAGAGTTTAGTCAATCTTGGCGAGTCCACTGAGGTGTGATAATCAGAATTTTGAAATACAAAAAAAAGCTCAATATGTGGGTGCAACGGGTGCAGGAAATAACCTATCTGCACCATTGTGCACTCTCCCTACTGAATAACATTGATCTGTAAATGTAGAGATGTTGGTAGATTGTAACACTGAGCAATAATGAGGTGTGTGTATATGTGTGTGTGTGTATATATATATATATATATATATATATATATATATATATATATATATATATATATATATATAATGCGTGTGTATTTATATTGGTACATCTCCTATCACTGAGACAGGACGGTGTGAGTTATACATATATTTAGTTTTGTATCGTCGTTCTGTCCAGCTTTGTGTCCGTGAGTACTGTTACCCTGCTTGGACACATTATAACAAGAGGCTGGTGTTGGGGTTCAGGGGTCTTTTGTGGTTCTTTATTCTCAGCCTCCAAGGTTCCCATGTACTTGACATGAAGTGTCTGCTCCTAATAAGACAACCGTAGAGGAGGCCAGGACTGTGTACAATAGCGTGAATATATTTAAAGGTGGTTTTTATTTTTTTACCTTAAACACTTTTGTCCATTATCAATAAAAGTTCATTACAAAAAAAAAGTCCTTAGTGTCCCTTTAAGTCTAGTCCAGGATAGCACAATATCTGGAATGAATTCCGTGATTTATCCCGCGTGTCACAGCTTCTCCGCTCCTTTACCCCTGG
Organism: Discoglossus pictus; assembly: GCA_027410445.1. Classification (NCBI taxonomy): domain Eukaryota; kingdom Metazoa; phylum Chordata; class Amphibia; order Anura; family Alytidae; genus Discoglossus; species Discoglossus pictus. Next base: position 100,491,526 of record CM050172.1, on the reverse strand, counting down.
TATTTTTGTTATAGAGATTAGCAATGGTTATTTTAATAAATATATATATTTATTACTGGCATAAATGGGTGTTTTCTATTGTATTTTTGCTGCTGACCTGCAAATCCAAGCTGTATATAGCAATGAGACAAACGCTTTGTAGCACGAAATGCTTTATTTTCAATATGCTGTTCTTATCACAAAATAAAGGCTTTATTATTATTTAGTGTCCTCGTGGTAAATGGCATGATGGGAGTGGGATCCGGCGCGTGGGTGGGGAGTGGGATCTGCTGTACAATGTCTGTATTCAGTGAGCGGTGTCGGGGTCCCCCGTCTCTTCTGTGGGTGATGCTCTTCCCACTTCATCCATGTGGTCTATTTCCACTGCAAAACAAAAAGTAATACAAATATGAGTAAGGGTTATATTCAGAGGCTATCTGTTCCTGACACTCTCTTCTGACATTGTCTCTGTGCTCCTGACACTCTCTTCTCATGCTGCCCCTCTCTGTGCTCCTGACGCTGCCCCTCTCTGTGCTCCTGACGCTGCCCCTCTCTGTGCTCCTGACGCTGCCCCTCTCTGTGCTCCTGACGCTGCCCCTCTCTGTGCTCCTGACGCTGCCCCTCTCTGTGCTCCTGACGCTGCCCCTCTTTGTGCTCCTGACGCTGCCCCTCTCTGTGCTCCTGACGCTGCCTCCTCTCTGTGCTCCTGACGCTGCCCCTCTCTGTGCTCCTGACGCTGCCTCCTCTCTGTGCTCCTGACGCTGCCTCTCTCTGTGCTCCTGACGCTGCCTCTCTCTGTGCTCCTGACGCTGCCCCTCTCTGTGCTCCTGACGCTGCCCCTCTCTGTGCTCCTGACGCTGCCCCTCTCTGTGCTCCTGACGCTGCCCCTCTCTGTGCTCCTGACGCTGCCCCTCTCTGTGCTCCTGACGCTGCCCCTCTCTGTGCTCCTGACGCTGCCCCTCTCTGTGCTCCTGACGCTGCCCCTCTCTGTGCTCCTGACGCTGCCCCTCTCTGTGCTCCTGACGCTGCCCCTCTCTGTGCTCCTGACGCTGCCCCTCTCTGTGCTCCTGACGCTGCCCCTCTCTGTGCTCCTGACGCTGCCTCTCTCTGTGCTCCTGACGCTGCCTCTCTCTGTGCTCCTGACGCTGCCTCTCTCTGTGCTCCTGACGCTGCCTCTACTATCCCAATAGACACAAGTTGTTTTGCTGTGCCCAGGGGGCAAGATTTAAACACCAGAACATACCAGGAGCACAAGAATCCATTCACAAAGCACTCTCATTATCAGCCCTTGATGGGATCCTGCTGAGCAGTCACTAGACAGCAAACGCACACAGGGGACGGGGTGCGAGAGCTAGTCAAACGCACCTAGGGGACGGGGTGCGAGAGCGCAAACGCACGCCCACAGGGGACGGGGTGCAGGAGCTAGGCAAACGCACGCCCACAGGGGACGGGGTGCGAGAGCGCAAACGCACGCCCACAGGGGACGGGGTGCGAGAGCTAGGCAAACGCACGCCCACAGGGGACGGGGTGCGGGAGCTAGGCAAACGAACGCCCACAGGGGACGGGGTGCGGGAGCTAGGCAAACGCACGCCCACAGGGGACGGGGTGCGGGAGCTAGGCAAACGCACGCCCACAGGGGACGGGGTGCGGGAGCTAGGCAAACGCACGCCCACAGGGGACGGGGTGCGGGAGCTAGGCAAACGCACGCCCACAGGGGACGGGGTGCGAGAGCTAGGCAAACACACACAGGGCTGGGTCACTTTGATCCCTTCCACGTGACACAATATCACTCATTATGTCCTTTTAAGGGCCACTGTCAATCTAGATCTAAACTATACATCAAAGAACTTCAGTTAAGTCACTTAAGTTTAGGATAAATATTTTTTGATTGTTATAAATAATCCAGCCATTATATTTTATTTTTTTAAATCTTTTTTTACATATCTTTTTATTCATTCCAGCAATAAAACAAACGGATAACGCTGCAAATTACAATCTCATCCAATATCTCTTATAATTCCTTTTCAATATCTGCCAGATACTCAGTAATAACTGACACCTATGACATCATCAGACACCCATGACATCATCAGACACCCATGACCGCCCCGTCCAACATACCAAATCTCCCCCATTCTCTACAATATATTAATTAATCCCACAGACATCTGATAGCCGCAGTCCCAGGCAAGTAGTCCCATAGCACAGAATATCCACTCTAAGGAATGGGAATGACCTTGCATGAACCCCCACCTCACCACCAAACTGCCCCAGTCGCGCCCTGCAATCATGGCATCCTGGCAAAAACATTCTGAGAAAGGTAAATAATATGCCAATAAACGTTTAGTAATACAATTCTTCTATACAACTGTCCTGGATACAAACAAATGTTGCTGATCCGAATGGCACCAACTCAATACTTCCCCTGATAGTAACTATATTTATTTATATGTGTATTTTTCATTTCACCAATAACTCTCTTTAAAAATACCCCTCCCACTAAATCTCATATTACACACCAATACGTGCGGCTCTGTGACCTCATAACGTATTATTGGCGATATCGGGGGGGTCTCGCATACTTCAATAATGACTCCGGGTCATAAAGCAAAGGAAAAAGATCTGAGCTGGAGGAATTCAGGAGAGCGCCTTCCAGTCATATCATGTGACTGTATCCCAGCATTCCCAGCTGTTGCTGCCACGTTCCTCTCAGAACATTTCTGATGTATTTTTAGACTCTTGATTGAAGTTTGAAGGATCTTGGAGGCCTCTCAATCCGAGCTCAGTGTAAAGCTCACCATCAGGTGGGACTGTACCTGGATCACATTATTCCAGAGAGGTCCAATCATTCCTGGTTTGTATATCAGATTCCAGATCCAAATAGCTAAACTGTAATTAGTCCGGAAGAATCTGTCACCTCCATTCAGAAACCGAGAATATCAGATCAGTAGAGATATGATTAGGAGCACATTCATATTTGAATTTTTGTTTAAACCTTTGTGTTCCATTTCTTTATATTCCTTATTGTACTCTGCAGGCAAGATACACCGCTAGAAAAGAGAGATCTTACAATATGTTACCTAAAATGCTTTATGTGGCTGCATTACACAGCTGTTAATGGTGTTAGCACATGTCACAAATGTATTGTGTTCCCAAACTAAAGTGATCCGGTAGCAAAAACTTTGTGTTGTTTGTTACACCGACACATTACATGCATTACACTGACCCATTACATGCATTACACCGACCCATGACATGCATTACACCGACCCATGACATATGTTACACTGACCAATTACATACGTTACACCGACCCATTACATGTATTATACTGACCAAGTACATGCATTACACCGACCCATGACATGCATTACACCGACCCATGACATATGTTACACTGACCAATTACATACGTTACACCGACCCATTACATGTATTATACTGACCAAGTACATGCATTACACCGACCCATGACATGCATTACACCGACCCATGACATATGTTACACTGACCAATTACATACGTTACACCGACCCATTACATGTATTATACTGACCAAGTACATGCATTACACCGACCCATGACATGCATTACACCGACCCATGACATATGTTACACTGACCAATTACATACGTTACACCGACCCATTACATGTATTATACTGACCAAGTACATCCATTACACCGACCCATTACATGCATTATACTGACCAAGTACATGCGTTGCACCGACCCATTACATGCGTTACACCGACCCATTACATGCATTATACTGACCAAGTACATGCATTACACCGACCCATTACATAAGTTACACTGACCCATTACATACGTTACACCGACCCATTACATGTATTATACTGACCAAGTACATGCATTACACAGACCCATTACATGCATTACACAGACCCATTACATGCATTACACAGACCCATTACATGCATTATACTGACCAAGTACATCCATTATACTGACCCATTACATGCGTTACACCGACCCATTACATGCGTTACACCGACCCATTACATGTATTATACTGACCAAATACATGCAATACACACCGACCCATTACATGCATTATACTGACCCATTACATGCATTACACAGACCCATCACATGCATTATACTGACCAAATACATGCATTACACCGACCCATTACATAAGTTACACTGACCCATTACATGTATAATACTGACCAAATACATGCATTACACCTAACCATTACATATGTTACACTGACCCATTACATACGTTACACCGACCCATTACATGTAATATACTGACCAAATACATGCATTACACCTAACCATTACATACGTTACACTGACCCATTACATACGTTACACCGACCTATTACATGTAATATACTGACCAAGTACATGCATTACACCGACCCATTACATAAGTTACACTGACCCATTACATACGTTACACCGACCCATTACATGTATTATACTGACCAAGTACATGCATTACACAGACCCATTACATGCATTACACAGACCCATTACATGCATTATACTGACCAAGTACATGCATTATACTGACCAAGTACATGCATTATACCGACCCATTACATACGTTACACCGACCCATTACATGCATTACACCGACCCATTACATGCGTTACACCGACCCATTACATGCGTTACACCGACCCATTACATGCGTTACACCGACCCATTACATGCATTATACTGACCAAGTACATGCATTACACCGACCCATTACATGTATTATACTGACCAAATACATGCAATACACACCGACCCATCACATGCATTACACAGACCCATCACATGCATTATACTGACCAAATACATGCATTACACCTAACCATTACATACGTTACACTGACCCATTACATACGTTACACCGACCCATTACATGTATAATACTGACCAAATACATGCATTACACCTAACCATTACATACGTTACACCGACCCATTACATGTATAATACTGACCAAGTACATGCATTACACCGACCCATTACATATGTTACATTGACCCATTACATGTATAATACTGACCAAGTACATGCATTACACCGACCCATTACATATGTTACATTGACCCATTACATGTATAATACTGACCAAATACATGCATTACACCTAACCATTACATACGTTACACCGACCCATTACATGTATAATACTGACCAAGTACATGCATTACACCGACCCATTACATATGTTACATTGACCCATTACATGTATTATTGACCAAGTACATGCATTACACCGACCCATTACATTCATTACAATAACCCATTATATGCATTATACCGACCCATTACACTGATCCATTACATATGTTACACTGACCAAGTACATGCATTACACCTACCTATTCCATGCATTACAGACCCATTCCATACATTACACTGACTCATTACAATGACCAATTACATGCATTACACCTAGCCTTTACATGCATTAGACCGACCTGTTACATACGTTTCACTGTAGGGCTTGCGACTTAACCATTTCAAAGAACCTAAATGCTCTAGTAATAGTTCACAGGAACATGGACTGGTCATTATAATACTAAGAACATGGGCCCATGTGGGGAAAATGAGGAAACATTACCCATAAATCTGCTAAGAGGAATCCCTTCAAACACACCATACAAAACTGAAGAGAGACTGGAAAAGTACCTAATGTCCCAATGAGACTTTGTAAATGGCCATTGCATCCTTCCAGTAATTAAATCTCAGCACTCTGAGGATTAGATGATTCTTTTCTGAAATGTTCTAAAAATCCTAAATGTACTCTTACCGACATGTAGAGGCACAAAAAATGGCTGAGAAGAATACAAGCATCCAATCTGATGCTATCATCAACAATTTTGTTGGATTTGAGCCTTCATTTGAGGGGCTAATAGTCACCCTCATTAGCCAGGGGATCCTCAGGGGTCGCCTCTCAATACCCGCTATCTACAATAAGCCAGAGGATCCCAGGATCCCCCCTCAGTACCCCAATCAAAAATGAGTCTGGGAACCCATGGATTTCCCTTTCCCAAGTGCTATGAGTCGGGGATCCCCAGGCAGTCACCCTTCTCACATGCTTCCCTCTATGTCTATAGGGACCCCCATGGTTATAGTTAGATATACAATAGAGACCCCATGGTATAGAGTTTTATTTTAGGTGCTATGGGAGTTCATAGGGATCTCTATGGTTATACTTGTAATTGCATATCTCCACGATCATAGGGCTGGCATGTGGGAAGGGGAATCCCCGTGGATAATAACATGGACTGGTCAGTATGATGCCAAGAACATGGACTGGTCAGTATGATGCCAAGAACATGGACTGGTCAGTATGCATTTCATTTTTCTGCAGGTGTACTGAAAACAAAACATTGGGGAATTCATATCTGTGAAACAAACCCTAGAAGATGCTGCTCTTGTTCCAACACAATGCACCAGAACCTCAGTGTACTCCGTGTATTCAGTAAATCAATGGGCTTTATAATCCATTTTAATGAGAGTTTACATTAAACTTATATTACTATTGATTTTAGTAGACATCCTGTTTATACCATTCAAAATAAGAAACCTGATGTAGATTAATTTGGATAAAAACATTTAATATACATATTAAAGTGACTTCGGGATTGGCTTGTATTTTCAGATGATGATCTCTGAAAGCATGGAGAGGATGAATGTTATATGTTGGGTTATGATCTGAGAAGAGGTGCAGGGAGAGGGTGGGTAACTAGTGAGGGGTGGAGATCTATAAAGAGGTGCAGGGAGAGGGTGGGTGACTAGTGAGGGGTGGTGATCTATAAAGATGTGCAGGGAGAGGGTGGGTGACTAGTGAGGGGTGGTGAACTATAAAGAGGTGCAGGGAGAGGGTGGGTGACTAGTGAGGGGTGGTGATCTATAAAGAGGTGCAGGGAGAGGGTGGGTGACTAGTGAGGGGTGGCGATCTATAAAGAGGTGCAGGGAGAGGGTGGGTGACTAGTGAGGGGGGTGATCTATAAAGATGTGCAGGGAGAGGGTGGGTGACTAGTGAGGGGTGGCGATCTATAAAGAGGTGCAGGGAGAGGGTGGGTGACTAGTGAGGGGTGGCGATCTATAAAGAGGTGCAGGGAGAGGGTGGGTGACTAGTGAGGGGGGTGATCTATAAAGATGTGCAGGGAGAGGGTGGGTGACTAGTGAGGGGTGGAGATCTATAAAGATGTGCAGGGAGAGGGTGGGTGACTAGTGAGGGCTGGTGATCTATAAAGAGGTGCAGGGAGAGGGTGGGTGACTAGTGAGGGGTGGAGATCTATAAAGATGTGCAGGGAGAGGGTGGGTGACTAGTGAGGGGTGGTGATCTATAAAGAGGTGCAGGGAGAGGGTGGGTGACTAGTGAGGGGTGGAGATCTATAAAGATGTGCAGGGAGAGGGTGGGTGACTAGTGAGGGCTGGTGATCTATAAAGAGGTGCAGGGAGAGGGTGGGTGACTAGTGAGGGGTGGTGATCTATAAAGATGTGCAGGGAGAGGGTGGGTGACTAGTGAGGGCTGGTGATCTATAAAGAGGTGCAGGGAGACGGTGGGTGACTAGTGAGGGGTGGTGATCTATAAAGAGGTGCAGGGAGAGGGTGGGTGACTAGTGAGGGGTGGTGATCTATAAAGATGTGCAGGGAGAGGGTGGGTGACTAGTGAGGGGTGGTGATCTATAAAGAGGTGCAGGGAGAGGGTGGGTGACTAGTGAGGGCTGGTGATCTATAAAGAGGTGCAGGGAGAGGGTGAGTGACTAGTGAGGGCTGGTGATCTATAAAGATGTGCAGGGAGAGGGTGGGTGACTAGTGAGGGCTGGTGATCTATAAAGATGTGCAGGGAGAGGGTGGGTGACTAGTGAGGGGTGGTGATCTATAAAGAGGTGCAGGGAGAGGGTGGGTGACTAGTGAGGGGTGGTGATCTATAAAGAGGTGCAGGCAGAGGGTGGGTGACTAGTGAGGGGTGGAGATCTATAAAGGGGTGCAGGGAGAGGGTGGGTGACTAGTGAGGGGTGGTGATCTATATAGATGTGCAGGGAGAGGGTGGGTGACTAGTGAGGGGTGGTGATCTATAAAGATGTGCAGGGAGAGGGTGGGTGACTAGTGAGGGGTGGTGATCTATAAAGATGTGCAGGGAGAGGGTGGGTGACTAGTGAGGGGTGGAGATCTATAAAGATGTGCAGGGAGAGGGTGGGTGACTAGTGAGGGGTGGTGATCTATAAAGATGTGCAGGGAGAGGGTGGGTGACTAGTGAGGGGTGGTGATCTATAAAGATGTGCAGGGAGAGGGTAGGTGACTAGTGAGGGGTGGAGATCTATAAAGAGGTGCAGGGAGAGGGTGGGTGACTAGTGAGGGGTGGTGATCTATAAAGAGGTGCAGGGAGAGGGTGGGTGACTAGTGAGGGGTGGTGATCTATAAAGAGGTGCAGGGAGAGGGTGGGTGACTAGTGAGGGGTGGTGATCTATAAAGATGTGCAGGGAGAGGGTGGGTGACTAGTGAGGGGTGGTGATCTATAAAGATGTGCAGGGAGAGGGTGGGTGACTAGTGAGGGGTGGTGATCTATAAAGATGTGCAGGGAGAGGGTGGGTGACTAGTGAGGGGTGGTGATCTATACAGATGTGCAGGCAGAGGGTGGGTGACTAGTGAGGGGTGGAGATCTATAAAGAGGTGCAGGGAGAGGGTGGGTGACTAGTGAGGGGGGTGATCTATAAAGAGGTGCAGGGAGAGGGTGGGTGACTAGTGAGGGGTGGTGATCTATAAAGATGTGCAGGGAGAGGGTGGGTGACTAGTGAGGGGTGGAGATCTATAAAGAGGTGCAGGGAGAGGGTGGGTGACTAGTGAGGGGTGGTGATCTATAAAGATGTGCAGGGAGAGGGTGGGTGACTAGTGAGGGCTGGTGATCTATAAAGATGTGCAGGGAGAGGGTGGGTGACTAGTGAGGGGTGGTGATCTATAAAGATGTGCAGGGAGAGGGTGGGTAACTAGTGAGGGCTGGAGATCTATAAAGAGGTGCAGGCAGAGGGTGGGTGACTAGTGAGGGGTGGTGATCTATAAAGAGGTGCAGGGAGAGGGTGGGTGACTAGAGAGGGGGGTGATCTATAAAGAGGTGCAGGGAGAGGGTGGGTGACTAGTGAGGGGTGGTGATCTATGAAGATGTGCAGGGAGAGGGTGGGTGACTAGTGAGGGGTGGTGATCTATAAAGAGGTGCAGGGAGAGGGTGAGTGACTAGTGAGGGGTGGCGATCTATAAAGAGGTGCAGGGAGAGGGTGGGTGACTAGTGAGGGGTGGTGATCTATAAAGATGCGCAGGGAGAGGGTGGGTGACTAGTGAGGGCTGGTGATCTATAAAGAGGTGCAGGGAGAGGGTGGGTGACTAGTGAGGGGTGGCGATCTATAAAGAGGTGCAGGGAGAGGGTGGGTGACTAGTGAGGGCTGGTGATCTATAAAGATGTGCAGGGAGAGGGTGGGTGACTAGTGAGGGTTGGTGATCTATAAAGAGGTGCAGGGAGAGGGTGGGTGACTAGTGAGGGGTGGTGATCTATAAAGATGTGCAGGGAGAGGGTGGGTGACTAGTGAGGGGTGGTGATCTATAAAGAGGTGCAGGGAGAGGGTGGGTGACTAGTGAGGGGTGCGATCTATAAAGATGTGCAGGGAGAGGGTGGGTGACTAGTGAGGGGTGGTGATCTATAAAGAGGTGCAGGGAGAGGGTGGGTGACTAGTGAGGGCTGGTGATCTATAAAGATGTGCAGGGAGAGGGTGGGTGACTAGTGAGGGCTGGTGATCTATAAGGAGGTGCAGGGAGAGGGTGGGTGACTAGAGAGGGCTGGTGATCTATACAGATATGCATGGAGAGGGTGGGTGACTAGTGAAGGCTGGTGATCTATAAAGAGGTGCAGGGAGAGGGTGGGTGACTAGTGAGGGGTGGTGATCTATATAGATGTGCAGGGAGAGGGTGGGTGACTAGTGAGGGCTGGTGATCTATAAAGATGTGCAGGGAGAGGGTGGGTGACTAGTGAGGGCTGGTGATCTATAAAGAGGTGCAGGGAGAGGGTGGGTGACTAGTGAGGGGTGGAGATCTATAAAAAGGTGCAGGGAGAGGGTGGGTGACTAGTGAGGGCTGGTGATCTATAAAGAGGTGCAGGGAGAGGGTGGGTGACTAGTGAGGGGTGGAGATCTATAAAAAGGTGCAGGGAGAGGGTGGGTGACTAGTGAGGGGTGGTGATCTATAAAGATGTGCAGGGAGAGGGTGGGTGACTAGTGAGGGGTGGTGATCTATAAAGATGTGCAGGGAGAGGGTGGGTGACTAGTGAGGGCTGGTGATCTATAAAGATGTGCAGGGAGAGGGTGGGTGACTAGTGAGGGGTGGCGATCTATAAAGAGGTGCAGGGAGAGGGTGGGTGACTAGTGAGGGGTGGTGATCTATAAAGAGGTGCAGGGAGAGGGTGGGTGACTAGTGAGGGGTGGTGATCTATAAAGATGTGCAGGGAGAGGGTGGGTGACTAGTGAGGGGGGTGATCTATAAAGATGTGCAGGGAGAGGGTGGGTGACTAGTGAGGGGTGGTGATCTATAAAGAGGTGCAGGGAGAGGGTGGGTGACTAGTGAGGGGTGGAGATCTATAAAGATGTGCAGGGAGAGGGTGGGTGACTAGTGAGGGGTGGTGATCTATAAAGATGTGCAGGGAGAGGGTGGGTGACTAGTGAGGGGTGGTGATCTATAAAGAGGTGCAGGCAGAGGGTGGGTGACTAGTGAGGGGTGGTGATCTATAAAGATGTGCAGGGAGAGGGTGGGTGACTAGTGAGGGGGGTGATCTATAAAGATGTGCAGGGAGAGGGTGGGTGACTAGTGAGGGCTGGTGATCTATAAAGATGTGCAGGGAGAGGGTGGGTGACTAGAGAGGGGTGGTGATCTATAAGGATGTGCAGGGAGAGGGTGGGTGACTAGTGAGGGGTGGTGATCTATAAGGATGTGCAGGGAGAGGGTGGGTGACTAGTGAGGGGTGGTGATCTATAAAGATGTGCAGGGAGAGGGTGGGTGACTAGAGAGGGGTGGAGATCTATAAAGAGGTGCAGGGAGAGGGTGGGTGACTAGTGAGGGGTGGAGATCTATAAAGAGGTGCAGGGAGAGGGTGGGTGACTAGTGAGGGCTGGCGATCTATAAAGAGGTGCAGGGAGAGGGTGGGTGACTAGTGAGGGGTGCGATCTATAAAGAGGTGCAGGGAGAGGGTGGGTGACTAGTGAGGGCTGGCGATCTATAAAGAGGTGCAGGGAGAGGGTGGGTGACTAGTGAGGGGTGGTGATCTATAAGGATGTGCAGGGAGAGGGTGGGTGACTAGTGAGGGCTGGTGATCTATAAAGAGGTGCAGGGAGAGGGTGGGTGACTAGTGAGGGGTGGTGATCTATGAAGAGGTGCAGGGAGAGGGTGGGTGACTAGTGAGGGGTGGTGATCTATAAAGATGTGCAGGGAGAGGGTGAGTGACTAGTGAGGGGTGGTGATCTATAAAGATGTGCAGAGAGAGGGTGGGTAACTAGTGAGGGGTGGTGATCTATGAAGAGGTGCAGGGAGAGGGTGGGTGACTAGTGAGGGGTGGTGATCTATACAGATGTGCAGGCAGAGGGTGGGTGACTAGTGAGGGCTGGTGATCTATAAAGATGTGCAGGGAGAGGGTGGGTGACTAGTGAGGGCTGGTGATCTATAAAGATGTGCAGGGAGAGGGTGGGTGACTAGTGAGGGCTGGTGATCTATAAAGATGTGCAGGGAGAGGGTGGGTGACTAGTGAGGGGTGGTGATCTATAAAGAGGTGCAGGGAGAGGGTGGGTGACTAGTGAGGGCTGGTGATCTATAAAGAGGTGCAGGGAGAGGGTGGGTGACTAGTGAGGGGTGGTGATCTATAAAGAGGCGCAGGGAGAGGGTGGGTGACTAGTGAGGGGTGCGATCTATAAAGATGTGCAGGGAGAGGGTGGGTGACTAGTGAGGGGTGCGATCTATAAAGATGTGCAGGGAGAGGGTGGGTGACTAGTGAGGGGTGGAGATTTATAAGGATGTGCAGGGAGAGGGTGGGTGACTAGTGAGGGGTGGTGATCTATAAAGAGGTGCAGGGAGAGGGTGGGTGACTAGTGAGGGGTGGTGATCTATAAAGAGGTGCAGGGAGAGGGTGGGTGACTAGTGAGGGGTGGTGATCTATAAAGAGGTGCAGGGAGAGGGTGGGTGACTAGTGAGGGGTGGTGATCTATAAAGAGGTGCAGGGAGAGGGTGGGTGACTAGTGAGGGGGGTGATCTATAAAGATGTGCAGGGAGAGGGTGGGTGACTAGTGAGGGGTGGCGATCTATAAAGAGGTGCAGGGAGAGGGTGGGTGACTAATGAGGGGTGGCGATCTATAAAGAGGTGCAGGGAGAGGGTGGGTGACTAGTGAGGGGTGGAGATCTATAAAGAGGTGCAGGTAGAGGGTGGGTGACTAGTGAGGGGTGGTGATCTATAAAGAGGTGCAGGGAGAGGGTGGGTGACTAGTGAGGGGTGGCGATCTATAAAGAGGTGCAGGGAGAGGGTGGGTGACTAGTGAGGGGTGGCGATCTATAAAGAGGTGCAGGGAGAGGGTGGGTGACTAGTGAGGGGTGGAGATCTATAAAGAGGTGCAGGGAGAGGGTGGGTGACTAGTGAGGGGTGGAGATCTATAAACTGGTACAGGGAGAGGGTGGGTGACTAGTGAGGGGTGGCGATCTATAAAGAGGTGCAGGGAGAGGGTGGGTGACTAGTGAGGGGTGGAGATCTATAAAGAGGTGCAGGGAGAGGGTGGGTGACTAGTGAGGGGTGGTGATCTATAAAGAGGTGCAGGGAGAGGGTGGGTTACTAGTGAGGGGTGGTGATCTATAAAGAGGTGCAGGGAGAGGGTGGGTGACTAGTGAGGGCTGGTGATCTATAAGGAGGTGCAGGGAGAGGGTGGGTGACTAGAGAGGGGTGGTGATCTATAAAGAGGTGCAGGGAGAAGGTGGGTGACTAGTGAGGGCTGGTGATCTATAAGGAGGTGCAGGGAGAGGGTGGGTGACTAGAGAGGGGTGGTGATCTATAAAGATGTGCAGGGAGAGGGTGGGTGACTAGTGAGGGCTGGTGATCTATAAGGAGGTGCAGGGAGAGGGTGGGTGACTAGAGAGGGGTGGTGATCTATAAAGAGGTGCAGGGAGAGGGTGGGTGACTAGTGAGGGGGGTGATCTATAAAGATGTGCAGGGAGAGGGTGGGTGACTAGTGAGGGGTGGAGATCTATAAAGAGGTGCAGGTAGAGGGTGGGTGACTAGTGAAGGGTGGAGATCTATAAAGAGGTGCAGGTAGAGGGTGGGTGACTAGTGAGGGGTGGTGATCTATAAAGAGGTGCAGGGAGAGGGTGGGTGACTAGTGAGGGGTGGCGATCTATAAAGAGGTGCAGGGAGAGGGTGGGTGACTAGTGAGGGGTGGCGATCTATAAAGATGTGCAGGGAGAGGGTGGGTGACTAGTGAGGGGTGGAGATCTATAAGGATGTGCAGGGAGAGGGTGGGTGACTAGTGAGGGGTGGTGATCTATAAAGAGGTGCAGGGAGAGGGTGGGTGACTAGTGAGGGGTGGTGATCTATAAAGAGGTGCAGGGAGAGGGTGGGTGACTAGTGAGGGGTGGTGATCTATAAAGAGGTGCAGGGAGAGGGTGGGTGACTAGTGAGGGGTGGTGATCTATAAAGATGTGCAGGGAGAGGGTGGGTGACTAGTGAGGGGTGGCGATCTATAAAGAGGTGCAGGGAGAGGGTGGGTGACTAGTGAGGGGGGTGATCTATAAAGATGTGCAGGGAGAGGGTGGGTGACTAGTGAGGGGTGGCGATCTATAAAGAGGTGCAGGGAGAGGGTGGGTGACTAATGAGGGGTGGCAATCTATAAAGAGGTGCAGGGAGAGGGTGGGTGACTAGTGAGGGGTGGAGATCTATAAAGAGGTGCAGGTAGAGGGTGGGTGACTAGTGAGGGGTGGTGATCTATAAAGAGGTGCAGGGAGAGGGTGGGTGACTAGTGAGGGGTGGCGATCTATAAAGAGGTGCAGGGAGAGGGTGGGTGACTAGTGAGGGGTGGCGATCTATAAAGAGGTGCAGGGAGAGGGTGGGTGACTAGTGAGGGGTGGAGATCTATAAAGAGGTGCAGGGAGAGGGTGGGTGACTAGTGAGGGGTGGAGATCTATAAAGAGGTGCAGGGAGAGGGTGGGTGACTAGTGAGGGGTGGCGATCTATAAAGAGGTGCAGGGAGAGGGTGGGTGACTAGTGAGGGGTGGAGATCTATAAAGAGGTGCAGGGAGAGGGTGGGTGACTAGTGAGGGGTGGAGATCTATAAAGAGGTGCAGGGAGAGGGTGGGTGACTAGTGAGGGGTGGAGATCTATAAAGAGGTGCAGGGAGAGGGTGGGTGACTAGTGAGGGGTGGCGATCTATAAAGAGGTGCAGGGAGAGGGTGGGTGACTAGTGAGGGGTGGAGATCTATAAAGAGGTGCAGGGAGAGGGTGGGTGACTAGTGAGGGGTGGTGATCTATAAAGAGGTGCAGGGAGAGGGTGAGTGACTAGTGAGGGGTGGTGATCTATAAAGAGGTGCAGGGAGAGGGTGGGTGACTAGTGAGGGCTGGTGATCTATAAGGAGGTGCAGGGAGAGGGTGGGTGACTAGAGAGGGGTGGTGATCTATAAAGAGGTGCAGGGAGAAGGTGGGTGACTAGTGAGGGCTGGTGATCTATAAGGAGGTGCAGGGAGAGGGTGGGTGACTAGAGAGGGGTGGTGATCTATAAAGATGTGCAGGGAGAGGGTGGGTGACTAGTGAGGGCTGGTGATCTATAAGGAGGTGCAGGGAGAGGGTGGGTGACTAGAGAGGGGTGGTGATCTATAAAGAGGTGCAGGGAGAGGGTGGGTGACTAGTGAGGGGGGTGATCTATAAAGATGTGCAGGGAGAGGGTGGGTGACTAGTGAGGGGTGGTGATCTATAAAGAGGTGCAGGGAGAGGGTGGGTGACTAGTGAGGGGTGGTGATCTATAAAGATGTGCAGGGAGAGGGTGGGTGACTAGTGAGGGGTGGTGATCTATAAAGAGGTGCAGGGAGAGGGTGGGTGACTAGTGAGGGGTGTGATCTATAAAGATGTGCAGGGAGAGGGTGGGTGACTAGTGAGGGGTGGAGATCTATAAAGAGGTGCAGGGAGAGGGTGGGTGACTAGTGAGGGGTGGAGATCTATAAAG
Organism: Discoglossus pictus; assembly: GCA_027410445.1. Classification (NCBI taxonomy): domain Eukaryota; kingdom Metazoa; phylum Chordata; class Amphibia; order Anura; family Alytidae; genus Discoglossus; species Discoglossus pictus. The sequence continues at coordinate 100,476,336 of CM050172.1, read as the reverse complement.
AGGTGCAGGGAGAGGGTGGGTGACTAGTGAGGGGTGGAGATCTATAAAGAGGTGCAGGGAGAGGGTGGGTGACTAGTGAGGGGTGGAGATCTATAAAGAGGTGCAGGGAGAGGGTGGGTGACTAGTGAGGGGTGGTGATCTATAAGGATGTGCAGGGAGAGGGTGGGTGACTAGTGAGGGGTGGCGATCTATAAAGAGGTGCAGGGAGAGGGTGGGTGACTAGTGAGGGGTGGAGATCTATAAAGAGGTGCAGGGAGAGGGTGGGTGACTAGTGAGGGGTGGTGATCTATAAAGAGGTGCAGGGAGAGGGTGGGTTACTAGTGAGGGGTGGTGATCTATAAAGAGGTGCAGGGAGAGGGTGGGTGACTAGTGAGGGCTGGTGATCTATAAGGAGGTGCAGGGAGAGGGTGGGTGACTAGAGAGGGGTGGTGATCTATAAAGAGGTGCAGGGAGAAGGTGGGTGACTAGTGAGGGCTGGTGATCTATAAGGAGGTGCAGGGAGAGGGTGGGTGACTAGAGAGGGGTGGTGATCTATAAAGATGTGCAGGGAGAGGGTGGGTGACTAGTGAGGGCTGGTGATCTATAAGGAGGTGCAGGGAGAGGGTGGGTGACTAGAGAGGGGTGGTGATCTATAAAGAGGTGCAGGGAGAGGGTGGGTGACTAGTGAGGGTTGGTGATCTATAAAGATGTGCAGGGAGAGGGTGGGTGACTAGTGAGGGGTGGAGATCTATAAAGAGGTGCAGGGAGAGGGTGGGTGACTAGTGAGGGGTGGAGATCTATAAAGAGGTGCAGGTAGAGGGTGGGTGACTAGTGAGGGGTGGAGATCTATAAAGAGGTGCAGGTAGAGGGTGGGTGACTAGTGAGGGGTGGTGATCTATAAAGAGGTGCAGGGAGAGGGTGGGTGACTAGTGAGGGGTGGCGATCTATAAAGAGGTGCAGGGAGAGGGTGGGTGACTAGTGAGGGGTGGCGATCTATAAAGATGTGCAGGGAGAGGGTGGGTGACTAGTGAGGGGTGGAGATCTATAAGGATGTGCAGGGAGAGGGTGGGTGACTAGTGAGGGGTGGTGATCTATAAAGAGGTGCAGGGAGAGGGTGGGTGACTAGTGAGGGGTGGTGATCTATAAAGAGGTGCAGGGAGAGGGTTGGTGACTAGTGAGGGGTGGTGATCTATAAAGAGGTGCAGGGAGAGGGTGGGTGACTAGTGAGGGGTGGTGATCTATAAAGATGTGCAGGGAGAGGGTGGGTGACTAGTGAGGGGTGGCGATCTATAAAGAGGTGCAGGGAGAGGGTGGGTGACTAGTGAGGGGGGTGATCTATAAAGATGTGCAGGGAGAGGGTGGGTGACTAGTGAGGGGTGGCGATCTATAAAGAGGTGCAGGGAGAGGGTGGGTGACTAATGAGGGGTGGCAATCTATAAAGAGGTGCAGGGAGAGGGTGGGTGACTAGTGAGGGGTGGAGATCTATAAAGAGGTGCAGGTAGAGGGTGGGTGACTAGTGAGGGGTGGTGATCTATAAAGAGGTGCAGGGAGAGGGTGGGTGACTAGTGAGGGGTGGCGATCTATAAAGAGGTGCAGGGAGAGGGTGGGTGACTAGTGAGGGGTGGAGATCTATAAAGAGGTGCAGGGAGAGGGTGGGTGACTAGTGAGGGGTGGAGATCTATAAAGAGGTGCAGGGAGAGGGTGGGTGACTAGTGAGGGGTGGAGATCTATAAACTGGTACAGGGAGAGGGTGGGTGACTAGTGAGGGGTGGCGATCTATAAAGAGGTGCAGGGAGAGGGTGGGTGACTAGTGAGGGGTGGAGATCTATAAAGAGGTGCAGGGAGAGGGTGGGTGACTAGTGAGGGGTGGTGATCTATAAAGAGGTGCAGGGAGAGGGTGGGTTACTAGTGAGGGGTGGTGATCTATAAAGAGGTGCAGGGAGAGGGTGGGTGACTAGTGAGGGCTGGTGATCTATAAAGAGGTGCAGGGAGAGGGTGGGTGACTAGTGAGGGCTGGTGATCTATAAAGAGGTGCAGGGAGAGGGTGGGTGACTAGTGAGGGCTGGTGATCTATAAAGAGGTGCAGGGAGAGGGTGGGTGACTAGTGAGGGCTGGTGATCTATAAAGAGGTGCAGGGAGAGGGTGGGTGACTAGTGAGGGGTGGTGATCTATAAGGAGGTGCAGGGAGAGGGTGGGTGACTAGAGAGGGGTGGTGATCTATAAAGAGGTGCAGGGAGAAGGTGGGTGACTAGTGAGGGCTGGTGATCTATAAGGAGGTGCAGGGAGAGGGTGGGTGACTAGAGAGGGGTGGTGATCTATAAAGATGTGCAGGGAGAGGGTGGGTGACTAGTGAGGGGTGGTGATCTATAAAGAGGTGCAGGGAGAGGGTGGGTTACTAGTGAGGGGTGGTGATCTATAAAGAGGTGCAGGGAGAGGGTGGGTGACTAGTGAGGGCTGGTGATCTATAAAGAGGTGCAGGGAGAGGGTGGGTGACTAGTGAGGGCTGGTGATCTATAAAGAGGTGCAGGGAGAGGGTGGGTGACTAGTGAGGGCTGGTGATCTATAAAGAGGTGCAGGGAGAGGGTGGGTGACTAGTGAGGGCTGGTGATCTATAAAGAGGTGCAGGGAGAGGGTGGGTGACTAGTGAGGGGTGGTGATCTATAAGGAGGTGCAGGGAGAGGGTGGGTGACTAGAGAGGGGTGGTGATCTATAAAGAGGTGCAGGGAGAGGGTGGGTGACTAGTGAGGGCTGGTGATCTATAAGGAGGTGCAGGGAGAGGGTGGGTGACTAGAGAGGGGTGGTGATCTATAAAGATGTGCAGGGAGAGGGTGGGTGACTAGTGAGGGCTGGTGATCTATAAGGAGGTGCAGGGAGAGGGTGGGTGACTAGAGAGGGGTGGTGATCTATAAAGATGTGCAGGGAGAGGGTGGGTGACTAGTGAGGGGTGGTGATCTATAAAGAGGTGCAGGGAGAGGGTGGGTGACTAGTGAGGGGTGTGATCTATAAAGATGTGCAGGGAGAGGGTGGGTGACTAGTGAGGGGTGGAGATCTATAAAGAGGTGCAGGGAGAGGGTGGGTGACTAGTGAGGGGTGGAGATCTATAAAGAGGTGCAGGGAGAGGGTGGGTGACTAGTGAGGGGTGGAGATCTATAAAGAGGTGCAGGGAGAGGGTGGGTGACTAGTGAGGGGTGGAGATCTATAAAGAGGTGCAGGGAGAGGGTGGGTGACTAGTGAGGGGTGGAGATCTATAAACTGGTACAGGGAGAGGGTGGGTGACTAGTGAGGGCTGGTGATCTATAGGAATGTGCAGGGAGAGGGTGGGTGACTAGTGAGGGGTGGCGATCTATAAAGAGGTGCAGGGAGAGGGTGGGTGACTAGTGAGGGGTGGAGATCTATAAAGAGGTGCAGGGAGAGGGTGGGTGACTAGTGAGGGGTGGTGATCTATAAAGAGGTGCAGGGAGAGGGTGGGTTACTAGTGAGGGGTGGTGATCTATAAAGAGGTGCAGGGAGAGGGTGGGTGACTAGTGAGGGCTGGTGATCTATAAGGAGGTGCAGGGAGAGGGTGGGTGACTAGAGAGGGGTGGTGATCTATAAAGAGGTGCAGGGAGAAGGTGGGTGACTAGTGAGGGCTGGTGATCTATAAGGAGGTGCAGGGAGAGGGTGGGTGACTAGTGAGGGGTGGTGATCTATAAAGATGTGCAGGGAGAGGGTGGGTGACTAGAGAGGGGTGGTGATCTATAAAGAGGTGCAGGGAGAGGGTGGGTGACTAGTGAGGGTTGGTGATCTATAAAGATGTGCAGGGAGAGGGTGGGTGACTAGTGAGGGGTGGAGATCTATAAAGAGGTGCAGGGAGAGGGTGGGTGACTAGTGAGGGGTGGAGATCTATAAAGAGGTGCAGGTAGAGGGTGGGTGACTAGTGAGGGGTGGAGATCTATAAAGAGGTGCAGGTAGAGGGTGGGTGACTAGTGAGGGGTGGTGATCTATAAAGAGGTGCAGGGAGAGGGTGGGTGACTAGTGAGGGGTGGCGATCTATAAAGAGGTGCAGGGAGAGGGTGGGTGACTAGTGAGGGGTGGCGATCTATAAAGATGTGCAGGGAGAGGGTGGGTGACTAGTGAGGGGTGGAGATCTATAAGGATGTGCAGGGAGAGGGTGGGTGACTAGTGAGGGGTGGTGATCTATAAAGAGGTGCAGGGAGAGGGTGGGTGACTAGTGAGGGGTGGTGATCTATAAAGAGGTGCAGGGAGAGGGTTGGTGACTAGTGAGGGGTGGTGATCTATAAAGAGGTGCAGGGAGAGGGTGGGTGACTCGTGAGGGGTGGTGATCTATAAAGATGTGCAGGGAGAGGGTGGGTGACTAGTGAGGGGTGGCGATCTATAAAGAGGTGCAGGGAGAGGGTTGGTGACTAGTGAGGGGGGTGATCTATAAAGATGTGCAGGGAGAGGGTGGGTGACTAGTGAGGGGTGGCGATCTATAAAGAGGTGCAGGGAGAGGGTGGGTGACTAATGAGGGGTGGCAATCTATAAAGAGGTGCAGGGAGAGGGTGGGTGACTAGTGAGGGGTGGAGATCTATAAAGAGGTGCAGGTAGAGGGTGGGTGACTAGTGAGGGGTGGTGATCTATAAAGAGGTGCAGGGAGAGGGTGGGTGACTAGTGAGGGGTGGCGATCTATAAAGAGGTGCAGGGAGAGGGTGGGTGACTAGTGAGGGGTGGAGATCTATAAAGAGGTGCAGGGAGAGGGTGGGTGACTAGTGAGGGGTGGAGATCTATAAAGAGGTGCAGGGAGAGGGTGGGTGACTAGTGAGGGGTGGTGATCTATAAAGAGGTGCAGGGAGAGGGTGGGTGACTAGTGAGGGATGGCGATCTATAAAGATGTGCAGGGAGAGGGTGGGTGACTAGTGAGGGGTGGAGATCTATAAAGAGGTGCAGGGAGAGGGTGGGTGACTAGTGAGGGCTGGTGATCTATAAAGAGGTGCAGGGAGAGGGTGGGTGACTAGTGAGGGCTGGTGATCTATAAAGAGGTGCAGGGAGAGGGTGGGTGACTAGTGAGGGCTGGTGATCTATAAAGAGGTGCAGGGAGAGGGTGGGTGACTAGTGAGGGCTGGTGATCTATAAAGAGGTGCAGGGAGAGGGTGGGTGACTAGTGAGGGGTGGTGATCTATAAGGAGGTGCAGGGAGAGGGTGGGTGACTAGAGAGGGGTGGTGATCTATAAAGAGGTGCAGGGAGAAGGTGGGTGACTAGTGAGGGCTGGTGATCTATAAGGAGGTGCAGGGAGAGGGTGGGTGACTAGAGAGGGGTGGTGATCTATAAAGATGTGCAGGGAGAGGGTGGGTGACTAGTGAGGGCTGGTGATCTATAAAGAGGTGCAGGGAGAGGGTGGGTGACTAGTGAGGGGTGCGATCTATAAAGATGTGCAGGGAGAGGGTGGGTGACTAGTGAGGGGTGGCGATCTATAAAGATGTGCAGGGAGAGGGTGGGTGACTAGTGAGGGGTGGAGATCTATAAAGAGGTGCAGGGAGAGGGTGGGTGACTAGTGAGGGCTGGTGATCTATAAAGAGGTGCAGGGAGAGGGTGGGTGACTAGTGAGGGGTGGAGATCTATAAAGAGGTGCAGGGAGAGGGTGGGTGACTAGTGAGGGGTGGTGATCTATAAAGATGTGCAGGGAGAGGGTGGGTGACTAGTGAGGGGTGGTGATCTATAAAGATGTGCAGGGAGAGGGTGGGTGACTAGTGAGGGGTGGTGATCTATAAAGAGGTGCAGGGAGAGGATGGGTGACTAGTGAGGGGGGTGATCTATAAAGAGGTGCAGGGAGAGGGTGGGTGACTAGTGAGGGGGGTGATCTATAAAGATGTGCAGGGAGAGGGTGGGTGACTAGTGAGGGGTGGCGATCTATAAAGAGGTGCAGGGAGAGGGTGGGTGACTAGTGAGGGGTGGAGATCTATAAAGAGGTGCAGGTAGAGGGTGGGTGACTAGTGAGGGGTGGTGATCTATAAAGAGGTGCAGGGAGAGGGTGGGTGACTAGTGAGGGGTGGCGATCTATAAAGAGGTGCAGGGAGAGGGTGGGTGACTAGTGAGGGGTGGCGATCTATAAAGAGGTGCAGGGAGAGGGTGGGTGACTAGTGAGGGGTGGAGATCTATAAAGAGGTGCAGGGAGAGGGTGGGTGACTAGTGAGGGGTGGAGATCTATAAAGAGGTGCAGGGAGAGGGTGGGTGACTAGTGAGGGGTGGAGATCTATAAAGAGGTGCAGGGAGAGGGTGGGTGACTAGTGAGGGGTGGAGATCTATAAACTGGTACAGGGAGAGGGTGGGTGACTAGTGAGGGGTGGCGATCTATAAAGAGGTGCAGGGAGAGGGTGGGTGACTAGTGAGGGGTGGAGATCTATAAAGAGGTGCAGGGAGAGGGTGGGTGACTAGTGAGGGGTGGTGATCTATAAAGAGGTGCAGGGAGAGGGTGGGTTACTAGTGAGGGGTGGTGATCTATAAAGAGGTGCAGGGAGAGGGTGGGTGACTAGTGAGGGCTGGTGATCTATAAAGAGGTGCAGGGAGAGGGTGGGTGACTAGTGAGGGCTGGTGATCTATAAAGAGGTGCAGGGAGAGGGTGGGTGACTAGTGAGGGCTGGTGATCTATAAAGAGGTGCAGGGAGAGGGTGGGTGACTAGTGAGGGCTGGTGATCTATAAAGAGGTGCAGGGAGAGGGTGGGTGACTAGTGAGGGGTGGTGATCTATAAGGAGGTGCAGGGAGAGGGTGGGTGACTAGAGAGGGGTGGTGATCTATAAAGAGGTGCAGAGAGAGGGTGGGTGACTAGTGAGGGCTGGTGATCTATAAGGAGGTGCAGGGAGAGGGTGGGTGACTAGTGAGGGGGGTGATCTATAAAGAGGTGCAGGGAGAGGGTGGGTGACTAGTGAGGGGTGGTGATCTATAAAGAGGTGAAGGGAGAGGGTGGGTGACTAGTGAGGGGTGGAGATCTATAAAGAGGTGCAGGGAGAGGGTGGGTGACTAGTGAGGGGTGGCGATCTATAAAGATGTGCAGGGAGAGGGTGGGTGACTAGTGAGGGGTGGTGATCTATAAAGATGTGCAGGGAGAGGGTGGGTGACTAGTGAGGGGTGGAGATCTATAAAGAGGTGCAGGTAGAGGGTGGGTGACTAGTGAGGGCTGGTGATCTATAAAGAGGTGCAGGGAGAGGGTGGGTGACTAGTGAGGGGTGGTGATCTATAAAGATGTGCAGGGAGAGGGTGGGTGACTAGTGAGGGGTGGTGATCTATAAAGATGTGCAGGGAGAGGGTGGGTGACTAGTGAGGGGTGGTGATCTATAAAGAGGTGCAGGGAGAGGGTGGGTGACTAGTGAGGGGTGGCGATCTATAAAGAGGTGCAGGGAGAGGGTGGGTGACTAGTGAGGGCTGGTGATCTATAAAGATGTGCAGGGAGAGGGTGGGTGACTAGTGAGGGCTGGTGATCTATAAAGATGTGCAGGGAGAGGGTGGGTGACTAGTGAGGGGGGTGATCTATAAAGAGGTGCAGGGAGAGGGTGGGTGACTAGTGAGGGCTGGTGATCTATAAAGATGTGCAGGGAGAGGGTGGGTGACTAGTGAGGGGTGGTGATCTATAAAGATGTGCAGGGAGAGGGTGGGTGACTAGTGAGGGGTGGCGATCTATAAAGAGGTGCAGGTAGAGGGTGGGTGACTAGAGAGGGCTGGTGATCTATAAAGATGTGCAGGGAGAGGGTGGGTGACTAGTGAGGGCTGGTGATCTATAAAGATGTGCAGGGAGAGGGTGGGTGACTAGTGAGGGGTGGTGATCTATAAATAGGTGCAGGGAGAGGGTGGGTGACTAGTGAGGGGTGGTGATCTATACAGATGTGCAGGCAGAGGGTGGGTGACTTGTGAGGGGTGGCGATCTATAAAGATGTGCAGGGAGAGGGTGGGTGACTAGTGAGGGCTGGTGATCTATAAAGATGTGCAGGGAGAGGGTGAGTGACTAGTGAGGGTGGTGATCTATAAAGAGGTGCAGGGAGAGGGTGGGTGACTAGTGAGGGGTGGCGATCTATAAAGAGGTGCAGGGAGAGGGTGGGTGACTAGTGAGGGGTGGTGATCTATAAAGATGTGCAGGGAGAGGGTGGGTGACTAGTGAGGAGTGGTGATCTATAAAGATGTGCAGGGAGAGGGTGAGTGACTAGTGAGGGCTGGTGATCTATAAAGAGGTGCAGGGAGAGGGTGGGTGACTAGTGAGGGGTGGAGATCTATAAAGAGGTGCAGGGAGAGGGTGGGTGACTAGTGAGGGCTGGTGATCTATAAAGAGGTGCAGGGAGAGGGTGGGTGACTAGTGAGGGGTGGAGATCTATAAAGAGGTGCAGGGAGAGGGTGGGTGACTAGTGAGGGGTGGTGATCTATAAAGATGTGCAGGGAGAGGGTGGGTGACTAGTGAGGGGTGGTGATCTATAAAGATGTGCAGGGAGAGGGTGGGTGACTAGTGAGGGGTGGTGATCTATAAAGAGGTGCAGGTAGAGGGTGGGTGACTAGAGAGGGCTGGTGATCTATAAAGATGTGCAGGGAGAGGGTGGGTGACTAGTGAGGGGTGGTGATCTATAAAGATGTGCAGGGAGAGGGTGGGTGATTAGTGAGGGCTGGTGATCTATAAAGATGTGCAGGGAGAGGGTGGGTGACTAGTGAGGGCTGGTGATCTATAAATATGTGCAGGGAGAGGGTGGGTGACTAGTGAGGGGTGGTGATCTATAAAGAGGTGCAGGGAGAGGGTGGGTGACTAGTGAGGGGTGGCGATCTATAAAGATGTGCAGGGAGAGGGTGGGTGACTAGTGAGGGCTGGTGATCTATAAAGATGTGCAGGGAGAGGGTGGGTGACTAGTGAGGGCTGGTGATCTATAAAGAGGTGCAGGGAGAGGGTGGGTGACTAGTGAGGGCTGGTGATCTATAAAGATGTGCAGGGAGAGGGTGGGTGACTAGTGAGGGGTGGTGATCTATAAAGATGTGCAGGGAGAGGGTGGGTGACTAGTGAGGGCTGGTGATCTATAAAGAGGTGCAGGGAGAGGGTGGGTGACTAGTGAGGGGTGGTGATCTATAAAGATGTGCAGGGAGAGGGTGGGTGACTAGTGAGGGGTGGCGATCTATAAAGAGGTGCAGGGAGAGGGTGGGTGACTAGTGAGGGGTGGTGATCTATAAAGATGTGCAGGGAGAGGGTGGGTGACTAGTGAGGAGTGGTGATCTATAAAGATGTGCAGGGAGAGGGTGAGTGACTAGTGAGGGCTGGTGATCTATAAAGAGGTGCAGGGAGAGGGTGGGTGACTAGTGAGGGGTGGAGATCTATAAAGAGGTGCAGGGAGAGGGTGGGTGACTAGTGAGGGGTGGAGATCTATAAAGAGGTGCAGGGAGAGGGTGGGTGACTAGTGAGGGGTGGTGATCTATAAAGATGTGCAGGGAGAGGGTGGGTGACTAGTGAGGGGTGGTGATCTATAAAGATGTGCAGGGAGAGGGTGGGTGACTAGTGAGGGGTGGTGATCTATAAAGAGGTGCAGGGAGAGGATGGGTGACTAGTGAGGGCTGGTGATCTATAAAGAGGTGCAGGGAGAGGATGGGTGACTAGTGAGGGCTGGTGATCTATAAAGAGGTGCAGGGAGAGGGTGGGTGACTAGTGAGGGGTGGTGATCTATAAAGAGGTGCAGGTAGAGGGTGGGTGACTAGAGAGGGCTGGTGATCTATAAAGATGTGCAGGGAGAGGGTGGGTGACTAGTGAGGGCTGGTGATCTATAAAGATGTGCAGGGAGAGGGTGGGTGACTAGTGAGGGGTGGTGATCTATAAAGAGGTGCAGGGAGAGGGTGGGTGACTAGTGAGGGGTGGCGATCTATAAAGATGTGCAGGGAGAGGGTGGGTGACTAGTGAGGGCTGGTGATCTATAAAGATGTGCAGGGAGAGGGTGGGTGACTAGTGAGGGCTGGTGATCTATAAAGAGGTGCAGGGAGAGGGTGGGTGACTAGTGAGGGCTGGTGATCTATAAAGATGTGCAGGGAGAGGGTGGGTGACTAGTGAGGGGTGGTGATCTATAAAGATGTGCAGGGAGAGGGTGGGTGACTAGTGAGGGGTGGTGATCTATAAAGAGGTGCAGGGAGAGGGTGGGTGACTAGTGAGGGGTGGTGATCTATAAAGAGGTGCAGGTAGAGGGTGGGTGACTAGAGAGGGCTGGTGATCTATAAAGATGTGCAGGGAGAGGGTGGGTGACTAGTGAGGGCTGGTGATCTATAAAGATGTGCAGGGAGAGGGTGGGTGACTAGTGAGGGGTGGTGATCTATAAAGAGGTGCAGGGAGAGGGTGGGTGACTAGTGAGGGGTGGCGATCTATAAAGATGTGCAGGGAGAGGGTGGGTGACTAGTGAGGGCTGGTGATCTATAAAGAGGTGCAGGGAGAGGGTGGGTGACTAGTGAGGGGTGGAGATCTATAAAGAGGTGCAGGGAGAGGGTGGGTGACTAGTGAGGGGTGGTGATCTATAAAGATGTGCAGGGAGAGGGTGGGTGACTAGTGAGGGGTGGTGATCTATAAAGATGTGCAGGGAGAGGGTGGGTGACTAGTGAGGGGTGGTGATCTATAAAGAGGTGCAGGGAGAGGATGGGTGACTAGTGAGGGCTGGTGATCTATAAAGAGGTGCAGGGAGAGGATGGGTGACTAGTGAGGGCTGGTGATCTATAAAGAGGTGCAGGGAGAGGGTGGGTGACTAGTGAGGGGTGGTGATCTATAAAGAGGTGCAGGTAGAGGGTGGGTGACTAGAGAGGGCTGGTGATCTATAAAGATGTGCAGGGAGAGGGTGGGTGACTAGTGAGGGCTGGTGATCTATAAAGATGTGCAGGGAGAGGGTGGGTGACTAGTGAGGGGTGGTGATCTATAAAGAGGTGCAGGGAGAGGGTGGGTGACTAGTGAGGGGTGGCGATCTATAAAGATGTGCAGGGAGAGGGTGGGTGACTAGTGAGGGCTGGTGATCTATAAAGATGTGCAGGGAGAGGGTGGGTGACTAGTGAGGGCTGGTGATCTATAAAGAGGTGCAGGGAGAGGGTGGGTGACTAGTGAGGGCTGGTGATCTATAAAGATGTGCAGGGAGAGGGTGGGTGACTAGTGAGGGGTGGTGATCTATAAAGATGTGCAGGGAGAGGGTGGGTGACTAGTGAGGGGTGGTGATCTATAAAGAGGTGCAGGTAGAGGGTGGGTGACTAGAGAGGGGTGGTGATCTATAAAGATGTGCAGGGAGAGGGTGGGTGACTAGTGAGGGCTGGTGATCTATAAAGATGTGCAGGGAGAGGGTGGGTGACTAGTGAGGGGTGGCGATCTATAAAGAGGTGCAGGGAGAGGGTGGGTGACTAGTGAGGGGTGGCGATCTATAAAGATGTGCAGGGAGAGGGTGGGTGACTAGTGAGGGCTGGTGATCTATAAAGATGTGCAGGGAGAGGGTGGGTGACTAGTGAGGGCTGGTGATCTATAAAGAGGTGCAGGGAGAGGGTGGGTGACTAGTGAGGGCTGGTGATCTATAAAGATGTGCAGGGAGAGGGTGGGTGACTAGTGAGGGGTGGTGATCTATAAAGATGTGCAGGGAGAGGGTGGGTGACTAGTGAGGGCTGGTGATCTATAAAGAGGTGCAGGTAGAGGGTGGGTGACTAGTGAGGGGTGGCGATCTATAAAGAGGTGCAGGGAGAGGGTGGGTGACTAGTGAGGGCTGGTGATCTATAAAGAGGTGCAGGGAGAGGGTGGGTGACTAGTGAGGGGTGGTGATCTATAAAGAGGTGCAGGGAGAGGGTGGGTGACTAGTGAGGGGTGGTGATCTATAAAGAGGTGCAGGGAGAGGGTGGATAACGACTAAGGGGTGATGATCTATTTAGAGGTGGAGGCTCTGTATAGGGTGATAGTCTGTGAAGGCCCAGTAAGGAAAGCATAAGAGATTATTATTTTTTTGTTATCGGACCACTGTGCTTAAGGAAAACATATACTTGTTTATGAAGTGGGTAACAAACAATGGAGATACTGTTGTTTATGGATGAGCAACCATCATAGATGACTATTTGGGTGGTTTAATAACTAATATGGTGTCTGGTAAGTGTCTGCAATGTGTGGAGCAGCAGTAACTGATGGTCGACAAGACACCATGCAGATCTTCTGAGTAAATCCCTCATTAGCACACAGGTGGAGGTGAATCCTGGAACTGGAGCAGTGACTAGCGGGGGCACACATGGCCAGTTTTCTAAGCCTCCTTCGCTGCCTACTCAGTCACTACAGGCTGCGGCTTGACAGAAACAAGCAGCAGGGCCTTCCTTGGCTTACCCGAGGCCACCAGAGCAGGTACTCCTGAGACATCCCTCTCACACACAACATGGTTCAGCAGATCTCAAGATCTAATTTTTGCATGAGAACACCTTCCTAATATATAACAGCTGCTCCTTTAAATGCACAATAGAAAAGTCTGAATTCTGTGTCCATTGAAGACCAACAAATACCATGAAAGTCCTCCCATTATCTCACATTAGTCTAAATATAACTGGGGAGTCACTGCCTCCACGGCTGTCCTTTGATTATATCTTCTTAAAACCTTAAAGGTACAGTGCCATATTTATCTCCTACATTCCTGGCTAACTCGTACGTGCCTGGCACTGATTTGCGCGTCTCGGTCTCCTTTAGCCTCGTTTTTCTCATTTTTTCCGTCCACAATTTTTTCTCTCGCTTAGCCGATTTTCGAGTGCTGAAACTCGGCAAATTCGGCTTACATTTGCATGCAACCTCACTCCCAGGTGTCCTGCGTTCCTCAACTGCTTGCAGCCTAAGTTAAGTCCCGTGTTTCTTAACCGCTTGCAGACTAAGTCCCGCGTGTTTCTATGCCTCAACTGCTCACCTCGCGCATCGCCTAAGTGCTCTGAGCTCAGAAGGCTTCAATGCCTCAACGGCTTGCCTCGCTTTGCGAGGCTCGCAAGCGTGACGACAACTCGCAGATTCACAAAAATTATATGTGATTTTTATTATAGTTTTTTATAACTCGCCAACATATTCCGTAGCGCTGTACATAAGATAAGTTCCAGGCAAAGGAAAATACAAACAAAACATAACAAAGCAAGGAGGGCCCTGTCTTTGAGCTTCAAATCCGGTGTCCATGGTGCTTTCCCCAAAGCACATTGCAGGACTGAAACTCGCAGACATACAACCTAAAGGTATTGTGTGTGGTAAAGGAGGGAGAGAGAGGTTATAAGCGTGTTAGGGTGGAAGGTGATACGCTTCTTTAAAGAGATGCATTTTTAGTGAGGTTTTGAATGTTTTAAGACAGGAGGACAATCTGGTGGAGCGAGGAAAGGAGTTCCAGAGAATAGGGGCAGCACGAGAAAAGTCCAGAAGGCGAGAATGAGAGGAGGTGACAAGAGTTGTAGAAAGAAGAATGTCTAGAGAGAGAAAGGAGGGAGACAAAGAGAGAGGATAGAGAGAGAAAGGAGGGAGACAAAGAGAGAGGATAGAGAGAGAAGGGAGGGAGACAAAGGATAGAGAGAGAAAGGAGGGAGACAAAGAGAGAGGATAGAGAGAGAAAGGAGGGAGACAAAGAGAGAGGATAGAGAGAGAAGGGAGTGAGACAAAGAGGATAGAGAGAGAAAGGAGGGAGACAAAGAGAGAGGATAGATGGAGAAAGGAGGGAGACAAAGAGAGAGAAAGGAGGGAGACAAAGAGAGAGGATAGATAGAGAAAGGAGGGAGACAAAGAGAGAGGATAGAGAGAGAAGGGAGGGAGACAAAGAGGATAGAGAGAGAAAGGAGGGAGACAAAGAGAGAGGATAGAGAGAGAAGGGAGGGAGACAAAGAGGATAGAGAGAGAAAGGAGGGAGACAAAGAGAGAGGATAGAGAGAGAAAGGAGGGAGACAAAGAGAGATAATAGATAGAGAAGGGAGGGAGACAAAGAGAGAGGGTAGAGAGAGAAAGGAGGGAGACAAAGAGAGAGGGTAGAGAGAGAAAGGAGGGAGACAAAGAGAGAGGATAGAGAGAGAAAGGAGGGAGACAAAGAGAGAGGATAGAGACAGAAAGGAGGGAGACAAATGGAGAGGATAGAGACAGAAAGGAGGGAGACAAAGAGAGAGGATAGATAGAGAAAGGAGGGAGACAAAGAGAGAGGATAGATAGAGAAAGGAGGGAGACAAAGAGAGAGGATAGAGAGAGAAGGGAGGGAGACAAAGAGGATAGAGAGAGAAAGGAGGGAGACAAAGAGAGAGGTTAGATAGAGAAAGGAGGGAGACAAAGAGAGAGGATAGAGAGAGAAGGGAGGGAGACAAAGAGAGAGGATAGAGAGAGAAAGGAGGGAGACAAAGAGAGGATAGACAGAGAAAGGAGGGAGACAAAGAGAGGATAGAGAGAGAAAGGAGGGAGACAAAGAGAGAGGATAGAGAGAGAAAGAAGGGAGACAGAGAGGATAGAGAGAGAAAGGAGGGAGACAAACAGAGAGGATAGAGAGAGAAAGGAGGTAGACAAAGAGAAAGGATAGAGAGAGAAGGGAGGAAGACGAAGAGGATAGAGAGAGAAAGGAGGGAGACAAAGAGAGAGGATAGATAGAGAAAGGAGGGAGACAAAGAGAGAGGATAGAGAGAGAAGGGAGGGAGACAAAGAGAGAGGATAGAGAGAGAAAGGAGGGAGACAAACAGAGAATAGAGAGAGAAAGGAGGGAGACAAAGAGAGAGGATAGAGAGAGAAAGGAGGGAGACAAAGAGAGAGGATAGATAGAGAAAGGAGGGAGACAAAGAGAGAGGATAGAGAGAGAAAGGAGGGAGACAAAGAGAGGATAGAGAGAGAAAGGAGGGAGACAAAGAGAGAGGATAGAGAGAGAAAGGAGGGAGACAAAGAGAGGATAGAGAGATAAAGGAGGGAGACAAAGAGGATAGAGAGAGAAAGGAGGGAGACAAAGAGAGAGGATAGAGAGAGAAGGGAGGGAGACAAAGAGGATAGAGAGAGAAAGGAGGGAGACAAAGAGAGAGGATAGAGAGAGAAAGGAGGGAGACAAAGAGAGAGGATAGAGAGAGAAGGGAGGGAGACAAAGAGAGAGGATAGAGAGAGAAGGGAGGGAGACAAAGAGAGAGGATAGAGAGAGAAAGGAGGGAGACAAAGAGAGAGGATAGATAGAGAAAGGAGGGAGACAAAGAGAGAGGATAGAGAGATAAATGAGGGAGACAGAGAGAGAGGATAGAGAGAGAAAGGAGGGAGACAGAGAGAGAGGATAGAGAGAGAAAGGAGGGAGACAGAGAGAGAGGATAGAGAGAGAAAGGAGGGAGACAGAGAGAGGATAGAGAGAGAAAGGAGGGAGACAAAGAGAGAGGATAGAGAGAGAAAGGAGGGAGACAAAGAGAGAGGATAGAGAGAGAAAGGAGGGAGACAAAGAGGATAGAGAGAGAAAGGAGGGAGACAAAGAGAGAGGATAGAGAGAGAAAGGAGGGAGACAAAGAGAGAGGATAGAGAGAGAAGGGAGGGAGACAAAGAGAGAGGATAGAGAGAGAAAGGAGGGAGACAAAGAGAGAGGATAGATAGAGAAAGGAGGGAGACAAAGAGAGAGGATAGAGAGAGAAATGAGGGAGACAGAGAGAGAGGATAGATAGAGAAAGGAGGGAGACAAAGAGAGAGGATAGATAGAGAAAGGAGGGAGACAAAGAGAGAGAGGATAGAGAGAGAAAGGAGGGAGACAAAGACAGTGAGGAGTTGGTATATAGGGAAAGATAAAATAGATAGATAGAAAAGCAGAGAGACAGGGGAGACCAGCAAAAAGAGTGCCAGGCAAGTTACCGGTCTATGATATAAACAAGACACCACTTGGGCGTCAGGTACATTGAGCAAGATGCTCATGTTTAGATTGCTCTAGAACCTGAAGGAAGGTGCGGTATGGGCAGACACAGCGGGTGATCTGGTGCCCATTCAGGAGATTTACAGAACAGACCTGGACCCAAATTTATAAAATGACAAATGCATTCTGGGGTATTGATTTGTTTCAAATTGCCTCAATACCCTACTAGTGTTAAGCAATAAAACCGCAGATGTAACAAGCAGCGGGTATAAATCATCAGTAGCAATTGGATTTGTATTAAGTGGCTTATTGATTCTCAGAAGTGATGTCGTATTTGATAAAGGTTTATGCTACACAGCGCATCAAGTAATCCAGTGAAAGGTGTATTACATAAAAGAGAAGCACCATTTTAGTTATATATGTATCTGACATTTTGCATAGAAATAAATATACATGAAATATTAATAGTGATAATAATAATAACAACAGTAATAGCTGCCATAGTAAAATAATAACACATGAATAATAATAGCAACTAATAATAATAGAAATAATAATTTGTATATACACACCTGTTAAAATGTCAGGTTTTTGTGCTGTAAAAAAATGAGACAAAGATACATCATTTCAGAACTTTTTCCACCTTTAATGTGACCTATAAACTGTACAACTCAATTGAAAAACAAACTGAAATCTTTTCGGTAGAGGGAAGAAAAAATATAAAAATAAAATAATACGGTTGCATAAGTCTGCACACCCTTAAACTAATACTTTGTTGAAGCCCCTTGTGATTTTATTACAGCACTCAGTCTTTTTGGGTATGAGTCTATCAGCATGGCACATTTTGACAAGATTTGCCCACTCTTTTTTGCAAAAACACTCCAAATCTGTCAGATTGCGAGGGCATCTCCTGTGCACGGCCCTCTTCAGATCACCCCACAGATTTTCAATCGGATTCAGGTCTGGGCTCTGGCTGGGCCATTCCAAAACTTTAATCTTCTTCTGGTGAAGCCATTCCTTTGTTGATTTGGATGTATGCTTTGGGTCGTTGTCATGCTGAAAGATGAAGTTCCTCTTTATGTTCAGCTTTCTAGCAGAAGCCTGAAGGTTTTGTTACAATATTGACTGGTATTTGGAACTGTTCATAAATCCCTCTATCTTAAATAAGGGCCCAGTTCCAGCTGAAGAAAAACAGCCCCCAAAGCATTATGCTGCTACCACCATGCTTCACTGTGGGTATGGTGTTCTTTTGGTGATGTGCAGTGTTGTTTTTGCACCAAACATATCTTTTGGAATTATGGCCAAATAGTTCAACCTTGGTTTCATCAGACCATAACACCTTTTCCCACATGCTTTTGGGAGACTTCAGATGTGTTTTTGCAAAATGTAGCCTGGCTTGGATGTTTTTCTTCATAAGAAAAGGCTTTCGTCTTTCTACTCTACCCCATAGCCCAGACATATGAAGAATATGGGAGATTGTTGTCACATGTACCACACAGCCAGTACTTGCCAGATATTCCTGCAGCTCCTTCAATGTTGCTGTAGACCTCTTGGTAGCATCCCAGATTAGTTTTCTTCTCGTCTTTTCATCAATTTTGGAGGGAGCGCCAGTTCTTGGTAATGTCACTGTTGTGCCATATTTTCTCCACTTGATGATGACTGTCTTCACTGTGTTCCATGGTATATCTAATGTCTTGGAAATTCTTTTGTACCCTTCTCCTGACTGATACCTTTTAACAATGAGATCCCTCTGATGCTTTGGAAGCTCTCTGTGGACCATGGCTTTTGCTGTGGGATGCAGCTAAGAACATTTCAGGAAAGACCAACTAGAGCAGCTGAACTTTATTTGGGGTTAATCAGAGGCACTTTAAATGATGGCAGGTGTATGCTCACTCCTATTTAACGCCATTTGGAATGTGATTGCTTAATTCTGAACACAGCTGCATCCCCAGTTATAAGAGGGCGTGCAGACTTATGCAACCACATTATTTTTATTTTTTATTTTCTTCCCTCCACCTATAAGATTTCAGTTTGTTTTTCAATTGAGTTGTACAGTTTATAGGTCACATTAAAAGGTGGAAAAAGTTCTGAAATGATTTATCTTTGTCTCATTTTTTTACAGCACAGAAACCTGACATTTTAACAGGGTTGTGTAGACTTTTTATATCCACTGTATATATATATATATATATATATATATATATATATATATATATATATATATATATATATATATACACATATACATACAGTGCCTTGCAAAAGTATTCACCCCCCTTCGCATTTTTTGTGTCTTGTTGCCTCACAACCTGGAATTACCATGGATTGTTTGAGGATTTGCATCATTTAATTTACAGAACATGCCCACAACTTTGAAGATGTTTTTTTTTTTTATTGTGAAGCAAACAACAAATAGGACAAAATAACAGAAAAAGTCAATGTGCATAACTATTCATCCCCCTAAAGTCAATACTTTGTAGAGCCGCCTATTGCGGCAATCACAGCTCCAAGTCGCTTTGGATAAGTCTCTATGAGCTGGCCACATCTTACCACTGGGATTTTTGCCCATTCCTCCTTGCAAAACTGCTCCAGCTCCTTCAAGTTGAATGGTTTGTGCTTGTGAACAGCAATCTTTAAGTCTGACCACAGAATTTTCTATTGGATTGAGGTCTGGGCTGTGACTAGGCCATTCCAACACATTTACAGGTTTCCCCTTAAACCACTCAAGTGTTGCTTTAGCAGTGTGTTTGGGGTCATTCTCCTGCTGGAAGGTGAACCTCCGTCCTAGCCTCAAATCACGCACAGAGTGGTAAAGGTTTTGCTCAAGAATATCCCTGTATTTAGCACCATCCATCTTTACCTCAACTCTGACCAGTTTCCCAATCCCGGCTGCTAAAAAACATCCTCACAGCATGATGCTGCCACCACCATGTTTCACTGTGGGGATGGTGTTCTTTGGGTGATGTGATGTGTTGGGCTTGCGCCAGACATAGCGTTTTCTTTGATGGCCGAAAAGTTAAATTTTAGTCTCATCAGACCAGAGCACCTTCCTCCATACATTTTAGGAGTCTCCCACATGACTTTTCGCAAACTCAAAACATGCCATTTTGTTTTTTGCTGAAAGTAATGGCTTTCTTCTGGCCACTCTGCCATTTCAATTTTAGTCATCAGACCAGATCACCTTCCTCCATACATTTTGGAAGTCTCCAACGTGCCATTTTGTTTTTTGCTGAAAGTAATGGCTTTCTTCTGGCCATAAAACCCAACTCTATGGAGCGTACGGCTTATTGTCGTCCTATGTACAGATACTCCAGTCTCTGCTGTGGGACTCCAGGGTTACCTTAGGTCTCTGTGCTACCTGTCTGATTAATGCCCTCCTTGGTGGGCGGCCGTCTCTTGGCAGGTTTGCTGTTGTGCCGTGTTTTTTCCATTTGGTTATGATAGATTTGATGGTGCTCCTGGGGATCATCAAAGATTTGGTTTCTTTTTTTTATAACCTAACCCTGACTTGTACTTCTCAACAACATTGTCCCTTACTTGTTTGGAGAGTTCCTTGGTCTTCATGGCAGTGTTTGGTTAGTGGTGCCTCTTGCTCACGTGTTGCAGCCTCTGGGGCCTTTCAAAAAAGGTGTGTATATGTAATGACAGATCATGTGACACTTAGATGGCACACAGGTGGACATCATTTCACTATTTTTGTGACTTCTGAAGGTAATTGGTTGCACCAGAGCTTTTTATGGGCTTCATAACAAAGGGGGTGAATACATACGCACATGCCAATTTTCTGTTTTCTATTTCTAAAAAATAGTTTTATGTATATATTTTTCTCATTTCACTTCACCAACTTAGAGTATTGTGTTCTGATCCATTACATACAATTCAGAAAGGCTGTAATGTAACAAAATAGGTAAAAAGTCAAAGGGGTGAATACTTTTGCAGGGCACTGAGTATATATAGCCCTGAATTTACCTTTCTGGTAGCCCTTGGCACAAAATCCTTAGCCACCCTCCGGGTACATGTGTATCTTTGTGCAAGATTGCTTATGTATGTATGTTCTATAAACGTAGTATATATATATATATATATATATATATATATATATATATATATATATATATATATATACTGTTATTACAAGAGTAGAACAACATATATAATACTTAGGAGCCAAGAAGATTTTCTAGCAGCTAAACAGGAATTTTCTGGGAGCCTGGAAGGAAGCCCTTGTCAGAGATACATTATAATTAGGCAAATTATCAAAGGATATGTTTCTCATACATTCACACACACATACACAAAGTACAGTAATTATGCTGTATTCTATGGTATTGAATGGCATATAGTCTAATTTGCTAAATGATAAATATGACATTGTGAATATGCTGGGACATTGACTGTTGTAACAGATGGTGTATTCCAATACGCTACTTGATAAATACAGCTTTGTATATAGGCTGGCGCATTGCTTGCTGTAATGGATGGCATATTGCTATACTCTACTTGATAAATATGTCTTTATATATAGGATGGCCACTTGCGTGCTGTAATGGATGTTTTATAGCCATGTTTGCTACTTGATAAATACATCTTTGCGTATACGATAGCACATTGCCTGCTGTAAAGGATGGAGTATTCCAATACTCTACTTGATAAATACGACTTTGCATATACGATGGCGCATTGCCTGCCGTAAAGTATGGAGTATTCCAGTACACTAATTGATAAATACGTTTTGAGTATAGCCTGGTGCATTGCCTGCTCTTGCATATTGCTTTTCTTCACTTGATAAATATGGTTTTGTGTGTAGGCTGGCACATTGCTGCTGTAATGGATGGCATATTCCAATTCACTGCTTTACAAATCTAGTTTGGAGCATGTAGTATATTAATCTGAACTAGAGCCTACATGCGTTGAGTTCCTTTAAGGGATGCAATTTCCATCCTCCTGATAATCAGCTAATTTTTGCTGAGTGTTCTGTGATTTTACACTTCAAAGTTACGAGCTCTCTGCTCACATACAGAGCCCCGGAGGTGACGGCTGCCGGATTTGTGAGGCTCTGATGTTCAGCTTCTCAAACAAATGAGATACATCTCAGGAAACGAGCTGCCCTATTTAATTCAGCCTCACAAACTGCCGCACCTCACAGGCTTCTTTGGCATCTCGTGTTTTGTGTGCTCTGAGAGGCGTTGATTAATGCGAGGTGTTAATTAAACAAGTTGCACAAAACGTCTGCACAGTTTGTTAAAAGGAACCATTTCCTTTTCTTCACATTCCGTACCAGAAGACACTGAATCTTTTAGTTTGTGTAAATATTTCAAGCAAATGTTATAAAAGTTAAAGAATTGTTTGCAAAGTTTTCTGAATCTTGCCAATCGTCAATTGCCCGATCACCCCTGGTATTCTCATGGACAACCCAATCACCCCTGGTATTCTCATGGACAACCCCTGGTATTCTCATGGACAACCCCTGGTATTCTCATGGACAACCCAATCACGTTCAGCATTCTCATGGCCCGCCCCATCACGTTCAGCATTCTCATGGCCCGCCCCATCACGTTCAGCAGTCTCATAGACAACCCCATCACGTTCAGCATTCTCACGGACAACCCCATCACGTTCAGCATTCTCATGGACCGCCCCATCACCCAAAGCATTCTCATGGACCGTCCCATCAGCCTCAGCATACTCATGGACCGTCCGACCAGACTCAGCATTCTCATGGAACGCCCCATCAGCCTTTAGCATTCTCATGGACCGTCCCATCACCCTCAGCATTCTCATGGACCGTCCCATCAGCCTCAGCATTCTCATGGACCGTCCCATCACCCTCAGCATTCTCATGGACCGCCCCATCACTCTCAGCATTCTCATGGACCGCCCCATCACGTTCAGCATTCTCATGGACCGCCCCATCACCCAAAGCATTCTCATGGACCGTCCCATCAGCCTCAACATTCTCATGGACCGTCCCATCACCCAAAGCATTCTCATGGACCGTCCCGTCACCCAAAGCATTCTCATGGACCGTCACGTCACCCAAAGCATTGTCATGGACCGCCCGTCACCCAAAGCATTGTCATGGACCGCCCCGTCACCCTCAGCATTCTCATGGACCGCCCCATCACCCAAAGCATTCTCATGGACCGCCCCATCACCCTCAGCATTCTCATGGACCGCCCCATCACCCTCAGCTTTCTCATGGACCGCCCCATCGCCCTCAGCATTCTCATGGACCGTCCCATCACCCTCAGCATTCTCATGGTCTGTCCCATCACCCAAAACATTCTCATGGACCTTCCCATCACCCAAAGCATTCTCATGGACCGTCCCGTCACCCAAAGCATTCTCATGGACCGTCCCATCACCCAAAGCATTCTCATGGACCGCCCCATCACCCTCAGCATTCTCATGGACTGTCCCATCACCCAAAGCATTCTCATGGACTGCCCCATCACCCTCAGCACTCTCATGGACTGTCCCATCACCCTTGGCCTTCTCATTGTATTCCTTCCTGCATTCTGTACAGGGCAAATTGCCTATTGGGAGTTACTAAACTCTGCATAGAAATCAGTGGAAATTACTGAAGCCCCCGTCAGATATTTTATACTAGCCACTTGCCTGTCAACGGCATAACATTTTCAAGCCTCGCAATGCTGTGGTTTGCCACACATTGCGAGCCTCGCCATGCGCAGCAAAGCCGGGGAATGCAAGCCTCGCTATGCACAGCTTCTCTCTCTCTCTTTTTCCCTTGTTCTGTGTTCTCTCCCTCTCTCTTTTCTCTCCACTCTGTGAGCCTTGCAGTGAGCGCCTTCAGCACCCATTTCATTTTTCTCTCCCTGTGTCTCTTCCGCCATTCCCTCCCCTGTGTCTCTGCCCCCTCTCCCTCCCCTGTGTCTCTTTCCCCCTCTCCTGTGTCTCTTTCACCCTCTCCTGTGTCTCTTTCCTCCCCCTCTCTCTCTCCCCTGTGTCTCTTTGCCCCCTCTCCCTCCCCTGTGTCTCTTTGCCCCCTCTCCCTCCCCTGTGTCTCTTTGCCCCGCTCACCCTCCCCTTTCTCTTTCCCCCCTCTTCCTCCCCTGTGTCTCTTTGCCCCACTCTCCCTCCCCTATGTCTCTTCCGTCCTTCCTCCCCTGTGTCTCTTTGGCCCGCTCTCCCTCCCCTGTGTCTCTTTTGCCCCCCCCCCCCCTCATCCCTGTGTCTCTTTCCCCCCTCTCCCAACCTCCCTCCCTCCCGTATCTCTTCCCCTCTACTCCCCATTTCTCCCCCCTGTGTCTCTTTCCCCCACTCCCTCCTCTGTGTCTCTTTCCCCCCACTCCCTCCCCTGTGTCTCTTTCCCCCATCTCCCTCCCGTGTCTCTTCCCCCTCCCATTCCCCCCCCCCATGCTTTTTGTCTCTCCCTCCCCTGTCTTTCTTTGCCCCCTTCTCCCTCCCCTGTCTCATTTGCCATTTACAAGTGTGAAAACATTTGCGGGCTTGGGGAAATTGAATAGCGATTTGTGGGCCAAGCTGTTAGTTACGGGTTTAACCGTCGACATTTTTTTTCAAAGCTGTAACTTGGAAGCCGCTCCGAGCCTACAAAAAGACGCCACTTAAATAGCAAATTAACTTGCTCCCCGCCTCTCCCTCTGCTCCCATTGCGGCCCTCGTCTGTCCCCCCTCTACCTTGTGTTCCTATTGCGGGCCTCGCAGGTATAACTGTCGCCATTTTTTTTTCAAGCCCGTAACTCGGAAGCCGTTCTGAGGCTGCAAAAAAACACCAATTGAATAGCAAATTAACTTGCAAGCTCACTTACTTACCTGCCTCTCCCCCTGCGCCCATTGCGCCCCTTGCCTGTCCCCTCCCTCTACCTTGTGGGCCTATTGTGGGCCTTGCGGGCCAATTTTGGGCTTTGCTGCTCATTGTGGGCCCCAGCATGCGCTATGCGCATGCCCAAACCCGCAATTTGTGAGCCTTGCAGGTCCAAACCCGCAAACTGTGGGCCACGCGGGCCCAAACCCACAGTTTGTGAGCCTTTGCGATATACGCATGCCCAAACCCGCTGGGCAGCCTTGCGATGAGTGCCAAAGGTGCTCATTGCGGGCCTCGGCATGCAATAAGCGCATGCCCAAACCCGCAATTTGCAAGCCTTGCGGGCTCAAATCCACAATTTGCTTTGCCACTCATTGCGGGCCTCGGCAAACCTGCAATTTGCAAGCCTTTTTGGTATGCGCATGCCCAAACCGGCAATTTGCGAGCCTCACATGCCCAAACCCGCAACTTGCGGGTTTGGGCCCGCAATTTGTGGGTTTGAGCATGTGACACCCGCAAATTGCGGGCCTCGTGGGTCCAAACCTGAAAATTTGGGGCCTCACGCCCAAGCCCCCCAATGAGTGGCTTTGCCGTTCATTGCGCGCATGAGCAAGCCCACAATTTGCAAGTGTTACACATAAACACACAATTACCACATCTATTTATATGATAAGTAAGATTTTTATATGATAAGTAGGAGAAATATGTTGGGATTTCCAGTATATGTTGAACAAAAAAAGTAGATGTTAAAGTTAATCCTGGAAATAAGGCGACTGTTTGTGCCGTCAGATTTGATTCTTTCAGTGGTAAATCCCAATATCTCTGCCTGTTGCGTATTCCTTGTCCCATAAAACAAATCACACAGCTTCCACATTGTATTTATGATCTTAATGGGGGGGGGGGGGGGGGTCTTGTGGTCTGTATATGAAACATGTCACATGTCTCCTATAAATAGTGTGTGCCGTGCTGGACATGGGATCATGTTGTGCTAAATAAAACCTAAACTACACCCAATAACACGTGATGAAAGAACCTAAATAGAGGAGGCTGTTATTGAACTGGTTTTCCTAACTGTTATTTCACAATTTATGGCTTCTTACACTTGCACTGCACTCTTTACTTCCTTGTATAGAGCAGGGGTGGAGCAGGCTGCTCCCTGCAGTCCTTGGTGTGCAAGCGACAAGTACTTTATTTTGAATATTTCTTAATTTCATTTACTATTAGCAACATTTAAAAGACTATTTAAAAGTGTTAAACAATAGAAAAGTGTGATCCTCAGCTTAGAAAATACTTTCCATGAAAATGACAGAAAAGGCTCCTGGGTAAATCTTTTACTCCTCCTCTTGTTCTGACCTATTAACTGATTGTTGTTGTTGTTTAGTCTCAAGTCACGTTTGACTCTCCGTGACTATGGACCAAAGCACGCCAGGTGCATCTCTCATTTACTGCCCCTCTGAGCTCCATCAAGTTCATGTTCATTGCTTCAGTGACCTCATCCATCCATCCCCTTTGTCTTGTGCCTCCAGTCTTTCCCAGGATCAGAGTATTTTCTAAGGAATCCTGCCGTCTCATAATATGGCCAAAATATTTGTGTTACAGCCTCATGATCATACCTTCTAGTGAACAGTTTGTCTTGATTTCCTGAAGTATTGATTTATTGGATCTTCTTGCAGTCAAAGGTACTCTAAGTAGTCTTCTCCAACACCACAATTCAAAAGTGTTCAGACTTCTTTATGGTCCAGCTCTCTCATCCGTATGTTACTACTGGGAATACCATAGAACGAACTATGCAGACCTTTGTTGATAGTTTAATATCTTAACTTTTTACTAGCTTGTCCAAGCTTGCCATAGCTTTCATGACTACAGTCACCATCTGCAGAGATCCTGGATCCAAGGAAAATAAAATCTATTACTGCCTCCACTTTTTTCCCGTCTATTTGCCAGGAAGTGAAATTGCCACTTTTGCACTCTCTTCGTTTACCCTCATCAATAAGCAATATAGTTTTTCCTCACTTTCAGCCATCAGAGTAGTATCATCGGCGTATCTGAGGTTGTTGCTATTCCTGCCAGCAATATTGATTCCGGCTTTGGATTCACCCAGCCCAGCCTTACACATGACGGACTCTGCTTATAAGTTGAATAAATAATGTGACAATATACAACGTTGTCGCAATACCTTTTCTGATCTTGAACCATTCTGTTGTCCCATGTTCAGTTCTGACCGTGGCTTCTTGGTTGGCATACAGATTCTTTAGGAGGAGGATGAGATGATCTGGTACTCCCATCTCTTTAAGGAAATGCTACATTGTGTTGTGATCCACATAGTCAAAGGCTTTAGAATAGTCTATGAAGCAAAAGTAAATGTTTTTTTTTTTTTTTTAACTCTCTTGCTTTCTCTATTATTCAGCAGACATTGGCAATATGATCTCCTGTGCCTCTTCCTCTGTGGAACCCGGCTTGCACATCTGGTAGTTCCTGGTCCATATATTGTTGGAGTTGAGCTTGAAGAATCATAAGCATTACCTTGCTGGCATGTAAAATGAGTGCAATTGTTAGATTATTGGAACACTCTTTGGCATTGCCTTTTTTGGGAATTGGGATATAGACTGACCTTTTCCAGTCTATTGGCCATTGTTGAGTTTTCCAAATGTGTTGGCATAAGGCAAGTAACACTTTCATAGCATCATCTTGTAGAATTTTGAATAGTTTAATTGGGATTTTATCAACTCCTGCAGCCTTATTATCAGCAAGACATCATAGGGCCCATCTCACATCGCTCTCCAACATGTCTGGCTCCAGCTCATTGGACAAACTATTGAGGTCATCACTGATGTTACAAACCTTCCTGTATAGATCTTCAGTGTATTCCTGCCACCTCTTCTTTATCTGGTGTTCTTTTGTTAAGTCCTTACCAATTTTGTCGTTTATTACGCCCACTTTGGCATGAAAGATGCCTTTTAGATTCCCAAATTTCTTGAAGAGATCTCTTGATTTGCCCATTCGGTTATCTTCTTCAATCTCTTTCCATCGCTTATTGTAGAATGTCTCCTTGTCTCTTTTTGCTATCCTCTGGAATTCTGCATTCAGTTGGACAAATCTTTTCTTATCTCCACTACCTTTCACTTTCCTTCTTACCTGGGCTACTTTCAAAGCCTCATCGGATAGCCAGTTTGACTTCTTACTTTTCTTTCTTTTAGGGATATTCTTTGTTGCTGTTTCCTGGATAATGTTGCAGAACTGGACAACTTCAGCCTCTTCCGCATCCATGGTTGGAGCATAGACTTGGATCACTGTGATATTAAATGGCTTGCCTTCAATTCAAATTAAAATCATTCTGTCATTTATTGGGTTGTAACGAGCACTGCTTTGGCCACTCTTTGATTGACTAGGATGGCTACTCCATTTCTTCTGCCGGATTCTTGACCACACTATCTGATGCTAATGCAATAACACTTCCTCCAGGTTTTGTTTCATTAAATAAGTCAGGATAGAGAAAAAATAAATTGTTGTTTATTTTTCTACATCCTACCAAGATCAATACATTTTGATGCAGAAAACACATTTTGAAAAAGTTTAAAACATGATTTGTGTCCGTTTAAAGAATATTTGAAAGCATATATTATTTCAAACATACTAACAATAATAACATACTAATATATTATTTCAAACATACTAATACTAACACACGGCACGCAAATATATATATTAATAATTTAGGAAATTGAAGTTTCTCCCACCAGCCATTGATTCCAACTCTTAAATGAATGGGTAGGACTCACAGCTGCTGAGTCCATTGATCAGCCAGGTAATTAGCAGTTATGATCAATAACCTGTGGGTTTCACCCATATATTTGTTTTAAAGGTTGAAATGAATGAGTAGCTGGACAAGCTCCTCTGGCCTCACCTGTTACACATTTAACAGAAAGCTTTTAATTGATTTGCTTGATTCTAAAACATCCATCTGCAGTTTTGCTGCTGCTTTGTTGTTCAGTAAGGTCCAACTCTCCGTGACTCTATGGACCTCAGCACACCAGGTACAATAATGTATCCGGTTATGCTTATCCATAAGGTTATCTTGGCAAAAATACTGGAGAAGGTGTCAGCTCCTTCTCCAGTGGACCATGATTTTTCTGACCTCTCTGCCCATCTTGGATGACCCTGTTACGGTACAAAGACCTATATGTCCCAGCATTTGGGTAGTGTGCGCTGGGCAGCCTGGATAGTAAGTCTGACGATCTTTACTACCAGCATGTCCTTTGGTAAATAATACATCTTTACTCAAGTTGTGATGAAAATTAAGAACACTTTATTGAATTGGATCAGCTTATATAAAACCTTGCCCAACATATTACAGGGAGTGGCTACATTTAGCCAAACCCCCATCCCCCCTGGGCCAATGGAGTAACTCTTACAATCAGTTAATTACCTCTGTCTAATCAGACGGCGCTAATCCGTGGGAACTTAGTCTCCGCCCCCGGGTCCGCCTTTATTCTTTCTTGCACAGATAGGAGAAGGGAGAACATGTATTTCTCTCTCTCTCTGCCCCTGGTTCTGGGGCAGGGAAACCCTGTAGACAGGCCATATAGTTGGTGCCTATATGTCTGACCTACTGCTGTGCATGTTAGATAACCTTTGCCCCCTAACCATCTGGCAACAGTGACTTCCTGCTCATAGATGGGGCTGGTACTAATCTGTAACACATTTTCATATTTGTCCCCATAACTCACCGGTCATGCCACATTGAGGTACACAAGCCCCTTCACCACAACAAGATAGCGATCCAGAAGTGTTGCTGCTAATACCTTCAAGTAATTAATATTAACTTCAATTCCTTTCTATGTTCATTGTCCCTTTTAATGCCCACCCCCCATAATGCCCTAACAACAGGAGTTAGAATGAATTAGATAGATGTTGCTCACTAGTAAAATTCATATTCATTATTAATCTATCTTTCATAAATCAGCTTCCCAGGCTCAAGCCTAGTTGCTTGTCTCACCTTCTATGAGGTTCTGGTTGAATGCCAGATATACTAAGTAATAGATAAAGACCACCTTGTGTCTAACAGCAGTGTGGAGGGGGGCTTCAGCGGCTGGACAATTGTTACAGTGATTTAACATGGAAACAATCAGATTATTGGT
This sequence comes from Discoglossus pictus, assembly GCA_027410445.1. Taxonomy (NCBI): domain Eukaryota; kingdom Metazoa; phylum Chordata; class Amphibia; order Anura; family Alytidae; genus Discoglossus; species Discoglossus pictus. The sequence goes on along the minus strand of CM050172.1, from coordinate 100,447,652 downwards.
TCCGGCGTTGAGGCAGCATGGTCTGAAAGCCCTTTAGACTTGTGTCTAACAGCATGTGGGGAGGGGGGGGGGGGCGGTGGAGGGGGGACCTTCACTGGCTGGACAATTGTTACAATGGTTTAGCATGAAATCAATCGGCTTATTGGTCCTGTCTAGACATATACAGACTGATCTGAAAGCCCCTTATACTTGTGTCTCAAACCCCTCGATGGCCTTATAGGGAGTGAAGGCCGACTGGAGGCTGAGAAGCCGATATCTGAAAGTAAGTTTAATATTGGACATTGTTTTTAAATGATTGAATATTAATGTTATTAATGATCAATGGCTCCTGATAGGACATTACAATGGCGCCGAAAGCTTTTCTGTGGGCTTTTTCTATGTTAATGTCTTTACTTATTAGCAGGTTTGTTAAACCATTAATTAGGTTGTTTTGCTATTTCCGGTTTTACTTAACAGGACATCCTGCAGTTCATTCTGAACCAGAAGGAAGGGGTTAAAAGCCAGGTGTGAGGCGCTGGAGGACTCTGAAGATGTACCTGTTGGAAATGGACGCCATTGTGTCAAGAATATTTTATGACAGACCAGCCGGGGCGAGCTGTAAAATGATAGAGCATGTTCTTATTAAACCTATGATAGAAAATCATTACATCCGAAGAACATTCTGTACAGTCTTATAGATAAGTCCATCAACTCCAGAGACACCACTTCAAAGATGGGAAACTACTCTATCAACCTCAAATACAGAAGCACAACACCAACTCACTGAAGATTTTTTATGACAATTTCCAGATCACGTAACTGTGCAAACAAAAATAAAAAAAATCACGGAATCTATAAAAAAAAAAGTAATTTATAGAAAACCTATTGAAACAAAGATTTGTTTGCACTGATGTTTCTTTGGTTTTGCAGAAACTTTACATATAAACACAAGGGGTCTGTGTACTAATGGAAAGCTAAAATGTGGTCATTGCCAAGCAGGGTTTGTGCCAACATCTGCCTGCAGGTGGGTAATAATATATGGCATTTATTGTATCAGTTTAAGAAGATGATTTGGGCAAATTGCGTGTTTAGACATGGGCTGTGGATAAAGATGCCCCACATGACACCCCTCAGGGGCTTACCCTCTGTTCCTTATTTTCCAGTTCCAATATCTGTTCACCGCTCTCTTCCATCCTACACATCTCTTTCTCAGCAGTCACTTCCCCCTATCTTCCATCCTACACCTCCCTTCCTCGGCTGTAACTTCCCCCTCTCTTTCATCCTACACCATCCTACATCCCCCTTCCTCTACTGTCACTTTCACTTCTCTTCCATCCTACACCTCCCTTCCTCAGCAGTCACTTCCCCCTTTCTTCCTTCCTACATCTCCCTTCCTCATCTGTCACTTCCCCCTCTCTTCCATCCTACATCTCCCTTCCTCATCTGTCACTTCCCCCTCTCTTCCATCCTACATCTCCCTTCCTCAGCAGTCACTTCCCCCTTTCTTCCATCCTACATCTCCCTTCCTCATCTGTCACTTCCCCCACTCTTCCATCCTACACCTCCCTTCCTCAGAGGTCACTTCACCCACTTCTTACATCCTAAACCTCAATTCCTAAGCAGTCACTTCCCCCTCTCTTCCATCCTACATCTCCCTTCCTCATCTGTCACTTCCCCCTCTCTTCCATCCTACACCTCCCTTCCTCAGAGGTCACTTCCCCCACTTCTTCCATCCTATACCTCAATTCCTAAGCAGTCACTTCCCCCTCTCTTCCATCCTACATCTCCCTTCCTCAGCGGTCACTTCAACTCTCATTCATCCTACATTTCCCATCCTCAGCTGTCACTTTCCCCTCTTACATCCTACGCCTCTCTTCCTCAGCTATCACTTTCCATTACCCACCTCAGCCATTTCTACTGGGTCCTTCCTGGGTAAGGTGGATTTGTAGGTGAAAGAGTTAACCACAAAACAGTATCTATTATGGTCAATCCCTACAATAACTGCTTTGATCTATAATACAATGCTACTACCTCCAATTTGTCCAGTACTATAAAAGTCACACAAAACCTCCACTTGTCACAAGTGAAAATGCAGGCTTTGCATATAATTATAATGGAACTGATTACAAAGTGTTTAATCTGAATAATGCCACCTTATATGTATAAATAATAATAAACTTATATGCAAAGATATACAGTATAATCAAATATTACTAAAATAATAGGGCTAAACTTAGGAAGTTCTATACATTAGTTATAGTTACCAGGATGTCAAAGAGATGGATTTCCTGGTGAATAACATAGTGTGATTTGGGTATCCAATTCTACTATCAAGCGCAAATTCTCACCCTCCCACTCCTCATTTCTCATCCTCCTGCTACCACTCCCCATTTCTCACCCTCCCACCCCGTTTCTCATCATCCCACTCCCCGTTTCTCATCATCCCAATCACCATTTCTCATTCTCCTCCCCATTTATCATCCTTTCACTCCCACTTCCCATTTCTCCTCTCACTCTGCTCATTTCTTCCTCAAATTTCTCATTATTTATTCTTTCCTTTCCTCCATGTTCCACGTTTCCTCGTCTTGCCTTTTTCTCTATCCCCCCTTTCCAAGCCTTCCATTTCTGTTACTTCACATTTCCCATTTTTCTCTTTATTTCCTTTCTCCTCTCCTTTTTCACCTCACCCCTTCTTCCTCTTGGACATTATTGAGACCTTGTTCTGGAAGAGAGCGTAATTTGTTCTCAGTGCACACTGTGCCATGTTACCAATGTACCTGTGTCTGACACACATACACAACCATGTCCTGCATGATATATAACACGTGCCAATGTGCCACTCATGCCTCTGTGTATTGTCCTCATACTGTAATAGTGTAATGCCTTGTGACATCTAGTTAGTACTCAGCATGTGCAGTTACTAAAGACTGTAAATATCTGGCCTGTGCAAAGCACTTTACTAATAGGTGGTCTACGCATCCCAAATAAAATCTATTTTTTTATCTCACTTTTCCATTTCTAATATTTTTTAAGGGAAACAAAATAAAATATAGAATTTTATCATTATATAATTTAACAAAATGCACAATATATTATGGTTCATTTCTAAAGAAATGTAAGATACATATATTACACTTAAGGATTTCACACTATATAGCTATTGTTTCAAAATTCTTAAAGGGCCATTTACCTCGCTGTAAGTGCTCTTCGTGGTGTGAAAGAGCACAAGATTATATGTTAAAATTATCTATTTTTTTAATTACAGATCAACAGAAGAAAATCTAAAAAAAATTACATACAAGTCTATCCTGCCTACTAGCTGTTGCATGAGCAATAACAGATATCCGAGCGCTCAGTGAAGACAGTGATTTATAGCAGCTTTTTCATGGACTCTACACCAACCAGTTAACACATAACTGGCCTGCACAGTTTTGTTAAGGGTTTCTTTTTTTTCTTTTGATCTTTACACTGATACTCCTTAGCAGAGCACTGATGTTCATTGTTCAAATTCCAGAGAGGCAAGAGAGCAGAAGCCTGAATTTTCTGCCATAAGAAATTACAAGTTCTGTCCCCATCAAACTAGAAATATAAGCAGCCTTACCATTGACTTAAATGGGACACACCCCTGCAACCTGATTGGCTGCAGTAATGCAACAGCAAGTCGGCAGTCCATTATACATGTAAACACAGATTTTATTTTATTTCTCTGTGAAAAATGCAAAAAAAGTATTTAAACATGCTTTTAGGAGATCTTTACAGTAATGTGGTTCAAACTGTGATGAATTAAGTGGCCCTTTAAGAACAATTGATTTTAATATGTCAACCCAAAAATATAATTGTCAATACTAACTAAAACAAATATTGTGCCAAAAACAGATTAAATGTTATAACTTGACGTTTATTAAAAAAAAGCTAATTTTAGCTGATTCACTAGCTGTCACCTCATTGAGTCCTATCAGGCTAAACATATCTGTGCAGAGCCAAACCTTATTAATGTAATGTTAGGAGGAGCTCCCATTGTGGAACCAACAGCTCCAATATATTTATTTTGTTGTATGTCTAGAGCTACAACTCTATAATTTGTAGTCTGTCAAGCCATTTGAACACAGCATTTACTCTTAAAGACGCAGGAAGGGAGGTGAAACAAAATGTTGTATGAATTTTTACAAGTGGCTAAAACAGTCCCGGTCAGAACAAGGGAGTTAAAAGTATTTTCTCTGATAATAGTTGATGTAAAAACATGGGTAAATGGACCTGCATATGGCACAAGCAAATTTATTAGATAAGAATTATTTAACAAAATGTAAATTATTTTAAATACAGGTATTGAAATACTGTTTGTCAATAAAAGTGAGATTAAGGTAGATAATAATGTGTGGTGTTTGATTTTTGGAAGAATACCTTTAAGTGGGTATTAAAACACTCTTGCTTCTCATTATCTATGCTAAATGACAAAGCTGGATTATTTTGCGCATACAAGTGGGGTTATACATATTTGGTATCAATGTAGTCAGGAGATCCAGAGCTTTGTCTTTTCTCCCAAAGAGAAGTTCAGTCTTACCCTACAGTAGCACGTAGCTGCCTGCTAATGCTCCATCACTACCATAATCAATTCACTCAACTCTGTCTCTGTCCTGATTGGCTGTACAAAACACCCGCTTTTATAATCAACTAAGAACTTGCCCATCAAAAATGACGGGAATAAAATAGTAAGGCTGGCAATGCTGTTTGCCACACAATGTGAGGCTTTTGCTCCTCTGAGCACCTACGGGACTCTCAGGATCTGAGTACTGCATGAGCAGGATCTGAGTACTGCAGGGGCAGGAGCTTGGTACTGCAGGGGCAGGATCTGAGTACTGCAGGGGCACGAGCTCGGTACTGCAGGGGCAAGAGCTCGGTACTGCAGGGGCAGGAGCTCGGTACTGCAGGGGCAGGATCTGAGTACTACAGGGGCAGGAGCTCGGTACTGCAGGGGCAGGATCTGAGTACTGCAGGAGCAGGAGCTTGGTACTGCATCGGTGTAAGTGTTACTGTCACTGCGCCGTCGTGTATTTTCTAAGTGCCGCATGCCTGGCTTTGTTCAGCCTCGTTTTCATCCAATCACAGATTTTTTTACTTTTTTCATCCGCCATTTTTTTTCTTGCTTAGCCGATTTTGAATTGATGGAAAATGCCAAATATGCCTTAAATTTGCTTGCAATTTCGCTCACTCCCAGGCTTCCTGGGACCCTTGCAAGTCCTGCGTGCTTCAACTGATCGCTTTGCGAGGCTGGCAGTGCAATGAGCGCCTTAGGATCTGAGTACTGCAGGGGCAGGAGCTTGGTACTGCATGAGCAGGATCTGAGTACTGCAGGGGCAGGATCTGAGTACTGCATGAGCAGGATCTGAGTACTGCAGGGGCAGGAGCTTGGTACTGCAGGGGCAGGAGCTTGGTACTGCATGAGCAGGATCTGAGTACTGCAGGGGCAGGAGCTTGGTACTGCAGGGGCAGGATCTGAGTACTGCATGAGCAGGATCTGAGTACTGCAGGGGCAGGAGCTTGGTACTGCAGGGGCAGGAGCTTGGTACTGCAGGGGCAGGAGCTTGGTACTGCAGGGGCAGGATCTGAGTACTGCATGAGCAGGATCTGAGTACTGCAGGGGCAGGAGCTTGGTACTGCAGGGGCAGGATCTGAGTACTGCAGGGGCACGAGCTCGGTACTGCAGGGGCAGGAGCTCGGTACTGCAGGGGCAGGAGCTCGGTACTGCAGGGGCAGGATCTGAGTACTACAGGGGCAGGAGCTCGGTACTGCAGGGGCAGGATCTGAGTACTGCAGGAGCAGGAGCTTGGTACTGCAGGGGCAGGAGCTTGGTACTGCAGGGGCAGGAGCTCTGTACTACAGGGGCAGTAGCTCTGTACTACAGGGGCAGTAGCTCGGTACTACAGGGGCAGGAGCTCGGTACTACAGGGGCAGGATCTGAGTAGTGCAGGGGCAGGAGCTCGGTACTACAGGGGCAGGAGCTCAGTACTACAGGGGCTCACATGGTGATCATTCTCAGCCATATAAAATACTACACTAGAGTAAAAGTCTATAGTCCATCACATTATATGGGGACAGGAGCACAGTACTGCAGACCCGTATACAATACTTATTTGGAGTGAAGGTCTATAGGACCCTCTTGTCTCCTACATTAAGTAAGAAGCTGCCTGAAGGCACCAATGTCATCCAGAGTCTAAGCCCTGTCTGGAGCTGGCAAGATGAGGGTTTAGAGATGATTGTATTCACATACTTCAGAAATATATTTCTTCTCAGAATCCAGTAAGATCCACAGATTACATGAAGTGAAGAAAAATTTAGTAAAATTCACTGGAAAGTATACAAGAAAATGTATTCATTCTGAAGTTACTTGCGCGTTTGGGATTGCTGCCCCATATCTCTTTTTAATCTAGCTTTAAAGGAACTCTGTCACCCCAACAAGAAGTTGATTTAATTAAAATAACATTAAAATCTAACTATACATTGTACTAGCAGCTTTTCTTTATGTTTAATGATTTCTGAAATATTAAGAAGTGAATTTGCGGCTCCTGTATGTTAATGTGTAGCTTAGACTACTTGATAATGGTGGAAGAGAGGTCTAATCACCAGATAACATTGATGGTCTTTATTTTGGCCAATACAGAGACAGACAAGCAAACTGAAATCCTAATTAGCAAATCAAAGCAGCTAATTAATCTGCAGGAGCTGCTCATTTGCATATAAATGCTGTAACAACATGGAATTTCCCATGATTGATTCACTTTAGAAAAATCTAGACTAACACACCATATAGATAGTTTTCATGCTCTTTAAGAATAACCTAAAAAAAAAACTTGATTTTGGAGTGAGAGTCACTGTAACTGTCTATACCTAGTGGTTATAACCAGTGTTTGCGCTCGCTTGGCTGATGGAGCACAATTAGATAAGAGGTCACTTGCAGGTAAGTGGTGGACACACAGCAGGACCTAGCTAAATCAATAAGCTGACATTTAGGCCACATAGACTGCTTCACTTTTCAGACGTGATTAACTTGGGCTGCTCTGGTGGATACACTGTAACAAGTGTTGGTATTTATATATATATATATATATATATATATATATATATATATAATGCAGAAGTAATCGGGCTTTATATAAATACAATGCGACACTGACTGACATTTACATACAATATACAATTTAGATAAACGTCTGGCTTTTGTTACCAGAATTGGATTCTGTATAACAAGCACACTCTCCTATTGCTAATGCCTGTAAGTAGTGTGTCTCCATTGTTCTTATACTCATCTTTTCCTGGATGTGTCTGTAATATACCTCTACCTCTGTCCTCGAAGCTATACATATCCAGGTCATGAATTCTTTCCTTATAAGTTTGGTATTTTAGATCCGTGGTTCTCTAGCTTTTTGATCTGGGTCCTTCCCATGCTCTTGGGGACCAGCTTGTTCCCTTCACACACACATTGGAACTAGCTTGTTATCTTCACACACTCATGGGGATCAGTTTGTTATCTTCCCATGCCTGAGGACCTCTTGTTACCGTCTCATGCTCACGGGGACCAGCTTGTTACCGTCCTATGCTCACGGGGACCAGCTTGTTACCGTCCCATGCTCATGGGGACCAGCTTGTTACCGTCCTACACTCATAGGGACCAGCTTGTTACCTTTCCATGCTCAAGGGGACCAGCTTGTTACCATCCTACTCTCATAGGGACCAGCTTGTTACCATCCTACACTCATAGGGACCAGCTTGTTACCTTTTCAAGCGCATAGGGACCAGCTTGTTACCTTCCCATGCTCATGGGGACCAGCTTGTTACCTTCCCATGTGCATAGGGACCAGCTTGTTACCATCCTACGCTCATAGGGACATGTTTGTTACCTTTCCAAGCGCATAGGGACCAGCTTGTTACCTAACCATGCTCATGGGGACCAGCTTGTTACCTTCCCATGCTCATGGGGACCAGCTTGTTACCTTCCCAAGCTCATGGGGACCAGCTTGTTACCTTCCCATGTGCATAGGGACCAGCTTGTTACCTTCCCATGTGCATAGGGACCAGCTTGTTACCTTCCCATGCTCATGGGGACCAGCTTGTTACCTTCCCATGTGCATAGGGACCAGCTTGTTTCCTTCCCATGTGCATAGGGACCAGCTTGTTACCATCCTATGCTCATAGGGACATGCTTGTTACCTTTTCAAGTGCATAGGGACCAGCTTGTTACCTTCCCATGCTCATAGGGACCAGCTTGTTACCATCCTACGCTCATAGGGACATGCTTGTTACCTTCCTAAGCGCATGGGGACCAACTTGTTACCTTCCTATGCTCATAGGGACCAGCTTGTTACCGTCCAATGCTCATAGGGACCAACTTGTTACCTTCTCATGCTCATGGGGACCATCGCTTGGTTGGTAGCCAAGAGCTGCTTACAATAGGTTTTGTATAATAACTTCTTCTATATTACATATTCATATGACACTTCTATGTTTATTATTGGCATTTTAATGTATCACACACCTTTAGGTTCATGTTTGTTCCAAAACGCAGTGACTTTTTTATTAATGACTTTGGTCTCCTTCAGATCTCTTTGCCACTGACGTAATTCTTGGACTTCAGGATCACAGCGCACCTAGAGAGGAACAAGATGGGACTGTAAAAATCAATGGGCAGAGCTAGGAATGATCATAACATGTATTTGGGATCTTCACAAGTTACTATTAAAATAATAATATTGCTAAAAATCACAATCATTATTAAGACAACAACTATTAATTATAATTATTTTAGGTACTGATTTCTCACTCCAATTAGCAGAGTCACTAAAAGTCTAGCTGATGAAAAACATCTTATAATCCTAAGCAACAAATTGTGTATGTGGGACATATTATATGAATCCAACCAACTACGACAAATTCATCATATTCAGTGAAAGCACCTAATAATTATACCAAATGGCTGAAATATTATCATAAAACATAGAGAAAAAAGAAAAAAGGCCACTCTTACAGTAGATTGTCCCAATGTGCTCACAAAGTGTAGGCTCTAATTACACAATACTATGTTGAGAATAAAACTTAACCTTTATTTATTCATTTAAAAAAAGACCATATATACTAATAGGGTACTCAAGTTAAAATAACACAAACATTATAAAACAACAACTGGAGTCTATGACTTAAAGTAATTTATGGTCATGCATATTGCAAGGAGTCCTCTAAGCAACAAAAATGTTCCTGGGCTCTAAGAGGTAAATACAAGGTATACTCATTTGGGGCACTCCTCTCAGTATATGAGGATCAATACTATATACCTTGTTTAAGTTCATGTATAATAAGTTGTGTCAATGACAATATTAGGTCCATAGATCTGTATAGTGAAGTTCCCTATAGTTAGCCAAAGTACAACTTGGAGGACCTGCTATTTATTCTCTAACTGATCTCAAAAAATATAATAATCTGTCTACTCTATATAATAGTTACCCTGCACTGTGTAAAACACAAACAGCATTCACGGTGCAATACCGCCAAGTACATAGATCACCAGTGTTAGACGTCATCACAGGAAGCCGTATGCATCACCTCTAAGAGGTAAATACAAGGTATACTCACTGGGGCAGTCATCTTAGTATATGAGGAACAATACTGGATACCTTGTATAAGTTCATGTATAATAAGTTGTGTCAATGACAATCTATACTTGAATATTAGGTCCCTAGTTCTGTATTGCGGAGTTCCCTATAGTTAGCTAAAGTAAAACTTGGAGGACCCATGATTTATCCTCTAACTGATCTAAAAAAATATAATAATCTGTCTACTCTATATAATAGTTACCCTGCACTGTGTAAAACACAAATAGCATTCACGGTTCAATACCGCCAAGTACATAGATAACCAGTGTTAGACGTAATCACAGGAAGCCATATGCACCACCTGACGCACGTTTCGCGTAATCGCTTCTACGGAGGCTGAATAGGATAAAAAAGGTTAGGGCTATAAAAAGTGTCTCAAATATTCACTTGCGTCTGACAATACAGTGGCTGATTGTGGCCAAAAAGTAAAAAGTCTGTGGTAAATCGCTAGCAGATAGCTTACTACAACAAACAGGATTAACCCTCCATTACTCCTACAATCATTAGTCCCAAAAACAGACAGGAGGTAGGATGAAGATAACGGTTTCATAAGGTAGGAGCATGTTATGACAGTTACACTAGCCCAAACAGTGCAAAAAGAGAAAGACAGTATATTGCAGTTAAATCTCATCCAGAGATTACCGAACTAATCTCTATTGCGCCATTAAGGTGAATCTATCACATTGTAAATGTTATAGTTACATTGCCTAAATATTCATAATCCTATCATAGGCATATCAAACTCTATAATAGATGATTAACTGTCTGCTCCAAATTAAATTATCTGAGGATAAGGGCAGCTCCAATATGCCACACATCTGTGTTCACATTTAAATGTCTAAAACAAGTGAAAAAAAAAACTCCATAAAACTGTTGTTTTATGACGTTTGTGTAATTTTAACTTGAGTACCCTATAAATATATATAGCTTTTTTTTTAAATGAGTAAATAAAGGTTACGTTTTATTCTCAACATAGTCTTGTGGAATTAGAGCCTACACTTCGTGAGAACATTGGGACCATCTACCATAAGAGTGGCCTTTTTTCTTTTCTCTCTTTGAAAAACACCTAATGGCTCCTTCTAAATATGCCCAAGAAATTGGCACCTGTGACTGGCACAGCAAACCCATAAGAACGTCATAGCCTATAAACAAGAGGTTGTGTGTAAATTGAATAAAACATATTGTAAGATAAGAGGTCACATGAAACCTAAGAATAATAACAATAATAATAATATTCTACAATGATGAATGGTTAGACATGTTTACATACATATGAAGGTGCCTTGTACGTATGTATTTGAACACGAGAAGATGAGGGACCTACTCTCATAAGATCTTACAATATAAGAAGTAATAGGGTACAGCAGCATGAGGTGAAGAGGCTGCTGCTGGTAAAATTCATATTATCTCTACTAATGTCCTCATGCTCAGGATTTACATAGGTGCTAATTAGCTGGTTACATGTTACAAACGTGGAGTGTTTTCCAAACTACAGTGGTCCTTTAAGCTAGTATCTATTTCATACAAAGAATAAGATGGTGATCGTAGTTCCAAGACAAGAAGACTGGCCAGTCCCCTAGATAATCCCCGGCACGCTTTGCTATGACTGCGAGGCATCCAGCGCTCTTATATAAAGCTTGTTGTCATACATTGCTCATTGACCTGAACACATCTGATTATTTGTGCTCTGCTGGATTCCTGCGTAACTCAGCCCAATGTGATCCCCTAACAGCAAATACATTAGCATGGAAAGACGGCTAATTATAGAACTTCACATTTCTGGCCTCGTTTTATAGGACTCGGAGCATTTGTTACATTATTTAACAGTAAGTAAAGTCAGAGATGTGTCTATGAGTCTGGGCAGGAAGATGCAACACAGAGGTTCTTATTATTATCCTTTATTTGTAAAAATTTAAACACTAGTAACGTGCCGGTCATAAATGACGGAATCATATAATTGTATCTGCAATTGTCTGTGCTGTCTCTCTCTGTGCGCTCTCTCACTGCGTATTCTCTCTCTCTCTGTGTTCTCACTTTCTCTGTGCGCTGTCTTTCTGAACGCGCTCCCTCTCTCTCTGTGTGCTCTCCTGTCTCTCTCTGTACTGTGTGTTTCTCTCTATCTCTGCCCTGTCTCTCTCGCTCTCTTATGTCTCAATCTCTCTCTCCTTTCCCTCTCTCCTGTCTCTCTCTCTTGAACACTATGAGCCTCATTCAATTGAGGCTTTCGGGAGATCCGGGCTCGCTAATGGAGCCCCCAAGTTACTTTGCTATTCAATTGGCTTCACTTTGCGGGCTCCGATCTAGTTACAGGTTCTGGGCAGTGAATCATTATGATCCATTGCGATTTGTAAAATCGCAAGTTAATGCCCCCCCAAGCCTTTGATCTTTCACTTTTGCAAGAGTTGTGAACGCTAAAATCGCAATGAGGACTTGCAGAGAGCTTAATGACATGTACGGAGCACTGTAAATGCAAATAACAACACACTACTGTACTTTTATTAAAAGGGGAAGTGATGTTAGGTCTTAGAATGAATAGCACAACATTCTCAAGCCCGCAAATCGGCCCCAAAAAGTACTTTATTTCATGTTTAATTTCCGTGTCAGATCGATACTGGCAATCAATGTGTTAATACATATAAAAGAACTCGCATGTAATAGAATATCATATTTACGGCTTTATCAATATTGCATTATATCTGGAATGTGGGTCCTATCGTAACTCATAATACAAGCCTGTATGACTTCAATGAAAAATGGAGGTGGGTCCATTTTTCAGTGAAGTCCTACGGGCTTAAACATGATCTCTGACGCAAGGCCGTAACTCGTGGTTAGAAATAGCCAATGTAATGTGGATCTGATCGTGACTCGTGGTTCAAGGCCGTAGGACTTCAATGAAAAATGGAGGTCATACGGACTTGAACCACAAGTCACTATCGGAACCACATTACATTGGCTGTTTCTAACCGCGAGTTACGGCCTTGTGTCAGCGATCATGTTCAAGCTTGCAAATGCTATTCTCAATAGCATGGTTTGCAATGTGCGATATCGGGCCGGGACTTGCGAGCCCGGCCAATTGAATAGCACCATAAGTTGCGGACACTGCGGGCTTGCAACAGGCCCGCAGACATATGTCCTACTCGGATCGAGTTGCGGCCTTCAAATTGAATGAGGCTCTATGTATTTAAGAAAGCACACTGGACAAGTACAGAAGTTTCTACCAAGAGATTCAGTATAAACAGCTATAGCAGGAAACACGTCACATGACAACGTGCTCATTCAAACTGATATATGTTATCATATGACACATGGGCTACGGGGAGCTGGAGAGGTTACACAGTGAGTGTCCCGAATCACATGGCACTAAAGCGCTGTACTTTATTCTGAAGCCAAGGATCTAGATCAACATCGAAAATACTTTGACTCCCACCATTACCCTCTACAGATAGATAGTACAATGCGTTACGTGACGTAAGCTTGTATCAATGTAAGTGCTTTGTCACCGGTCACACCCTGTAATGGCGCATGAGGCTATTTTATATAACACAAATGTGCAATAATCATCAGTATAACTGCCTGGTTATGATTCGCTATAAATATCGGGACCTTGTCACGCGGCGCTGACTTCTTCATTGGACGTGATTGTGTCAGGTGCTACGTCTATCTTGCTGTCCTGCTGAGCCGACTGATTTGGTGGGGTTCCTCAGCCTTACATTTTGCTGTATGATTATTATTAGATTTGTGTTATTGAGATGTCAGGATTGGATACACCGCACGCCAAAGGTAGGTGGGAGTTGTGAATCCTCACCACATTAGTACAGAAATGACCCAGAGAAAACAATGTAGCACGGCCAGAATACAGCTGTGAGTCATATCTGTGTCAGTTCAAGGGACACACACAATAAGCTATACATAAAAATATAGGTAGGAACTAGAATTTATAAATTGAATGTTACTAAAAAAAATATTTTAATAAAGTAGAAGAAGAGTTTCAGAAACTCTGATCACAAGACGTCACTTGTTTATATATCATTTTATTGCAAGATATATAAGTATTATCCGGTATGTGGGATATTTGTGTGGTTTACTGCAGTTATTTATTTTATAAGATTTGTGCAGCTCCCACTGGCGCTTTTCGCACTCCATACACTTATCTAGGGTACTCATCCCTTATTATTATAATTATATTATGTAAGAAAATGAAGATCAATGCAGCACAGACATTTGCCTTAGTCTATTGAAGGGATCGGCAGAGGCAGAGATGGATAGGTGAGGTAATTGAAGCAATGAACATGAGCTTGAGGGAGCTTGGATGTGTCTGGCAAGTTTCGGTCAGTAGGGTCACAGAGCTGGACACAACTGAACAACAAAAAAACAGTGAAATTAAAGAAACCTAGGCGTCTGATTGGACCTAAGGAGAACATGCTATCCACAAGGATCTCTGCCCCTCTGTGACAATCCCTTCCTGGCTGATTTTAATGTCATTTTTCTACCCCACGCACCACTCATTGGTTATGCAGAAATAAACTGCGGTAAAGGTTAAAATAGGCAACTAGTTTATTACTTTTATACACAATTCTGCTGCTGTGGAATCCAGTCATCAATTTCCTGAGATGGGAAGAAACTTTAAATACACAGAATTTTTGTATTTGCAGAATGGAAATATGGCATCTGCAACTGCCAGTGAATTCAGTTAACAAGGACACACGCAGTTGAGACAGAAGCTGCAGGAAGCACACTTACTAAAAATGGAAGCTTTTAGTAAAGAATAATTGCATCTAAATGTGTAAATGCTGTTATCAGGTTTTGTAATTCAGATGACCGGATAGAAACCCCTGACCGACGGGCTCCGTCTATTATAATTATTCCTGAAATGGACCCAAGAAATACAGTAAAGTGATGATATGGTAGCGACAGCTACTGTGAGGAGGCAGAGAGTATCCGACCGGGACCCCACAATAAATACATATAAATATGGGGCGAGGACTGGAGGGATGGACAGGGTGGGCCGGATGGGCAGAACGGGCTCTGGATAAAAGCTGCTTTGTATGAAATAAGATCCTGAACAACAATAAATTCATTACAAAACATCTCGTTATTGAGTCAATAAAATCCTGTCTCAAGACTCCTGAGGATTCATCTTCACGTCCGCTAAGACAGATTTGTATGCGAAGGAGCTCAGTTAGGAACATACCGGGGCAGATCCACTAAACTACTGAAGGGGCTGCACAGGGGACTTCTTATTTGGGATGTCCCAGGCAGACTCCTCGGGTGCATCCCCTGAAATATAGACTCATATAGATATGGGTTAATTAGACAAGAAATAGACTTTATATAAAAGTATTAAAATGTATATATATATATGTATATCAATAACAATGTGTGTGTACAATATCCATTGGTCAGAAATCCCAAACATTGCATTTATTGAAACTCTGCATATGTATATACAGTCAGGTCCATAAATATTGGGACATCAACACAATTTTAATATTTTTGGCTCTATACACCACCACAATGGATCTGAAATGAAACGAACAAGATGTGCTTTAACTGCAGACTTTCAGCTTTAATTTGAGGGTATTTACATCCAAATCAGGTGAACGGTGTAGGAATTACAACAGTTTGTATATGTGCCTCCCACTTTTTAAGGGACCAAAAGTAATGGGACAGATTAACAGTCATAAATTAAACTTTGACTTTTTAATACTTGGTTGCAAATCCTGTGCAGTCAATTACAGCCTGAAGTCTGGAACGCATAGACATCACCAGACGCTGGGTTTCATCCCTGGTGATGCTCTGCCAGACCTCTATTGCAACTGTCTTCAGTTCCTGTTTGTTCTTGGGGCATTTTCTCTTCAGTTTTTTCTTCAGCAAGTGAAATGCAGGCTCAATCGGATTCAGATCAGGTGATTGACTTGGCCATTACACAATATTCCACTTATTTCCCTTAAAAAACTCTTTTGTTGCTTTTGCAGTAAGCTTCGGGTCATTGTCCATCTGCACTGTGAAGCGCCGTCCAATGAGTTCTGAAGCATTTGGCTGAATATGAGCAGATAATATTGCCCAAAACACTTCAGATTTCATCCTGCTGCTTTTGTCAGCAGTCACATTATCAATAAATACAAGAGAACCAGTTCCATTGGCAGCCATACATGCCCACGCCATGACACTACCACCACCATGCTTCACTGATGAGGTGGTATGCTTTGGATCATGAGCAGTTCCTTTCCGTCTCCATACTCTTCTCTTCCCATCACTCTGGTACAAGTTGATCTTAGTCTCATCTGTCCATAGGATGTTGTTCCAGAACTGTGAAGGCTTTTATAGATGTTGTTTGGCAAACTCTAATCTTGCCTTCCTGTTTTTGAGGCTCACCAATGGTTTACATCTTGTGGTAAAACCCTCTGTATTTACTCTGGTGAAGTCTTCTCTTGATTGTTGACTTCGTCACACATAAACCTACCTCCTGGAGAGTGTTCTTGATCTGGCCAACTGTTGTGAAGGGTGTTTTCTTCACCAGGGAAATAATTCTTCAGTCATCCACCACAGTTGTTTTCCGTGGTCTTCCGGGTCTTTTGGTGTTGCTGAGCTCACCGGTGCGTTCTTTCTTTTTAAGGATGTTCCAAACAGTTGATTTGGCCACACTAATGTTTTTGCTATCTCTCTGATGGGTTTGTTTTTTCAGCCTAATGATGGCTTGCTTCACTGATAGTGACAGCTCTTTGGGTCGCATATTGAGAGTTAACAGCAACAAATGCAAATAGCACACTTGAAATGAACACTGGAGCTTGTATCTGCTCTTTGTAAATGGGATAATGAGGGAATAACACACACCTGGCCATGGAACAGCTGAGCAGCCAATTGTCCCATTACTTTTGGTCCCTTAAAAAGTGGGAGGCACATATACAAACTGTTGTAATTCCTACACCGTTCACCTGATTTTGGATGTAAATACCCTCAAATTAAAGCTGAAAGTCTCCAGTTACAGCACATCTTGTTAGTTTCATTTCAAATCCATTGTGGTGGTGTATAGAGCCAAAAAGGTTATAATTATGTCGATGTCCCAATATTTATGGACCTGCATTACAATCCTGTATCACTACAGTACAATCCTGTATCACTGCAGTACAATCATGTATCACTGCAATACAATCCTGTATCACTACAGTACAATCCTGTATCACTACAGTACAATCCAGTATCACTACAGTACAATCCTGTATCACTACAGTACAATCCTGTATCACTACAGTACAGTCCCGTATCACTACAGTACAATCCTGTATCACTGCAGTACAATCATGTATCACTGCAATACAATCCTGTATCACTACAGTACAATCCTGTATCACTGCAGTACAATCCTATATCACTACAGTACAGTCCCGTATCACTACAGTACAATCTTGTATCACTGCAGTACAATCCTGTATCACTACAGTGCAATCCTGTATCACTGCAGTACAATCCTGTATCACTACAGTACAGTCCCGTATCATTACAGTACAATCCTGTATCACTGCAGTACAATCCTGTATCACTGCAGTACAATCCCGTATCATTACAGTACAATCCTGTATCACTGCAGTACAATCCTGTATCACTGCAGTACAATCCTGTATCACTACAGTACAATCCTGTATCACTACAGTACAGTCCCGTATCACTACAGTACAATCCTGTATCACTGCAGTACAGTCCTGTATCACTACAGTACAATCCTGTATCACTACAGTACAATCCTGTATCACTGCAGTACAATCCCGTATCACTACAGTACAATCCTGTATCACTGCAGTACAATCCTGTATCACTGCAGTACAATCCTGTATCACTGCAGTACAATCATGTATCACTACAGTACAATCCTGTATCACTACAGTACAATCCTGTATCACTGCAGTACAATCCTGTATCACTACAGTACAATCATGTATCACTACAGTACAATCCTGTATCACTACAGTACAATCCCGTATCACTACAGTACAATCATGTATCACTACAGTGCAATCCTGTATCACTGCACTACAGTCCTGTATCACTACAGTACAATCCTGTATCACTGCAGTACAGTCCTGTATCACTACAGTACAATCCTGTATCACTGCAGTACAATCCTGTATCACTACAGTACAATCCTGTATCACTGCAGTACAATCCTGTATCACTACAGTACAATCCTGTATCACTACAGTACAATCCTGTATCACTACAGTACAATCCTGTATCACTACGGAACAGTCCTGTATCACTACAGTACAATCCTGTATCACTGCAGTACAATCCTGTATTACTAAATTACAATCCTGTATCACTGCAGTACAATCCTGTATCACTACAGTACAATCCTGTATCACTGCAGTACAATCCTGTATCACTACAGTACAATCCTGTATCACTACAGTACAATCCTGTATCACTACAGTACAATCATGTATCACTGCAGTACAATCCTGTATCACTAGAGTACAATCCTGTATCACTGCAGTACAATCCTGTATCACTGCAGTACAATCCTGTATCACTACAGTACAGTCCTGTATCACTACAGTACAATCCTGTATCAGTGCAGTACAATCCTGTACTACAGTACAATCCCGTATCACTGCAGTACAGTCCTGTATCACTGCAGTACAGTCCTGTATCACTGCAGTACAGTCCTGTATCACTGCAGTACAATCCTGTATCACTACAGCACAATCCTGTATCACTGCAGTACAATCCTGTGTCACTAGAGTACAATCCCGTATCACTACAGTACAATCCTGTATCACTACAGTACAATCATGTATCACTGCAGTACAATCCTGTATCACTAGAGTACAATCCTGTATCACTACAGTACAATCCTGTATCACTACAGTACAATCATGTATCACTGCAGTACAATCCTGTATCACTAGAGTACAATCCTGTATCACTACAGTACAATCCTGTATCACTGCTGTACAATCCTGTATCACTACAGTACAGTCCAGTATCACTACAGTACAATCCTGTATCAGTGCAGTACAATCCTGTACTACAGTACAATCCCGTATCACTGCAGTACAGTCCTGTATCACTGCAGTACAGTCCTGTATCACTGCAGTACAGTCCTGTATCACTGCAGTACAATCCTGTATCACTACAGCACAATCCTGTATCACTGCAGTACAATCCTGTATCACTGCAGTACAATCCTGTATCACTAGAGTACAGTCTTGTATAACTACAGTACAATCCTGTATCACTACAGTACAATCCTGTATCACTGCAGTACAGTCCAGTATCACTACAGTACAATCCTGTATCACTGCAGTACAATCCTGTGTCACTACAGTACAATCCAGTATCACTGCAGTACAATCCTGTATCACTACAGTACAATCCAGTATCACAGCAGTACAATCCTGTATCACTACAGTACAATCCTGTATCACTACAGTACAATCCTGTATCAATACAGTACAATCCTGTATCACTACAGTACAATCCTGTATCACTACAGTACAATCCAGTATCACTGCAGTACAATCCAGTATCACTACAGTACAATCCTGTATCACTACAGTACAATCCTGTATCACTACAGTACAATCCTGTATCACTGCAGTACAATCCTGTATCACTGCAGTACAATACAGTATCACTACAGTACAATCCTGTATCACTACAGTACAATCCAGTATCACTGCAGTACAATCCAGTATCACTACAGTACAATCCTGTATCACTACAGTACAATCCTGTATCACTACAGTACAATCCTGTATCACTACAGTACAATCCTGTATCACTGCAGTACAATCCTGTATCACTACAGTACAATCCTGTATCACTACAGTACAATCCTGTATCACTGCAGTACAGTCCTGTATCACTACAGTACAATCCTGTATCACTAAAGTACAATCCTGTATCACTGCAGTACAATCCTGTACTACAGTACAATCCTGTATCACTACAGTACAGTCCTGTATCACTGCAGTACAATCCTGTATCACTACAGTACAATCCTGTATCACTACAGTACAATCCAGTATCACTGCAGTACAATCCAGTATCACTACAGTACAATCCTGTATCACTACAGTACAATCCTGTATCACTACAGTACAATCCTGTATCACTGCAGTACAATCCTGTGTCACTGCAGTACAATCCCGTATCACTGCAGTACAATCCCGTATCACTACAGTACAATCCGGTATCACTGCAGTACAATCCTGTATCACTGCAGTACAATCCCGTATCACTACAGTACAATCCTGTATCACTACAGTACAATCCTATATCACTGCAGTACAATCCAGTATCACTGCAGTACAATCCTGTATCACTACAGTACAGTCCTGTATCACTACAGTACAATCCAGTATCACTACAGTACAATCCTGTATCACTGCATTACAATCCCGTATCACTGCAGAACAATCCCGTATCACTGCAGAACAATCCCGTATCACTGCAGAACAATCCCGTATCACTGCAGAACAATCCCGTATCACTGCAGAACAATCCTGTATCACTGCAGTACAATCCTGTATCACTGCAGTACAGTCCCGTATCACTACAGTACAGCCCTGTATCACTACAGTACAAACCTGTATAACTACAGTACAATCCTGTATCACTACAGTACAGTCCTGTATCACTGCAGTACAGTCCTGTATCACTGCAGTACAGTCCTGTATCACTGCAGTACAATCCTGTATCACTACAGTACAATCCTGTATCACTACAGTACAATCCTGTATCATTGCAGTACAATCCTGTATCACTACAGTACAATCCTGTATCACTTCAGTACAATCCTGTATCACTACAGTACAATCCTGTATCACTGCAGTACAATCCTGTATCACTACAGTACAATCCTGTATCACTACAGTACAATCCTGTATCACTGCAGTACAATCCTGTATCACTACAGTACAATCCTGTATCACTACAGTACAATCCTGTATCACTACAGTACAATCCAGTATCACTACAGTACAATCCTGTATCACTACAGTACAATCCAGTATCACTACAGTACAATCCTGTATCACTGCAGTACAATCCTGTATCACTGCAGTACAATCCTGTATCACTACAGTACAATCCTGTATCACTACAGTACAATCCTGTATCACTACGGTACAATCCAGTATCACAGCAGTACAATCCCGTATCACTACAGTACAGTCCTGTACCACTACAGTACAATCCTGTATCACTGCAGTACAATCCTGTATCACTGCAGTACAATCCTGTATCACTACAGTACAACCCTGTATCACTACAGTACAATCCTGTATCACTACAGTACAATCCTGTATCACTGCAGTACAATCCTGTATCACTGCAGTACAATCCTGTATCACTACAGTACAATCCAGTATCACTGCAGTACAATCCAGTATCACTGCAGTACAATCCTGTATCACTACAGTACAATCCTGTATCACTACAGTACAATCCTGTATCACTACAGTACAATCCCGTATCACTACAGTACAATCCTGTATCACTGCAGTACAGTCCTGTATCACTACGGTACAATCCTGTATCACTAGAGTACAATCCTGTATCACTACAGTACAATCCAATATCACTACAGTACAATCCTGTATCACTGCAGTACAATCCTGTATCACTGCAGTACAATCCTGTATCACTACAGTACAATCCCGTATCACTACAGTACAATCCTGTATCACTACAGTACAATCCTGTATCACTACAGTACAATCCTGTATCACTAGAGTACAATCCTGTATCACTACAGTACAATCCTGTATCACTAGAGTACAATCCTGTATCACTACAGTACAATCCTGTATCACTAGAGTACAATCCAGTATCACTACAGTACAATCCTGTATCACTACAGTACAATCCTGTATCATTACAGTACAATCCTGTATCACTGCAGTACAATCCCGTATCATTGCAGTACAATCCTGTATCACTAGAGTACAATCCTGTATCACTAGAGTACAATCCCGTATCACTACAGTACAATCCTGTATCACTGCAGTACAGTCCTGTATCACTACAGTACAATCCTGTATCACTGCAGTACAGTCCTGTATCACTACAGTACAATCCTGTATCACTGCAGTACAATCCTGTATCACTACAGTACAATCCTGTATCACTACAGTACAATCCTGTATCACTACAGTACAATCCTGTATCACTACAGTACAATCCTGTATCACTGCAGTACAGTCCTGTATCACTACAGTACAATCCTGTATCACTGCAGTACAATCCTGTATCACTACAGTACAATCCTGTATCACTGCAGTACAATCCTGTATCACTACAGTACAATCCAGTATCACAGCAGTACAATCCTGTATCACTACAGTACAGTCCTGTATCACTACAGTACAATCATGTATCACTGCAGTACAATCCTGTATCACTGCAGTACAATCCTGTATCACTACAGTACAATCCTGTATCACTGCAGTACAATCCTGTATCACTACAGTACAATCATGTATCACTGCAGTACAATCCTGTATCACTGCAGTACAATCCTGTATCACTACAGTACAATCATGTATCACTACAGTACAATCCCGTATCACTGCAGTACAATCCCGTATCACTGCAGTACAATCCTGTATCACTACAGTACAATCCTGTATCACTACAGTACAATCCTGTATCACTGCAGTACAGTCCTGTATCACTACAGTACAATCCTGTATCACTGCAGTACAATCCTGTATCACTACAGTACAATCCTGTATCACTACAGTGCAATCCTGTATCACTGCACTACAGTCCTGTATCACTACAGTACAATCATGTATCACTACAGTACAATCCCGTATCACTACAGTACAATCCTGTATCACTGCAGTACAATCCTGTATCACTGCAGTACAATCATGTATCACTACAGTACAGTCCCGTATCACTACAGTACAATCCTGTATCACTGCAGTACAATCCTGTATCACTGCAGTACAATCCCGTATCATTACAGTACAATCCTGTATCACTGCAGTACAATCCTGTATCACTGCAGTACAATCCTGTATCACTACAGTACAATCCCGTATCACTACAGTACAGTCCCGTATCACTACAGTGCAATCCTGTATCACTGCAGTACAATCCCCTATCACTACAGTACAATCCTGTATCACTGCAGTACAATCCTGTATCACTGCAGTACAATCATGTATCACTACAGTACAATCCTGTATCACTGCAGTACAGTCCTGTATCACTACAGTACAGTCCTGTATCACTGCAGTACAATCCTGAATAATTACAGTACAATCCTGTATCACTACAGTACAATCCTGTATAATTACAGTACAATCCTGTATCACTTCAGTACAATCCTGTATCACTACAGTACAATCCCGTATCACTGCACTACAGTCCTGTATCACTACAGTACAATCCTGTATCACTGCAGTACAGTCCTGTATCACTACAGTACAATCCTGTATCACTGCAGTACAGTCCTGTATCACTACAGTACAATCCTGTATCACTGCACTACAGTCCTGTATCACTACAGTACAATCCTGTATCACTGCAGTACAGTCCTGTATCACTACAGTACAATCCTGTATCACTGCAGTACAATCCTGTATCACTACAGTACAATCCTGTATCACTGCAGTACAATCCTGTATCACTACAGTACAATCCTGTATCACTACAGTACAATCCTGTATCACTACGGAACAGTCCTGTATCACTACAGTACAATCCTGTATCACTGCAGTACAATCCTGTATCACTGCAGTACAATCCTGTATCACTACAGTACAATCCTGTATCACTACAGTACAATCCTGTATCACTGCAGTACAATCCTGTATCACTACAGTACAATCCTGTATCACTGCAGTACAATCCTGTATCACTACAGTACAGTCCAGTATCACTACAGTACAATCATGTATCACTGCAGTACAATCCTGTATCACTGCAGTACAATCCTGTATCACTACAGTACAATCCTGTATCACTGCAGTACAGTCCTGTATCACTGCAGTACAATCCTCTATCACTGCAGTACAATCCTGTATCACTACAGTACAGTCCAGTATCACTACAGTACAATCCTGTATCACTGCAGTACAATCCTGTATCACTACAGTACAATCCTGTATCACTGCAGTACAATCCCGTATCACTGCAGTACAATCCTGTATCACTACAGTACAATCCTGTATCACTGCAGTACAATCCTGTATCACTACAGTACAGTCCAGTATCACTACAGTACAATCCTGTATCAGTGCAGTACAATCCTGTACTACAGTACAATCCCGTATCACTGCAGTACAGTCCTGTATCACTGCAGTACAATCCTGTATCACTGCAGTACAGTCCTGTATCACTACAGTACAATCCTGTATCACTGCAGTACAATCCTGTATCACTACAGTACAATCCTGTATCACTACAGTACAGTCCTGTATCACTACAGTACAATCCTGTATCACTGCAGTACAGTCCCGTATCACTACAGTACAATCCCATATCACTGCAGTACAATCCTGTATCACTACAGTACAGTCCTGTATCACTACAGTACAATCCCGTATCACTACAGTACAATCCTGTATCACTGCAGTACAATCCTGTATCACTGCAGTACAATCCTGTATCACTACAGTACAATCCTGTATCACTGCAGTACAATCCTGTATCACTACAGTACAATCCTGTATCACTACAGTACAGTCCTGTATCACTACAGTATAATCCTGTATCACTGCAGTACAATCCTGTATCACTACAGTACAATCCTGTATCACTGCAGTACAATCCTGTATCACTACAGTACAATCCTGTATCACTACAGTACAGTCCTGTATCACTACAGTACAATCCTGTATCACTACAGTACAGTCCTGTATCACTACAGTATAATCCTGTATCACTACAGTACAATCCCGTATCACTGCAGTACAGTCCTGTATCACTGCAGTACAGTCCTGTATCACTGCAGTACAATCCTGTATCACTGCAGTACAATCCTGTATCACTACAGTACAATCCTGTATCACTACAGTACAATCCTGTATCACTGCAGTACAATCATGTATCACTGCAGTACAATCCCGTATCACTGCAGTACAATCCTGTATCACTACAGTACAATCCTGTATCACTACAGTACAATCCTGGATCACTGCAGTACAATCCTGTATCACTACAGTACAATCCAGTATCACTACAGTACAATCCTGTATCACTGCAGTACAATCCTGTATCACTACAGTACAATCCTGTATCACTACAGTACAGTCCTGTATCACTACAGTACAATCCTTTATCACTTCACGATAATCCTGTATCACTACAGTACAATCCTTTATCACTACAGTACAATCCTGTATCACTACAGTACAATCCTGTATCACTACAGTACAATCCTGGATCACTGCAGTACAATCCTGTATCACTGCAGTACAATCCAGTATCACTACAGTACAATCCTGTATCACTGCAGTACAATCCTGTATCACTACAGTACAATCCTGTATCACTACAGTACAGTCCTGTATCACTACAGTACAATCCTTTATCACTTCACGATAATCCTGTATCACTACAGTACAATCCTGTATCACTACAGTACAATCCTTTATCACTACAGTACAATCCTGTATCACTACAGTACAATCTCGTATCACTACAGTACAATCCTGTATCACTACAGTACAATCCTGTATCACTACAGTACAGTCCTGTATCACTACAGTACAGTCCTGTATCACTGCAGTACAATCCTGTATCACTACAGTACAATCCTGTATCACTTCAGGAAAATCCTGTATCACTACAGTACAATCCAGTATCACTACAGTACAGTCCTGTATTACTGCAGTGCAATCCTGTGTCACTACAGTACAATCCAGTATCACTGCAGTACAATCCTGTATCACTACAGTACAATCCAGTATCACAGCAGTACAATCCTGTATCACTACAGTACAATCCTGTATCAATACAGTACAATCCTGTATCACTACAGTACAATCCTGTATCACTACAGTACAATCCAGTATCACTGCAGTACAATCCAGTATCACTACAGTACAATCCTGTATCACTACAGTACAATCCTGTATCACTACAGTACAATCCTGTATCACTACAGTACAATCCTGTATCACTGCAGTACAATACAGTATAACTACAGTACAATCCTGTATCACTACAGTACAATCCTGTATCACTGCAGTACAATCCTGTATCACTACAGTACAATCCTGTATCACTACAGTACAATCCTGTATCACTACAGTACAATCCTGTATCACTGCAGTACAGTCCTGTATCACTACAGTACAATCCTGTATCACTACAGTACAATCCTGTATCACTGCAGTACAATCCTGTACTACAGTACAATCCTGTATCACTACAGTACAGTCCTGTATCACTGCAGTACAATCCTGTATCACTACAGTACAATCCTGTATCACTACAGTACAATCCTGTATCACTACAGTACAATCCAGTATCACTGCAGTACAATCCAGTATCACTACAGTACAATCCTGTATCACTACAGTACAATCCTGTATCACTACAGTACAATCCTGTATCACTGCAGTACAATCCAGTATAACTGCAGTACAATCCTGTATCACTGCAGTACAATCCTGTGTCACTACAGTACAATCCTGTATCACTGCAGTACAATCCAGTATAACTGCAGTACAATCCTGTATCACTGCAGTACAATCCTGTATCACTGCAGTACAATCCGGTATCACTGCAGTACAATCCTGTATCACTGCAGTACAATCCCGTATCACTGCAGTACAATCCGGTATCACTGCAGTACAATCCGGTATCACTGCAGTACAATCCTGTATCACTGCAGTACAGTCCTGTATCACTACAGTACAATCCAGTATCACTACAGTACAACAATCCCGTATCACTGCAGAACAATCCCGTATCACTGCAGAACAATCCCGTATCACTGCAGAACAATCCTGTATCACTGCAGTACAATCCCGTATCACTACAGTACAGCCCTGTATCACTACAGTACAAACCTGTATAACTACAGTACAATCCTGTATCATTACAGTACAATCCTGTATCACTACAGTACAATCCTGTATCACTGCAGTACAATCCTGTATCACTGCAGTACAATCCTGTATCACTACAGTACCATCCTGTATCACTACAGTACAATCCTGTATCACTACAGTACAATCCTGTATCACTACAGTACAACCCTGTATCACTGCAGTACAATCCTGTATCACTGCAGTACAATCCTGTATCACTACAGTACAATCCTGTATCACTACAGTACAATCCTGTATCACTGCAGTACAATCCTGTATCACTGCAGTACAATCCTGTATCACTGCAGTACAATCCTGTATCACTGCAGTACAATCCTGTATCACTACAGTACAATCCTGTATCACTACAGTACAACCCTGTATCACTGCAGTACAATCCTGTATCACTACAGTACAACCCTGTATCACTGCAGTACAATCCTGTATCACTACGGTACAATCCTGTATCACTACGGTACAATCCAGTATCACTGCGGTACAATCCTGTATCACTGCAGTACAATCCTGTATCACTACAGTACAATCCAGTATCACTGCAGTACAATCCAGTATCACTGCAGTACAATCCTGTATCACTACAGTACAATCCTGTATCACTACAGTACAATCCTGTATCACTACAGTACAATCCTGTATCACTGCAGTACAGTCCTGTATAACTACGGTACAATCCTATATCACTGCAGTACAATCCTGTATCACTACAGTACAATCCCGTATCACTACAGTACAATCCTGTATCACTGCAGTACAGTCCTGTATCACTACGGTACAATCCTGTATCACTGCAGTACAATCCTGTATCACTACAGTACAATCCTGTATCACTACAGTACAATCCTGTATCACTACGGTACAATCCTGTATCACTGCAGTACAATCCTGTATCACTGCAGTACAATCCTGTATCACTGCAGTACAATCCTGTATCACTACAGTACAATCCTGTATAATTACAGTACAATCCTGTATCACTAGAGTACAATCCTGTATCACTACAGTACAATCCTGTATCACTACAGTACAATCCTGTATCACTACAGTACAATCCTGTATCACTAGAGTACAATCCTGTATCACTAGAGTACAATCCTATATCACTACAGTACAATCCTGTATCACTACAGTACAACCCTGTATCACTACAGTACAATCCTGTATCACTAGAGTACAATCCTGTATCACTAGAGTACAATCCTATATCACTACAGTACAATCCTGTATCACTACAGTACAACCCTGTATCACTACAGTACAATCCTGTATCACTGCAGTACAATCCTGTATCACTGCAGTACAATCCTGTATCACTGCAGTACAATCCTGTATCACTACAGTACAATCCTGTATCACTACAGTACAACCCTGTATCACTGCAGTACAATCCTGTATCACTACAGTACAACCCTGTATCACTGCAGTACAATCCTGTATCACTACGGTACAATCCTGTATCACTACGGTACAATCCTGTATCACTACGGTACAATCCAGTATCACTGCGGTACAATCCTGTATCACTGCAGTACAATCCTGTATCACTACAGTACAATCCAGTATCACTGCAGTACAATCCAGTATCACTGCAGTACAATCCTGTATCACTACAGTACAATCCTGTATCACTACAGTACAATCCTGTATCACTACAGTACAATCCTGTATCACTGCGGTACAGTCCTGTATCACTACGGTACAATCCTGTATCACTGCGGTACAATCCTGTATCACTACGGTACAATCCTGTATCACTGCAGTACAATCCTGTATCACTGCAGTACAATCCTGTATCACTACAGTACAATCCTGTATAATTACAGTACAATCCTGTATCACTAGAGTACAATCCTGTATCACTACAGTACAATCCTGTATCACTACAGTACAATCCTGTATCACTACAGTACAATCCTGTATCACTAGAGTACAATCCTGTATCACTAGAGTACAATCCAGTATCACTACAGTACAATCCTGTATCACTGCAGTACAATCCTGTATCACTGCAGTACAATCCTGTATCACTACAGTACAATCCCGTATCACTACAGTACAATCCCGTATCACTGCAGTACAATCCTGTATCACTGCAGTACAATCCTGTATCACTACAGTACAATCCTGTATCACTACAGTACAATCCTGTATCACTGCAGTACAATCCTGTATCACTGCAGTACAATCCTGTATCACTGCAGTACAATCCTGTATCACTGCAGTACAATCCTGTATCACTGCAGTACAATCCTGTATCACTACAGTACAATCCCGTATCACTGCAGTACAATCCTGTATCACTACAGTACAATCCTGTATCACTACAGTACAATCCTGTATCACTACAGTACAATCCTGTATCACTGCAGTACAATCCTGTATCACTACAGTACAATCCTGTATCACTACAGTACAATCCTGTATCACTGCAGTACAATCCTGTATCACTGCAGTACAATCCTGTATCACTACAGTACAATCCTGTATCACTGCAGTACAATCCTGTATCACTACAGTACAATCCTGTATCACTGCAGTACAATCCAGTATAACTGCAGTACAATCCTGTATCACTGCAGTACAATCCTGTATCATTACAGTACAATCATGTTTCACTGCAGTACAATCCTGTATCACTACAGTACAATCCTGTATCACTGCAGTACAATCCTGTATCACTGCAGTACAATCCTGTATCACTGCAGTACAATCCTGTATCACTACAGTACAATCCCGTATCACTACAGTACAATCCTGTATCACTACAGTACAATCCTGTATCACTACAGTGCAATCCTGTATCACTACAGTACAATCCTGTATCACTGCAGTACAGTCCTGTATCACTACAGTACAATCCTGTATCACTGCAGTACAATCCTGTATCACTACAGTACAATCCTGTATCACTACAGTACAATCCTGTATCACTAGAGTACAATCCTGTATCACTACAGTACAATCCTGTATCACTGCAGTACAATCCTGTATCACTGCAGTACAGTCCTGTATCACTACAGTACAATCCTGTATCACTGCAGTACAGTCCTGTATCACTACAGTACAATCCTGTATCACTGCAGTACAATCCTGTATCACTACAGTACAATCCTGTATCACTGCAGTACAATCCTGTATCACTACAGTACAATCCTGTATCACTACAGTACAATCCTGTATCACTGCAGTACAGTCCTGTATCACTACAGTACAATCCTGTATCACTACAGTACAATCCTGTATCACTACAGTACAATCCTGTATCACTGCAGTACAGTCCTGTATCACTACAGTACAATCCTGTATCACTGCAGTACCATCCAGTATCACTACAGTACAATCCAGTATAACAGCAGTACAATCCTGTATCACTACAGTACAATCCTGTATCACTACAGTACAGTCCTGTATCACTACAGTACAATCCTGTATCACTACAGTACAATCCTGTATCACTACAGTACAGTCCTGTATCACTACAGTACAATCCCGTATCACTGCAGTACAATCCTGTATCACTGCAGTACAATCCTGTATCACTGCAGTACAATCCTGTATCACTGCAGTACAATCCTGTATCACTGCAGTACAATCCTGTATCACTGCAGTACAATCCTGTATCACTGCAGTACAATCCTGTATAACTAAATTACAATCCTGTATCACTGCAGTACAGTCCTGTATCACTAGAGTACAGTCTTGTATAACTACAGTACAATCCTGTATCACTACAGTACAACCCTGTATCACTGCAGTACCATCCAGTATCACTACAGTACAATCCAGTATAACAGCAGTACAATCCTGTATCACTACAGTACAATCCTGTATCACTACAGTACAGTCCTGTATCACTACAGTACAATCCTGTATCACTAGAGTACAGTCTTGTATAACTACAGTACAATCCTGTATCACTAGAGTACAGTCTTGTATAACTACAGTACAATCCTGTATCACTACAGTACAATCCTGTATCACTACAGTACAATCCAGTATAACAGCAGTACAATCCTGTATAACTACAGTACAATCCTGTATCACTAGAGTACAGTCTTGTATAACTACAGTACAATCCTGTATCACTACAGTACCATCCAGTATCACTACAGTACAATCCAGTATAACAGCAGTACAATCCTGTATCACTACAGTACAGTCCTGTATCACTACAGTACAATCCTGTATCACTACAGTACAATCCTGTATCACTGCAGTACAATCCTGTATCACTGCAGTACAATCCTGTATCACTACAGTACAATCCTGTATCACTGCAGTACAATCCTGTATCACTACAGTACAATCCTGTATCACTACAGTACAACCCTGTATCACTGCAGTACAATCCTGTATCACTGCAGTACAATCCTGTATCACTACAGTACAATCCTGTATCACTGCAGTACAATCCTGTTTCACTACAGTACAATCATGTATCACTACAGTACAATCCCGTATCACTGCAGTACAATCCCGTATCACTGCAGTACAATCCCGTATCACTACAGTACAGTCCTGTATCACTACAGTACAATCCCGTATCACTGCAGTACAATCCTGTATCACTGCAGTACAATCCTGTATCACTGCAGTACAATCCTGTATCACTACAGTACAATCCTGTATAATTACAGTACAATCCTGTATCACTAGAGTACAATCCTGTATCACTACAGTACAATCCTGTATCACTACAGTACAATCCTGTATCACTACAGTACAATCCTGTATCACTAGAGTACAATCCTGTATCACTAGAGTACAATCCTATATCACTACAGTACAATCCTGTATCACTACAGTACAACCCTGTATCACTACAGTACAATCCTGTATCACTAGAGTACAATCCTGTATCACTAGAGTACAATCCTATATCACTACAGTACAATCCTGTATCACTACAGTACAACCCTGTATCACTACAGTACAATCCTGTATCACTGCAGTACAATCCTGTATCACTGCAGTACAATCCTGTATCACTGCAGTACAATCCTGTATCACTACAGTACAATCCTGTATCACTACAGTACAACCCTGTATCACTGCAGTACAATCCTGTATCACTACAGTACAACCCTGTATCACTGCAGTACAATCCTGTATCACTACGGTACAATCCTGTATCACTACGGTACAATCCTGTATCACTACGGTACAATCCAGTATCACTGCGGTACAATCCTGTATCACTGCAGTACAATCCTGTATCACTACAGTACAATCCAGTATCACTGCAGTACAATCCAGTATCACTGCAGTACAATCCTGTATCACTACAGTACAATCCTGTATCACTACAGTACAATCCTGTATCACTACAGTACAATCCTGTATCACTGCGGTACAGTCCTGTATCACTACGGTACAATCCTGTATCACTGCGGTACAATCCTGTATCACTACGGTACAATCCTGTATCACTGCAGTACAATCCTGTATCACTGCAGTACAATCCTGTATCACTACAGTACAATCCTGTATA
Organism: Discoglossus pictus; assembly: GCA_027410445.1. Classification (NCBI taxonomy): domain Eukaryota; kingdom Metazoa; phylum Chordata; class Amphibia; order Anura; family Alytidae; genus Discoglossus; species Discoglossus pictus. Next base: position 100,415,469 of record CM050172.1, on the reverse strand, counting down.
ATTACAGTACAATCCTGTATCACTAGAGTACAATCCTGTATCACTACAGTACAATCCTGTATCACTACAGTACAATCCTGTATCACTACAGTACAATCCTGTATCACTAGAGTACAATCCTGTATCACTAGAGTACAATCCAGTATCACTACAGTACAATCCTGTATCACTGCAGTACAATCCTGTATCACTGCAGTACAATCCTGTATCACTACAGTACAATCCCGTATCACTACAGTACAATCCCGTATCACTGCAGTACAATCCTGTATCACTGCAGTACAATCCTGTATCACTACAGTACAATCCTGTATCACTACAGTACAATCCTGTATCACTGCAGTACAATCCTGTATCACTGCAGTACAATCCTGTATCACTGCAGTACAATCCTGTATCACTGCAGTACAATCCTGTATCACTGCAGTACAATCCTGTATCACTACAGTACAATCCCGTATCACTGCAGTACAATCCTGTATCACTACAGTACAATCCTGTATCACTACAGTACAATCCTGTATCACTACAGTACAATCCTGTATCACTGCAGTACAATCCTGTATCACTACAGTACAATCCTGTATCACTACAGTACAATCCTGTATCACTGCAGTACAATCCTGTATCACTGCAGTACAATCCTGTATCACTACAGTACAATCCTGTATCACTGCAGTACAATCCTGTATCACTACAGTACAATCCTGTATCACTGCAGTACAATCCAGTATAACTGCAGTACAATCCTGTATCACTGCAGTACAATCCTGTATCATTACAGTACAATCATGTTTCACTGCAGTACAATCCTGTATCACTACAGTACAATCCTGTATCACTGCAGTACAATCCTGTATCACTGCAGTACAATCCTGTATCACTGCAGTACAATCCTGTATCACTACAGTACAATCCCGTATCACTACAGTACAATCCTGTATCACTACAGTACAATCCTGTATCACTACAGTGCAATCCTGTATCACTACAGTACAATCCTGTATCACTGCAGTACAGTCCTGTATCACTACAGTACAATCCTGTATCACTGCAGTACAATCCTGTATCACTACAGTACAATCCTGTATCACTACAGTACAATCCTGTATCACTAGAGTACAATCCTGTATCACTACAGTACAATCCTGTATCACTGCAGTACAATCCTGTATCACTGCAGTACAGTCCTGTATCACTACAGTACAATCCTGTATCACTGCAGTACAGTCCTGTATCACTACAGTACAATCCTGTATCACTGCAGTACAATCCTGTATCACTACAGTACAATCCTGTATCACTGCAGTACAATCCTGTATCACTACAGTACAATCCTGTATCACTACAGTACAATCCTGTATCACTGCAGTACAGTCCTGTATCACTACAGTACAATCCTGTATCACTACAGTACAATCCTGTATCACTACAGTACAATCCTGTATCACTACAGTACAATCCTGTATCACTACAGTACAATCCTGTATCACTGCAGTACCATCCAGTATCACTACAGTACAATCCAGTATAACAGCAGTACAATCCTGTATCACTACAGTACAATCCTGTATCACTACAGTACAGTCCTGTATCACTACAGTACAATCCTGTATCACTACAGTACAATCCTGTATCACTACAGTACAGTCCTGTATCACTACAGTACAATCCCGTATCACTGCAGTACAATCCTGTATCACTGCAGTACAATCCTGTATCACTGCAGTACAATCCTGTATCACTGCAGTACAATCCTGTATCACTGCAGTACAATCCTGTATCACTGCAGTACAATCCTGTATAACTAAATTACAATCCTGTATCACTGCAGTACAGTCCTGTATCACTAGAGTACAGTCTTGTATAACTACAGTACAATCCTGTATCACTACAGTACAACCCTGTATCACTGCAGTACCATCCAGTATCACTACAGTACAATCCAGTATAACAGCAGTACAATCCTGTATCACTACAGTACAATCCTGTATCACTACAGTACAGTCCTGTATCACTACAGTACAATCCTGTATCACTAGAGTACAGTCTTGTATAACTACAGTACAATCCTGTATCACTAGAGTACAGTCTTGTATAACTACAGTACAATCCTGTATCACTACAGTACAATCCTGTATCACTACAGTACAATCCAGTATAACAGCAGTACAATCCTGTATAACTACAGTACAATCCTGTATCACTAGAGTACAGTCTTGTATAACTACAGTACAATCCTGTATCACTACAGTACCATCCAGTATCACTACAGTACAATCCAGTATAACAGCAGTACAATCCTGTATCACTACAGTACAGTCCTGTATCACTACAGTACAATCCTGTATCACTACAGTACAATCCTGTATCACTGCAGTACAATCCTGTATCACTGCAGTACAATCCTGTATCACTACAGTACAATCCTGTATCACTGCAGTACAATCCTGTATCACTACAGTACAATCCTGTATCACTACAGTACAACCCTGTATCACTGCAGTACAATCCTGTATCACTGCAGTACAATCCTGTATCACTACAGTACAATCCTGTATCACTGCAGTACAATCCTGTTTCACTACAGTACAATCATGTATCACTACAGTACAATCCCGTATCACTGCAGTACAATCCCGTATCACTGCAGTACAATCCCGTATCACTACAGTACAGTCCTGTATCACTACAGTACAATCCTGTATCACTGCAGTACAGTCCTGTATCACTACAGTACAATCCTGTATCACTGCAGTACAATCCTGTATCACTGCAGTACAATCATGTATCACTACAGTACAATCCTGTATCACTACAGTACAATCCTGTATCACTGCAGTACAATCCAGTATCACTACAGTACAATCCTGTATCACTGCAGTACAATCCTGTATCACTACAGTACAATCCTGTATCACTGCAGTACAATCCTGTATCACTACAGTACAATCCAGTATCACTACAGTACAATCCCGTATCACTACAGTACAATCCTGTATCACTGCAGTACAATCCTGTATCACTGCAGTACAATCCTGTATCACTACAGTACAATCCTGTATCACTACAGTACAATCCTGTATCACTACAGTACAATCCTGTATCACTGCAGTACAATCCTGTATCACTGCAGTACAGTCCTGTATCACTACAGTACAATCCTGTATCACTGCAGTACAATCCTGTATCACTACAGTACAATCCTGTATCACTACAGTACAATCCTGTATCACTAGAGTACAATCCTGTATCACTACAGTACAATCCTGTATCACTGCAGTACAATCCTGTATCACTGCAGTACAGTCCTGTATCACTACAGTACAATCCTGTATCACTGCAGTACAGTCCTGTATCACTACAGTACAATCCTGTATCACTGCAGTACAATCCTGTATCACTACAGTACAATCCTGTATCACTGCAGTACAATCCTGTATCACTACAGTACAATCCTGTATCACTACAGTACAATCCTGTATCACTGCAGTACAGTCCTGTATCACTACAGTACAATCCTGTATCACTACAGTACAATCCTGTATCACTACAGTACAATCCTGTATCACTGCAGTACAGTCCTGTATCACTACAGTACAATCCTGTATCACTGCAGTACCATCCAGTATCACTACAGTACAATCCAGTATAACAGCAGTACAATCCTGTATCACTACAGTACAATCCTGTATCACTACAGTACAGTCCTGTATCACTACAGTACAATCCTGTATCACTACAGTACAATCCTGTATCACTACAGTACAGTCCTGTATCACTACAGTACAATCCCGTATCACTGCAGTACAATCCTGTATCACTGCAGTACAATCCTGTATCACTGCAGTACAATCCTGTATCACTGCAGTACAATCCTGTATCACTGCAGTACAATCCTGTATCACTGCAGTACAATCCTGTATAACTAAATTACAATCCTGTATCACTGCAGTACAGTCCTGTATCACTAGAGTACAGTCTTGTATAACTACAGTACAATCCTGTATCACTACAGTACAACCCTGTATCACTGCAGTACCATCCAGTATCACTACAGTACAATCCAGTATAACAGCAGTACAATCCTGTATCACTACAGTACAATCCTGTATCACTACAGTACAGTCCTGTATCACTACAGTACAATCCTGTATCACTAGAGTACAGTCTTGTATAACTACAGTACAATCCTGTATCACTAGAGTACAGTCTTGTATAACTACAGTACAATCCTGTATCACTACAGTACAATCCTGTATCACTACAGTACAATCCAGTATAACAGCAGTACAATCCTGTATAACTACAGTACAATCCTGTATCACTAGAGTACAGTCTTGTATAACTACAGTACAATCCTGTATCACTACAGTACCATCCAGTATCACTACAGTACAATCCAGTATAACAGCAGTACAATCCTGTATCACTACAGTACAGTCCTGTATCACTACAGTACAATCCTGTATCACTACAGTACAATCCTGTATCACTGCAGTACAATCCTGTATCACTGCAGTACAATCCTGTATCACTACAGTACAATCCTGTATCACTGCAGTACAATCCTGTATCACTACAGTACAATCCTGTATCACTACAGTACAACCCTGTATCACTGCAGTACAATCCTGTATCACTGCAGTACAATCCTGTATCACTACAGTACAATCCTGTATCACTGCAGTACAATCCTGTTTCACTACAGTACAATCATGTATCACTACAGTACAATCCCGTATCACTGCAGTACAATCCCGTATCACTGCAGTACAATCCCGTATCACTACAGTACAGTCCTGTATCACTACAGTACAATCCTGTATCACTGCAGTACAGTCCTGTATCACTACAGTACAATCCTGTATCACTGCAGTACAATCCTGTATCACTGCAGTACAATCATGTATCACTACAGTACAATCCTGTATCACTACAGTACAATCCTGTATCACTGCAGTACAATCCAGTATCACTACAGTACAATCCTGTATCACTGCAGTACAATCCTGTATCACTACAGTACAATCCTGTATCACTGCAGTACAATCCTGTATCACTACAGTACAATCCTGTATCACTACAGTACAATCCAGTATCACTACAGTACAATCCCGTATCACTACAGTACAATCCTGTATCACTGCAGTACAATCCTGTATCACTGCAGTACAATCCTGTATCACTACAGTACAATCCTGTATCACTACAGTACAATCCTGTATCACTGCAGGACAATCCTGTATCACTACAGTACAATCCAGTATCACAGCAGTACAATCCTGTATCACTACAGTACAATCCTGTATCACTACAGTACAAACCTGTATCACTGCAGTACAATCCTGTATCACTAGAGTACAATCCTGTATCACTGCAGTACAATCCTGTATCACTACAGTACAAACCTGTATCACTGCAGTACAATCCTGTATCACTACAGTACAATCCTGTATCACTACAGTACAATCCTGTATCACTGCAGTACAATCCTGTATCACTACAGTACAATCCTGTATCACTAGAGTACAATCCAGTATCACAGCAGTACAATCCTGTATCACTACAGTACAATCCTGTATCACTAGAGTACAATCCTGTATCACTGTAGTACAATCCTGTATCACTACAGTACAAACCTGTATCACTGCAGTACAATCCTGTATCACTAGAGTACAATCCTGTATCACTACAGTACAGTCCTGTATCACTACAGTACAATCCTATATCACTGCAGTACAATCCTGTATCACTGCAGTACAATCCTGTATCACTACAGTACAATCCTGTATCATTACAGTACAATCCTGTATCACTACAGTACAATCCTGTATCACTACAGTACAATCCCGTATCACTGCAGTACAATCCTGTATCACTACAGTACAATCCCGTATCACTGCAGTACAATCCTATATCACTGCAGTACAATCCTGTATCACTGCAGTACAATCCTGTATCACTACAGTACAATCCTGTATCATTACAGTACAATCCTGTATCACTACAGTACAATCCTGTATCACTACAGTACAGTCCCGTATCACTACAGTACAGTCCTGTATCACTACAGTACAATCCTGTATCACTACAGTACAATCCTGTATCATTACAGTACAATCCTGTATCACTACAGTACAATCCTGTATCACTACAGTACAATCCTGTATCACTGCAGTACAATCCTGTATCACTGCAGTACAATCCTGTATCACTACAGTACAATCCTGTATCACTGCAGTACAATCCTGTATCACTACAGTACAATCCTGTATCACTACAGTACAATCCTGTATCACTACAGCACAATCCTGTATCACTGCAGTACAATCCTGTATCACTGCAGTACAATCCTGTATCACTACAGTACAATCCAGTATCACTACAGTACAATCCTGTATCACTGCAGTACAATCCTGTATCACTAGAGTACAATCCTGTATCACTGCAGTACAGTCCTGTATCACTACAGTACAATCCTGTATCACTACAGTACAATCCTGTATCACTGCAGGACAATCCTGTATCACTACAGTACAATCCTGTATCACTGCAGTACAATCCTGTATCACTGCAGTACAATCCTGTATAACTACAGTACAATCCTGTATCACTGCAGTACAATCCTGTATCACTGCAGTACAATCCTGTATCACTACAGTACAATCCTGTATCACTACAGTACAATCCTGTATCACTACAGTACAATCCTGTATCACTACAGTACAATCCTGGATCACTACAGTACAATCCTGTATCACTACAGTACAATCCTGTATCACTACAGTACAATCCTGTATCACTACAGTACAATCCTGTATCACTACAGTACAATCCTGTATCACTAAATTACAATCCTGTATCACTGCAGTACAATCCTGTATCACTGCAGTACAATCCTGTATCACTACAGTACAATCCTGTATCACTACAGTACAATCCTGTATCACTGCAGTACAATCCCGTATAACTGCAGTACAATCCTGTATCACTACAGTACAATCCTGTATCACTGCAGTACAATCCTGTATCACTACAGTACAATCCTGCATCACTACAGTACAATCCTGTATCACTACAGTACAATCCTTTATCACTACAGTACAATCCTGTATCACTGCAGTACAATCCTGTATCACTGCAATACAATCCTGTATCACTACAGTACAGTCCTGTATCACTGCAGTACAGTCCTGTATCACTGCAGTACAATCCTGTATCACTGCAGTACAATCCTGTATCACTACAGTACAGTCCTGTATCACTGCAGTACAATCCTGTATCACTGCAGTACAATCCTGTATCACTACAGTACAGTCCTGTATCACTGCAGTACAATCCCGTATCACTGCAGTACAATCCTGTATCACTACAGTACAATCCCGTATCACTACAGTACAATCCTATATCACTACAGTACAATCCTATATCACTGCAGTACAATCCCGTATCACTGCAGTACAATCCTATATCACTACAGTACAGTCCCGTATCACTGCAGTACAATCCCGTATCACTACAGCACAATCCTATATCACTGCAGTACAGTCCTGTATCACTACAGTACAATCCCGTATCACTGCAGTACAATCCTATATCACTGCAGTACAATCCCGTATCACTACAGCACAATCCCGTATCACTACAGCACAATCCTATATCACTGCAGTACAGTCCTGTATCACTACAGTACAATCCCGTATCACTACAGTACAATCCTGTATCACTACAGTACAATCCTGTATCACTACAGTACAATCCTGTATCACTGCGGTACAATCCTGTATCACTACAGTACAATCCAGTATCACTACAGTACAATCCTGTATCACTACAGTACAATCCTGTATCACTACAGTACAATCCTGTATCACTTCAGTACAATCCTGTATCACTGCAGTACAGTCCTGTATCACTGCAGTACAATCCTGTATCACTAGAGTACAATCCTGTATCACTACAGTACAATCCTGTATCACTAGAGTACAATCCTGTATCACTACAGTACAGTCCTGTATCACTACAGTACAATCATGTATCACTGCAGGACAATCCTGTATCACTACAGTACAATCCTGTATCACTGCAGTACAATCCTGTATCACTACAGTACAATCCTGTATCACTGCAGTACAATCCTGTATCACTGCAGTACAATCCTGTATCACTACAGTACAATCCTGTATCACTGCAGTACAATCCTGTATCACTACAGTACAATCCTGTATCACTACAGTACAATCCTGTATCACTACAGTACAATCCTGTATCACTACAGTACAATCCTGTATCACTACAGTACAATCCTGTATCACTTAAGTACAATCCTGTATCACTGCAGTACAATCCTGTATCACTACAGTACAGTCCTGTATCACTGCAGTACAGTCCTGTATCACTGCAGTACAATCCTATATCACTGCAGTACAATCCCGTATCACTACAGTACAATCCTGTATCACTACAGTACAATCCTGTATCACTGCAGTACAATCCTGTATCACTGCAGTACAATCCTGTATCACTACAGTACAATCCTGTATCACTACAGTACAATTCTGTATCACTTCAGTACAATCCTGTATCACTGCAGTACAGTCCTGTATCACTACAGTACAATCCTGTATCACTGCAGTACAGTCCTGTATCACTGCAGTACAATCCTGTATCACTAGAGTACAATCCAGTATCACTACAGTACAATCCTGTATCACTGCAGTACAATCCTGTATCACTAGAGTACAATCCTGTATCACTAGAGTACAGTCTTGTATCACTACAGTACAATCCTGTATCACTGCAGTACAGTCCTGTATCACTGCAGTACAATCCTGTATCACTAGAGTACAATCCAGTATCACTACAGTACAGTATCACTGCAGTACAGTCCTGTATAATTACAGTACAATCCTGTATCACTACAGTACAATCCTGTATCACTGCAGTACAATCCTGTATCACTGCAGTACAATCCTGTATCACTACAGTACAATCCTGTATCACTAGAGTACAATCCTGTATCACTAGAGTACAGTCTTGTATAACTACAGTACAATCATGTATCACTGCAGGACAATCCTGTATCACTACAGTACAATCCCGTATCACTGTAGTACAATCCTGTATCACTACAGTACAACCCTGTATCACTACAGTACAATCCTGTATCACTACAGTACAATCCTGTATCACTGCAGTACAATCCTGTATCACTACAGTACAATCCTGTATCACTACAGTACAATCCTGTATCACTACAGTACAATCCTGTATCACTGCAGTACAATCCTGTATCACTGTAGTACAATCCTGTATCACTAGAGTACAATCCTGTATCACTGTAGTACAATCATGTATCACTACAGTACAATCCTGTATCACTACAGTACAATCCTGTATCACTAGAGTACAATCCTGTATCACTGCAGTACAGTCCTGTATCACTACAGTACAATCCTGTATAACTACGGTACAATCCTGTATCACTACAGTACAAACTACAGTACAATCCTGTATCACTGCAGTACAATCCTGTATCACTACAGTACAATCCTGTATCACTACAGTACAATCCTGTATCACTACAGTACAATCCTGTATCACTACAGTACAATCCTGTATCAGTGCAGTACAATCCTGTATCACTACAGTACAATCCTGTATCACTACAGTACAATCCTGTATCACTACAGTACAATCCTGTATCACTGCAGTACAATCCTGTATCACTACAGTACAATCCTGTATCACTACAGTACAATCCAGTATCACTGCAGTACAATCCTGTATCACTGCAGTACAATCCAGTATCACTACAGTACAATCCTGTATCACTACAGTACAATCCTGTATCACTGCAGTACAGTCCTGTATCACTGCAGTACAATCCAGTATCACTACAGTACAATCCTGTATCACTGCAGTACAATCCCGTATCACTGCAGTACAATCCCGTATCACTGCAGTACAATCCTGTATCACTACAGTACAATCCTGTATCACTACAGTACAATCCGGTATCACTGCAGTACAGTCCTGTATCACTGCAGTACAATCCAGTATCACTACAGTACAATCCCGTATCACTGCAGTACAATCCCGTATCACTGCAGAACAATCCCGTATCACTGCAGTACAATCCCGTATCACTGCAGTACAATCCCGTATCACTGCAGTACAATCCTGTATCACTGCAGTACAGTCCTGTATCACTGCAGTACAATCCCGTATCACTACAGTACAATCCAGTATCACTACAGTACAATCCCGTATCACTACAGTACAATCCCGTATCACTGCAGTACAATCCCGTATCACTGCAGAACAATCCCGTATCACTGCAGTACAATCCCGTATCACTGCAGTACAATCCTGTATCACTGCAGTACAATCCTGTATCACTGCAGTACAATCCTGTATCACTGCAGTACAATCCCGTATCACTACAGTACAATCCTCTATCACTAAAGTACAATCCTGTATCACTGCAGTACAATCCTGTATCACTGCAGTACAGTCCTGTATCACTACAGTACAATCCTGTATCACTGCAGTACAATCCTGTATCACTGCAGTACAGTCCTGTATCACTACAGTACAATCCTGTATCACTACAGTACAATCCTGTATCACTTCAGTACAATCCTGTATCACTACAGTACAATCATGTATCACTGCAGTACAATCCTGTATCACTGCAGTACAATCCTGTATCACTACAGTACAATCCTGTATCACTGCAGTACAATCCTGTATCACTACAGTACAATCCTGTATCACTGCAGTACAATCCTGTATCACTACAGTACAATCCTGTATCACTACAGTACAATCCTGTATCACTGCAGTACAATCCTGTATCACTACAGGACAATCCTGTATCACTGTAGTACAATCCTGTATCACTTCAGTACAATCCTGTATCACTACAGTACAATCCTGTATCACTGCAGTACAATCCTTTATCACTACAGTACAATCCTGTATCACTGCAGTACAATCCTGTATCACTGCAGTACAATCCTGTATCACTGCAGTACAATCCTGTATAACTACAGTACAATCCTGTATCACTACAGTACAATCCTGTATCACTGCAGTACAATCCTGTATCACTGCAGTACAATCCTGTATCACTACAGTACAATCCTGTATCACTGTAGTACAATCCTGTATCACTGCAGTACAGTCCTGTATCACTACAGTACAATCCTGTATCACTGCAGTACAATCCTCTATCACTGCAGTACAATCCTGTATCACTGCAGTACAATCCTGTATCACTACAGTACAATCCTGTATAACTACGGTACAATCCTGTATCACTGCAGTACAATCCTGTATCACTGCAGTACAGTCCCGTATCACTACAGTACAATCCTGTATCACTACAGTACAATCCTGTATCACTGCAGTACAGTCCCGTATCACTACAGTACAATCCTGTATCACTACAGTACAATCCTGTATCACTAGAGTACAATCCTGTATCACTACAGTACAGTCCTGTATCACTACAGTACAATCATGTATCACTGCAGGACAATCCTGTATCACTACAGTACAATCCTGTATCACTGCAGTACAATCCTGTATCACTGCAGTACAATCCTGTATCACTGCAGTACAATCCTGTATCACTGCAGTACAATCCTGTATCACTGCAGTACAATCCTGTATCACTGCAGTACAATCCTGTATCACTGTAGTACAATCCTGTATCACTAGAGTACAATCCTGTATCACTGTAGTACAATCCTGTATCACTGTAGTACAATCATGTATCACTACAGTACAATCCTGTATCACTGCAGTACAATCCCGTATCACTACAGTACAATCCCGTATCACTACAGTACAATCCTGTATCACTACAGTACAATCCCGTATCACTGCAGTACAGTCCTGTATCACTGCAGTACAGTCCTGTATCACTACAGTACAATCCTGTATCACTGCAGTACAATCCTGTATCACTACAGTACAATCCGGTATCACTACAGTACAATCCTGTATCACTACAGTACAATCCTGTATCACTGCAGTACAATCCCGTATCACTGCAGTACAATCCCGTATCACTGCAGTACAATCCAGTATCACTACAGTACAATCCTGTATCACTGCAGTACAATCCTGTATCACTGCAGTACAATCCTGTATCACTACAGTACAATCCTGTATCACTACAGTACAAACCTTTATCACTACAGTACAGTCCTGTATCACTACAGTACAATCCTTTATCACTACAGTACAATCCTGTATCACTACAGTACAATCTCGTATCACTACAGTACAATCCTGTATCACTACAGTAAAATCCTGTATCACTACAGTACAATCCTTTATCACTACAGTACAATCCTGTGTCACTACAGTACAATCCAGTATCACTGCAGTACAATCCTGTACTACAGTACAATCCCGTATCACTGCAGTACAGTCCTGTATCACTGCAGTACAATCCTGTATCACTGCAGTACAATCCTGTATCACTACAGTACAATCCTGTATCACTGCAGTACAATCCTGTATCACTGCAGTACAATCCTGTATCACTGCAGTACAATCCTGTATCACTACAGTACAATCCTGTATCACTACAGTACAATCCAGTATCACAGCAGTACACTCCTGTATCACTACAGTACAATCCTGTATCACTACAGTACAATCCTGTATCACTACACTACAATCCTGTGTCACTACAGTACAATCCAGTATCACTGCAGTACAATCCTGTACTACAGTACAATCCCGTATCACTGCAGTACAGTCCTGTATCACTGCAGTACAGTCCTGTATCACTGCAGTACAATCCTGTATCACTACAGTACAATCCAGTATCACAGCAGTACACTCCTGTATCACTACAGTACAATCCTGTATCACTACAGTACAATCCTGTATCACTGCAGTACAATCCTGTATCACTACAGTACAATCCTGTATCACTACAGTACAATCCAGTATCACTACAGTACAATCCTGTATCACTACAGTACAATCCTGTATCACTACAGTACAATCCTGTATCACTACAGTACAATCCTGTATCACTGCAGTACAATCCAGTATCACTGCAGTACAATCCTGTATCACTACAGTACAATCCTGTATCACTGCAGTACAATCCTGTATCACTGCAGTACAATCCAGTATCACTACAGTACAATCCTGTATCACTACAGTACAATCCTGTATCACTGCAGTACAATCCCGTATCACTGCAGTACAATCCCGTATCACTGCAGTACAATCCCGTATCACTGCAGTACAATCCCGTATCACTGCAGTACAATCCGGTATCACTGCAGTACAATCCTGTATCACTGCAGTACAGCCCTGTATCACTACAGTACAATCCGGTATCACTACAGTACAATCCTGTATCACTGCAGTACAATCCTGTATCACTGCAGTACAATCCTGTATCACTGCAGTACAATCCTGTATCACTGCAGTACAATCCAGTATCACTACAGTACAATCCTGTATCACTACAGTACAATCCTGTATCACTGCAGTACAATCCTGTATCACTGCAGTACAATCCCGTATCACTGCAGTACAATCCCGTATCACTGCAGTACAATCCCGTATCACTGCAGTACAATCCGGTATCACTGCAGTACAATCCGGTATCACTGCAGTACAGCCCTGTATCACTACAGTACAATCCGGTATCACTACAGTACAATCCGGTATCACTACAGTACAATCCTGTATCACTACAGTACAATCCGGTATCACTGCAGTACAATCCTGTATCACTGCAGTACAGCCCTGTATCACTGCAGTACAATCCGGTATCACTACAGTACAATCCTGTATCACTACAGTACAGTCCTGTATCACTGCAGTACAATCCCGTATCACTGCAGTACAATCCCGTATCACTGCAGTACAATCCCGTATCACTGCAGTACAATCCCGTATCACTGCAGTACAATCCGGTATCACTGCAGTACAATCATGTATCACTGCAGTACAGTCCTGTATCACTACAGTACAATCCTGTATAACTACGGTACAATCCTGTATCACTGCAGTACAATCCTGTATCACTACAGTACAATCCTGTATCACTGCAGTACAATCCTGTATCACTACAGTACAATCCTGTATCACTACAGTACAATCCTGTATCACTGCAGTACAATCCTGTATCACTACAGTACAATCCTGTATCACTGCAGTACAATCCTGTATCACTGCAGTACAATCCTGTATCACTACAGTACAATCCTGTATCACTGCAGTACAATCCAGTATCACTGCAGTACAATCCTGTATCACTACAGTACAATCCTGTATCACTGCAGTACAGTCCTGTATCACTACAGTACAGTCCTGTATCACTGCAGTACAATCCTGTATCACTACAGTACAATCCTGTATCACTACAGTACAATCCTGTATCACTGCAGTACAATCCTGTATCACTACAGTACAATCCTGTATCACTACAGTACAATCCTGTATCACTACAGTACAATCCTGTATCACTACAGTACAATTCTGTATCACTTCAGTACAATCCTGTATCACTGCAGTACAGTCCTGTATCACTACAGTACAATCCTGTATCACTGCAGTACAGTCCTGTATCACTGCAGTACAATCCTGTATCACTACAGTACAATCCTGTATCACTACAGTACAATCCTGTATCACTGCAGTACAGTCCTGTATCACTACAGTACAATCCTGTATCACTACAGTACAATCCTGTATCACTGCAGTACAATCCTGTATCACTAGAGTACAATCCAGTATCACTACAGTACAGTATCACTGCAGTACAGTCCTGTATAATTACAGTACAATCCTGTATCACTAGAGTACAATCCTGTATCACTACAGTACAATCCTATATCACTACAGTACAATCCTGTATCACTACAGTACAATCCTGTATCACTGCAGTACAATCCTGTATCACTGCAGTACAATCCTGTATCACTGCAGTACAATCCTGTATCACTACAGTACAATCCTGTATCACTAGAGTACAATCCTGTATCACTAGAGTACAGTCTTGTATCACTACAGTACAATCATGTATCACTGCAGGACAATCCTGTATCACTACAGTACAATCCCGTATCACTGTAGTACAATCCTGTATCACTACAGTACAACCCTGTATCACTACAGTACAATCCTGTATCACTACAGTACAATCCTGTATCACTGCAGTACAATCCTGTATCACTACAGTACAATCCTGTATCACTACAGTACAATCCTGTATCACTACAGTACAATCCTGTATCACTACAGTACAATCCTGTATCACTGCATTACAATCCTGTATCACTACAGTACAATCCTGTATCACTGCAGTACAATCCTGTATCACTACAGTACAATCCTGTATCACTGCAGTACAATCCTGTATCACTGCAGTACAGTCCTGTATCACTACAGTACAATCCTGTATCACTAGAGTACAATCCTGTATCACTGCAGTACAGTCCTGTATCACTACAGTACAATCCTGTATAACTACGGTACAATCCTGTATCACTACAGTACAAACTACAGTACAATCCTGTATCACTGCAGTACAATCCTGTATCACTACAGTACAATCCTGTATCACTGCAGTACAATCCTGTATCACTACAGTACAATCCTGTATCACTACAGTACAATCCTGTATCACTACAGTACAATCCTGTATCACTACAGTACAATCCTGTATCACTGCAGTACAATCCTGTATCACTACAGTACAATCCAGTATCACTACAGTACAATCCTGTATCACTGCAGTACAATCCTGTATCACTACAGTACAATCCTGTATCACTACAGTACAATCCTTTATCACTACAGTACAGTCCTGTATCACTACAGTACAATCCTTTATCACTACAGTACAATCCTGTATCACTACAGTACAATCTCGTATCACTACAGTACAATCCTGTATCACTACAGTACAATCCTGTATCACTGCAGTACAATCCTGTATCACTGCAGTACAATCCTGTATCACTACAGTACAATCCTGTATCACTACAGTACAATCCAGTATCACTACAGTACAATCCAGTATCACTGCAGTACAATCCTGTATCACTGCAGTACAATCCAGTATCACTGCAGTACAATCCTGTATCACTACAGTACAATCCAGTATCACAGCAGTACAATCCTGTATCACTACAGTACAATCCTGTATCACTACAGTACAATCCTGTATCACTACAGTACAATCCTGTATCACTGCAGTACAATCATGTATCACTTCAGTACAGTCCTGTATCACTGCAGTACAATCCTGTATCACTACAGTACAATCCAGTATCACAGCAGTACAATCCTGTATCACTACAGTACAATCCTGTATCACTACAGTACAATCCTGTATCACTACAGTACAATCATGTATCACTTCAGTACAATCATGTATCACTACAGTACAATCCTGTATCACTGCAGTACAATCCAGTATCACTACAGTACAATCCTGTATCTCTACAGTACAATCCTGTATCACTACAGTACAATCCTGTATCACTGCAGTACAATCCAGTATCACTACAGTACAATCCCGTATCACTGCAGTACAATCCCGTATCACTGCAGAACAATCCCGTATCACTGCAGTACAATCCCGTATCACTGCAGTACAATCCCGTATCACTACAGTACAATCCGGTATCACTACAGTACAATCCTGTATCACTGCAGTACAGTCCTGTATCACTACAGTACAATCCAGTATCACTACAGTACAATCCCGTATCACTGCAGTACAATCCCGTATCACTGCAGAACAATCCCGTATCACTGCAGTACAATCCCGTATCACTGCAGTACAATCCCGTATCACTGCAGTACAATCCAGTATCACTACAGTACAATCCCGTATCACTGCAGTACAATCCCGTATCACTGCAGAACAATCCCGTATCACTGCAGTACAATCCCGTATCACTGCAGTACAATCCCGTATCACTGCAGTACAATCCTGTATCACTGCAGTACAATCCTGTATCACTACAGTACAATCCTGTATCACTACAGTACAATCCTGTATCACTGCAGTACAATCCTGTATCATTACAGTACAATCCTGTATCACTACAGTACAATCCTGTATCACTACAGTACAATCCTGTATCACTGCAGTACAGTCCTGTATCACTGCAGTACAATCCTGTATCATTACAGTACAATCCTGTATCACTACGGTACAATCCTGTATCACTGCGGTACAATCCCGTATCACTACAGTACAATCCTGTATCACTACAGTACAATCCTGTATCACTGCAGTACAATCCTGTATCACTGCAGTACAATCCTGTATCACTACAGTACAATCCTGTATCACTACAGTACAATCCTGTATCACTACAGTACAATCCTGTATCACTACAGTACAATCCTGTATCACTGCAGTACAATCCTGTATCACTACAGGACAATCCTGTATCACTACAGTACAATCCAGTATCACTACAGTACAATCCTGTATCACTGCAGTACAATCCTGTATCACTGCAGTACAATCCTGTATCACTGCAGTACAATCCTGTATCACTACAGTACAATCCCGTATCACTACAGTACAATCCTGTATCACTGCAGTACAATCCAGTATCACTACAGTACAATCCTGTATCACTACAGTACAATCCTGTATCACTGCAGTACAATCCTGTATCATTACAGTACAATCCTGTATCACTACAGTACAATCCTGTATCATTACAGTACAATCCTGTATCACTACAGAACAATCCTGTATCACTGCAGTACAATCCCGTATCACTGCAGTACAATCCTGTATCACTGCAGTACAATCCTGTATCACTGCAGTACAATCCTGTATCACTGCAGTACAATCCTGTATCACTGCAGTACAATCCTGTATCATTACAGTACAATCCTGTATCACTACAGTACAATCCTGTATCACTGCAGTACAATCCTGTATCATTACAGTACAATCCTGTATCACTACGGTACAATCCTGTATCACTGCGGTACAATCCTGTATCACTACAGTACAATCCCGTATCACTACAGTACAATCCTGTATCACTACAGTACAATCCTGTATCACTGCAGTACAATCCAGTATCACTGCAGTACAATCATGTATCACTGCAGTACAATCCTGTATCCGCACAATCCTGTATCACTACAGTACAATCCTGTATAACTACAGTACAATCCTGTATCACTGCAGTACAATCCTGTATCACTGCAGTACAATCCTGTATCACTACAGTACAATCCCGTATCACTGCAGTACAATCCTGTATCACTACAGTACAATCCCGTATCACTACAGTACAATCCTGTATCACTGCAGTACAATCCTGTATCACTACAGTACAATCCTGTATCACTATATCACTGCAGTACAATCCTGTATCACTACAGTACAATCCTGTATAACTACGGTACAATCCTATATCACTGCAGTACAATCCTGTATCACTACAGTGCAATCCTGTATCACTGCAGTACAATCCTGTATCACTACAGTACAATCCTGTATCACTGCAGTACAATCCTGTATCACTACAGTACAATCCTGTATCACTACAGTACAATCCTGTATCACTACAGTGCAATCCTGTATCACTGCAGTACAATCCTGTATCACTACAGTACAATCCTGTATCACTGCAGTACAATCCAGTATCACTGCAGTACAATCCTGTATCACTACAGTACAATCCTGTATCACTACAGTACAATCCTGTATCACTACAGTACAATCCTGTATCACTGCAGTACAATCCTGTATCACTACAGTACAATCCTGTATCACTACAGTACAATCCAGTATCACTACAGTACAATCCTGTATCACTACAGTACAATCCTGTATAACTACGGTACAATCCTATATCACTGCAGTACAATCCTGTATCACTGCAGTACAATCCTGTATCACTGCAGTACAATCCTGTATAACTACGGTACAATCCTGTATCACTGCAGTACAATCCTGTATCACTGCAGTACAATCCTGTATCACTGCAGTACAATCCTGTATCACTACAGTACAATCCTGTATAACTACGGTACAATCCTATATCACTGCAGTACAATCCTGTATCACTGCAGTACAATCCTGTATCACTGCAGTACAATCCTGTATCACTACAGTACAATCCTGTATCACTACAGTACAATCCTGTATCACTACACTACAATCCTGTATCACTACAGTACAATCCTGTATCACTACAGTACAATCCTGTATCACTGCAGTACAATCCTGTATCACTGCAGTACAATCCTGTATCACTGCAGTACAATCCTGTATCACTACAGTACAATCCTGTATCACTGCAGTACAATCCTGTATCACTAGAGTACAATCCTATATCACTACAGTACAATCCAGTATCATTGCAGTACAATCCTGTATCACTGCAGTACAATCCTGTATCACTGCAGTACAATCCTGTATAACTACGGTACAATCCTATATCACTGCAGTACAATCCTGTATCACTACAGTACAATCCTGTATAACTACGGTACAATCCTATATCACTGCAGTACAATCCTGTATCACTGCAGTACAATCCTGTATCACTGCAGTACAATCCTGTATCACTACAGTACAATCCTGTATCACTACAGTACAATCCTGTATCACTACACTACAATCCTGTATCACTACAGTACAATCCTGTATCACTACAGTACAATCCTGTATCACTACAGTACAATCCTGTATAACTACGGTACAATCCCGTATCACTACAGTACAATCCTGTATCACTACAGTACAATCCTGTATCACTACAGTACAATCCTGTATCACTACAGTACAATCCTGTATCACTACAGTACAATCCTGTATCACTACAGTACAATCCTGTATCACTGCAGTACAATCCTGTATCACTGCAGTACAATCCTGTATCACTGCAGTACAGTCCTGTATCACTACAGTACAATCCCGTATCACTACAGTACAATCCTGTATCACTACAGTACAATCCTATATCACTGCAGTACAATCCTGTATCACTACAGTACAATCCTGTATCACTGCAGTACAATCCTGTATCACTACAGTACAATCCCGTATCACTACAGTACAATCCTGTATCATTACAGTACAATCCTGTATCACTACAGTACAATCCTGTATCACTACAGTACAATCCTGTATCACTACAGTACAATCCTGTATCACTACAGTACAATCCTGTATAACTACGGTACAATCCTGTATCACTGCAGTACAATCCTGTATCACTACAGTACAATCCTGTATCACTGCAGTACAATCCTGTATCACTACAGTACAATCCTGTATCACTACAGTACAATCCTGTATAACTACGGTACAATCCTATATCACTGCAGTACAATCCTGTATCACTACAGTACAATCCTGTATCACTACAGTACAATCCTGTGTCACTGCAGTACAATCCTGTATCACTACAGTACAATCCTGTATCACTGCAGTACAATCCTGTATCACTACAGTACAATCCCGTATCACTGCAGTACAATCCTGTATCACTGCAGTACAATCCTGTATAACTACGGTACAATCCTGTATCACTACAGTACAATCCTGTATCACTACAGTACAATCCTGTATCACTACAGTACAATCCTGTATCACTACAGTACAATCCTGTATCACTACAGTACAATCCTGTATCACTGCAGTACAATCCTGTATCACTACAGTACAATCCCGTATCACTGCAGTACAATCCTGTGTCACTGCAGTACAATCCTGTATCACTACAGTACAATCCTGTATCACTGCAGTACAATCCTGTATCACTGCAGTACAATCCTGTATCACTACAGTACAATCCTGTATCACTACAGTACAATCCTGTATCACTACAGTACAATCATGTATCACTACAGTACAGTCCTGTATCACTACAGTACAATCCCGTATCACTGCAGTACAATCCTGTATCACTGCAGTACAATCCTGTATCACTGCAGTACAATCCCGTATCACTGCAGTACAATCCCGTATCACTGCAGTACAATCCCGTATCACTGCAGTACAATCCTGTATCACTGCAGTACAATCCTGTATCACTACAGTACAATCCCGTATCACTACAGTACAATCCTGTATCACTACAGTACAATCCCGTATCACTACAGTACAATCCTGTATCACTACAGTACAATCCTGTATAACTACGGTACAATCCTGTATCACTACAGTACAAACTACAGTACAATCCTGTATCACTGCAGTACAATCCTGTATCACTACAGTACAATCCTGTATCACTACAGTACAATCCTGTATCACTGCAGTACAATCCTGTATCACTACAGTACAATCCTGTATCACTACAGTACAGACTACAGTACAATCCTGTATCACTGCAGTACAGACTACAGTACAATCCTGTATCACTGCAGTACAGTCCTGTATCACTACAGTACAATCCTGTATCACTGCAGTACAATCCTGTATAACTACGGTACAATCCTGTATCACTACAGTACAATCCCGTATCACTACAGCACAATCCTGTATCACTACAGTACAATCCTGTATCACTGCAGTACAATCCTGTATCACTACAGTACAATCCCGTATCACTACAGCACAATCCTGTATCACTACAGTACAATCCTGTATCACTACAGTACAATCCCGTATCACTACAGCACAATCCTGTATCACTACAGTACAATCCTGTATCACTGCAGTACAATCCTGTATCACTACAGTACAATCCTGTATCACTACAGTACAGACTACAGTACAATCCTGTATCACTGCAGTACAATCCTGTATCACTACAGTACAATCCTGTATCACTACAGTACAATCCTGTATCACTACACTACAATCCTGTATCACTATAGTACAATCCTGTATCACTACAGTACAATCCTGTATCACTACAGTACAATCCTGTATCAATGCAGTACAATCCTGTATCACTACAGTACAATCCTGTATCACTGCAGTACAATCCTGTATCACTACGGTACAATCCTGAATCACTACAGTACAATCCTGTATCACTGCAGTACAATCCTGTATCACTACAGTACAATCCTGTATCACTACAGTACAATCCTGTATCACTGCAGTACAATCCTGTATCACTGCAGTACAATCCTGTATCACTGCAGTACAATCCTGTATAACTACAGTACAATCATGTATCACTGCAGTACAATCCTGTATCACTACAGTACAATCCTGTATCACTGCAGTACAATCCTGTATCACTGCAGTACAATCCTGTATCACTGCAGTACAATCCTGTATCACTACAGTACAATCCTGTATCACTGCAGTACAATCCTGTATCACTACAGTACAATCCTGTATCACTGCAGTACAATCCTGTATCACTACAGTACAATCCTGTATCACTGCAGTACAATCCTGTATAACTACAGTACAATCCTGTATCACTACAGTACAATCCTGTATAACTACAGTACAATCATGTATCACTGCAGTACAATCCTGTATCACTGTAGTACAATCCTGTATCACTGCAGTACAATCCTGTATCACTACAGTACAATCCTGTATCACTACAGTACAATCCTGTATCACTACAGTACAATCCTGTATCACTGCAGTACAATCCTGTATAACTACAGTACAATCCTGTATCACTACAGTACAATCCTGTATAACTACAGTACAATCATGTATCACTGCAGTACAATCCTGTATCACTGTAGTACAATCCTGTATCACTGCAGTACAATCCTGTATCACTACAGTACAATCCTGTATCACTGCAGTACAATCCTGTATCACTGTAGTACAATCCTGTATCACTGTAGTACAATCCTGTATCACTGCAGTACAATCCTGTATCACTACAGTACAATCCTGTATCACTGCAGTACAATCCTGTATCACTGTAGTACAATCCTGTATCACTGCAGTACAATCCTGTATAACTACAGTACAATCCTGTATCACTACAGTACAATCCTGTATAACTACAGTACAATCATGTATCACTGCAGTACAATCCTGTATCACTATATCACTGCAGTACAATCCTGTATCACTGCAGTACAATCCTGTATCACTGCAGTCCAATCCTGTGTCACTGCAGTACAATCCTGTGTCACTACAGTACAATCCCGTACCATTACAGTACGATCCCGTATCACTGCAGCTATGCCATTACAACTTATTATTCTCACTATGCAAATACTAATATGAAACCTTCCGTCACACAGAGTATAAGATCACTTTATGTTCTGCAGTTTCACGTCTTGGCCTCAGAGCACACTCAGATATTTGGTGAGATCTTCTGCTGTCTATCAGTGATTGTATCAGTTTATTCTGGACCCCTGACTGACCGGTGTAGTGATGCGAGTTATAGGTTATTCTGCCTTGAACATAAAAAATATGAAATACCTGAGCCGCTGAAGAGTGAAATAAATAAAAGTTATGAAAACATTCAGTTCTAGTATAACTTTCATACTTAAAGGGACATAACCAAAAGCATGGCTATTTGATGTCAGAGACATTTTTAACTTAAAGGGATACCTAAGTGAGCTGAATTATAAAATTTCTGGTGACATTATTGAATTGCTGGTGGAACGTGCAGGGGAGGGCTGGTGGAACATGCAGAGGAGTGCTGGTGGAACGTGCAGGGGAGGGCTGGTGGAACATGCAGAGGAGTGCTGGTGGAACGTGCAGGGGAGGGCTGGTGGAACATGCAGAGGAGGGCTGGTGGAACATGCAGAGGAGGGCTGGTGGAACGTGCAGGGGAGGGCTGGTGTAACATGCAGGGGAGGGCTGGTGTAACATGCAGGGGAGGGCTGGTGTAACGTGCAGGGGAGGGCTGGTGTAATGTGCAGGGGAGGGCTGGTGTAACGTGCAGGGGAGGGCTGGTGGAACATGCAGAGGAGTGCTGGTGGAACATGCAGAGGAGTGCTGGTGGAACATGCAGAGGAGTGCTGGTGGAACATGCAGAGGAGTGCTGGTGGAACGTGCAGGGGAGGGCTGGTGGATTGTACAGGGGAGGGCTGGTGGAACATGCAGAGGTGGGCTGGTGGAACGTGCAGGGGAGGGCTGGTGGAATGTGCAGGGGAGGGCTGGTGGAATGTGCAGGGGAGGGCTGGTGGAACATGCAGAGGAGTGCTGGTGGAACATGCAGAGGAGTGCTGGTGAAACGTGCAGGGGAGGGCTGGTGGAATGTGCAGAGGAGGGCTGGTGGAACATGCAGAGGAGTGCTGGTGAAACGTGCAGGGGAAGGCTGGTGGAATGTGCAGGGGAGGGCTGGTGGAACATGCAGAGGAGTGCTGGTGGAACATGCAGAGGAGGGCTGGTGGATTGTACAGGGGAGGGCTGGTGGAATGTGTAGGGAAGAGCTGGGGAACGTGCAGGGGAGGGCTGGTGTAACGTGCAGGGGAGGGCTGGTGGAACATGCAGAGGAGTGCTGGTGGAACATGCAGAGGAGTGCTGGTGGAACATGCAGAGGAGGGCTGGTGGATTGTACAGGGGAGGGCTGGTGGAATGTGTAGGGAAGAGCTGGGGAACGTGCAGGGGAGGGCTGGTGGAACATGCAGAGGAGTGCTGGTGGATTGTACAGGGGAGGGCTGGTGATATGTGCAGGGAAGGGATGGAACGTGCAGGGGAGGGCTGGGGAAAGTGCAGGGGAGGGCTGGGGAACGTGTAAGGGAGGGCTGGGGAACGTGCAGAGGAGGGCTGGTGGAATGTGCATGGGAAGCACTGGAAAATGTGCAGAGGAAGGGCTGTGGAATGTGGAGGGGGGCTGGGGAACATGCAGGAAGAGGGCTGGGGAACGTGCGGGAAGAGGGCTGGGGAACATACAGGAAGAGGGCTGGGGAACATACAGGAAGAGGGCTGGGGAACATACAGGAAGAGGGCTGGGGAACATACAGGAAGAGGGCTGGGGAACATACAGGAAGAGGGCTGGGGAACATGCAGGAAGAGGGCTGGGGAACATGCAGGAAGAGGGCTGGGGAACGTGCAGGAAGAGGGCTGGGGAACATACAGGAAGAGGGCTGGGGAACATACAGGAAGAGGGCTAGGGCATGTACAGGAGGAGGGCCGGGGAATGTGGGGGGAACTATAGTTTAATATAGTTTATACCATGGATTTTACATTTTTTTATGTTAACCCATATAATAACTCTATAAAAAAATAATCAACCTCATTAGATAAAGTGTTTCAGAGGCTTCCGCTGCATGCCCAAACCCACATATTTAGGATAACTCTGTAGTGCTGGATATGTAGAATAGTGTTCTAGCTTATCAGAAAATATGCTGCAACATCATCATGCTAATACATGGTATCTGATAGGCAAGGACACTATACTGCAAATCCTGCACTGCAGAGTCTGTGTCTGCATACACTGCCATGGGCAGACCCAAGCAGGGGCTATTTGTTTGATTTTAGGCAGGAAAAAAAATAGAGGTTTTAATTTTTTCTTGCTAAAACAAAGTACCTACAAGTACATCAATGTATAGATGTATTACATACCTAGTAATATCCAGAACCCTTCCATATCTTTTTAACAAGGATGGAAACAATCTAACACTGGGTATTTGCTGGAAACATAAATATTGTGTCTAGTTCTGAAGACAGTACCACCTAATGATATTAATAAATTAAGACAGTTCAAAGGAGCCAAGTAAAATGGTGCATGGTCTAAGAGACAAAACTTATAAGAAAAGACTTAATGGACTTAATATATATCATGTAACTGCCTTGCGGAACTTGGAGGGTCCATTCTGTATGACCATTGGTTCCACGACCAACGGTGTAAGGCTTTGTGGCAACAGTGAAAGTGTGCTGAAAAGAGAAAATAAGGTTCTTGGTAGATTTGAGGTCTTGGGGCCTCCTTAGAGTCCTTTGAGAGGTTGGGAGCTATTTTGGGCTATGGGGGAGAGTCTTGTTTCACATCAACCATATTGACTTCCAGAGGTCTAACAATACTTTTGGAACCAAACTATGGTTCTATGGATGAACAGTTTGGGAAATACTTGCTTAGAAAGTATTAAGAAGAAAGCTTAACAATTTAATATACTTCAAAGGATTTAATAAACTTAAGAAAGGAAGTATTACTCAGAAAACGTATACAAGAACAAGCTGTCATGGTTTTAAGTTGATTATTGTCAAGCAGCTAGACAGAAGCAAAACTCAACTAGTTCCTGTCCAGACACACAACACTGGACACCAGGAACACCAATCACTGAAGAAGCTGCAACAAAGAGCAGCGAAACGCGTTTGATCTACCATTTACATACATACACAATTTTAGGGTACTTTCCCACTGATAAACATTGAGACCTAGTGTCTTTTATGACATCATGGTTCTTATTGTGTTTTTTTACCAAATTTTACCTTTTAGTTGTACCTATATTTTTTTAGGATATTTTGACCAATTCCTACATTGGTTAGTATGCTTTTTATGGCATAATAAAGTTTCTCTTATCAAGGAATTGAGTGTGTGTGTGTATCTTTCCATTAGACTTGGATTTAGATCACATAGACACACATGAACATATATATATATATATATATATATATATATATATATATATATATATATATATATATATATATAAAATCATTGGTGCATACTCTTATATAGAGAGATACAGAAATTGGAGTGTTTTTGTCAGTATACCTGACACCTTACAGAGGTAATTTCAAGTACACCTCATAGATCATAGAAACACACTGTATATTGGGGTGCACTACAAAAATCATGAAGAGGTCTTGAAACATCCCTTCTGACACCTACTTGTGAGAGAGAATCACATCCAGCTTTTAAGTACCTCACATTCTGGAGGTCACCAAAGGTGAGAGAAAACTTTGTAAAAATACATTGTCTAATACTGCGAAGAGGCACAAAGTAATCTGCACTAGGGGTATCTATTGCGCTTTCTCCCCCTCCCTTTTTTCTTATATCTAGTACTTCAAATACACCACATTTGCCGGTGTACCAGCAGAAGAGGCATCCTCCAAGTGTGAGATCTACAGAGCCCTAGGAATATAACAACAAGACCCATCCAAGATCCTGTATAAATAGTGTGGAAATATACTAACATCCACATATTATCCACATCAACATATTATCTACAGAAACTGAGAGAGAATTATCTTGGACTGACATTATCTGAGTAAACTAAGCGCTAAAGCCCAAATTGGGAATACAAAAAGCCCAATACCATATCCATGTTTTAAGTTGGAGGGCAGAAGACTCAGAAGTAATATGTTACAGGAAGGGTATTATATAGGAGAGTAAAGGAATGAAAGCATGCATAGGATATCCAAGAGGTGATATCTGCATTAAATTAGTAGGAAAAGGAAAGAACCACTTTGGAGCTGCCCCCAGGTGTGTCCTGCTTCCTGTCCAGGCACAAAGAGCTCTTTCAGTCCATGAGCCAGACATATGGGGCAGGCCATGGAAAGCCATCATTAGCAGTGCCCAGGGGAACTGGTCAAATGCAGCTACTGACAAAATACACTAATTATAGATAAGTTATTTTACTGCTCAGGTACCAATCCAGAGTTCTGACCAGATTGTTATAATCAATATCAATATCCTGTATAAACTATAACTGACACAGGAAGTTGAGCGAGCTACTGACTGGCACGCAGAATTAGGTCTACAAACAGTTCCTTATCCCCATTCAAATTGTTTTCATACTGTCAAGAGGCTAGGTTTTCAAGTTGGATGACTCTTTGGTTTCATATCAGTCAGTTGCTTGTTTCTAGATTTATTTTATACTGTACAGCACATGGATTTTCCATATTAACCCTCATTACCCAATCACCTCCCTATTCTGCTGGGTATCAAAGCCCTGGACATAATGCAGGGAGTGCTCTTCAAGGTTATGTTCAGACCATTAGTCCTATTGTCAAGGGTCACTTTGTAGTGTCGGTTTTTCCATAGATCGTAGCATAGAATATATTTGAATACATTGTTCCTCCTTTTCCTGCAAGACATTTAATCATGTTAACGAAGAAGGTAAATAAATATGATAGTTAAAAACTGTATTTATTTTAAAATGTCTAAAACATTTTTCCCTTTACCAGTTCATATATAGTATATATTTAGAGTGCAATGCAGATATGACACGTCAGTTTCATACATGTTACAAAAGACATGTGAGTACTTTAGGTCTAATAGCATATGATTTTCTGCTAATACAAACCACGAGAGAAGTGGGCACATACAGCACTCACCAAGGGACAAACAGCCCCATTAAATTCGAAGCCCGTAGCGGCATTGGCACACCCGCAAAGGCTGCAGGCTTGAAATTCGGCTGCGTTACAGAGCTCTTAAATTCCACCATGCCGCGAGTTACGGGCCAGAGACGCCAGCCTGTAAACCAATGTTTCACATGTTGGATGTGCGGCAGTGAACATAATCAATTAGTCAAACCCGTAGTTACGGGTCCATGCGAGTTCCATTATTTTTATTAACACATTGATTGCTGGGATTGATATAACATGGAAAGTAAACAAAAAAAAGTATTTTACATCGCAGATTTGCGAGCTTATGAATGTTGTGCTATTAATTCTAAGACCTAACATCACTTTCCCTTTACCTATAAGTACAGTAGTGTGCTGATATTTGCATTTACAGTGCTACGGATAAGACTTTAACCCACTAGCTAGTCCTCTCTAGTACCCGTTGGCTTTTTGGCTACGTTTGTAGGTTACAGGCTTGAACACCAGTGAATTTGTTGCAATTTAATAGCGGTATTGGAACGTAACAGTTACAGGCTTGACCAATCAAAGGATTTGCGACCGCGGAGTGCAATTTTCAACATCCCGTAGGGTTTGTTCGGCCTTACCCCGCAAGTCATTGGCGGGTTGCTTTACAGAGCCAATTTAATAGCCGCAAATTTTACGAGATACGTTACGGGCTATGGTTTTACACGTTGAGGGAATTTAATAGGTCTGAAAGACTGGTCCATACAGACAGTTCTTCAGTAAAGTTCTTTATCTAGATCTTCTTAGTAAATGGAGTTTTATCATATAACAGGAACTGTAATTGTTTTCTTAATCCTCAAAAGAGAAATCATAAACATCCACGATTCTGCTGCAAAGTTGTTTATCTTACTGTAAACTGCAGCACTGGTGTATCCCTTTAACATAGAAACAATATGCTTTTGCCCATAAAGTACATGAAAATGATTTGTTCAGTGGGTCCTGGCCAGGAAGGGGGCAGCAGTGGCACTGTCGATGCTAATTACTGTCACCAGCGGCATTAGTGTCACCTTGAATACAAACAAGAAAACAGCTGGACTCTTGGAAAAAAAAAATCATAGAAATCCATGAAACTAAGTACACTGAGTCATGGGCTTACACATACAGTCAGGTCCATAAATATTGGAACATGGACACGATTCTAACCTTTTTGGCTCTATACACCACCACAATAGATTTGAAATGAAACTAACAAGATGTGCTTTAACTGCAGACTTTCAGCTTTAATTTGAGGGTATTTACATCAAAATCAGGTGAACGGTGTAGGAATTACAACAGTTTGTATATGTGCCTCCCACTTTTTAAGGGACCAAAAGTAATGGGACAATTGGCTGCTCAGCTGTTCCATGGCCAGGTGTGTGTTATTCCCTCATTATCCCATTTACAAAGAGCAGATACAAGCTCCAGTGTTCATTTCAAGTGTGCTATTTGCATTTGTTGCTGTTAACTCTCAATATGAGATCCAAAGAGCTGTCACTATCAGTGAAGCAAGCCATCATTAGGCTGAAAAAACAAAACAAACCCATCAGAGAGATAGCAAAAACATTAGGTGTGGCCAAATCAACTGTTTGGAACATCCTTAAAAAGAAAGAACGCACCGGTGAGCTCAGCAACACCAAAAGACCCGGAAGACCACGGAAAACAACTGTGGTGGACGACCGAAGAATTATTTCCCTGGTGAAGAAAACACCCTTCACAACAGTTGGCCAGATCAAGAACACTCTCCAGGAGGTAGGTGTATGTGTGACGAAGTCAACAATCAAGAGAAGACTTCACCAGAGTAAATACAGAGGGTTCACCACAAGATGTAAACCATTGGTGAGCCTCAAAAACAGGACGGCCAGATTAGAGTTTTCCAAACAACACCTAAAAAAGCCTTCACAGTTCTGGAACAACATCCTATGGACAGATGAGACTAAGATCAACTTGTACCAGAGTGATGGGAAGAGAAGAGTATGGAGACGAAAAGGAACTGCTCATGATCCAAAGCATACCACCTCATCAGTGAAGCATGGTGGTGGTAGTGCCATGGCGTGGGCATGTATGGCTGCCAATGGAACTGGTTCTCTTGTATTTATTGATGATGTGACTGCTGACAAAAACAGCAGGATGAATTCTGAAGTGTTTCGGGCAATATTATCTGCTCATATTTAGCCAAATGCTTCAGAACTCATTGGACGGCGCTTCACAGTGCAGATGGACAATGACCCAAAGCTTACTGCAAAAGCAACCAAAGTGAAAGAAGTGGAATGTTATGCAATGGCCAAGTCAATCACCTGATCTGAATCCGATTGAGCATGCATTTCACTTGCTGAAGAAAAAACTGTAGGGATAATGCCCCAAGAACAAGCAGGAACTGAAGACAGTTGCAATAGAGGTCTGGCAGAGCATCACCAGGGATGAAACCCAGCGTCTGGTGATGTCTATGCGTTCCAGACTTCAGGCTGTAATTGACTGCACAGGATTTGCAACCAAGTATTAAAAAGTGAAAGTTTGTTTTATGACTGTTAATCTGTTCCATTACTTTTGGTCCCTTAAAAAGTGGGAGGCACATATACAAACTGTTGTAATTCCTACACCGTTCACCTGATTTGGATGTAAATACCCTCAAATAAAGCTGAAAGTCTGCAGTTAAAGCACATCTTGTTAGTTTCATTTCAAATCCATTGTGGTGGTGTATAGAGCCAAAAAGATTAGAATTGTGTCGATGTCCCAATATTTATGGACCTGACTGTATATATCTTTCTATCTATCTATCTATCTATCTATCGTGGAGTATAGTATGTGTCCGGTATTCCATACTGATAGATACCTTTTGATACCGTTTATTTTTGTTTTATTTTATCCAATATTTTTATTGAAGACAATTTGGTAATATTATTACAGGAGTTTGTATCACATGTTAAGCCACATTACATATATTTGACACAGCTTGTATACATTTCTCTGATTGCTTAAGGAAAGAGAACTAAAGATATTATTATATCAGGAACAAAATGTTTGTCTTTTTTATTTTTAATCATATAACATTTAACAGTTATCAGCTTGATTAACCTATTAACCTTCTAACTTTAATTTCCCCACTCTCAATTATATTCAATTATAAATTATACAGTCTGCCTCTACCAAATTTGCCTAGTATAAGCAAGGGTAGATCAGATTAGAGATTGTATGTTTTTATCTAATTGATGAATTCAGCGAGGCGCCTAGGCCACCCTTTTATTAATATACAAACTACTTGCCTGTCAAAAATGATGGGAATAAAATGATAAGGCTGGGAATGCTGTACCTTCGACGCTCATCGCGAGCCCTGCGCTGAGGGCCTTTGGCGCTCATTGCAAGCGTCTCCGCCTGTGTGGTTTATAGGCCTGACGCTTGAGTGTTACTGTCTTGGGTTAAATGTTAGTGGCTTTGATTAAGTGTTACTGGCTTTCGGGAAGTGTTACGGCTTAGGGCTATTTTTTACGTCCTTTGGGCTAGTTTTACGTTCAATGGGCCTAGTTTTCATGTTTTGCATTTTTTTTGGCAGCCATTTTTTTTGTCGCTTAGGCGATTTTCGATTGTGAAAAAACGGCAAGTATGCATCAAATTACCTTGCAACCTGACTCACAGGCTCCCTGGCTCTCCCACTGTGGTGTGTGTGTAAGTTAATTTGAGGCATATTTGTTGTTTTTTTCATGTCTTTTCAGTTTCGTGGTTCGGCTGTTAAAGTCGTAATTTTGTGAGGTGCACAGTGCATGTACGGGTTTCGGACAGGGCGTAAGTCCTGCGTGCCTCACCTGCTCGCCTCGCTAAGTCCCGCGTGCCTCACCTGCTCACCTGGCTAAGTCCCGCGTGCCTCACCTGCATACCTCGCTAAGTCCCGCGTGCCTGACCTGCTCACCTCGCTAAGTCTCGCGTGCCTCACCTGCTCACCTCACTAAGTCCCGCGTGCCTCACCTGCTCACCTCGCTAAGTCCCGCGTGCCTCACCTGCTCACCTGGCTAAGTCCCGCGTGCCTCACCTGCATACCTCGCTAAGTCCCGCGTGCCTGACCTGCTCACCTCGCTAAGTCTCGCGTGCCTCACCTGCTCACCTCACTAAGTCCCGCGTGCCTCACCTGCTCACCTCTCTAAGTCCCCCGTGCCTCACCTGCTCACCTGGCTAAGTCCCGCGTGCCTCACCTGCTCACCTCGCTAAGTCCCGCGTGCCTGACCTGCTCACCTCGCTAAGTCCCGCGTGCCTGACCTGCTCACCTCGCTAAGTCCCGCGTGCCTGACCTGCTCACCTCGCTAAGTCTCGCGTGCCTCACCTGCTCACCTCGCTAAGTCTCGCGTGCCTGACCTGCTCACCTCGCTAAGTCTCGCGTGCCTCACCTGCTCACCTCGCTAAGTCCCGCGTGCCTGACCTGCTCACCTCGCTAAGTCCCGCGTGCCTGACCTGCTCACCTCGCTAAGTCTCGCGTGCCTCACCTGCTCACCTCGCTAAGTCTCGCGTGCCTGACCTGCTCACCTCGCTAAGTCTCGCGTGCCTCACCTGCTCACCTCGCTAAGTCCCGCGTGCCTGACCTGCTCACCTCGCTAAGTCCCGCGTGCCTCACCTGCTCACCTCGCTAAGTCCCGCGTGCCTGACCTGCTCACCACGCTAAGTCCCGCGTGCCTCACCTGCTCACCTCGCTAAGTCCCGCGTGCCTCACCTGCTCACCTCGCTAAGTCCCGCGTGCCTGACCTGCTCCCCTCGCTAAGTCCCGCGTGCCTGACCTGCTCACCTTGCTAAGTCCCGCGTGCCTCACCTGCTCACCTCGCTAAGTCCCCCGTGTTTCAACTGCTCATTGCAGGCTAAATCCCACGTGCCTCAAATGCTCGCGCCGCTTTGCGAGGCTCGCAGTGCAATGAGCGCATTCTATGTGTTACATTAAGATGAATATACAGAACAGGATTGCTGATATACACATAAGTGAATGTATTGTCCTGACACTTTATTTCCCCACCCCATAAAATATACGATGACAACTAAAACACGTGTACAGACCCGGGAGCTGTCCTTAATCAGACCAGGTATAATATTTCATGGAGACAGGTTCTGGGTACTGGACCTGGCCTAGTCACCTGACTAACATCGATATCATGGATTCCTAGCTCGAAGACAGGGCCCTCCTTGCTTTGCTATATGTTAATTTGTATTTATCTTTGTCTGAACTTAACTTATGTACAGCGCTACGGAATATGTCTGCACGCTATAAATGTACTATAATAATAATAATATCATGTAAATGTGCCTGAGCCTACTCCTGAAAACACTTGCGCCCTATGGTTCATGACTTGGGGCAGTTGCCTGTATTGGAGACATGTCACCTGTGGCCATCCTGCACCTTAAGAATAGGGGGTACCACAACGCATACCATGGGCGGTCTAGACTCACTCTGGATTCTTAACAAGAGTGACCCGTGGTACTGGAGAGGGGGTGAAGGGTTCGAACACAGAGGGGTAGCACCATGAACACCTAATCTGAAGAGCCCATGTGATGGAGGATAGCTTGGACCCTCACCCTCTTGGAGCCTCAAGCTTTACTGCATGCATCAGGGGTGATATAATACACTGTACATGTGACGATAAACATAGGTTCTTGCATTACGGTATAGACTCTGCTTCTTGGGTGTGGAACACATGGATATTTGTTAATATCCTGGTGCGGCCTGTAATTGGCTCCAATGGCCAATGTCATTAAGTAGACAGTTGCCTAGAGAACAAATAGGTAAAACTGGTCTTGCTCTCCCCACTTCATGACATGTACATAAGGTCCTTACCCGATATCCTCTCCAGAATGCCTGTATATATAAGGCGGCTTCTTCTTCAGACATCAGTAATGATCGGGGTATCGGTGGTCTTGGGCTAGAAAAGAAACATTACCCATCAAAGAAATGCAAACAAAACATCTAGAGTAATATCCTATATATGTACACGCCTATGACATGTATATTACTGGGCACAGAGGGATACTTTGTCCAATGTACTTAATTAGTGTTCCCACCCATATGACCAATACGACTGGTCATAATTAATTAATCACCAAAAGCAACTTGCTCTCACCAGGGCACAGTAATCTAATATAAAAGGGTTCCATTAATTGCTTTTCTTACTTATTAGCAATTAAATCAGTATTTGTAGGAAAGAAAATCTGTGTAGATTTACAAGTTATATTTGAAGTTTAATGTTTTGGATTTCTTTTTGGATCTGCTTCTCTCCACTACCCATCACGTGTCAAGGCAGGAATGGGTGTCAATTATTAATTTATTTTCATAAAGAGGGTGAGAATAACATCAAGAAACGTGACAATAATGGGATCGTAAAAATATACACTGGAATGGTGCATTTACAGTATAAATTCAGTACAAAATACTAAAGAAAATAGAAAGTTTTAAACATTCCAAATGTTGTTTTTTGCACATTTCACGTTAAATCTGCTTTAACTTCATTAAGTTGGTCTCAAGTATGACTTGAAAGCAATAATTCCTTGTCCTTTTAAGTGTTTAGCAAGAAGTCCAAAAGTGCAACCTCTCAGTGTTACTGATTAAAAGCCTCATTAAATTGGGGTTAAGTTGTAGAATGTAGCCCGTAACTCCAATTTTACGTGTTACGGCTATTAAATTAGCCTTGTAACATTGCTCGCAGCGAACTTGCGTGTTAACACGCAGGATGGCCGAAAAATGGCTATGTGTGAGCAATGTTGAACTTCGCGCACATAAATCCTTTGATCTGCCAAGCCCGTAACCGCTACTTGTTCAATTCAGCTATTAAATTGCAACGTGGTCACTCTCGAGCAAGCCCAAAGGCCTACGTGTGCTCGAGAGCACCCGCAAGTGGGGTAAAGTCCAATACGTAGCACTACTGTACATTTATTATAAGGGAAAGTGATGTTAGGTCTTAGAATTAATAGCACAACATTCTCAAGCCCGCAAATCGGCCCCGGAAAATACTTTATTTCATGTTCATATTTTGTGTTATATCGATCCCGGCACGCAATGTGTTAAGACATATACTGTAACGTGTAATAGAATATCATATTTACTGCGTTATTAATATTGCATAATATGTGGCCTGTGGGTCCGATCACAAACTATACTAGAAGCACGTAGGACTTCAAAATCTTCCCTCCCCTTTTTCAGTGACATAACGCTAACAATCTCTTTTACCATTGGCTCCATCTGAACCTGTAACAACGTAATCGCTTAATTCTTTGCATCGAGCACGCAACCCCGACGGCCGCAAACTGGTTTACAAAATAGCCTCTCTTGCTCGTAGCTCGCAGCCCATTCTAATTTAATAGCAACGCAAGTAGAGCAAATTTCAATCCCGCAGCCGTTACGTGCTTCACTTTGGACTTACAAGGCTGGAATTTAATATGGCTATTAGACTGAGAAGGAAACAGTCCCATAGAGCGTTAGGACCCCTTGACGGTCTTCTGCAACACAAATATTTTGGAGCATCTTTGCTGAGTGGTGGTTATACTGAAGCATAGCCCGCTCCCCTTTTATACAGTCACATGCAGCTTTTCGTACACTGCTTGTTTATGTCTTTTTATCCATTTTTAGATTACGTTTGGATGGAAGTACATGTACCAGTTTGGGGATCTCTTCACGAGAGCAACCAAGATTCATCCAGATCCAGAGACTCGTCCCCAAATACCATTTATCCTGGGAAACATTTCCTTTTATAAATGTAAGTCAATGGTTCCTATCCAAGTCAGTCTGAGCATATATCTGGGCTATAGGCTAAAGTCTACTCCAAGACCACAAACCTGCACCAGACCTACAGTTACTGTGCTATTTAGGCATTAAAGGTAAGAAGAGTCAGCCTGCAAAAGCAAAAACAAATGCATTTAGACAGAAAGACATCTACGAGAAAGCCAGATCCAAATGCACCCTCCTCTAATTGCCAATTCTACTTTGTAAACAGAATACCATGCTGCCAGTTCTCAGTCAGTCACATAACATGGAGTGGGCTTTACAATGAACCTATTAGTTCATTGGTAGCTGAAATAATTATTTAAAGCTATATGGACCAACCATGCAGGAAATCCCACCAGTTAGGCTATAGTTCCTGGAGCTCAGGCCTTGCAGGAAATCCCACCAGTTAGGCAACAGTTCCTGGAGCTCAGGCCATGCAGGAAATCCCACCGGTTAGGCTATGGTTCATGGAGCTCAGGCCATGCAGGAAATCCCACCAGTTAGGCAACAGTTCCTGGAGCTCAGTCCATGCAGGAAATCCCACCGGTTAGGCTATAGTTCCTGGAGGTCAGGCCTTGCAGGAAATCCCACCAGTTAGGCAACAGTTCCTGGAGCTCAGGCCATGCAGGAAATCCCACCAGTTAGGCTACAGTTCCTGGAGCTCAGGCCTTGCAGGAAATCCCACTGGTTAGGCTATAGTTCCTGGAGCTCAGTCCATGCAGGAAATCCCACTGGTTAGGCTATAGTTCATGGAGCTCAGGCCATGCAGGAAATCCCACCAGTTAGGCTATAGTTTCTGGAGCTCAGTCCATGCAGGAAATCCCACCGGTTAGGCTATAGTTCCTGGAGCTCAGGCCATGCAGGAAATCCCACCGGTTAGGCTATGGTTCATGGAGCTCAGGCCATGCAGGAAATCCCACCAGTTAGGCTATAGTTTCTGGAGCTCAGTCCATGCAGGAAATCCCACCGGTTAGGCTATAGTTCCTGGAGCTCAGGCCTTGCAGGAAATCCCACCAGTTAGGCAACAGTTCCTGGAGCTCAGGCTATGCAGGAAATCCCACCGGTTAGGCTATAGTTCCTGGAGCTCAGGCCTTGCAGGAAATCCCACCAGTTAGGCTATAGTTCCTGGAGCTCAGGCCTTGCAGGAAATCCCCCCGGTTAGGCTATAGTTCCTGGAGCTCAAGCCTTGCAGGAAATCCCCCCGGTTAGGCTATAGTTCCTGGAATGCAATCCATGCAGGAAATCCCACCAGTTAGGCAACAGTTTCAGGACCTCAGTCCATGCAGGAAATCCCCCCGGTTAGGCTACAGTTCCTGGAGCTCAGGTCATGCAGGAAATCCCCCCGGTTAGGCTACAGTTCCTGGAGCTCAGGTCATGCAGGAAATCCCCCCGGTTAGGCTACAGTTCCTGGAGCTCAGGTCATGCAGGAAATCCCACCGGTTAGGCTATAGTTCCTGGAGCTCAGGCCATGCAGGAAATCCCACCGGTTAGGCTATAGTTCCTGGAGCTCAAGCCTTGCAGGAAATCCCCCCGGTTAGGCTATAGTTCCTGGAGCTCAGGCCATGCAGGAAATCCCACCGGTTAGGCTATAGTTCCTGGAGCTCAAGCCTTGCAGGAAATCCCCCCGGTTAGGCTATAGTTCCTGGAGCTCAGGCCATGCAGGAAATCCCACCGGTTAGGCTATAGTTCCTGGAGCTCAGGCCATGCAGGAAATCCCACCGGTTAGGCTATAGTTCCTGGAGCTCAGGTCATGCAGGAAATCCCACCGGTTAGGCTATAGTTCATGGAGCTCAGGCCATGCAGGAAATCCCACCGGTTAGGCTATAGTTCCTGGAGCTCAAGCCTTGCAGGAAATCCCCCCGGTTAGGCTATAGTTCCTGGAGCTCAGGCCATGCAGGAAATCCCACCGGTTAGGCTATAGTTCCTGGAGCTCAGGCCATGCAGGAAATCCCACCGGTTAGGCTATAGTTCCTGGAGCTCAGTCCATGCAGGAAATCCCACCGGTTAGGCTATAGTTCCTGGAGCTCAGGCCATGCAGGAAATCCCACCGATTAGGCTATAGTTCCTGGAGCTCAGGTCATGCAGGAAATCCCACCGATTAGGCTATAGTTCCTGGAGCTCAGGCCTTGCAGGAAATCCCACCGGTTAGGCTATAGTTCC
This sequence comes from Discoglossus pictus, assembly GCA_027410445.1. Taxonomy (NCBI): domain Eukaryota; kingdom Metazoa; phylum Chordata; class Amphibia; order Anura; family Alytidae; genus Discoglossus; species Discoglossus pictus. The sequence continues at coordinate 100,377,367 of CM050172.1, read as the reverse complement.
CGGAGTCTGGAAGATCTACTCAGACCACGGCAGCCTATTTATTTTAGCAATACAAGAACCCAAACAGCAGAGTTTTCTCCTTACAAAGAACAATAATCACCTTTTCCAGTAATAACGATTATAACTTGTTCTTTTCACAAATCAAGAAGTCACACCTTATTTACAAAACCAAACACATTTTAAAGGGTACATAAAAATAGAGGTGGGCTGGCGTTAAATCATTGGCCCTTCAGTTGATGGTTCTCTTGCATCAATCAGGAGCTTTCCCTAGCTATGGAGATCAAAACCCACCATTGATCGCAGACACTCTATGGTAAAATAAGAGGGCCAGATCCCTCCTGACCTATGTGACCCTCTGAAGTGGTAAAACCTGTGCTTGGTCACATACACTCTGGCCTCACTGTTGGCTATGTGTCATATGGTGGGTCTACATGGTCTCTTTAGATCTACAGTGACCATGTGTGTAGAAATCTTGGTTGGGAATGAATATCTAAAAGAGGGCAGAAGAAAAGGACAGGAGATTGACCTTTGCACAAGCTTGACCTTTATTATGGTTTCCTCTGCCCTCATCTTATCTGGTAAAGCTCCCAACTTGGGACAAAGGGTGGAATTTCTTTATGTTTAGGGTTACAAGCAGGGAAGGTCCAGTACCACAACTGTGAAAACTAAACTGTGCAAGTAGCTATATGGCAGCCAAGTGAAACCACCCTTCAGTCTCTATTGAAAGGTCTCTTGGAGACTGTGTCCTATGTAGCATTAGAGTCTGCACATTGATCCATTGGGAACATTAACAAGCAGAGAGGTCATACATTTTTCTTGAGGGAAATAATAAGACTGGATTATGAGGCCTAACATGGGTGGGAATGACTTGGGATGATAAGAATGTGGGATCTCAACAACGCGTCTCAGGATGGGACTTTTAATGTGCTGAGGAAAAAAAATCAAGAAAAGTCCTATTTTTAATAAGCTCTGATAGAGAGAGAGAGTGCAGATAGTGGCCAATAAAAGAGAAAGGAAAGCAGAATGTAATACTAACTTCTTGCATGTAGCCCGAGGCATCGTCTGGCTTGTTATCTGCTCCTCAAAAAACTTGTTTAATTAATAAGTTCAAGCGGAGATTGTTTGATTAGCTGAGGGCTCATTGCGTTTCATAAAACCAGACACACAGCCACCAAATCTACTAAGGCTCAATGTGCATCAAATGTATCAGCATTAACTACAAGTCCTACTATCAAAAAACACTTGTTACCCAGACAAACTCCGACTAATGGAATCTAATGAGAGTAGATCCCCAAAATTATCTACTCAACCAAAGCACTCTATGTAACTATCTACTCAACCAAAGCACTCTATGTAACTATCTACTCAACCAAAGCACTCTATGTAACTATCTAATCAAACAAAGCACTCTATGTAACTATCTACTCAACCAAAGCACTCTATGTAACTATCTACTCAACCAAAGCACTCTATGTAACTATCTACTCAACCAAAGCACTGTATGTAACTATCTACTCAACCAAAGCACTGTATGTAACTATCTACTCAACCAAAGCACTGTATGTAACTATCTACTCAACCAAAGCACTGTATGTAACTATCTACTCAACCAAAGCACTCTATGTAACTATCTACTCAACCAAAGCACTCTATGTAACTATCTAATCAAACAAAGCACTCTATGTAACTATCTACTCAACCAAAGCACTCTATGTAACTATCTACTCAACCAAAGCACTCTATGTAACTATCTACTCAACCAAAGCACTCTATGTAACTATCTACTCAACCAAAACACTCTATGTAACTATCTACTCAACCAAAGCACTCTATGTAACTATCTACTCAACCAAAGCACTCTATGTAACTATCTACTCAACCAAAGCACTCTATGTAACTATCTACTCAACCAAAGCACTCTATGTAACTATCTAATCAAACAAAGCACTCTATGTAACTATCTACTCAACCAAAGCACTCTATGTAACTATCTACTCAACCAAAGCACTCTATGTAACTATCTACTTAACCAAAGCACTCTATGTAACTATCTACTCAACCAAAGCACTCTATGTAACTATCTACTCAACCAAAACACTCTATGTAACTATCTACTCAACCAAAGCACTCTATGTAACTATCTACTCAACCAAAGCACTCTATGTAACTATCTACTCAACCAAAGCACTCTATGTAACTATCTACTCAACCAAAACACTCTATGTAACTATCTACTCAACCAAAGCACTCTATGTAACTATCTACTCAACCAAAGCACTCTATGTAACTATCTACTCAACCAAAGCACTCTATGTAACTATCTACTCAACCAAAGCACTCTATGTAACTATCTACTCAACCAAAGCACTCTATGTAACTATCTAATCAAACAAAGCACTCTATGTAACTATCTACTCAACCAAAGCACTCTATGTAACTATCTACTCAACCAAAGCACTCTATGTAACTATCTACTTAACCAAAGCACTCTATGTAACTATCTACTCAACCAAAGCACTCTATGTAACTATCTACTCAACCAAAACACTCTATGTAACTATCTACTCAACCAAAGCACTCTATGTAACTATCTACTCAACCAAAGCACTCTATGTAACTATCTACTCAACCAAAGCACTCTATGTAACTATCTACTCAACCAAAGCACTCTATGTAACTATCTACTCAACCAAAGCACTCTATGTAACTATCTACTCAACCAAAGCACTCTATGTAACTATCTACTCAACCAAAGCACTCTATGTAACTATCTACTCAACCAAAGCACTCTATGTAACCATCTACTCAACCAAAGCACTCTATGTAACTATCTACTCAACCAAAGTACTCTACGAAATTCATTTGTGACCCTGCAACCAGGAAAACAACAGTAACGTTTAAAATACTCCCAACTTTCTAAATAGACAAAGCCTGTTCGCTAAAAATGGTATTCCCCCCACTGACAAAGACATAACATTGTGTAATAACAAATATAAAATGGGTCCTTGGATTGCTATTCGAAAAACCTCCTCAAGCCACTAAAAAAAAAAATAGCACCCTAGAGAGGGACCATTAAATAACTCCCACTACAATAAAATCAACATTGCCCTCCACTTAAAACCCATAATGGAGGCTTATTGGGAGCCCAGTCTCACTCCTGGCCTCAAAGGGTAAGGCATCTTAGCACAGATGGACGCAGCTTGGGCATATCTTGAAACACAGCAATAAAGGAAAGCAGATATATGCCAAGGGGAGGGCTAGGGATTTTATTACTGAATATTAATATTCAGCTCTCTCTATATATAGTACTTTAACATTCAGTGAAGTGGCCACATATCATAAACCTCTGACCATGGAATGCGTCCAGTTGGGTTCCTGAGACATATATCTCCACTACAATCAAGTCAAACGATTTTTAGGGTAATCTAATCCTTTTCCTAATCATCCTCTTCCAGGGATGAGTTACCCCTTTAATTTAAGTGTCTCCATCATTATTGATTCTCCTATTATTCAGGTCATTACTGTCTAACATGACCAGGACCAAAGTGTATTGCCAGGTAATATTCAAGACATTTTGCTCTGACAAGGACCTATTGTATGTTACACAATGGCCTCCTTTGTGCTCTCTGGAGTTCAACACCCCAGTTCTATATTTCTCTATTTTCATACTTGGTATTTTGGTTACAGAATAAAACAGAAAATAGATATATACAGTAAATTGGAGGGTTTGAGGCAAATATGCAATGGCAATGCTTTTAAAAAAAATATTTGAACTTAAGAAAAATGTATTTAAAAAAAATTGGAAAACTGGAATCTGAACTCACAACGTCTTATATCAGAGGTAATCAGAGGTAATAAACTGTGAATATCCATATTGCATCTTCTAGTGCACACATAGCAAGGCCTATTGGTCCAAGCAGTCATGTGATGCAACTTCTAAGAAGGGATGGGAGACGTGAGAGAGACCAATATGGCAGCCCCTAGACATGAGAAGTCGGCAGACGATGTCACACGTTTCATGAAAAAAACAACGTCCTCTAATTAGGACACGTCAGGGCGCTGCACCAGCTGAGTTATGGAGCTCTATGGAGATATAAGGTAGTACCAGATACAGTCACACATATTCTTCAAAATAAGGTCTTTATTTTCTTTCCAAATGCAGCACCTACAAGAACATTTTAACGTTTGTAGCACTTTCCTTGTAAACAAGACATTATTGTGTAATGTGTAAAACCTGCTCTTTTAAACACACTTCAAATGTGTGGTTTTTGTGTCCCTTTAAAATTGAAAAGTGGATGATAACTTGTTTTCTTTCTGTTTTGGGATACATTGTTACATTGACTTTTCTTATCAGTGTTTGTTCTAGAACTTGACGTTTATCAGACACTAGAAATACACCATCAGCAGCAGAATCCACACAAAATCACTGATAAGGGAAGGGGGCAGGAGAGACACATGAAGGGGGTACAGAAAAAGAAACATGAGAATTGGGAGAGAGGGATAGGAATGAGGTACAGGTGAGAGAGAGACTGGAGCAAGGGATGAGAGATACGAATGGGAAATAGGAGAAAGAGAGAGTCAGGAAGATGAGAAGAAATGTGAGGGGGCAGGAGAGAGTGGCTGGAGATATGTACAGAAGAGAGACATGGGAAGGGGATAGCAGAGAGAGGCAGGAAGAGAGGGAGAGAGATGGGAGGAAGAGGGGCAGTAGTGTCAGACAGGAAGGGGGGACAGGAGAGAAACTAGAAGAGAGAATAGAGAGAGTAGCAGACAAAGCAATGGAGACATGAAGGGGGGTAGGAGAGAGAGAGAGCTGGGATTGGAGGACAGAAGAGAGAGAAAGGGGACAGGAGAGTGAGAAGGCAAAGGGTCAGGGAAGAGAGATGGTAATGGCACAGCAGAGAGAGAGAGAAGGCAGGGGGCAGGAGAGAGAGAAGGCAGGGGGCAGGAGAGAGAGAAGGCAGGGGGCAGGAGAGAGAGAAGGCAGGGGGCAGGAGAGAGAGAAGGCAGGGGGCAGGAGAGAGAGAAGGCAGGGGGCAGGAAAGAGAGAAGGCAGGGGGCAGGAGAGAGAGAAATGGCAAGGGAGAAGGAGAGAGAGATGGCAATGGGACAGCAGATAGAGAAGGCAGGGGGCAGGAGAGAGAGAAGGCAAGGGGGAAGGAGAGAGAGAAGGCAAGGGAGAAGGAGAGAGAGATGGCAATGGGACAGCAGATAGAGAAGGCAAGGGGGCAGGATAGAGAGAAGGCAAGGGGGAAGGAGAGAGAGAAGGCAAGGGGGCAGGAGAGAGAGAAGGCAGGGGGCAGGAGAGAGAGAAGGCAGGGGGCAGGAGAGAGAGAAGGCAAAGGGTCAGGGAAGAGAGATGGTAATGGCACAGCAGAGAGAGAGAGAAGGCAGGGGGCAGGAGAGAGAGAAGGCAGGGGGCAGGAGAGAGAGAAGGCAGGGGGCAGGAGAGAGAGAAGGCAGGGGGCAGGAGAGAGAGAAGGCAAGGGGCAGGAGAGAGAGAAGGCAGGGGGCAGGAGAGAGAGAAGGCAGGGGGCAGGAGAGAGAGAAGGCAGGGGGCAGGAAAGAGAGAAGGCAGGGGGCAGGAGAGAGAGAGATGGCAAGGGAGAAGGAGAGAGAGATGGCAATGGGACAGCAGATAGAGAAGGCAGGGGGCAGGAGAGAGAGAAGGCAGGGGGCAGGAGAGAGAGAAGGCAGGGGGCAGGAGAGAGAGAAGGCAGGGGGCAGGAGAGAGAGAAGGCAGGGGGCAGGAGAGAGAGAAGGCAGGGGGCAGGAAAGAGAGAAGGCAGGGGGCAGGAGAGAGAGAGATGGCAAGGGAGAAGGAGAGAGAGAAGGCAAGGGGGCAGGAGAGAGAGAAGGCAAGGGAGAAGGAGAGAGAGAAGGCAAGGGAGAAGGAGAGAGAGAAGGCAAGGGGGCAGGAGAGAGAGAAGGCAAGGGGGAAGGAGAGAGAGAAGGCAAGGGGGCAGGAGAGAGAGAAGGCAGGGGGCAGGAAAGAGAGAAGGCAGGGGGCAGGAGAGAGAGAGATGGCAAGTGAGAAGGAGAGAGAGAAGGCAAGGGAGAAGGAGAGAGAGATGGCAATGGGACAGCAGATAGAGAAGGCAAGGGGGCAGGATAGAGAGAAGGCAAGGGGGAAGGAGAGAGAGAAGGCAAGGGGGCAGGAGAGAGAGAAGGCAAGGGGGCAGGAGAGAGAGAAGGCAAGGGGGAAGGAGAGAGAGAAGGCAGGGGGAAGGAGAGAGAGAAGGCAAGGGGGAAGGAGAGAGAGAAGGCAAGGGGGCAGGAGAGAGAGAAGGCAAGGGGCAGGAGAGAGAGAAGGCAAGGGGGCAGGAGAGAGAGAAGGCAAGGCGGAAGGAGAGAGAGAAGGCAGGGGGAAGGAGAGAGAGAAGGCAAGGGAGAAGGAGAGAGAGATGGCAATGGGACAGCAGATAGAGAAGGCAGGGGGCAGGAGAGAGAGAAGGCAAGGGGGAAGGAGAGAGAGAAGGCAAGGGGGCAGGAGAGAGAGAAGGCAAGGGGGCAGGAGAGAGAGAAGGCAAGGGGGAAGGAGAGAGAGAAAGGAAGGGGGCAGGAGAGAGAGAAGGCAAGGGAGAAGGAGAGAGAGATGGCAATGGGACAGCAGATAGAGAAGGCAGGGGGCAGGAGAGAGAGAAGGCAAGGGGGCAGGAGAGAGAGAAGGCAAGGGGGGCAGGAGAGAGAGAAGGCAAGGGGGCAGGAGAGAGAGATGGCAAGGGAGAAGGAGAGAGAGATGGCAATGGGACAGCAGATAGAGAAGGCAAGGGGGCAGGAGCGAGAGAAGGCAAGGGGGAAGGAGAGAGAGAAGGCAAGGGGGCAGGAGAGAGAGAAGGCAGGGGGCAGGAGAGAGAGAATGCAGGGGGCAGGAGAGAGAGATGGCAAGGGGACAGCAGATATAGAAGGCAAGGGGGCAGGAGAGAGAAAAGGCAAGGGGGCAGGAGAGAGAGAAGGCAGGGGGGCAGAAGGGGGCAGGAACGAGAGAAAGCAGGGGGCAGGAGAGAGAGAAGGCAGGGGCAGGGGAGAGAGGAAGCAAGGGGACAGGGGAGAGAGATTCCAAGGGGACAGGGGAGAGAGATTCCAAGGGGACAGGAGAGAGAGAAGGCAAGGGGGCAGGAGAGAGAGAAGGTAAGGGGGCAGGAGAGAGAGATGGCAAGGGGACAGGGGAGAGAAATGGCAAGGGGACAGGGGAGAGAAATGGCAAGGGGACAGGGGAGAGAAATGGCAAGGGGACAGGGGAGAGAAATGGCAAGGGGACAGGGGAGAGAAATGGCAAGGGGACAGGGGAGAGAGGTAGCAAGGGGACAGGGCAGAGAGATAGCAAGGAGACAATGGAGAGAAATGGCAAGGGGACAGGGGAGAGAGATGGCAAGGGGACATGGAAGAGAGGTGGCAAGGGGACAGGGGAGAGAGATGGCAAGGGGACAGGGGAGAGAAATGGCAAGAGGACAGGGGAGAGAAATGGCAAGGGGACAGGGGAGAGAAATGGCAAGGGGACAGGGGAGAGAAATGGCAAGGGGACAGGGCAGAGAGATAGCAAGGAGACAATGGAGAGAAATGGCAAGGGGACAGGGGAGAGAGATGGCAAGGGGACATGGGAGAGAGGTGGCAAGAGGACAGGGGAGAGAGGTGGTGTTGGGAACAAAGAGAGAGGTGGCAAAGGGACAAGAGAGAAAGGTGGCAAGGGGACAGACAGCAATGACAAGGGTGCAGGGGAGAGATTGCAAGGGGACAGGGGAGAGAGATGGCAATGGGACAGGGGAGAGAGATGGCAAGGGGGCAGGAGAGAGAGAAGGCAAGGGGGCAGGAGAGAGAGAAGGCAAGGGGGAAGGAGAGAGAGAAGGCAGGGGGAAGGAGAGAGAGAAGGCAAGGGGGAAGGAGAGAGAGAAGGCAAGGGGGCAGGAGAGAGAGAAGGCAAGGGGGCAGGAGAGAGAGAAGGCAAGGGGGCAGGAGAGAGAGAAGGCAAGGGGGCAGGAGAGAGAGAAGGCAAGGGGGAAGGAGAGAGAGAAGGCAGGGGGAAGGAGAGAGAGAAGGCAAGGGAGAAGGAGAGAGAGATGGCAATGGGACAGCAGATAGAGAAGGCAGGGGGCAGGATAGAGAGAAGGCAAGGGGGAAGGAGAGAGAGAAGGCAAGGGGGCAGGAGAGAGAGAAGGCAAGGGGGCAGGAGAGAGAGAAGGCAAGGGGGAAGGAGAGAGAGAAGGCAGGGGGAAGGAGAGAGAGAAGGCAAGGGGGAAGGAGAGAGAGAAGGCAAGGGGGCAGGAGAGAGAGAAGGCAAGGGGGCAGGAGAGAGAGAAGGCAAGGGGGCAGGAGAGAGAGAAGGCAAGCGGAAGGAGAGAGAGAAGGCAGGGGGAAGGAGAGAGAGAAGGCAAGGGAGAAGGAGAGAGAGATGGCAATGGGACAGCAGATAGAGAAGGCAGGGGGCAGGAGAGAGAGAAGGCAAGGGGGAAGAAGAGAGAGAAGGCAAGGGGGCAGGAGAGAGAGAAGGCAAGGGGGCAGGAGAGAGAGAAGGCAAGGGGGAAGGAGAGAGAGAAAGGAAGGGGGCAGGAGAGAGAGAAGGCAAGGGAGAAGGAGAGAGAGATGGCAATGGGACAGCAGATAGAGAAGGCAGGGGGCAGGAGAGAGAGAAGGCAAGGGGGCAGGAGAGAGAGAAGGCAAGGGGGGCAGGAGAGAGAGAAGGCAAGGGGGCAGGAGAGAGAGATGGCAAGGGAGAAGGAGAGAGAGATGGCAATGGGACAGCAGATAGAGAAGGCAGGGGGCAGGAGAGAGAGAAGGCAAGGGGGAAGGAGAGAGAGAAGGCAAGGGGGCAAGAGAGAGAAGGCAGGGGGCAGGAGAGAGAGAATGCAGGGGGCAGGAGAGAGAGATGGCAAGGGGACAGCAGATATAGAAGGCAAGGGGGCAGGAGAGAGAGAAGGCAAGGGGGCAGGAGAGAGAGAAGGCAGGGGGGCAGAAGGGGGCAGGAACGAGAGAAAGCAGGGGGCAGGAGAGAGAGAAGGCAGGGGCAGGGGAGAGAGGAAGCAAGGGGACAGGGGAGAGAGATTCCAAGGGGACAGGGGAGAGAGATTCCAAGGGGACAGGAGAGAGAGAAGGCAAGGGGGCAGGAGAGAGAGAAGGTAAGGGGGCAGGAGAGAGAGAAGGCAGGGGGCAGGGGAGAGAAATGGCAAGGGGACAGGGGAGAGAAATGGCAAGGGGACAGGGGAGAGAAATGGCAAGGGGACAGGGGAGAGAAATGGCAAGGGGACAGGGGAGAGAGGTAGCAAGGGGACAGGGCAGAGAGATAGCAAGGAGACAATGGAGAGAAATGGCAAGGGGACAGGGGAGAGAGATGGCAAGGGGACATGGGAGAGAGGTGGCAAGGGGACAGGGGAGAGAGATGGCAAGGGGACAGGGGAGAGAAATGGCAAGAGGACAGGGGAGAGAAATGGCAAGGGGACAGGGGAGAGAAATGGCAAGGGGACAGGGGAGAGAAATGGCAAGGGGACAGGGCAGAGAGATAGCAAGGAGACAATGGAGAGAAATGGCAAGGGGACAGGGGAGAGAGATGGCAAGGGGACATGGGAGAGAGGTGGCAAGAGGACAGGGGAGAGAGGTGGTGTTGGGAACAAAGAGAGAGGTGGCAAAGGGACAAGAGAGAAAGGTGGCAAGGGGACAGACAGCAATGACAAGGGTGCAGGGGAGAGATTGCAAGGGGACAGGGGAGAGAGATGGCAATGGGACAGGGGAGAGAGATGGCAATGGGACAGGGGAGAGAGATGGCAATGGGACAGGGGAGAGAGATGGCAAGGGGACAAGGGAGAGAGATGGCAAGGGGACAAGGGACAGAGAAGGCAAGAGGAGAAGGGAGAGAGGTGGCGTTGGGAACAAAGAGAGAGGTGGTAAGGGGACAAGAGAGAGAGATGGCAATGGGACAGGGGAGAGAGAAGGCAAGGGGGCAGGAGAGAGAGTTGGCAAGGAGACAAGGGAGATATATGGTAGGGAAGAGATGGCAATGGGACAGGAGAGAGAGGTGGCAAGGAAAGAGGGGAGAGAGATGGCAAGGGGACAGGGAGAGACATGGCAAGTAGACAGAGGAGAGAGGTGGCATTGGGAACAAGGAGAGAGGTGGCAATGGGACAAGAGAGAGAGGTGGCAAGGGGCAAGAGAGAGAGGTGGCAAGTGGACAGAGAGCAATGACAAGGGTGCAGGGGAGAAATGGCAAAGGGACAAGGGAGAGAGACATGGCAAGGGGCAAAGGAGAGGCATGGCAAGGGGACAAGAGAGAAAGGTGGCATGGGGAATGGAGAGCAATGGCAAGGGAATAGGAGAAGGAGGTGGCAAGGAGACAAGATAGAGATATGGCAAGGTGGCAAGATGGCAAGGTGGCAAGAAAGAGCAAGAGATGGCAAATGGATGATAGTAGGGCAGGTCATAGTGGTAGCAAAGTGACGCTACAGACGCAGACAACACAAACACGGCTTGGTGACAAGGACAGTGCTTGAGATGAACGAGCTGGGCCAATCTTTTCGAGCTCTGCTACAGCCAATACAAATACAGAATATTAAATAGAAATGAGGAGCGCTCGCTCTGCACAGTCACTCAAGACCCGTCTCCATTGAAGCAAAACTGATTTATTTATTAACCCATTACAGGGAATAACAAACTAGCAGATGGGTTTCTCAAAGGGCAGTTAAGCGTGACACTGATTTACATCTATAGGAACATTTATACAAACAAATCTGAGGAGCCACAACCTGATTCTAGATTCTTCAGAACACTCTAGAAAGAAAGATTTTAATATTTACTAATACTTCTTAAAGGACTTTTCTTGTTAAACCTATTTTTAGTTCACAATTTATTAAAATACACGTGCAAAAAGCAGCAAATCTTTAGCCAGAAAATATAATTTAAATACACAGTTTATTGCACTTAATGACTCCTTTCCATCGCTTTCATTGTCCTGAGCACTACTGAAAGGAAGTGAAAGATTTCAACTGCAATACCATTATCTAAGCCTTACCCAGACAGCCTATTTAAGGTTATCAAAGTTTAAAATGTTTGTTTCATTTCAGTAGTGTTCAGGCCAATGAGAGAGTCAGGAAGAAGTACAGCAGTGGCCATTAATGAGGTAAACTGTGTTTTTGGATTATATGTTATGGCTAAAGCTTTGATTTGCTGCTGTTTGCACATGTATTTTTTATGTTAATTAATGGTGACCAAAAATAGGTTCATCACAAAAAGTGTTTATATTGGCCTTTTTATGCCGACGTTGATCAGGGATTAGGACATGCCCAGTGTTGTTTTGTCAAAAAAGGTTAATTACAAGGAATTAGAAACTTAAATCATGAATGTTGGACCATTACAGTGGCCATTTATGGAAGCCCATTAATAAATGTGACCACGGCTGTGGACTGAGCGATGCCGGTTATGTGGTGGCCAGAGATACCGATGTGTCCGATATGTTCAGTAGATAGGACTTGCCAACTGTCCTGGTAAGGACCTGATAATTAATGTTCTGACACAGGTTGTTAGAGTCTCAGGACAGGTCCCACAATTATAGCTGGAGGTTTTCTTCTTAGGAGGAAAGCTAAGGCAAGTCTGGACAAGCTATTAAAACATAAAGATACAAGTTGTCCATAAAGTCTCTTTACAATTTAAACAAGTTATTACAAAGGCAATTGATGGGCTGTGTTTGTCAGATTTGTTCTATGCACTCAGTGGTTATCAAAGTTTTTAATGGCATTGCATTTGTGTTTTTCAGGCACTCTGTTGATGGAATAGGTTCTGTTAAATGAAACCCTAAATGATGGCTACTGCTCAAGAAAAGGCACAATGTGTATCATGGTTACGCAGACTCAGCGAAACTACAGGATTAAGTATGGAAGACGTCTCCCGGCATGTCCGTCAATTTGTGCATGGCACAAGAAATTTATGGAGACAGGGACAGTGAAGGACAAAGGGAGAAGTGGACGACCAAAAGGATCTGAGGAAAAAATGGATTGTGTTAAAGAAGCCTTTGCTAGTTCTCAGACAGTTACAGCTACCATGTTTAATAGTGCACAAAGTCTTATGCAAGGAATAAAGCTTCAATATCTACTCCTCACATATATAGTTGTGGACCAAGAACGTTGGTCATGCCAGTGCCATTGGTCACATTTGGGGCACTAGGGAGGCGCCATAGGTGCCCATCACAAGGCCCGTTGGACTTGGACTTAGGCTGCAATGAGCACAAAATGCAGCGCTCATCGCGAGGCACGTAGGACTTAGGACCAGAGCCCGTAGATGGACTGTGGGCCTTGCAAAATTACTTCTTTAACGGCCGAACCACCAAACTGAAAACACCAGCAAAAAACACAAATATGCCTCAAATTAACTTACACACAGCACAGGGGGCGGAGTCAGGGAGCCTGTGAGGGAGGTTGCAAGTTAATTTGACGCATATTTGGCGTTTTTTCACGATCGAAAAATCGCTATGCAACAAAAAAAAATGGTGGCTGAAAAAAACATAACAGGATGAAAACAAGGCCGAAGGCAGTAACATTAATCCAAAAGGTAACACTCATCACCAGGCCCTTAAACTACAAGGGGGGGGGGGTCGCTCGCAAGGAGCGCTGAAAGTGCTCAAGCGCAAGGCCTATAAAGCACACAGGGGGAGAGGCTTGCAATGAGCACCAAAGGCGATCATCGTCGGGCTCGCAATGAGCACCAAAGGCATTCAGCGCTGGATTCGCGATGAGGAGCTCAGAGGGGCCATAGCCTCACATTGTGTGGCAAACAGCATTGCCAGGCTTACAATTTTATTCCTGCCACTTTTGATGGGCAATTTCCTAGTTGTGATTAATCTTTTCATTTGTAATGAATCTATTACATTGTAAAGAGACTTCATGGACACCCCGTATTACTAGCTACAAAGGTCCGTAAAGTTGGTATTCTTAGTAGTAACGTGCGGATGTAAGAGCTGGACCATAAAGAATGCCGAGTAGAATTGCCGCCTTTGAATTGTGGGGTTCGAGAAAAATGCTTAGAGCCCCTTCGTCTGCAAGAAGATCCAATCAATGAATACTACAGGAAATGAAGCAAAACTGTTCACTGGAAGGTTTGATTATGAGACTAAAGCTGAAATATTGTGTCCATATCATGAAAAGACAGGATCCCTTAGAGAAGACTTTGAGGCTGGAAAAGATTGACGTGGACCTGGCATCACCCTTGCCCTGGGTCTGCTCAATGGCTACATTTGGTTGTGTCCAGCTGTCCCTGTATATTTATCAGCATTGGGCTCTGGTTTTTCAGGCAGTACAAATCATTAGCGCTACCAGTCTCTGGAAGGTTTCTTCATGTCTCTGTTATTAATATTATTATTAGATGATTTTCCTCATATATCATCACATCATATGCTCGAAGTATAAAGCACACAATGTAATAACCTGATCTGATCAGTATTTCACAAGCTTAGAGTCTAGATGTTGGCTAAGCATAGTGGCGGAGCTAGTGGATGGCAAACTCTGGCGCATTGCACCGCCTGAACCGGCAGCAGCTCCGTCCCTGACTTTCAGCCCTATTAAATCCCCCCTACGTGTTACACCGCAGCTCCTAATGTAGACAGTAAGACTTATGGCTATTACATTTATTTAGCCCAGTAAATCAAGCCGCTGCCAATCTGCGCGTTTGGAAAAAAGCCTACGGGATGTGGAACGCGGCACTTCGAGGCCGCATATCCTTTGTTCTCTTAAGCCCGTAACCACTGCAATTATAACCATGCTATTAAATTGCAACAATTTGCCTTACCTTTAACCCCAAAACACGCAAATGGAGCCCAAACGACAACAAGTGATAAAGAGGACTTGCCAGGGGGGTAAAGTCTAGTCCGTAGCACTTTAAATTCAAATATCACACTACTGTACTTTTCTTAAAAGTGAAAGTGATGTTAGGTCTTAGAATTAATAGCACAACATTCTCAAGCCCGCAAATCGGCCCCGAAAACTACTTTATTTCATGTTTAATTTTTGTGTTATATCAATCCCGGCAAGCAATGTGTTACGCCATATACTGTAACTCGCATGTAATAGAATATCATATTTACGGCTTTATCAATATTGCATCATATCTGGAATGTAACTCGTAATTGAACCCCGTAAGACTTTAAAATCCAACCTCCATTTTTCTGTGACGCAATAATGATGATCTCTGTTTGCATTGGCTCCACTCAAACCCGAAACTACGGGTTTGACTAATTGATCGGGTTTGCGTCTCAAGTTCGTAACTCGCAGCCTGTTCAAATTTAATAGCACAGTAACTCAACCAAATTTCAAGCCCACAGCCATTTAATGTGGCTGTATGTCCATTCCCTTTATTATTATTACTAGCCTGGCAATGCTGTTTGACACACAATGCAAGGCTCTCCCCCTTCTAACCAGTGGGCCTCGCGATGAGCGCTTTCGGTGGCTGTCTACTTTACGGCCCTTGCGATAAGAACCTTTGGAGGCCTACGCCAACTTGCCACTTTCATGCTTCGCAATGAGCACCTTCGGCGCTCACCATGAGCACCTTCGGCGCTCACCACGAGCCCCGTGATGAGAGCATTCAGAGCCTCTCCTCCACTGTACTTTGCAGTGCTCGCGATGAGCGCTTTAGGCGATCATTACAGGTGTCATCCAACACACAACTTTCGGGCCTCCTCTGTGTCTCTCCCCCCCCTCTCTCAGCCCTGTGTCTCTTCCCCCCCACTCCCTCCCCTGTGTCTCTTTCCACCCTCTCCACCCTCTTTGTCTTTCATCTCCCTCTCCGTTCTCTGTGCTCTACGATTCTGAAACCATTTGTGGGCTTGGATTTATGTTCTTAAAAAAAATTATGGCTTTACTGCCGCCATTTTTTCTCTTGCATAGCCGTAAAAAACGCCAATTGAATAGCAAGTTTGCTTGCAACCTCACTTACAGGCTCCATGCCTCTCCTCCTGAGGTGTGTGTGAGATTGTAAGCTAATTTTGTAATTAATTGTGGTCTTTAAGATGTCCCCTAACGGTTTCCGAGTTTTTTTTTTCAACGATGAGCGCTAAAGGTCTACGGCCTTCGGCGCTCATTGCAAGCCTTTTCCCCATCTAATTGGCGGACCTCGCGATGAGCGCCTTTGGCGCTCATCACAAGGCTTGCAATGAGCGCTTTTGGCGCTCATTGCACATGCCCAAGCCTGTATTACCACAACTATTATATGTGATTATTTATAACATATTCTGTAGAGCTATACATGGGTTACAATCAAGGCAAAAACAATAGCCGTATTAACACGTTGCATAGGATGGAGGGCCCTGTCTCTCAGCTTAGAATCCGGTGTCCATAGAGCTTTTCCCAAAGCATATTGCAAGATTGAAATTTGCAAACTTACAATCTAAAGGATTCCCTTTCACTTAGTCTGTCTAATGGAACATGTTCTTAACAGACAAATTGTATTATAGGTGATACTCACTGGTCCTTTAGCCATTGTTGGACAAATGGAATCTCAAAGAAGCCAGTAAATGGTTGCTCCTTCCTTTTGGGATTTAGGCTGGAATACAATGAAAAGTCATCATAAATGATCTGATATAAGAAAGAAGGGAGGGGGAGAAAGAGCAATAGATACCCCTAGTGCAGATTACTTTGTGCCTCTTTGAAGTATTAGACCATATACTTATACAGAGTTGTCTCTCACCTTTGCGTGAGGTACTTAAAAGCTGGATGTGATTCTCTCTCACAGGTAGGTGTCAGAAGGGATGTTTCAAGACCTCTTTGTAGTTTTCGTAGTGCACCCCAATATACAGTGTGTTTCTTTTTGAGGTGTCAGGTATACTGACAAAAACACTCAACTTTCTGTATATCTCTATATAAGAGTATGCACCAATGATTCTATATATATATGTATATATTCATGTGTGTCTATGTGATCTAAATCCAAATCTAATGGAAAGACACACACACCCAATTCCTTGAAAATATATACTTTTATTATGCCATAAAAAACATACTGGACAATGTAGGAATTGGACAAAATATCCTAAAAAATATAGGTACAACTAAAAGGTAAAAATTGGTAAAAAAACATGATATAAACCATGATATCATAAAAGACACTAATGTCTCAATGTTTATCAGTGGTAAAGTACCCTAAAAATGTGTATTTATGTAAATGGTAGATCAAACGCGTTTCACTGCTCTTTGTCACAGCTTCCTCAGTGATTGGTGTTCCTGGTGTCCAGTGTTGTGTGTCTGTCCAGGAACTTTAATGATCTGATATTTACAAGGTCTCGTCCACTGTCTCAGCACTCATGTTACCCACAACAGGCTGACTTAATTTTGTAAAAACAAATCTGGTTAGGTCTCTTAACAATGAAATCTAAAAAAAATATAATTACCCTTCTGTTGGAAATGTGTTATTTATTATTATTATTATTATTATTTATTTGTAACCCGCCAACATATTCAGTAGCGCTAATGTTTTTAATGGGTTTTGTACCCCTTTAAGATAGGTGGGTCTGTACATGTTTGCTACCATATAATAAAAGAGTATCTGGTACACAATCAGGTAGCATTATTACAGAATCCTATAAAGAAAGATAGATACATAGATAGAGAATAGGATTTATTTACTAAATGTACTTACTTGTAAAGCCATTGTGTCAGGAAGTCAAAGGCAATAAATTTAGTTTTTTTCCTCTGAAAAAGAGAGATACAGTATGTTAATTGTATGTATTTTTTTATACCAATATAATGTCTGACATTTTTGAAAATATTCTAGTTCATCATATGCTACCTTGTGGACATATACTACACCACCTCATCACCCTACAATCCTTAATTAGGAACTCTGAATAAATCAGTAATGCCCTGAGTAACCTCTCTGGTATCTTAGCAGTTGCCCCATCCCCCTCCAGCTTTCCACCAAAGAGGAGTGAGAACATTTTGTGGGGTCATTTCCTTGAAGATCTTCCAGTCACAAATCTTACCCCAGGTTTCGAGGGAACACTGCTTGGGAGGCTCTAGGCTGAACTAGAAGTAATATTTAATAAGGTATATCAGTTTTTAGTAATTGAATATATATATATATATATATACACACAGTGCCTTGCAAAAGTATTCACCCCCCTTGGCATTTTTTATGTTTTGTTGCCTCACAACCTGGCAGTAACATGGATTGCTTGAGGATTTGCATCATTTAATTTACAGAACATGCCACAACTTTGAAGATGTTTTTTTTTTTTTTTTTTATTGTGAAGCAAACAATTGGACAAATTAACAGAAAAAGTCCCTGTGCATAACTATTCACCCCCCTAAAGTCAATACTTTGTAGAGCCACCTTCTGCGGCAATCACAGCTCCAAGTCGCTTTGGATAATCTCTATGAGCTTGCCACATCTTCACTGGAATTTAAACTGCTCCAGCTCCTTCAAGTTGGATGGTTTGCGCTTGTAAACAGCAATCTTTAAATCTGACCACAGATTTTCTATTGGATTGAGGTCTGGGCTGTGACTCGGCCATTCCAACACATTTACATGTTTCCCCTTAAACCACTCAAGTGTTGCTTTAGCAGTGTGTTTGGGGTCATTGTCCTGCTGGAAGGTGACCCTCCGTCCTAGCCTCAAATCACACACACAGTGATACAGGTTTTGCTCAAGAATATCCCTGTATTTAGCACCATCCATCTTCCCCTCAACTCTGACCAGTTTGCCAGTCCCAGCTGCTGAAAAACATCCCCACAGCATGATACTGCCACCACCATGTTTCACTGTGGGGATGGTGCTCTTTGGGTGATGTGATGTGTTGGGTTTGCACCAGAGATAGCGTTTTCTTTGATGGCCGAAAAGTTCAATTTTAGTCTCATCAGACTAGAGCACCTTCCTCCATACATTTTGGGAATTTCCCACATGCCTCTTCGCAAACTAAAAATGTGCCATTTTGTTTTTTGCTGAAAGTAATGACTTTCTTCTGGCCACTCTGCCATAAAGCCCAACTCTATGGAGCGTACGGCTTATTGTCATCCTATGTACAGATACTCCAGTCTCTGCTGGGGATCTCTGCAGCTCCTCCAGGGTTACCTTAGGTCTCTGTGCTGCCTCTCTGATTAATGCCCTCCTTGCCCGGTCCGTGAGTTTTGGTGGGCGGCCGTCTCTTGGCAGGTTTGCTGTTGTGCCATGTTCTTTCCATTTGGTTATGATAGATTTGATGGTGCTCCTGGGGATCATCAAAGATTTGGATATTTTTTTATAACCTAACCCTGACTTGTACTTCTCAACAACATTGTCCCTTAGTTGTTTGGAGAGTTCCTTGGTCTTCATGGCAGTGTTTGGTTAGTGGTGCCTCTTGCTTAGGTGTTGTAGCCTCTGGAGTCTTAAAAAAAAGGTGTGAATATGTAATGACAGATCATGTGACACTTAGATTGCACACAGGTGGACATCATTTCACTAATTATGTGACTTCTGAAGGTAATTGGTTGCACCAGAGCTTTTTATGGGCTTCATAACAAAGGGGGTGAATACATACGCACATGACAATTTTCTGTTTTCTATTTCTAGAAAATAGTTTTATGTATATATTTTTCTCATTTGACTTCACCAACTTAGACTATTATGTTCTGATCCATCACATAGAATTCAAACATTGAAGCCCGTAACGTAACAAAATAGGTAAAAAGTCAAGGGGGGGTGTGAATACTTTTGCAAGGCACTGTATACTTTAATTATAACTATATTTAGATATAAATATATACATATATACACATATGAGCCAATACAAATACACATATGCACATAAGCAGGGTCATTAGTTCATAGCCCAAGGATACAATCTGAAGAGCAGGAACGCTGGATATTGTTTGGAAAATCCTGACACATAATCTGACCTACATTCATGCACCTCTGGCACAGCCGGCGTCCAATTGTGTCATCAGGAAAACACAGGAAGCTCTCACAATGTGAATTGTTTGCTTTGAGATAAACTATATAAATGAGTAGATCTCCTGTGTATAGTGGCCTTGAACCTGGGAGAGCTGGAGAACAAAATCCCCACATGCTCTGCTTACCTATCCCAGAGGTCTCATGTAACATGGGGGTGGTTAAGTGGACTTGGGTTAGATCTGAATTCCATACATTGTTTTTTAGAATATATATTTTTTAACCCAATTACATTTTTGTGTTATATTGATCCCGGCAATCAATGTGTTAATACGTATACTGTAACTCCCATGTAATAGAACATAATTTTTACGGCTTTATCAATATTGCACTATATCTGGAATGTGGGTCGGATCGTAACTCGTAATTGAACCCCGTAAGACTTTGAAATCCAACCTCCATTTTTCTGTGATGCAATAATGATGATCTCTGTTTTTAATTGCTCTATTCAAACCTGTAACTACGGGTTTGACTAATTGATCGGGTTTGCGTCTCAAGCTCGTAACTCGCAGCCTGTTCGAAATTTAATAGCACAGTAACTCAGCACGCCAAATTTCAAGCCTACAGCCATTGCGAGCTTCACGTTGCACATACGGTCTTCAAATTTAATGTGGCTGTATGTCAATTCCCTTTCTTCCTATTATTATTATTATTACTAGTGACTTGCCCGTCAAAAATGACGGCAATAGAATTTGCAGCCTGGCAATGCGGTTTGCCACACAATGCGATGCTCTCCCTCCTCTAACTTGCGGGCCTCACGATGAGCGCCTTCAGAAATGTAAATGAAATGTATTTTGGATGTAATAGTCGAGATGATTTAGAGGGTTGACCGATGAATCCTTCAAGGTGCAGAATTTCCTTTGTTGTGGATCTTTCTTGAGAAGAAGCCTTCTCTATAAGAAGGTCTCATCTGTCCTGTCTCACCTTCCTAAACCTAAAATAAATGTTTGTATGGTGCACTGAAGTGTATCATGAACAATATTGGCCATCTTCAATGGTAAGACTGGCATCTATATTCCACTTCCACACCTCAAAGTCCTAACCTGTGTGGGAGTGTGGTTGGGGGCAAAGCTTCACATCCCACCATTTTAGCAATTACATTAGATTGTTTAGAGTGACAAGCTTTTGACTGATTGCAATACAGCTTAGCCGCCAACGGATGGTCTGGCACCTCCTTTAATCCGGACACTCGGATGCTGTGGGTCCTGCTGCGACTGTTGGGTTTGCCCATGGTTGGGTGGTCAGCAACCTTTCTCCGGGCTCAGTCTCCTTAGGAAAGGGCATCTGAATTTTCGGGATCAGGTGGCTTTGTTGGTTACCGGGCTACAGGGCCCACACATCTGACCACTGTTGGTTGGGCAAATCATTTAATACGGCAAGAGTTGGAACACGGGATGCCGGATAATGTTGTACTTGTCCTGGTTAGATATGTGGTCTTTACACAAATGGAGAAGGTAAAAAAGGCAAAATTACCAATACTGAGAAAATCATATGTAATATCTAATTATTATTGCTTTTTACTTGAACAAGACATTTGCATCTCTGGAAGCTCATCACTTTGAATTAAATGTTTGATCAATATAATAAGAAATCACTGTATAGTACAAGACTCCTTATTTCAGTTGTAATACTGGCCATCCGCTACCCTTACTGGGATCACTGCTGAACCTCCCTCGATCTGACTGACCACTGAGCAACGTGAATTTGGAGACGGTCAGCAGACCAGCCGTGGCTAGTGACTGCTCAATTGGGGTTCTAAATAAAGAGATGCTGAGCAGAGGTAATGTGACATACAATCTGTATATATATTTATATCAGCGCTCTATATACATTCTTATTCATTCTTTTAACAGATAGTTATTTATGAACTAGCGAATTGCCCATCAAAAAATGACGGCAATGAAAGTGTAAGTGAGCTAAGGGTGTTTGGTGTATATAATGTGGCTGATGTAGCGTCGTTCGTTTTCTATGTCGTTTTCTATGTCGTGCGACTTTTTCGGAATATTCGTTTTCTATGTCGTGCAAGTTTTTTGGAATATCCGTAGCTTTTTGGTGGTGTTTTGCGTGTTTCTGGTAGTGTTTTGCGTGTTTAGGGACCTTCAGCCTCGTTTTCGTTTTTTTCGGCGGCCATTTTTTCTCTCGCTTAGAGAATTTTTTAGTGTCTAAACTGCTTTAATTTCAGTTAAATTGAGGTGTAACTTTAGTTTTCGAGGTCCTGGATGCTCCCTCTTGCTGTAGGTAAGCTTTTTATGTATTTGTTGTGTGTATTTGTTGGATTTTTGATGTTTTGATGTGCGCGTGTTGCGGCTGTTGTTTGCGAGGTCGTAACGTGTCTTGTATTTTGTTTGCGTTACGACGTAAAGTTTGCGAGGGTCGCAGTTGCTGGCAAGGAGCGCCTACGGCTACGCGAGCCCGCAAGCGTTAGAAACAACTTGTATGCTCACAACTATATATGTGATATATAAATACTGCTCATGATTTATTTTATTAATAATAATAATAATAATAATAATAATAATAATAATAATAAATGGTGCTATTTACACATAATTTATTGAATGTTCAAACATAAACCATAAATAAAATATTTTATATTCAGATGTTCTTTTAATCAGCTATTAAGTACAATATAAAATGTAAGCGCATCTATTCATTGGGTGAGAGGACAGAAATATGGTATTTAAAGGGACATGGAAGGATCCTGATGTCACTAGGTATATAACATCCATGTGTATCTATTTACTTGTTTGTACTTTTATTTTAAGCTCTAGTTTTTCTGCCTAAAATCTTACAATTACAGCCCTCTTAAATTCCCCCTAACGTGTTAAACCCTAGCCCGTAATGTACTAAGCAAGACTTAATGCTATTTAATGAGCCCCGTAAAGCAAGCCGCTGCTGATCTGCGGGTTTGGAGCTAAAAACGTTGAACTTTGCGGCCGCAAATCCTTTGTTCTCTCAATTGAACCCCGTAACACTTTGAAATCCACCCTCCATTTTCCTGTGACGCTATGATGACGATCTCTGTTTCCACTGGCTCCATCTAAACCCGTAAATATGGGTTTGACTAATTGATCACTCGCCTCCAACATTCAATAAACGGTTTACAGGTTTGCATCTCAAGCTCGTAACTAGCAGCCCGTTCTATTTACCGTAATAGCACAGTAATTCGGCCAAATTTCAAGCCCGCAGCAGTTGCAAGCTTCACGTTGCACCTATGGGCTTCAAATTTAATGTGGCTGTTAGTTACTAACTGGTTTCTCCCCTCTGCAACCCATGAAGACAATGTACATCTAAGTGCAGGGGCTGCTCTGTCTCATAGTAACCAATCAGTGGCAACATTATGCAATGTGCTGCTAGAGAGAGGTAATTGATAGGCTAATTTGAAACACTGCACTTCACAGTCTGTGTGTTCATGAGCTGCAAGTGCTAAAAAATGCTGGATTATTATATACCTAGTAACATCCCTGTAAAAGCAGAGAGACAGTCAGAAAGTGAGACAATGAGAGAGACAGAAGCTACTAGAGTGAAATGCAAGGGGCATGTGTACAGCAATATTCATGCACCTGGCCCAGCTTCTCAATCCAACTATGGCCCCATCTTCATACTTCCTTTGGCCTCAAAAGTACTCTAGCGACTTATCTACAACTGTATAGCCCGGTCCTTTCATCTAAAAGACTTCTTAACCCCCTTCAGTTTGTCTTCCAGCCCCAACACTCTACAGAGTTATTTCTCACAATAGTCACCAATGACCTGCTCACCGCCAAGTCAAAGGCCCAGGTCTCTATCCTAATTCTCCTGGATCTCTCTGCTACCTTTGACACAGCAGACCACGCTCTTCTTATCCAAAGTCTCCATTCCGTTGGCCTCCATGACACCACTCTTGTGGTTTACATCCTAACTAGAAAATTAAAAATTAGAAGCCTGATTCAATTGAGCACTTGTAAGTTACTAGAGCCCGGAAGTGAGGCCGTAAGTTAATTTGCTATTCAATTGGCGTCTTTTTGCGTGCTCCAAACGGTTTACGGCTTTGAAAACTTTGCATTTTTTACACCTGGAACTTACAGACTCCCGAAGCCTATGGATCTCGGAAATCAATCAGTTAATATATATCAGGCCACCCACATGGACTAGAACAGTATTGGCATTAATTTTTATTATTTTGTATTTTGCAAGTCCGGTCACATATCGCACCCCCAAACGCTATTTGATTGACATGGAACCTCCATGTTTTACTGACGTAATGATGACAGTCTCATTTTCTATTGACTGTTTGACTGTGACTAAATGAGTAGTTAGGGCCTTGCTTAATGGATCAAGTTCCCGCCATGAACTGCTACGTACGAGTGCATGGTTTACCGTTTCGGCCTTCAACCCGTAACTTGAGGCCTTGTTTAATTGAAGAACACTGTAATTGTAGCAGAGTTCAAGCCCGCAGACATACGGCCTGGATACCCCAAGATGCAGGCTTCTAATTGAATCTGGCTCTTAGTTTCTCCTTCTCTGGCACCTCTTCTTCGCCTCACCCTCTGACTATTGGTGTAAAACATGGTGCAGGCAAGCACCCCCCCCCCCCCCCCTTCCCCATATATATCCTTCCTATGCATCTTAATACAATCTTTTGGATTTCCATATCATGTATATGCAGATTACATTCAAATGTCACTCTCATCACTAAACTTGCCCCCCCCCCCCGCCACTTATTGCTAACTGCCTCTCATGCATATCCTCCTAGATGTTCCTCCCCACTCCTCAAATATTACTCACTGTTGACAATGCTAAGATCACTCCATCTCTCAGGCCTGCCATCTTGGGGTTTTATTGGACTCTACCCTCTGTTTCGCTCCTCACAATCAATAACCAAATTATGTTGTTTCTCCAAACCTCTCCAAAGGATGTCACTTCCTTACACAAGTAATATTCTAATCCGCTCCCTCATCATTTTCTTGCCTCAACTACTGCAACACTCTCCTTGCTGGTCTCTTCATCACCTGTATGTCTTCACTCCAATCTATAATGAATGCCTCCACTAATCTCATCTACCATACTCAAGGCTCGGTGTCTGCAGCTCCTCTCTCTACTGGCTTCCCATAGCCTCCAGAATAAGAAGTAAAATCATGACCCAAACATATTGGGTCTGGTAGCTTATTGGATATCCTGTGTGCATCTGATTGAGCGTCTCATATCAAATCATTTTATTGCGGAAATTCTTTATATTTGTAATTCATAGTACATTTGAAGTTTCTTGTGTGATCTCCACCCCCAAGGCACATATGTAGGAGGAGGGTCCTAGCCAATGAGCTCTCAGTATCACGGTTTCCTCCAGAGCAGCTTTGTCTCAGCCAGTGAGAGAGAAACAGACACATTGTTGTACCTGCCTCTGATTGGCCACAGCTATGCTAATTTAGCTTGTATTTTCAGAGGAGTTCCTCCTCAAAATTAATTTGTGAAAACTGATAACATTTTTCTAACTTTAATGTTTATTTTGGAATATTTTCTGGGCAAAAAAACGATTTCATATATTATTGATTCTCCTCTATCAGATGCATAATCAATTAAACTTCTGTATACTTTCAACAAAAGTGTGCTTCCTAATATCTCTGCTCCGGTCTCAAAATACCCCCCAACCGCCCTCTTTGCTAATGACCTTCTTCTTTCTTCCTCTCAATCCGTCCTTCAGGGCTTTTTTTTTTTAAGCTACATGTACTCTATGTAGCTTCTTATTCTCAAAACTTCAAAAATATGCAACTTTATTTTTTTTTTTAAATGTATCACCCTCTACCTTTACATGCTTACTTAGCAAAATTGCTCACACAAACAATGTACAGCTTAACACAGAGTCGCCCCCACTTGTCCTGCCATCATGCAGCTGTCACCCTCCTATCTCACAGCCCAACCTTACGTTCTAGCTTGTAAATTCTTTTTAGATTGCACCAAATTGTATTGTATTTGTATTTATAATTATCTCACAACTTGTTGCAATCTTTGTAATTTGCTTTTTATTCTACTTTAGTAAATAATTCTAAGGAAAATGCTGGAGCCTTATAAATAAAAGCAGGTATGGGAATCGCCTGTGTGTGGCCTTCAGAGTACGGGTCTCAGGATAATTACCCCATTCCATAGTTATATAGTTACATAGTAATTAAGGTTGAAAAAAAGACCTTCAGGTCCATCAAGTTCAACCTTTTAAGATCTCCTCTGATCTGCAATATGCGGATTAGTTATTCATTAATTAGTTGTTAATTAATTATTAATCAACTATTTTTTTTTATTATAATTATTACTTCATTAATTCAGAGGAAGCTTAGCCAATCGTCTCAAAGGGAAAAAAAAAAAGAATTCCTTCCTGACACCAGATTTCTCCCTGGATCAATACTCTCTCTCTAATTATCCTGGATAACCCTGAATGCCCTTTTTAATTAGAAATAAATCCAGTCTCCTTTTAAAGTTATCTATCAAATCCGATGTCACCACCTCCTTTGGTAGAGAATTCCACAGATTAACCGCCCTTACTGTGAAGAACCCTTTTCTTTCTTTAAGGTGGAATCTTTTTACTTCTAACCTCAAGGGATGTCCTCTTGTCAGTTGAAAACCTCTTGGCACAAAAAGCTCCCCTGAAATCTTTATACTGACCCTGGATGTATTTATATAAGGTAATCATATCTCCTCTTAGACGCCTTTTTTCAAGAGAAAATAAGTTTAATTTGGTTAGTCTTTCTTCATAACTTAGCCCCTCCATTCCCCTTATTAGTTTTGTAGTTCTTCTCTGTACTTTTTCCAGCTCTAAAATGTCCTTTTTATGAAGTGGTTCCCAAAATCGTACTCCATATTCCAAAAGAGGGCGTACTAGAGATTTGTATAGTGGCAGAATTATATTTGTTTCCCTGGCTTCTATACCCTTCTTAATACATGCTAATATTTAAATTGCCTTTGCAGCTGCTGCTTGGCTTTGAGCTCTGTTACCTAGGTGGTTGTCCACAAGCACTCCCAAATCCCTTTCAAAATCTGATACCCCTAGATTTGCTCCATTATGATTATAAATTGTATGGCTATTTTTCCTTCCCAGATGCATAACTTTACATTTATTTGTATTAAATCTCATCTACCATTTAGATGCCCATTCCTCAATTTTATGTAAATCTCTTTGGAGGGAAAGCACATCCCTATCTGATTTAATTACCTTGCACAACTTCGTGTCATCAGCGAAAATGGAGACCCCACACTCCAATCCTACCTCTAAGTCATTAATAAATATGTTAAAAATTAGAGGACCTAATACTGAACCCTGAGGAACCCCACTTACCACATTAGTCCAATCGGAGTATGTTCCATTTACAACAACCCTTTGCTTCCTGTCTTTTAGCCAGCTCTCAATCCATGTGCAGATATTCACTGCAATTCCTGTATCCCTTAGTTTGCACAATAGTCTCCCATGTGGCACTGTATCAAAAGCCTTTGCAAAATCCAAAAATACTACATCCATTGAGTTGCCTTGATCCAGGTTCCTACTAACCTCCTCATAGAAACTAATTAGATTTGTTTGACATGACCTATCTTTCATAAATCCATGTTGACTCCTACTTATAATCCTGTTCAAATAGACATATTCTTGTATATTATCCCTTATTAACCCTTCTAAAAGCTTCCCCACTACAGAAGTGAGGCTCACTGGTCTATAATTCCCTGGATTTGCTCTTGCTCCCTTTTTAAATATAGGTATCACATCTGCTTTTCTCCAGTCATCTGGTAGAGACCCTGTGTTGAGTGAATCTTGAAAAATGAAATATAATGGTTTGGCTATTACAGAACCCAGTTCCCTTAGTACCCTCGGATGTATTCCATCAGGACCCGGGGCTTTATTAACATTTATTTTTTCCAACCTCTTTTGGATTACTTCCTGCGTTAACCAATTATTCGGCAAAGGTAGTGTAGCCCCATTATGTTGCTGTGTCCCAACCACTTGTACCTCCCTTGTGTATACCAAAGAAAAGAACCTATTTAGCTCATCTGCCTTTTCCTGGTCACTAATTTTCAGACGGCCTGTGTCACATTGTAATGTTCCTATAGCTTCCTTCCTCGCCTTCTTCCCATTAATATACTTAAAATTAATTTTAGGGTTAGTCTTACTCTCCTTTGCAATTCATTTTTCATTTTCTATGTTAGCCAGTCTAATCGCCCTTTTGCTGCCTTGGCGATTTCCTTGTATTCCTGTAAAGCAGTCTCTGTCCCCTCTTGTGTGTATAATATAAATGCCGTTTTTTTTACTCTGTATCTTGATCTTTAAGTCATTGGTAAGCCACATTGGATGGGATTTACTTCTTTTACTTTTATTCCCACTTGGTATATGGTGATAAGTCCGTATATTTAGTAAGGATTTAAATGTTGTCCATTTATGTTCCATTCTAGTGTTTCCCAAACTATGGTCAGTAGTACCCTGGAATTCCATTCTGTGTGGGGGTTTCACAAGACAGGATACGGTGATACAGCGTGCAAGTATTTCCGAACAGGTAATTTTTGTATTTTGTATAATTTTTCAAGTTGATTTTGTTTTAGCAGCTGAGACCAGTTAGAAGTTCCTGGACCTTAAATGTTCCTGCTCTGTGACTTATATATAAAGATAACTTGTACATGTGTGTATTTGTATATGTGATACTCAAGGGAAATGTCTTGTATTTAAGTGTCTCAGGTTGATCTTAGTTGGAAAGTTTCCAGGTAAAGTATAAATAAGATTTGAAGAATGTCTGTAGATCAAGTATTGAATAATCAAATGCATGCTATTGGTGGTAGGTTATTGTTGTGTCAATCCTGAGCTAGAATACATAGGCCCATCAAGTCTGCCCATTGTATTGTTCCAAAAGATTAAGTATAATACTAGTTTTCTGCAGATCTTGGGCATTCACTGATATGTGTAAGAAGGTACAGGTTAGGGACTAACAATATTACATGCATCTTTGTGGTGCTTATAGACCGGGCAACTAGTGAAACTAAATGTGCAAGTTAGCAGGGAGTCACCGCAGGGTCAGGTGACTCGAATTTCCCAGCAAAAAGGATGAAAGTATCAGAGTTGGCTCAGTGTCCAAGCAAACATCCATTGTTTGTGTTACATCAGTGGCTTCCTCTCGCCGCAACAACACAAACCTTTCCTGGAGTTCAGATAGCGGCAAACAGCAGCTAAAGTCTTGAGATCAATTCCCTTGTCTATCAATTCAGTTAATAAGGTTAGACATTTAATGGGCCACTTTATTCCTATGTTTCCTTCCATTCACATAAAATAGTTTGTTTCTTCCACAAAAAATTCTAATAACATCTGCCCTTGGGGATAACTAACTTATTGTGGGGAAAGTGCTTGTGTACCTCAATGAAGATGTGAGCTATACCATGTAGGGTCACCCAAAATGGGTAGGTAATAGTAGACAGGTCTGAGAAATTACTGTCCACTGGAGAAGTAACTGGCACCCACTCCAGTATATTTGCCTAGAAACCTTATGGATGAGTACAACCAGACACTAGATGTGCCTTGCATGCTGCGTTCCATATGGTCACGGAGAGTCGGACAACTGCACAACATCTGTCATCATGAAGAGTAGCTCCTGGGCCATTTGCTACTTAATTGCTTGCTCTCCGGATGAATTCCCCAAATCTATATAATTGGATAAAATACAGAATGATTGATTCTATAGGGAGGGATTCATCGTCAATTTGGAGAAGAATGTAGGAAAACTCTATTGAGATTCATTTCCTAATGACAAAAGACCTGATGTTATCGGAGTGAATCGGGTCCCTGGGACCACAGGATTAAATGGCTATTTGTGTCCGGTCTCTCGTGAGAAACTTTATTACAAAATCAATGGCTGCGTCAGAACATTGTGCGAGAATCAGGCGACTTCCAGGTCTGTTTATAGTTACTGCGCAGCATCGGAGAGGGGGTTATGGAGAGGTTTTTATCTAAATATGAATATTTAGGTGTTTTCCACTCTGGTATCAATATACCTTATCTCAATATATCGTATAACAGAACATGGGAAAAAGTTACATATATGTACAATAAGAAAACTTTATTTGGTAAATCACCTGTATAATTGTCCCACTGACCGGCTGAAACCAGAGAGAAGGTGCTAACAGTCTCCGATTGTCTGGACCAGTCGATGCAATGGCAGATTAATGGCGACTGTACGGCCAGGCACTCAGCACAAAGTCATTAAGACTTAAAAACGAACTTTATAACTAAAAATGCCCTTACTCAAAGTATGCCAGTGTGCGGCTTGGGATGCCGGTGTGCGGCTTGGGATGCCGGTGTGCGGCTGGGGATGCCGGTGTGCGGCTGGGGATGCCGGTGTGCGGCTGGGGATGCCGGTGTGCGGCTGGGGATGCCGGTGTGCGGCTGGGGATGCCGGTGTGCGGCTGGGGATGCCGGTGTGCGGCTGGGGATGCCGGTGTGCGGCTGGGGATGCCGGTGTGCGGCTGGGGATGCCGGTGTGCGGCTGGGGATGCCGGTGTGCGGCTGGGGATGCCGGTGTGCGGCTGGGGATGCCGGTGTGCGGCTTGGGATGCCGGTGTGCGGCTGGGGATGCCGGTGTGCGGCTGGGGATGCCGGTGTGCGGCTTTGTATGCCGGTGTGCGGCTTTGTATGCCGGTGTGCGGCTTAGTATGCCGGTGTGCGGCTTAGTATGCCGGTGTGCGGCTTAGTATGCCGGTGTGCGGCTTTGTATGCTGTGTGCGGCTTTGTATGCTGTGTTTGCGGCTTTGTATGCTGTGTTTGCGGCTTTGTATGCTGTGTTTGCGGCTTTGTATGCTGTGTTTGCGGCTTTGTATGCTGTGTTTGCGGCTTTGTATGCTGTGTTTGCGGCTTTGTATGCTGTGTTTGCGGCTTTGTATGCTGTCTGCGGCTTTGTATGCTGTGTGCGGCTTTGTATGCTGTGTGCGGCTTTGTATGCTGTGTGCGGCTTTGTATGCTGTGTGCGGCTTTGTATGCTGTGTGCGGCTTTGTATGCTGTGTTTGCGGCTTTGTATGCTGTGTTTGCGGCTTTGTATGCTGTGTTTGCGGCTTTGTATGCTGTCTGCGGCTTTGTATGCTGTGTGCGGCTTTGTATGCTGTGTGCGGCTTGCGGCTGAGTATGCTGTGTGCGGCTTTGTATGCTGTGTGCGGCTTTGTATGCTGTGTGCGGCTTAGAGTACTTGATATGGGTGGGAGAGGGGTCTAACTACCAGATAACATTGGGGGTCTTGATTTTGGTAATTACACAGACAGATAAGCAGATTGTAATCCTAATTAGCACATCAAAGCAACTATTTTATGTTAGCCACTCATTTGCATATAGCTACAGCAGCAACAACATATAGACAGTTTTTCCTGCTCTTTAGAATAACCTACCTCTATTTTGGGGTGAATTCCTTTAATGTCTTGCTCAGTGCAAAAGCACAATGACAATAGTGACGAGGTGCAGCAACTTGACACAAGGACACTGCAGTCCAAAACTATCTATTACACTTTGCAAAGATCACGTCTTATGCATAACAGAAGATTTTTTTTTTTATGTGGAATAAAAAAATAAAAATATATAAATGTGAGCTAATTAACACTAAAAATGCATATAAAGAGATCAGAGGCAACTAGTTTCTTCCATCTTAGTACCTTTGGAGGAAGTGTGTACAAGGACTGATGGACTCAAGGAAAGCATTATCTGACTTCTCTTAACCGGCTTTCCATTTAAAAGAATGGAAATGTAAGACCAGAGATTCACAAGGCTCTCTGCCCCACTGTTCCCTGTAATGCCCTAGCTCACTTTAATTTCATTTTTATGCATACTTTAGATTCATTTGTCCCGAAAAGCTTTTTGAAATGTCATAAAACATGATTTAAATAAAAGATAGAATATTTCTATGAAACTTTTCCGTAACTCTTTAACTGACCAGGACATAAGAGAATTTGCTGTACATTTAATAAATGGCAGAATATATATTTTTTAATATATTATATTTTTCCTGAGCAACCTAAAATATATTTCAAGAATTCTGGGCAATTTATATTATTTTTGGAAAAGGTAATTTAGGTAAATTGTAATATAATTTCCAAGAGGAACATCCCATTGAATCCCTCTCATTACTCCGTGCTTGTCTTGGCGATCACACATGACATCAGAACAAGGAAATCATTCAGCGATGATTTCCTGAATTTAAATAGTCCCAGAAGTCATTAACACCCTGTGGTTAGGATAATACTAAACAAGATATCAGAAGGGCTGGAAGGCTCGCCCCGGTGACAGAGAAACACGGGATGTGATGGGTTGGTATAATACCTATCATTACGCCTCTCATGGCACTAATTATCTACACAATAATGACACGGAAAAGGGAAGAATGGCGCAGCTGCGCCAGACATCCAGGAGAAGGCGAGATGTGGCCAGGATCCAGACATAATGACATCAAGAAGCCTCCGACACTCACATTCATTCAATTCACATGTAAATACATTCACATGAACACTGCGACATGGATTGGAGGCGCTGCCATGACATTAAAGGGATAGGGAACGAGAGTATCACTCCGACATAGTAATTGAGGTTGAATAAATACTTTTAGTCCATCAAGTTCAAACTTTTTACAACCTTTTAATAATTGTTAATTGGTTATTGATCCAGAGGAAGCAAACAGAAAAAAAACATTGAAACTTTGCCAATTGTCTCATAAGGGGGGGAAAAATCCTTCCTGACCCCAGATACTGGAGATCGGATTCCTCCCTGGATCAATACTCTCTCTTATTACCATCCCCTTTTTAAAGTTATCTATTGAATCTGCTGTCTGTCACCACCTCCTTTGGTAGATAATTCCACAGATTAACCACCCTTACTGTGAAGAACCCTTATCTTTCTTTAAGGTGGAATCTTTTTACTTCTAACCTCAAGGGATGTCCTCTTGTCAGTTGAAAACCTCTTGGCTCAAAAACTTACTTGACAAATCTTTATTCTGACCCTGGATGTATTTATATAAGGTAATCATATCCCCTCAGACGCCTTTTTTCTAGAGAAAATAAGTGTAATTTGGTTAGTCTTTCTTCATAACTTAGCCCCTCCATTCCCCTTATTAGTTTTGCTGTCCTTCTCTCTACTTTTTCCAGCTCTAAAATATTTTTTTTTTTAAGTGGTGCCCAAAATTGTCCTCCATATTCCAAATGAGGGCGTACTAGAGATTTGTATAGTGGCAGAATTATATTTGTTTCCTTTGCTTCTATACCCATGGACTGAAGGTGCTGTCACTACATTAAAGAGATATGGAAGGTGTCTGGATTTTACTAGGGAAGAGTGAGCCGGCAGAGAGTATCACTAAGACATGTACTGAAGGAGGTCTATATATGAGAGTTGCTATTACATTAAAGGCATATGGAAGAATGAGGAGGCAGAGAGTATCACTAAGACATGTACTGAAGGAGGTCTATATAAGAGAGTTGCTATTACATTAATGCCATATGGAAGAATGAGGAGGCAGAGAGTATCACTAAGACATGTACTGAAGGAGGTCTATATATGAGAGTTGCTATTACATTAATGCCATATGGAAGAATGAGGAGGCAGAGAGTATCACTAAGACATGTACTGAAGGAGGTCTATATATGAGAGTTGCTATTACATTAATGCCATATGGAAGAATGAGGAGGCAGAGAGTATCACTAAGACATGTACTGAAGGAGGTCTATATAAGAGAGTTGCTATTACATTAATGCCATATGGAAGAATGAGGAGGCAGAGAGTATCACTAAGACATGTACTGAAGGAGGTCTATATATGAGAGTTGCTATTACATTAATGCCATATGGAAGAATGAGGAGGCAGAGAGTATCACTAAGACATGTACTGAAGGAGGTCTATATAAGAGAGTTGCTATTACATTAATGCCATATGGAAGAATGAGGAGGCAGAGAGTATCACTAAGACATGTACTGAAGGAGGTCTATATAAGAGAGTTGCTATTACATTAATGCCATATGGAAGAATGAGGAGGCAGAGAGTATCACTAAGACATGTACTGAAGGAGGTCTATATAAGAGAGTTGCTATTACATTAATGCCATATGGAAGAATGAGGAGGCAGAGAGTATCACTAAGACATGTACTGAAGGAGGTCTATATATGAGAGTTGCTATTACATTAAAGGCATATGGAAGAATGAGGAGGCAGAGAGTATCACTAAGACATGTACTGAAGGAGGTCTATATATGAGAGTTGCTATTACATTAATGCCATATGGAAGAATGAGGAGGCAGAGAGTATCACTAAGACATGTACTGAAGGAGGTCTATATAAGAGAGTTGCTATTACATTAATGCCATATGGAAGAATGAGGAGGCAGAGAGTATCACTAAGACATGTACTGAAGGAGGTCTATATAAAAGAGAGCTGCTATTACATTAATGCCATATGGAAGAATGAGCCGGCAGAGAGTATCACTAAGACATGTACTGAAGGAGGTCTATATGAGAGAGTTGCACATTAATGCCATATGGAAGAATGAGGAGGCAGAGAGTATCACTAAGACATGTACTGAAGGAGGTCTATATAAGAGAGTTGCTATTACATTAAAGGCATATGGAAGTATGTGCAGGCAGAGAGTATATCACCTCTCCCTCTTTCCTCCATCCACTGGCAGATAAAAAAACATCCCTCATGCTCCAGCTTAGTGATGCAACAAAGACATGATGGATTATTCTATACATAACAACATAATATCTGATTTTCTCTAAATATGGTTTATGCTGAATACTTACACAGCTGCTAATATTGTTAGTCTGTTACATACTTCACAAACAAGTGACATTTTTCTTGAACTGAAAGGCTCCTTTGATTGTCACTACCTTCTCTAATGTACTGTAGCGGATCCTGTGAGTATCAGAGTGTTGGGTGTCATTGTTCCAGTGTCCATTGTCTGCTTGTCTAATTATACAGGTCACACGGTGTCGCCCTAAAGCTGAAGCTGCACTCTTCCTACGTGTGTTTTAGTATCTTGAAATGAGAGATACTAGATTGTAAGCTCTCCGGACAGCAGGACCCTAATTGCCCCATGTAACACTGTGTATGTGCAATGTGCTGTCTGGTTTAATCTGCCTTCTAATATATGTAAATGTCTATCCAGTGTTTATTGCGCCCCTAGCACTATGGAATCTACTGGCGCTCTAAAAAATGTAATAATAATAATAACAACTGTCTGTGACACTTGTGAGAAGTGTGAGACTTCCAAGGCTGTAAATGACACCGTCACTTTGTATTCCTGTGAAGGGTCTTCAGTCACCGCTCTAAACAAGAGTCTACTTCTTCATGACACTGCCCTCTACTGTCAGGAGCTGCAGCGCACATTTCCTCTTAAATAAGCACTGTGGTCGTCTATTTAAGACATATTATTTTGTAGAATTACATTGGACTTAACGTGTTTTTTTTAGAATAAAAAAAATACTGACTTTAATTAAGTACTTTTTATATAGAATTATACTGCAGTGGGATCAATCTTTTTGGTTTCTGCTGGTCAGCATCCTTGGTTGGAAGGAGAGTTTGCACAAGAGGAAGGTGGCAGTTAAAAATGCACAATGGGAATGTGACAGCTTAAACTGCACAATTCTGGGAGAAAAGTCCTATATAAATGTATTATTATTATTATTATTACTAGGAAATTGCCCGTCAAAAATGATGGGAGTAAAATTGTAAGCCTGGCAATGCTGTTTGCCAAACAATGCAAGGCTATGGGCCCTTTGAGCACCTTCGGCGCTCATCGTGAGCCACAACTTACCTGCTTTTCAATGATCACCTTCAGCGGTCCTTGCGAGACCCGCCTTTGGCACTCATTGCAAGCCTCTCACCCTGTGTACTTTATAGGAGTCATGCTTGAGTGTTGCTGCCTTGGGTTAAGTGTTACTGCTTAGGGTTCGTTTTTACATCATATAAGCTAGTTTTACGTCCTCCGGCCTCGTTTTCGTCGTGAAGTGTTTTTTCAGCATCCATTTTTTTTCCTCGCTTAGGTGATTTTCGATTGTGAAAAAATTGCAAATATGGCTCAAATTAACCTGCAACCTGGCTCTCCCCCTGTGCTGTGTGTAAGTTAGTTTGAGGCATATTTGTTGTTATTTTCAGGTGTTTTGAGTTCTGACATTCGGACGTTAAAGTCGGATTTTTGTGAGGCGCACAGTGCATGTATGGGTTTTGGTACGGGTTGCAAGTCCCGCATTCGCTGCTGGCGATGAGCGCCTGTGGCGCTCATCACGAGCCCTGCAATGAGCTCCTTTGGCGCTCATTGTAGCCTAATTACAAAATTAAACAGTAGCATCTGCCTGTCTCATACAGATAACAGTCCAATTTGCTGTCTCTGACACCAAACTAATCAATAACTACAATTTAATTTTCCTCCCCCGCAACAGAATAAAGTAATATACGGTAACACTATAAACTATATGATGTGCTATATAATATACTGTATTCACTAAATACTGAAATAAACTATTCCATTACTACATCCATTATGTGCGTTTATATAAATACTTCATTACATTGGCCTCCAAGAGGAAGAACATTTATGCAGTAGTATATAAATATATATGTTTATTTACAGGATTGTACAGTAACAATCCATCAATGTAATGACAAGACAACTTACTTCAAAACACTTCTCCTTCTTGGCTTCATTCAGCATCTCAGCCATTCCTGGTAATAAGACGGGATACATGTAATGCTCTATATAGGTCTGTGCAGAACCTGAACAGGAGATGTTAGTATTACTGAGGGTGACATTTATAGAGCATTGAAGGGTTAATAAAAACAAAGCAGGTTTTAGTGCTCTCTGTCTATGCACATAAGCATACATGAAGAAATACATCATCGGCGCCCCTAGGCACAGCACCTTCCTGCCTCTTGTATCTCTCTAGTTCCAGTCCCTAATGTTGAGTCTGTATATTTCCTTTTTTATGCGGAGGAACCTTTTGAAGTGTGAAATGAGGCAAGGGAGGCACCCCTAGGCGGCTGCCTGGTTGGACTAATGAGAAATCTGGCCATGCGCAGGCGCTGATTTTTACATTCAATTTCAAAGTAATAGAAGATTTATTGTAAAAATCCAGCACAGATTTTCTACTCACATTGTGTGGGATCCGGCAGCTCTGAAGGTGCTTGTGTAGAATCAGTGATACGAGGACCGGACTCTCCTGCTAAATTCACTTTATTCTTAACCTAGAAATGTAGAAACAAAAATATGGCGAAAACAGCAAACTGTCCAAAGTGATATCAGTATAGAAAGATTAAATATAGATAGATGGAGTATAGAAAAGTGTTGTATAGATAGAGCATAGACACATGAAGACTGAATATAGATAGCTGTAATATAGAGAGATGGAGTATGGAAAGGTAGAGTGTAGAAAGGTAGAGTGTAGAAAGGTAGAGAGTAGAAAGGTAGAGAGTAGAAAGGTAGAGTGTAGAAAGGTAGAGAGTAGAAAGGTAGAGTGTAGAAAGGTAGAGTGTAGAAAGGTAGAGAGTAGAAAGGTAGAGAGTAGAAAGGTAGAGTGTAGAAAGGTAGAGTGTAGAAAGGTAGAGAGTAGAAAGGTAGAGAGTAGAAAGGTAGAGTGTAGAAAGGTAGAGTGTAGAAAGGTAGAGTGTAGAAAGGTAGAGTGTAGAAAGGTAGAGTGTAGAAAGGTAGAGTGTAGAAAGGTAGAGAGTAGAAAGGTAGAGTGTAGAAAGGTAGAGTGTAGAAAGGTAGAGTGTAGAAAGGTAGAGTGTAGAAAGGTAGAGAGTAGAAAGGTAGAGAGTAGAAAGGTAGAGAGTAGAAAGGTAGAGTGTAGAAAGGTAGAGTGTAGAAAGGTAGAGTGTAGAAAGGTAGAGAGTAGAAAGGTAGAGAGTAGAAAGGTAGAGTGTAGAAAGGTAGAGTGTAGAAAGGTAGAGAGTAGAAAGGTAGAGAGTAGAAAGGTAGAGAGTAGAAAGGTAGAGTGTAGAAAGGTAGAGTGTAGAAAGGTAGAGTGTAGAAAGGTAGAGTGTAGAAAGGTAGAGAGTAGAAAGGTAGAGAGTAGAAAGGTAGAGAGTAGAAAGGTAGAGTGTAGAAAGGTAGAGTGTAGAAAGGTAGAGAGTAGAAAGGTAGAGAGTAGAAAGGTAGAGTGTAGAAAGGTAGAGTGTAGAAAGGTAGAGAGTAGAAAGGTAGAGAGTAGAAAGGTAGAGTGTAGAAAGGTAGAGTGTAGAAAGGTAGAGAGTAGAAAGGTAGAGAGTAGAAAGGTAGAGTGTAGAAAGGTAGAGTGTAGAAAGGTAGAGTATTGACAGGTGGAGTATAGAAAGGTAGAGTGTAGAAAGGTAGAGTGTAGAAAGGTAGAGTGTAGAAAGATAGAGTGTAGAAAGGTAGAGTGTAGAAAGGTAGAGAATAGGAAGATAGAGAGTAGAAAGGTAGAGTGTAGAAAGGTAGAGTGTAGAAAGGTAGAGAATAGGAAGATAGAGAATAGGAAGGTAGAGAATAGAAAGGTGGAGTATACATAGGTGGAGTATACATAGGTGGAGTATACATAGGTGGAGTATACATAGGTGGAGTATACATAGGTGGGGTATACATAGGTGGAGTATAGAATTGTAAAGTATAGATATGTGGAGTATAGATAGGTGGAGATGGAGCATAGAATGGTAGAGTATAGAAAGGTAGAGTATTGACAGGTGGAGTGTAGAAAGGTAGAGTGTAGAAAGGTAGAGTGTAGAAAGGTAGAGTGTAGAAAGGTAGAGTGTAGAAAGGTAGAGTGTAGAAAGGTAGAGTGTAGAAAGGTAGAGTGTAGAAAGGTAGAGTGTAGAAAGGTAGAGTGTAGAAAGGTAGAGAATAGAAAGATAGAGAATAGAAAGGTAGAGTGTAGAAAGGTATAGTGTAGAAAGGTAGAGAGTAGAAAGGTAGAGAGTAGAAAGGTAGAGAGTAGAAAGGTAGAGAGTAGAAAGGTAGAGTGTAGAAAGGTAGAGAGTAGAAAGGTAGAGTGTAGAAAGGTGGAGTATTGACAGGTGGAGTATAGAAAGGTAGAGTGTAGAAAGGTAGAGTGTAGAAAGGTAGAGAATAGAAAGATAGAGTATAGAAAGGTAGAGTGTAGAAAGGTAGAGTGTAGAAAGGTAGAGTGTAGAAAGGTAGAGTGTAGAAAGGTAGAGAATAGAAAGATAGAGAATAGAAAGGTAGAGTGTAGAAAGGTAGAGAGTAGAAAGGTAGAGAGTAGAAAGGTAGAGAGTAGAAAGGTAGAGTGTAGAAAGGTAGAGTGTAGAAAGGTAGAGTATTGACAGGTGGAGTATTGACAGGTGGAGTATAGAAAGGTAGAGTGTAGAAAGGTAGAGTGTAGAAAGGTAGAGTGTAGAAAGGTAGAGTGTAGAAAGGTAGAGTGTAGAAAGGTAGAGTGTAGAAAGGTAGAGTGTAGAAAGATAGAGTGTAGAAAGGTAGAGTGTAGAAAGGTAGAGTGTAGAAAGGTAGAGTGTAGAAAGGTAGAGTATTGACAGGTGGAGTATAGAAAGGTAGAGAATAGAAAGGTAGAGTGTAGAAAGGTAGAGTGTAGAAAGGTAGAGTGTAGAAAGGTAGAGTGTAGAAAGGTAGAGAATAGAAAGATAGAGAATAGAAAGGTAGAGAATAGAAAGGTAGAGTGTAGAAAGGTAGAGTGTAGAAAGGTAGAGTGTAGAAAGGTAGAGTGTAGAAAGGTAGAGTGTAGAAAGGTAGAGTATAGAAAGGTAGAGAATAGAAAGGTAGAGAATAGAAAGGTAGAGAA
Organism: Discoglossus pictus; assembly: GCA_027410445.1. Classification (NCBI taxonomy): domain Eukaryota; kingdom Metazoa; phylum Chordata; class Amphibia; order Anura; family Alytidae; genus Discoglossus; species Discoglossus pictus. The sequence continues at coordinate 100,338,754 of CM050172.1, read as the reverse complement.
TAGAAAGGTAGAGAATAGAAAGGTGGAGTATACATAGGTGGAGTATACATAGGTGGAGTATACATAGGTGGAGTATACATAGGTGGAGTATAGAATTGTAAAGTATAGATATGTGGAGTATAGATAGGTGGAGATGGAGTATAGAATGGTAGAGTATAGAAAGGTAGAGAATAGAAAGGTGGAGTATACATAGGTGGAGTATAGAATTGTAAAGTATAGATATGTGGAGTATAGATAGGTGGAGATGGAGTATAGAATGGTAGAGTATAGAAAGGTAGAGTATACATAGGTGGGGTATAGAATTGTAAAGTATAGATATGTGGAGTATAGATAGGTGGAGATGGAGTATAGAATGGTAGAGTATAGAAAGGTAGAGTACAGATTGGTAGAGTATAGACTGGTGGAATATACATTGGTGGAATATAGATATGTAAAGTACAGAAAGATAGAATATAGCTAGCTGAAATACAGATACATTGAGATTGAATAGAGATAGGCAGAATAGAGATAAATGGGGCAAAGATAGGTGCAGTATAAAAAGGTAGAGTATAGAAAGGTGGAGTATTGATAGGTAGAGTATAGCTAGGTGGAGATAGAATATAGATAGGAAGCATATATAGAGATGAAGTATAGAAAGGTAGAGTACAGATAGGTGGAGATTGAATATAGATAGGTGGAATGTATGTACATATGGAGTATAGATAGGTGGAGCAGAGGAGGGTGGAGCAGAGGCGGGTGGCATATATATAGATGGGATGGATGGAGACATAGACAGCTTGAGGAAAGCATTACATGCATGGGGATAAGGCCGCGTGGTGACAGATATATTAATAAATCAGTTGAGGACTAGGATAGACTTTAACATGATGTTATTTTGGTATTAGAATTTTATTTTCTGGATAAAGACTTACTCTACTGCTGTTTGTACCAGTTTGTTTTAATGTTAATCAATGGTGAACTAAAAAAATAGATTTAAAGAGACTATGTCACACCAAACATACAGTTGTTTCGATCTTAAATAGATCTCATTGGCGTGGGGCTGGTTCCTGTGCTATAGATTATTGCCACAAGATCATTTAAGTTATGGCTCCCAAAACAGTGACAGGAGCCCCCACAGAAAAAAAATAGTACATTTGTGCTGACATTTGAATGTTTAAAATAAGTTACAAAACATATTTCCTGCTCAGAATTCCAAAAAATAGTTATTGCACTGCACTCTGGGTAAGTCATTTGCATGTCCCTGCCCAGTTTCCCAAAGACCAGCACTGTGCCCCTGACACTCAGATGGGACGTATATCTACAATGTGTTTATCTGTAGGTATTAGGCGATGTACTTACACAAGGCATTGGTTCTTGTCTGGATAGAAAGGCGCCTGGTAAGGAAGGAAGCTCCATGTCATACTCTAAACACAAAGACACAGCGCCAAATGATACTCTGAGTATTATACAGTATGATATTATTATTACTGTACTATCATTACTATCTTATTATTATTATTACTAGCAACTTGCCCGTCAAAAAATGACGGCAATAAGATTGTAAGGCAGGTAATGTTGTTTGTTTGCGACATTTTGTTGTTGTTTGAAGATCCTTCGGCGCTCATTGCGAGCCTCGCAATGAGCGCTTTTGGAAAATCTGTAGGTGTTTGGTGGTGTTTTGCGTCTTTAGGGTGCTGTAGCCTCGTTTTCGGCGGCCATTTTTTCTCTCGCTTAGGGGATTTTCGGGTGTCTAAACTGTCATTTCGATTTAAATGGAGGTGTAAGTTCACTTGCAGAGGTCCTGGCCCCCCCCCCCCCCCCTTGTGACTAAGCTTTTTATGTGTTTGTTGGGTGTATTTTTTGTGTTTTCGTGTACGCTGGTTTCGGCCGCTAATGTCGTATTTTGGCGAGGTCGTAATATTTTTGTTTGTAAGTGGCGCGGCTCGTATTTGCGTACGCTAAGTCCGTAAATGTTGCGGTCGCGGTGGGAGCGCCCACCTCCGCAAATGCGGCCCCTCGCGCATTTGCGGCCTTAAAGTCCGCGGTTGCTGGCAAGGAGCGCCTTTGGTTTTGATTATTACTGTAGTAATATTAATGATAATAATGGAATAGTAATGATAATTATATTATTATGAATATACTATCATTATTATTAGTAGTAGTTCAGTAGAAATAATAACAATAACAGTAATGATAATAACCACCACGGGATAGTAATGATAGTTCTAATCATCATAGCACTATTATAATAATAATCAGTACAGTAATAATGATAATAATTATAAACATCATCATAACAGTAATATTATTAATAATAATATTAGCACAGTAATAATAATAATACTAGCAGAGGCTCCTCACCCGCACAGCTCCTCTCCCACACACTCTCCTGCTCGGGGGGCTCCATGCCTCTCCTGTTCTATCTCTCTCAGTGTGTCTCCGTCTCCATGACAACCTGTACACTGAGATACTACCCACAATGCAGAGTGGCCCAAGAGCACTTCCGTGTGAGGTCTGGACCGGAAGCACGTGTAGAACCTGGAGAGCAGGTACAGAGAGTGTGATAGTATTATTACTATTATTATTATTTAAAAAGGGAACTTAATGTAACATGGGGAGTAATAGAGAGGACGGGGCTACAGCAAGGAACGGGTTACCTGTGTGAGTAATAGGAGACATCCAGACAGGAACGGGTTAACTGTACGAGTTATAGGAGAGATCCAGACAGGGACGGGTTAACTGTGTGTGTTATAGGAGAGATCCAGGCAGGAACAGGTTAACTCTGTGTGTTATAGGAGAGATCCAGGCAGGAACAGGTTAACTGTGTGAGTTATAGGAGAGATCCAGGCAGGAACAGGTTAACTGTGTGTGTTATAGGAGAGATCCAGGCAGGAACATGTTAACTGTGTGAGTTATAGGAGAGATCCAGACAGGAACAGGTTAACTGTGTGAGTTATAGGAGAGATCCAGGCAGGAACAGGTTAACTGTGTGAGTTATATGAGAGATCCAGACAGGAACAGGTTAACTGTGTGAGTTATAGGCGAGATCCAGGCAGGAACAGGTTAACTGTGTGTGTTATAGGAGAGATCCAGGCAGGAACAGGTTAACTGTGTGTGTTATAGGAGAGATCCAGGCAGGAACAGGTTAACTGTGTGAGTTATAGGCGAGATCCAGGCAGGAACAGGTTAACTGTGTGAGTTATAGGCGAGATCCAGGCAGGAACAGGTTAACTGTGTGAGTTATAGGAGAGATCCAGGCAGGAACAGGTTAACTGTGTGAGTTATAGGAGAGATCCAGGCAGGAACAGGTTAACTGTGTGAGTTATAGGCGAGATCCAGGCAGGAACAGGTTAACTGTGTGAGTTATAGGAGAGATCCAGGCAGGAACAGGTTAACTGTGTGAGTTATAGGAGAGATCCAGGCAGGAACAGGTTAACTGTGTGAGTTATAGGAGAGATCCAGGCAGGAACAGGTTAACTGTGTGAGTTATAGGCGAGATCCAGGCAGGAACAGGTTAACTGTGTGTGTTACAGGAGAGATCCAGGCAGGAACAGGTTAACTGTGTGTGTTACAGGAGAGATCCAGGCAGGAACAGGTTAACTGTGTGTGTTATAGGAGAGATCCAGGCAGGAACAGGTTAACGGTGTGTGTTATAGGAGAGATCCAGGCAGGAACAGGTTAACTGTGTGAGTTATAGGCGAGATCCAGGCAGGAACAGGTTAACTGTGTGTGTGTTATAGGAGAGATCCAGGCAGGAACAGGTTAACTGTGTGAGTTATAGGCGAGATCCAGGCAGGAACAGGTTAACTGTATGAGTTATAGGAGAGATCCAGGCAGGAACAGGTTAACTGTATGAGTAATAGGAGAGATGCAGGCAGGAACAGGTTAATTCCCAGCAAACCTGTGACATGACATACCTTCATACATGACACAGACGTGTGTGACAGGTATGGGAGCCGGTTGGGGGGCTCTGATATTTAACCCTATATATATATGTTATCAGTTGGATTTCCCAAATTACTAATAATCACAGGAAGCAAATCTGACAATAAAACTGATACTTATTTTTGCTTCAAGGAAAAACAAACTGTCACAAGATCTGCAGCATCTTCTGGCTCTTCTTCTTATCACTGATATAACTCCTATTTCCAGTGGGATTTTCACCTGTAGAGGTGGATTTGATTATTTATCAGATACATTTGTTAGTAAATATATCCATATAATCTGTATGTCCTTCTGCAGAATGAAACTTCAGCCAGGTCTTAAACCCGAAGTAAAAAAGAAACTGAAATGTCCAGATCTGGAGTCCGGTGATAATGGTCAGCACAAGAAAAAAAACAAGAAACACGAATTAGTGTCAGAGGAAAATGATGTTTCACCCAGTGATCCAGAGAAGGTCCTCAGGGGCTCCAAAAAGAAGAAGAAAGAGATGGAGACAGAGGAAGAAGTGGTCAGGCTGACCAGTGAAACAAGGACAAGGTCAGAAGGAAGAAAGAAGAAGAAAGAGATGGAGACAGAGGAAGAAGTGGTCAGGCTGACCAGTGAAACAAGGACAAGGTCAGAAGGAAGACAGAAGAAGAAACGTAAAGAACAGATGGAGACCGAGGAAGAAGAGGTCAGTCTGACCAGTGAAACAAGGACAAGGTCAGAAGGAAGAAAGAAGAAAGAGATGGAGACAGAGGAAGAAGTGGTCAGTCTGACCAGTGAAACAAGGACAAGGTCAGAAGGAAGAAGCAAGAAGAAAGAGATGGAGACAGAGGAAGAAGTGGTCAGTCTGACCAGTGAAACAAGGACAAGGTCAGAAGGAAGACAGAAGAAGAAACGTAAAGAACAGATGGAGACCGAGGAAGAAGAGGTCAGTCTGACCAGTGAAACAAGGACAAGGTCAGAAGGAAGAAAGAAGAAGAAAGAGATGGAGACCGAGCACGAACAGGTCAGTCTGAGCAGTGAAACTGGGACACGGTCAGAAGGAAGAAAGAAGAAGAAACGTCAGAAACAGATGGAGATCGAGGACAAAGAGGTCAGTCTTACTAGTGAAACTGGGACAAGGTCAGAAGCACGAAAGAAGAAGAAACATGAAGAACAGTTGGAGACACAGGAAGTAGAAACTGGGACCAAGTTAGAAGGAAGAAAGAAGAAGAAAAAGAAAACAAGTTCTCCACCTGATGATGAAAATTCAAATGTGGTTATGAATGGTGCAGAGACCACTCCGCATGGAGACAAAAGTGAGGAACCCACACAAGGGAAGAAGAAGGGGAAGAATAAACATGTTCTTGAGATTGAGAATGACCAAGACACAGAATGTGGTTCATCTACGACTAAAGTTACTAAAATAAAGAAGAAAAACAAGACAGATGTTCTGTTGTCTATGGACGGTGAGACATTGGATGATGACCCTGTGACAGCTGGTGAGACCGTGACTAATGAGGGCTCAGGAAAGCAGAAGAAAAAAAGAAGGAAACAGAATTGTACTACTGAGACCCAAGAGAACCCAACAAATACGGCCAGGGCAGCAGAGTCAGGCAATGTTTGTAATGGGTTGGAATCTAAAAAAGTTAAGAAAAAACGTAAGAAAGAGATTCCCAGCACTGAAGATGACGATGGTCTACCTAACGCTGCCGGAGGTGATGGACTGAAGACTACAAAAGGGAAGAAAAAGGTCATATTCCAACTAGAAGATACAGAAGATCATCTGTGTAATTCGGAAGATCCCAATGGAAATGAACCTAGTGAGATATCTCAGAATGATTTACACCCCAAAAAGAAGAAGAAAAAGGTTCCTGACACCAATCTTCAGATGTCCACTTGGGACCATTCTCAAGAGCCTGTAATTGAAAAAAGTAAACCTAAGAAGGAGAAAAAAAAACAAGAGAGAGAGGAGGAATCTCAAAGCCTCGAGAGAGACCCCGCGGCAAAGCAGGAAGAGGTTGAAGCTCCCAAGAAAAAGAAAAGGAAACAAACTGGAGAAAACACTGAGGAGCTAAAGGCACAGAAGGCCCAAAAAATCAAACTTGAAGAGAAGAGTCAGGACACTGTAAGTATGAGACAAAATCTTGGGGTGCACCAATGGACTCCCACTGAATATGAGGGTGATGTTAAGCAAAAACCTCAGCTTCACGAGGTCAAGTGTTTTTCTGCAGGGGGTTTGCAGAACAAAATGTCGGGGCGGGGGGGCACGGCTTTGCACCATGACTTGGGGTGGCAAAATCTCCCCCATTACAGACCCCAACACTAGAGTGGTCAGTTTTTTAGATTGGGGGTTAGAATGTGTGATCGCCTCAAGTCAGTTTTTTTGATGCAATCTCTCTTTAAGGCAGCTAAGATTTACTGTTAAAGAACCACCGTAGGGCCCTATCAGGAGCTAGGTGTTTAATTAGTCGGTGGCCACTAATAAAATTAATATTCAGAGAATAAGTTTTCAGTATTAATCTTATTCACAAAGATAAAGCTCTGCTGCTTGTCTCCTCCCTCTAGAAAGTCCATGGGGGGCAGGCCGTGCTAAACTTTCAGGCACAAGATGATATGAAACCGGTGCTATCCGTTGGCTGGAGACTTGCTGTGTTAAAGTGTTCTCTTGCCCATGGCTTTTGCTGTGAGGCAGTCTATGAATAAGAGATAAACATTCCCTGTTTCTGGCCTTTTTATTGGTTCCAGGAGTCGGACGTGGAGATCGTGTCTGTGAGGGAGGGGAATGCCGATGAGAAGCAGATTGATACGGTACGTCTGGCTGTGAATTAGACACATATCTCCCTAGGTGGATATAAAAAGTCTACACACCCCTGTTAAAATGTCAGGTTTCTGTGCTGTAAAAAAATGAGACAAAGATAAATCATTTCAGAACTTTTTCCACCTTTAATGTGACCTATAAACTGTACAACTCAATTGAAAAACAAACTGAAATCATTTAGGTGGAGGGAAGAAAAAATAAAATAATGTGGTTGCATAAGTCTGCACACCCTCTTATAATTGGGGATGTAGCTGCGTTCAGAATTAAGCAATCACATTCCAAATCGTGTTAAATAGAAGTCGGCATACACCTGCCATCATTTAAAGTGCCTCTGATTAACCCCAAATAAAGTTTAGCTGCTCTAGTTGGTCTTTCCTGAAATTGTCTTAGTCGCATCCCACAGCAAAAGCCATGGTCCACAGAGAGCTTCCAAAGCATCAGAGGGATCTCATTGTTAAAAGGTATCAGTCAGGAGAAGGGTACAAAAGAATTTCCAAGGCATTAGATATACCATGGAACACAGTGAAGACAGTCATCATCAAGTGGAGAAAATATGGCACAACAGTGACATTACCAAGAACTGGTGCTCCCTCCAAAATTAATGAAAAGACGAGAAGAAAACTGGTCTGGGAGGCTACCAAGAGGCCTACAGCAACATTAAAGTAGCTGCAGGAATATCTGGCAAGTACTGGCTGTGTGGTACATGTGACAACAATCTCCCGTATTCTTCATATGTCTGGGCGATGGGGTAGAGTGGCAAGACGAAAGCCTTTTCTTACAAAGAAAAACATCCAAGCCAGGCTACATTTTGCAAAAACACATCTGAAGTCTCCCAAAAGCATGTGGGAAAAGGTGTTATGGTCTGATGAAACCAAGGTTGAACTTTTTGGCCATAATTCCAAAAGATATGTTTGGCGCAAAAACAACACTGCACTTCACCAAAAGAACACCATACCCACAGTGAAGCATGGTGGTGGCAGCATCATGCTTTGGGACTGTTTTTCTTCATCTGGAACTGGGGCCTTAGTTAAGATAGAGGGAATTATGAACAGTTCCAAATACCAGTCAATATTGGCACAAAACCTTCAGGCTTCTGCTAGAAAGCTGAACATGAAGAGGAACTTCATCTTTCAGCATGACAACGACCCAAAGCATACATCCAAATCAACAAAGGAATGGCTTCACCAGAAGAAGATTACAGTTTTGGAATGGCCCAGCCAGAGCCCAGACCTGAATCCGATTGAAAATCTGTGGGGTGATCTGAAGAGGGCTGTGCACAGGAGATGCCCTCGCAATCTGACAGATTTGGGGTGTTTTTGCAAAGAAGAGTGGGCAAATCTTGCCAAGTCAAAATGTGCCATGCTGATAGACTCATACCCAAAAAGACTGAGTGCTGTAAGAAAATCACAAGGTGCTTCAACAAAGTATTAGTTTAAGGGTGTGCAGACTTATGCAACCATATTATTTTATTTTTATATTTTTTCTTCCCTCTACCTAAAATATTTCAGTTGGTTTTTCAATTGAGTTGTACAGTCTATAGGTCTCATTAAAGGTGGAAAAAGTTCTGAAATGATTTATCTTTGTCTAATTTTTTTACAGCACAGAAACCTGACATTTTAATAGGGGTGTGCAGACTTTTTATATCCACTCTAAGTGGATATGGACAGCAGTACCTGGAGGGAGCTCTATGGAGGGTATATCGGCGCTCTCAGACGAGACATCTCTGAGACTGTAATTATTATGAAATCTCTTTATCCTTAGTCTTTGTGGGAGTTCAATGGCGGCTCATTAACTCTTTACCTCCTAACACATATAATTGTTACTTTTAACACATAATGGAAGACAATTACCATATTTATGGGCGTATAACACGGAAGGAAATTTTAGGGAAAAAAATAAAATTTCAAATAAAGAACTTTGAAGCAAAATAAGGGTAGCTCAGAACTTTTTTTATTAATATTATTAACACTTGTAAGGTAAATTACATAAAATTACAGTAAAAGCAACTTGGATATTATATGTTTTTACAAAAGTTTACTCAGAAATCGCTGCTCCTCCTCAACCTCCCTCCTCAACCCCCCCATCCTCAACCCCCCTCCTCATCCACAAGCTCCCTCCTCTTCCTCATCCTCCCTCCTCAACCTCCCTCCTCATCCTCAACCCCCCTCCTCATCCTCAACCCCCCTCCTCATCCTCAACCTCAACCCCCCTCCTCAACCTCAACCCCCCTCCTCAACCTCAACCCCCCTCCTCAACCTCCCTCCTCATCCTCAACCTCCCTCCTCAACCTCCCTCCTCATCCTCAACCTCCCTCCTCAACCTCCCTCCCCTCCTCATCCTCCCTCCTCATCCTCAACCCCCCTCCTCATCCTCAACCCCCCTCCTCATCCTCCCTCCTCCTCAACCCCCCTCCTCATCCTCCCTCCTCATCCCTCCCCTCCTCATCCTCAACCTCCCTCCTCATCCTAAACCCCCCTCCTCAACCTAAACCCCCCTAAATACCCCCCTCCTCAACCTAAACCCCCCTAAATACCTCCCCCTCTCCCTTTCCCCTCACTTACCTGCTTCTGCTCCGCTCCTTCTTGACCTGGCGAGCATGTGACGTCACATGCGCGCCACGCCATTAGCTAATGGCGTGGTGCGCATGTAACACGCACACATCATTTCCCCCCTATTTTCAGGGGAAAAAAGTGCGTGTTATACGCCGATAAATACGGTACATGAAACACGGAGCGTCCTCCTTAATACTCCCAATCCTTTCCTGTTAGCAGTTAGTCGCAGTTAGGTTCTTAACCCTTGCAGTACACATAGGAATAAGACGCAGGTCCAGAGGGGACGCCACTAAATAACTCTATATGGGAATCGGTGTCTGGACACCTATAGGCGGAGGAGTGGTATAACGTGTGTGGCAGTCTAGAGTGCCCTCCAGAGACAGACCCACTATTGAGTCATTTTCACATTTTTTGTCCCTTTTAAAGGGCCACCGATGCCCAATGTTTACAGTGTGATGAACTATTCTTAAATAAATTAGTTAATTGTCACATGCAACTATATTTGTTGTTGTTTATATACCTGATGTCACCTGTGAGAGAACCTTATATGCAGATATGTTCTCCATTCAGTTCTATTGATACAGCTCATACTTTGGAGATATCATAACAAACAATTGAAAGCTCCTCTGTCGGACTGCGCAGGTCTGATAAGACAAACATGGACTGTAAGTGCCCCTTTACCTCTAATTTGCTGTTCTCTGACGTAAGGTACTAATGATATTTCCCATTTCAGGTACGGAGGAAAGCTCTGCAGGAAGAGATTGACAGGGAGTCCGGAAAGAGCAAGGTAGTATCGACTGCCCCGATAGTCTGAATGTCAGTGGGCTCTGTCCAGGCGGCTGTGAACGGTCAACCTGTTCTAGGGCTATCAATAAGATCTGTCTAGGAGACTGTGAGCAGGCTCAATCTGGCCTAGGGCTATCAGTGGGGGTCTGTCCAGGTGGCTATGAGCAGGGCAGCCTGGTCTAGGACTGTCAGTGGGGTCTGTCTAGATGGTTGTGAGCGGTCAACCCTGCCTAGTGTTATCAGTAGGGTCTGTCCAGGCGGCTATGAGCAGGGTCAGCCTGGTCTAGGACTGTCAGTGGGGTCTGTCTAGATGGTGAGCGGTCAACCCTGCCTAGTGTTATCAGTGGGGGTCTGTCCAGGCGGCTATGAGCAGGGTCAGACTGGTCTAGGACTGTCAGTGGGGTCTGTCTAGATGGTTGTGAGCGGTCAACCCTGCCTAGTGTTATCAGTGAGATAGGGCTAGTACATACACAGGGGACACAGAAAAGGAAACGCATCTTGTGAAATAAAATGGCCAGAATTACTGGAGACATGTTTTTTTAAACACTTTTTAAGTAATTAGTAATGCTTCTGAACCCCACTCCTTATATTCATGAACCATTACACATCTGCTGCGGTCATTGATCAAACTAGTATGCTGCACTCTTCCCTTGGCATTGAGTCATTACAGTCCTGATACAGGAGCAGAACACTCCCCTTGTTTGGTCAGTAAGAATATATGCAGATATAGTTTGGCTGATACAATAATACCTTTTGCTTTGTTTGTTTCTGTATAATTTAAACAGTTATTGGCAGATATAATTTAATTTGGGATTTATTCTGCTATTAATTAGCAATTAGTTTAAATACAAAGATGTGGCTCTAACGAATACAGAGCTAACCTGTTTGCGCTGACTATATTTATGTCTACGACATGCCGGCGGTGTGAGACACAATTTAATTTATTTATAAAGCTTGTGGTACTGCGCGCGAAGGTAGGTTTTGTGGATCCTTTTTATTCAGACATTGTCTTTCAGTGTTATCCGTCAGGGTCCCTTTAATGGTCTCAGCACACTAATCTCTGAATCTGACCCTGAGTGTCAGCTCTTGGTAATCAGGTGATCTTGACCTCTGACCTGATGCTGCTCTCGCTGCCAGTGACCACATTAATGAGACACTGATGGGATTGGGAGTATTAAGGAGGAAGCTCCTTGTTACATGTAATTGTCTTCCATTATGTGTGAAAAGTAACAATTATATGTGTTGGGAGGTAAAGAGTTAATGAGCCGCCATTGATCTCCCACCAACACTAAAGATAAAGAGATTTGATAATAATTACAGTCTCAGAGGTGTCTCGTCTGAGAGCGCTGAGATAACCAGACAGGGGGTGGAAGATACAACACAGTCTGGGTGCACCCACATGTTAAAGGGGCAGGGACGCCATGTAAACCCTTTATTATCCCCAGCCGTCCTGGTGGGGGAGGGTCTCGTTCTACAATGTGAGAGACTGCGATTTCTGCTCTGAGACTTCTGAGAAAACACATTAATTATGAGCAGCTAAAGTGCCACTTACTGGAGGAATGAAAAGTACTCCTAGGAATAAATAGAATTACACTTCACTCTTGGTGTTAAATAACTGAGCTCGGAGGTTTGGTATTTTAGGCATAGATTATCCACATATTTAAAGGGTCAGTGTAAGTGTTTTTCATGATAAACCTATTTTTTTAGTTCACAGTTAATTATTTAATAAAATACCTGTGGAAAGCAAGTCTTTAGCCAAAAATATCATTTAAAAACACATTAAAGGCCACTGTTGTACCCCAACTCTCTCATATTACCCCGTTTGTTATAGGACCCAGGAGAGCCGATGGAGGGTGTTAGGTGACCTCTGGAGGTGTCGGGTTGCTGTATTGAGTATTTATTTTATCCTTTTCTTCCCCAGCGCTTTGGCCAGTGGGACACGGCGACCTTTCAGAACTCTGAGCAACAAACAAAGTTCCTTAGACTTTTGGGGGGATTCAAAAAAGGTAATGAAGCGACCCTCAAATCACCCGGCCAACCCAAAGCAAACATGGCTCTGAGCAAGGCGGGCGAGCAGACGCTGGAGAGGAACTTAATGCAAGAATTCGATAAAGCTCTCGGCTGGAAGCAGAACAGAGGGCTCGGCCTGGGCTTCCAGCCCCAACCCAAGAAAAGCTTCTACATAGATAAGACCTTCTCCAAGTCTACGAAGTTTGAGGATTGAATTAGCACAATGGGCATTATTAAAAGAGACTACCCACCATGGAAGAAGAGAGCATGGTGCAGGACACCGAGACGGACTTCAGTGCGGTTACGCGTTTACTACTTTGTTTGTATTTGAGTTATATTAACGTTCCTCAGTTACGTGGAGATTGTACAGATATGAGACTTGGCTTCAACATGTCAGGGGTCCATGTGTAAAACATTTTGGACAAACTGTCTGCACTAGACAAGAGGAGGTAGGTACAGAATTAAATGTCCACCGTGGTCATAAATGTAAAATAATATAATTACTGGGAAGAACAACACCTGAACATTCACTAATAAAATAATGGCGCCTCCAATTTATTTCCTTTTATTTGCAATTCTCAACTCTGCAACTCTTCAGTAGGACAGGTCTCCATCCAGAAGAACAAAGCCCCCTCTGTGTCTTCCTGTCCTTCAGGGGCACCTAGAAGATTATGTTCAAAAAAGTGAAATATTTATCAATGTAAAGGAGTGAGATTATTCACCCTATTTATATGTTGTCAGACCCCCTACAAGAATGGCGAGTAGATGCTGCTTGTTGGAGTTGGGTATTTCTTTGCAGACCCTCTACTCATGAAAGTGTATATAGGGCTTGTGCAAGACTGAGCGACAGCTACTGTAAGATGGGATATGGCATGCGTCGCCCCCTTAATGTGACAAAATTCTGTCTAGAAGAGGTAGATCGAGGTGCACAGAAGCTCTTTATATGTATTATGGCTACAGATGCCTTGCGTTATTGTGATAGTCCGCTCATTAACCTGTTGTGCCGACTCACTGCTCATCGGGTTTAGCCATGGCAAGATGGCTTCAGTGATCGAGCGAATAAGCACATTTTTGTCCACAGACAGGAAGTGTTGGGTAACATCAGTGAGGCTGGAATGTGTGGCCAGCATAGTGGATGAGGAAACGAGGATCTCAAGGTGCAAGCTTGGTTATAGTAATGCCAGGCATTGACTGCGAGAGACAGAGGTTTCTGGGGGGATTTCCTGGACTTAGCTAGGAGCGTGCAGATTTAGCTCAACTAGAGGAAAAGAGCAGAGCGGCAGCTGCTACATGTATCTGCCGTTATATCTGTTTAACACAAGTCTACTGTCCTATGTCCAATCCAAGATGAGGGATTCCAGGGTCATACATCAATTATGTTAAATATGGTTTCATACATGTGTCTCATCAGTGTGTGCCATTGGGTAGAACATGTGATCAGGTCAGTTATCGCTGTATAACTTGCACAATGTTTTAAGCTATTAAGGCATTAGGTAATTAAAGGGTCATTTACCTCACTATAAGTGCTCCTCATGGTGTGAAAGAGCACAAGATTCTATGTTAAAATGATCTATTATGTTTTTGTTTTTTTAATTACACGAATAAATTGCTAAAAATCTACAGGTTTAGTTCTGTTTACAAACTAACTCCTTCCTGTTCCATGATTAACAACACAAATGCCGCAACCAAGTGGTGAAAACTCCATGAAGACCAGGAAACATGTTTCTAGCACAGACAAAGGTAAATATGCTGAGATCTTAAGTGGCATGGTTAAAAAGAAAGCAGAACAACATCCACCTCAGCAGAGCCATGTGTGAAAGCACATAAGTAGCATCTACAAGAAGACATTCTGCAACAATGGGATCTTTAGACAAACCGATATATTTATCTCCGGACACAAGGTTGTCCCTTAAATGGTGGCTTGTATGTACACATCTGTTAAGAAGGGTAGCATGGGAGTCCCTAAAGTGGAAAGTTTGACCACAGTTGTGTGTTAATTTGTACCTTACCCAGAGTGCATCCTACCACATATATCCAGAGCTGGACTTCCAGGGTCCATACCTCTGACAGGTCTCATCTCCCTTAAAGCTCAAATCGGAGAACTTGAGAGTAGAATCACAGCACTTGGTGAGCACAGTTTAGCTGGTCCCAGCATGAAGGGTAGAGCTGGTGAGGATGCCCAGGTATGTGGTTGGGTTACAGTTACAAGAGGAAGCTGAGGTTATAGGAGGAGGAGGCATCCTGATCTGAGTTGCCATAGCAATTATTTCAGAGCCTTCCCAAAATGAGGAATCCTCTACTTTAGTTCAAACACAAATTCTGTTTATATCATATATGGTCTGAGATGTAGTCCCTGGTCCTGTCAATGTACCATAAACCAAACCTCTCCTCTACCTTCAGCACCAGATGCAGCTCTATCCTAGGTGTTAATAAAGCCCCGGGTCCTGATGGAATATATCCAAGGGTACAGAAGGAACCAGGTTCTGTAATAGCCAAACCATTATATCTGATGTATCAAGACTCACCACAAGGTTGCTACCAGATGACTGGAGAAAAGCAGATGTGATACCTATATTTAAGAAGGGAACAAGAGCATATCCATGACTTCTAAAAGCTTCCCCACTATACAAGACTATGTCTATTTGAACAGGATTATAAGGAGAAGCCAACATGGATTTATGAGGGATAGGTCATGTCAAACACCTAAATAGTTTCTATGAGGAGGTTAGTAGGAACCTGGATCAGGGCAACTCAGTGGATGTAGTCTTTTTCGATTTTGCAAAGGCTTTTGATACAGTGCCACATGGGGGACTATTGTGCAAACTAAGGGATACAGGAATTGCAGTAAATATCTGCACATGGATTGAGAGCTAAAAGACAGGAAGCAAAGGGTTGTTGGAAATGGAACATACTCCGATTGGACTAATGTGGTAAGTGGGGTTCCTCAGGGTTCAGTATTAGGTCCTCTCCTTTTTAACATATTTATTAATGACTTGGAGGTAGGATTGGAGTGTGGTGTCTCCATTTTCGCTGATGACACGAAGTTGTTAAATCAGAATGATGTGGGCAACTCAGTGGATGTATTCTTTTTGGATTTTGCAAATGCTTTTGATACAGTGCCACATGGAAGACTACTTGGCAAATATTGGATTGCTCCACTGCCAAATGTCTCTTGTACCATATTTTCACTTGGCCTCTTTATTATTCCCCACTGTAAATGTTACAAGATGATAATGTCACAGATACAAGTTCTTACTAAAAGTCTGACTTTTTACGTTGTATTAGTAACTTCAGCTGCTGCCTCGCGGGCTCTGGCAGCACCGGCAATGGGGACGACCTATTAGCTAAATATCTAAATTAATGTAAAAGGGATTTGTTTATGATTTATGTGGCATGGAATTAATGTAAACTTAGAAAAAACATGTTTTTTATTTATTTGAAGATGTTGGAGGGAGAGAAGCAAATATTGACAGTCTCCAAGTATTTTGTGAGATTACGTGTTATTGAGGTCTATAGCTTTAATATCCAGGAGTAGAAAATGCAGCTACATCTCAGGCAGAGCAAGGGTTAATATTCCAGATTATCTGATATTATTCACATTAAAGGACAAATGGATACATTGTGTCAGCTTAATATGTAATATCTGGATAGAGGTCGGTCCATCCCAGAGGCTGACCAAGTCTGACCCGACCAATCACTTATCCATCTCTGGACACTTCCATACAATGAATGAAGGTCACTGAGGGTCTCAGGTCCTGGACTGCAGGGGGAGTCGGGTGGCAAGGTCAGTAAAATGACCACTATCAGGCCGTTTGCTTCGTCCTTTGATATATTCCAGTGTTTTCACCTGTGAATAAATAATTTATGGGAATTCATTTTACACTTAAAGTGAATGTTGAGAATATAAAATAGATTAATTATGAGCTAAAAATGCTGAAAAAACAGGAATGTCCCAAAAAGAATGAACACAGAAAAGGCTGCGCTGCTCAAACTGAACCAGAATTGGTAGAAATTTAATTTAAAAATGATATATTAATAAAGAAAAAATAAGGACGTTATCCCTGTAACTTACAATGATCAGACCCGACCCGATGACCCTCAATGCGAGTCAGGCGCCTTCGCCATCATGCAATCACTTTTATATTTAAATACTTATCTCTGTTTTTTTTTTTAGTTTTATGTACTTTAGTTTATTAAGAAATGCTTATAAGCTCTGTTTTTGCTGCCTAAAATCAGACAAATCGTCCCTGTTATGGGTCTGCTGCAGCATACCCAGGGATATTATATACCTAGTAACATCCAGCAATCTTCCATATTCCTTTAAACGCTACTCTGCCATGACCCCCACCCCACCACATTAATATCCTTATCATTGGGCTGAGTATCAGGCGCAGCCCCCCAGCTCCTCACCATGGTCTTGGTGTCTGCGAAGCCATGTTTTTGCGCCAGATTCCAGAGATTGACAGCGAGCTGGTTCAGTTTATTGTTCCTTAGGTCTCCGTGAGCCAAGATGCTGTTAAAGAACAGCAAGGCCAGGAAGCTCTGACGCTTCAGAGTCTAGAAAAACACAGATAAGGAAGCCATTTTATTTACGTGATTATCTGGAATCTCATTAGTCTTCATGAAGTGTCTGTGCACAGAGCGCTCTCTGTTGGTCTGTATGTCAGGGTGTGTACATGTTTATCTTTATGTGTTTGATGTTATTTTGTTTTGTTCTTGTATTTATAAACCAACACAAACAAACAAAACATAAACAAAATTAAATGCAGCAAAAAGAGAGACAGAAATGTTTATACACAACGCAGCGGACAGGAGCGCAGCCAAAATCAGAGATAGCGTCCAGTTGGTACAATATGTGACCCCTAGACATTATACTTTAACTCTTGATGTGCCTCTCGCTGGAGGGCTCTGAGCACAACCTGCTGCTAATTATCTGACTGCTCATCAGTACAAACAGCGGGATCTGTCCGCAGGCGCTCACTGGGGGATGCACAAAAAGACCTGGAGAGTGGCCAGGTGGGACCGGGAGTGGCCAAGTGCGGCCGGGAGTGGCCAAGTGCGGCCGGGAGTGGCCAAGTGCGGCCGGGAGTGGCCAAGTGGGACAGAGAGGGACTGAGGAAAGAAACAGAGTAGGACAGAGTGCGACTAAGAGCGACAGAGAGGGCCGCGTAGGAGGGTCCGAGGGTGATTAAGAGACCACGGGTGACGAGTCCTGCTGAAAGTGAATGAGAGTGACCGAGTGTGATTAAGTGAGACAGAGTGACTGAGTGTGATTAAGTGAGACAGAGTGACTAAGTGGGATTGATAGTAGCTAAGTGGGACTCCAAATGTCACCAGATGTGGCCCTCAGAGGCCCCTGGTGTAACGGATCTACTGGCACCCCGACTGGGTACCTCCGTTGATGGACGCGTCCTAGCTTGCGTCAAGGCCTACAAGCACCGTACCGGACACCAAAACCACCACAGACTCCAAGGATAGTACATCAGGAACAAGGGTTCAGTAGTTACAGCTCAAGGGAGTATGCAAAAGCATAGCAATCCCCAGTATGATATAGCGATCCCCTCAAATAACGAGACGAGGCTACGTTTTGAAGGGTCAAGTAGAACTAAAAACTTTAATGATAGGGGATCTCCTTTTATGCAATGGTGCCCTCTGAAGGGCTACACCCACATAATTATCACAGCCAATTATATACATGGTTCAACCCCCACGTCTCCTCCCCTCAGATAACAGGTAACACAATTAAAACAGACACAAATTTTAACCACATTCTGGATGTACCCCAAAAACAGGGGGTACACCTTTAAGTCCAGCACCGTTCAATATCTCTCACACCATATTAAAAAATGGCATGAATCAGACCAGGGGTTCAAAAGTTAGTAAAAGTATGTTTTTCACATAACACACAGATATTTCACATATCCCCCACACAATACACATATAGGACAATAGATGTGGTCACCCCTCCCTGAGGCAACTTGATATAATCAGACAATGATTGATCAGCCTTCTTTGTTCTTATCTGAGAATGAAAACAATTTATACAATCGACTCCCTTATCTCTTGAGTCTCTGTAATAGGATTATCTATTAGCCTAGGTCTGCAAAAGTCTGGCTAATATTCTGCAGAGCATAAACTAACATATCTACAGTACAGCAATGTGATCATATTTTAACCAAGAATTAAATAATCATAAAACAGGGTAAAACAGTGATGAGTTCCGTTACAGCTGGGATCTGAGCGCACAAAACTACCGAATAGCGCTCAGATCCTCTTTACACAGTTCAATTGCCATGTAGCTAAAGTCTTTCCCATAGTCTTTCATCATATGAATGGGCTCCATGGCATAGCTTTCTGTGGTATCATGGTTCACACAGGGCAAGTACCGAATGACCACCCTGTATGTAAAGGGCCAGAATGAGTGACATACACTCTGGTATGGCCAAATACTGTGTTTGAAGGGCAATATGTACCAGGGCCATAGTCGCAGGGCAGGAGGCTGGCAAACAGTCCTCTCCAAGACAAAGTGGCGAAGGGCACTTCGTCACACATCTCCCCTTTGGGGGGGAAGTCTAACCAGGCACCTGATCTTCTGCCGGTCAGTGCCTCCGTTAGACGATCCACCAACCCACAATAAACCAGTGCTAGAGCAGCCCCCCCACAACAACAAAGTGCAAGAGCAGCCCACCCACAACAAACAGTTACGGCACCTGGATATTTCGCTGTGGTGATGGGGCAACACGCTGAGGGGACTTGAGGGGCAGAGGCCAGCGGCACTCTGCCTTGTTGCCAGCTCTTCTGCTGGGGTACTTGGGACATATTCCGGCTCAGTAGCCAGGGAAACGTGGCAGTCAGTGGGGGTTAACATTTCCTCTGTTAACCCTGGGGCCACATTAGAAGTTAGCTGGGGAGGGGAATTTGTACTTACCCCCTCCTCCGGTTGTCCCAGTGAGGGTAGTTGGGGATCTGTACAGGCTGTGGGCGCAGAGACCACGGTCCCATCTGCGCCGTCTGGGAGATTGGTGTCTCCCCTTGTCAGGGTAAACTGTCGCTGGGGAGGAAGGACGACACCTTCTGCCCCCTGTGGTTCACACTGCCGCTGGGGGGGGAAGGACGACACCTTCTGCCCCCTGGGGTTCACACTGCCGCTGGGGGGGGAAGGACGACACCTTCTGCCCCCTGGGGTTCACACTGCCGCTGGGGGGGAAGGACGACACCTTCTGAGCCCTGTTGTTCACACTGCTGCTGGGGGGGGAAGGACGACACCTTCTGCCCCCTGTGGTTCACACTGCCGCTGGGGGGGAAGGACGACACCTTCTGCCCCCTGGGGTTCACACTGCCACTGGGGGGAAAGGACAACACCTTCTGCCCCCTGGGGTTCACACTGCCGCTGGGGGGGGGGAGGACGACACCTTCTGCCCCCTGGGGTTCACACTGCCGCTGGGGGGTAAGGACGACACCTTCTGCCCCCTGGGGTTCACACTGCCGCTGGGGGGGGAAGGATGACACCTTCTGCCCCCTGGGGTTCACACTGCCGCTGGGGGGGAAGGATGACACCTTCTGCCCCCTGGGGTTCACACTGCCGCTGGGGGGGAAGGACGACACCTTCTGCCCCCTGTAGGGCCGGTAGAGAGACCTCAGTCCCATCTCTACCTGCCATCTGGAGGTCATCCCAGGACCAGTCAATGAAGTCTGGTTCCGCTTGTCGAGTAGGTTGGGGCTGCACGAAGCTGAGCAGGTGTTGGTAGTCCTGCTCCAGCTCCCACTCTCTTGTTACCAGGTGGGTCATGTCTTTGCTCACCTCGCCTTCGTCATCCCAGACATACATGCCCATCCGGTAGTCGTAGATGTCCAAAAATCTAGACTCCTCCGTGCTGCCAAGATCAATGTCGTCCTCCAAGGCATCCCATAATAAACCCGGGCCATCATAATCATCTCCCTCCGGTAAGTCGTGTTCAGCCGTCCAGGGGGTAAGTCGAACGGTATGCCACCAGAGGGCCTGGTATGCGTTGTCTAGCCAGATCTCTCGTCGTACCAGGGTCTCTAGTCTTGTCACCCACTCATCCAGGGGCTGCTCTCCCAATAGATACATCCGCATCGCCACACGCTTCTGTAGCCGCTGCTCATCACTGGGGAGACTCTCACCTCGCCGCCATTGGGCATCTTCCAGGGCATCATACAAGAGTTCCTTTCTGTCTGCATTCCTGTAGTCCGCGGCCTCCTCCTCCTCCTCATCATGGAACGCTGTCCGAAAACTAGCCGGTTCCATCCTGCTGTAGCCAGGGGCGCTGTACGGATACTAGCGTTGCCCTCAATTTGTAACTCCAAACGTTACCGGTGTCTCTGTGCTGCTTTTCCTCTTAGTAGGACGCCATCCCACCACTGCCAGCCAATGTAACGGAGCTGGAACACGCAGTCCAATATCTCCGCTGGTATACGGTAAAATACCCAAGAGGCACTACAGTTTCACCATCCCCGACCTCCCATATTGGACGACACACAATTTGGGAGTCAAATGAATACTGACTTTATTTTGTTATTGCAGAAATATTTATACCCATCTCTTCCCACAGGCAATACACATGCCCATATTTGGCCGCACAATACACATAAAGAGAACAATAGGTGGGTCACACCTCCCTGGCAACTTTGATACAATCAGACAATGATTAAATCAGCCTTCTTTGTTCTTATCTGAGAATGAAAACAATTTATACAATCGACTCCCTTATCTCTTAAGTCTCTGTAATAGGATTATCTATTAGCCTAGGTCTGCAAAAGTCTGGCTAATATTCTGCAGAGCATAAACTAACATATCTACAGTACAGCAATGTGATCATATTTTAACCAAGAATTAAATAATCATAAAACAGGGTAAAACAGTGATGAGTTCCGTTACAGCTGGGATCTGAGCGCACAAAACTACCGAATAGCGCTCAGATCCTCTTCACACAGTTCAATTGCCATGTAGCTAAAGTCTTTCCCATAGTCTTTCATTATATGAATGGGCTCCATGGCATAGCTTTCTGTGGTATCATGGTTCACACAGGGCAAGTACCGAATGACCCCCCTGTATGTAAAGGGCCAGAATGAGTGACATACACTCTGGTATGGCCGAATACTGTGTTTGAAGGGCAATATGTACCAGGGCCATAGTCGCAGGGCAGGAGGCTGGCAAACAGTCCTCTCCAAGACAAAGTGGCGAAGGGCACTTCGTCACACCTGGGATGCGCTGTTTGGAGGAGTCTCTACATTATACCAAGACTTAAAGAAACCCCACACTTCCTATAAAATTTGCATTTTTTTTATACATTACAAAAGTGAGATTTTTGTTGAGTGTCCTGCAACCAAACCCCAAGCAAAGGAACCTTCTATAAATATTAGCCCCCACACCCAACCACATACAGAGATTAATAGCTTTGTTTAATTGCACAAAGTAATACAGTAGACAATTAACCCTTCCAGGTTGGCCCAGCTCATACTCACCTTCTCTTTTCCCAGCACCTTCAGATGCTCTAGGATCTGCCCTATTAGGGTGTCGCACAGTCTGTCGGTTTCAGACAGAAACTTTGTGTCTCCGCCGTAGAGATTATCGTTGGAATCGACTGGGGAGAAAAACAGAGAGATATGTTCAAAAAAAGCAGCACACACCCTGACCCTTCAAATATCAGTTACATTACCCAGTCTGTACTGGTTCTGTCCGACACAAAGAAAGTGGTTTATTTACTAGAAACAAATCTAACAGCGATAAAGATATAATAGGCCTATCTAATCAGCCCATTCTACCCATACTCAGGCATGCCTCCTGGTTTGTGGTGGAGATGATGGAACAGAAGAGCAGAAACTGGAGCGTGAAAATGTGACGCTAACCAGATGGAGTTATATTTCCTTGGTGATCATTTCCCTTATTTTTCACCCTACCATACTTCGGGGATCCAGACCGAGGCACAATCTGCGCATACTCGTGGCATTCAGGATGACCCAACAGGTCAACTCAACTTTTTTGACAATGGTAAGAGCTGTACCAGGGGCCTTCAGGTTCCACCGGGACTGGCATGGAAGACTAGATAAAGATTAGTAAATCATACAGGAGGTGGAACGTTTGCTCCAGTAGAGGTGAGGTCCAGATAAGACAAGCCCAATAAGAATGGTCCTAATAAAGACAACTCTTGAGAACTGAAGCTGAAACCTCTCTTCTCACGGACTGAGAAATCCTCAACATTCAGGAGGGTCACCGGAGCTTGAAAAAGGAGAGTCCAGATAAGCTTTGATGATCCATTGGTTGTGCAGATCTAGGAGTCACAGCTCGATTCATAGACGGAAAAGATGGAAAAGTCCAACGTACACACTTTTTATGCTAATCCTATTTTTAGTTCCTGTATTAATGAACATTAAATACATGTGCAAACAGCAGCAAATCAAATATCTGTAAAGAAATATAATTTAAAAACAGTTTACCTCATTAATAGCAGTTGTGCACCCATCCCCACATCTCTCACTGTCCTGGGCACTACTGAAAAGAAGTCGAAGATTTAAACAGATAACACTAATTAGGATGGCTTGGTTAGGCTTGAATAATACTGTCTCAGTTGATATATTTCACCTTCATTCAGTAGTGTTAAGGAACATGAGAGAGGTCGGGACGGGTACAGCAAAGGCCATTTATGAGGTAAGTATTATTTTTTTATTATATTTTGTGGTTAAAGCTTTACTTTGCTAATTAAGAGTGAACTAAAATAGGTTTAACATAAACAAGCACTTAACACTGTCCCTTAAAGATGCACGTGCAGTCCAACTTCTTCAGTAGACATCAATCAGAATTATTTGGCTCTAAGAAAGTAATCCTTTATGAGGCACAGTGTTTTCTACAAATGGGGTCCATAATGTGTGGTCTGAGAAACCTGGTGGTTCCTGAGTAGGAGAATGACCCGCAAGACAAGGGTAGAGAGTAGAGACCATCCTCTCAACTCGGACCCAGGTCAAGAGCAGGAGAGTGGTCTGTGTCAGATTCCAGTTCAGGGGCTTGCACCAAGACTGAGGTCAAGGTCACTAACCAAATGTGGGGGCTGGGTGGAATCAGAAGAATCCAAGAGACAAGCAGAAATTAGGCCTGTCCCTGCCCAGGCATGATATGGGTAGGTGGATGGAGATGATGCAGGTGGGTGGGTGGATGGAGATGATGCGGGTGGGTGGATGGAAAGAGAAGGTGCAGGTGGGTGGATGGAAAGAGAAGATGCAGGTGGGTGGATGGAAGGAGGTGATGCAGGTGGGTGGATGGAAGGAGGTGATGCAGGTGATTGGATGGAAGGAGGTGATGCAGGTGGTTGGATGGAAGGAGGTGATGCAGGTGGGTGGATGGAAGGAGGTGATGCAGGTGGGTGGATGGAAGGAGGTGATGCAGGTGGGTGGATGGAAGGAGATGATGCAGGTGGGTGGATGGAAGGAGATGATGCAGGTGGGTGGATGGAAGGAGATGATGCAGGTGGGTGGATGGAAGGAGATGATGCAGGTGGGTGGATGGAAGGAGATGATGCAGGTGGGTGGATGGAAGGAGATGATGCAGGTGGGTGGATGGAAGGAGATGATGCAGGTGGGTGGATGGAAGAAGAAGATGCAGGTGGGTGGATGGAAGGAGAAGATGCAGGTGGGTGGATGGAAGGAGAAGATGCAGGTGGGTGGATGGAAGGAGAAGATGCAGGTGGGTGGATGGAAGGAGAAGATGCAGGTGGGTGGATGGAAGAAGAAGATGCAGGTGGGTGGATGGAAGGAGAAGATGCAGGTGGGTGGATGGAAGGAGATGATGCAGGTGGGTGGATGGAAGGAGAAGATGCAGGTGGGTGGATGGAAGGAGGTGATGCAGGTGGGTGGATAGAAGGAGGTGATGCAGGTGGGTGGATGGAAGGAGGTGATGCAGGTGGGTGGATGGAAGGAGGTGATGCAGGTGGGTGGATGGAAGGAGGTGATGCAGGTGGGTGGATGGAAGGAGGTGATGCAGGTGGGTGGATGGAAGGAGGTGATGCAGGTGGGTGGATGGAAGGAGGTGATGCAGGTGGGTGGATGGAAGGAGGTGATGCAGGTGGGTGGATGGAAGGAGGTGATGCAGGTGGGTGGATGGAAGGAGGTGATGCAGGTGGGTGGATGGAAGGAGGTGATGCAGGTGGGTGGATGGAAGGAGGTGATGCAGGTGGGTGGATGGAAGGAGGTGATGCAGGTGGGTGGATGGAAGGAGGTGATGCAGGTGGGTGGATGGAAGGAGGTGATGCAGGTGGGTGGATGGAAGGAGGTGATGCAGGTGGGTGGATGGAAGGAGGTGATGCAGGTGGGTGGATGGAAGGAGGTGATGCAGGTGGGTGGATGGAAGGAGGTGATGCAGGTGGGTGGATGGAAGGAGGTGATGCAGGTGGGTGGATGGAAGGAGGTGATGCAGGTGGGTGGATGGAAGGAGGTGATGCAGGTGGGTGGATGGAAGGAGGTGATGCAGGTGGGTGGATGGAAGGAGGTGATGCAGGTGGGTGGATGGAAGGAGGTGATGCAGGTGGGTGGATGGAAGGAGGTGATACAGGTGGGTGGATGGAAGGAGGTGATACAGGTGGAAGGAGGTGATGCAGGTGGGTGGAAGGAGATGATGCAGGTGGGTGGAAGGAGATGATGCAGGTGGGTGGAAGGAGAAGATGCAGGTAGATGGAAGGAGAAGATGCAGGTAGATGGAAGGAGAAGATGCAGGTGGGTGGATGGAAGGAGGTGATGCAGGTGGGTGGATGGAAGGAGGTGATGCAGGTGGGTAGATGGAAGGAGGTGATGCAGGTGGGTGGATGGAAGGAGATGATGCAGGTGGGTGGATGGAAGGAGATGATGCAGGTGGGTGGATGGAAGGAGATGATGCAGGTGGGTGGATGGAAGGAGATGATGCAGGTGGGTGGATGGAAGGAGATGATGCAGGTGGGTGGATGGAAGGAGATGATGGAGGTAGATGGAAGGAGGTGATGCAGGTAGATGGAAGGAGAAGATGCAGGTAGATGGAAGGAGAAGATGCAGGTGGGTGGATGGAAGGAGAAGATGCAGGTGGGTGGATGGAAGGAGAAGATGCAGGTGGGTGGATGGAAGGAGAAGATGCAGGTGGGTGGATGGAAGGAGAAGATGCAGGTGGGTGGATGGAAGGAGGTGATGCAGGTGGGTGGATGGAAGGAGGTGATGCAGGTGGGTGGATGGAAGGAGGTGATGCAGGTGGGTGGATGGAAGGAGGTGATGCAGGTGGGTGGATGGAAGGAGGTGATGGAGGTAGATGGAAGGAGGTGATGCAGGTAGATGGAAGGAGGTGATGCAGGTAGATGGATGGAAGGAGATGATGCAGGTAAATGGAAGGAGATGATGCAGGTAAATGGAAGGAGATGATGCAGGTGGGTGGATGGAAGGAGGTGATGCAGGTAGATGGAAGGAGGTGATGCAGGTGGGTGGATGGAAGGAGATGATGCAGGTAGATGGAAGGAGATGATGCAGGTAGATGGATTGGCCTTACAAGAAGATCCTGAATGTGAGAAAGTGTTTTCTCCGACAAAGCAGCACTAATCTTTGCCTGTGACAATGTTTTAAAGAAGATTAAAATATATTTGTGTTGTTTCTCAATCACTGAGATCATAGGAGGGAGATCTAGATTAGTATGTTGTTGAGGAGATCAATAAAGGCAAAGCCCCCCCCCCCACCCCACCCGCAAAGTACTAGATGGACATGAAATCACCTGGAAGAATCACTGACACCAACCAATGCATGACGAATGATGCAAGATCACACTGATGTGAGATCTAAAACATGTCGCTGTGGGGGGCCGATCATGCTCTTGTTCCATTAACAGCCAAGGTCAGGCAGATGGTCAGTGGCCCATAATATCAAATCAAAGCTTTTTATGGTGAAGGTTTCATATAATAACATTTGCACATTTACTGCCCTAACATCTTATTGTCTGTAAATATCCTCTTATTGTTCGGGGCTTTAGGATTAATCCAGATAAACACAGCGGTGCAGAATGAAGCTGAAGTCATGATTAGTTCTGCTCACCGAGGACGTATTA
Organism: Discoglossus pictus; assembly: GCA_027410445.1. Classification (NCBI taxonomy): domain Eukaryota; kingdom Metazoa; phylum Chordata; class Amphibia; order Anura; family Alytidae; genus Discoglossus; species Discoglossus pictus. The sequence goes on along the minus strand of CM050172.1, from coordinate 100,312,635 downwards.
TGGCATATGTGTTTAGGCAGCTTCAAAGGGTTTTATTTTAGGTCTCTGGGCGCGAGTGAGACGCCAACTGTGATCAGCAGCTGTTTAAAGGTCCTGCCAAAAGTAAATGTTTGTAAGGAAACAGCCCAGTAACTTGGAGCCTGATGGGGTGTTTGTACTGAATGATAATCCTCAATGTCATAGGGTGTTGTAGAGTAAATATCCCTCACCTCAGCCAGTGAGATATAACGCTGCCAGTAACCATCAGGATGTACGAGCGCCTGGTCCAGATCTACATTAGTGTCGGGGTATCAGAACTGACTCATGTGAGGTCACAGTGTTCAACATGACCCTCCCCTGGACATGTGCCATGTGAGGTCACGCTGTTCAACATGACCCTCCCCTGGACATGTGCCATGTGAGGCAGCCTTGAATTGGAGTTTGACGAAGACTCAAGTTAAAAAATCAACAAAAATGATCACAGCGGCACCCAGGCATAGCGCCCGCAGCGGCACCCAGGCATAGCGCCCGCAGCGGCACCCAGGCATTGTTTAAGGATTTGCATCATTTAATTTACAGAACATGCCACAACTTTGAAGATGTTTTTTCTTTTTTTTATTGTGAAGCAGACAACAAATAGGACAAAATAGCAGAAAAGGTCAATGTGCATAACTATTCACCCCCCTCAATACTTTGTAGAGCCACCTTTTGCTACAATTACAGCTCCAAGTCGCTTTGGATAAGTCTCTATGAGCTTGCCACATCTTACCACTGGGATTTTTGCTCCTTCAAGTTGGATGGTTTGCGCTTGTGAACAGCAATCTTTAAGTCTGACCACAGATTTTCTATTGGATTGAGGTCTGGGCTGTGACTCGGCCATTCCAACACATTTACATGTTTCCCCTTACACCCCCCAAGTGTTGCTTTAGCAGTGTGTTTGGGGTCATTGTCCTGCTGGAAGGTGAACCTCCGTCCTAGCCTCAAATCACGCACAGAGTGGTACAGGTTTTGCTCAAGAATATCCCTGTATTTAGCACCATCCATCTTTCCCTCAACTCTGACCAGTTTCCCAGTCCCAGCTGCTGAAAAACCTCCCCACAGCATGATGCTGCCACCGCCATGTTTCACTGTGGGGATGGTGCTCTTTGGGTGATATGATGTGTTGGGTTTGCACCAGACATAGCGTTTTCTTTGATGGCCAAAAAGTTCAATTTTAGTCTCATCAGACCAGAGCACCTTCCTCCATACATTTTGGGAGTCTCCCACATGCCTTTTCGCAAACTCAAAACGTGCCATTTTGTTTTTTTCTGAAAGTAATGGCTTTCTTCTGGTCACTCTGCCATAAAGCCCAACTCTATGGAGCGTGCGGCTTATTGTCGTCCTATGTACAGATACTCCAGTCTCTGCTGTGGATCTCTGCAGCTCCTCCAGGGTTACCTTAGGTCTCTGGGCTGCCTCTCTGATTAATGCCCTCCTTGCCCGGTCTGTGAGTTTTGGTGGGCGGCCGTCTCTTGGCAGGTTTGCTGTTGTGCCATGTTCTGTCCATTTGGTTATGATAGATTTGATGGTGCTCCTGGAAATCATCAAAGATTTGGATATTTTTTTATAATCTAACCCTGACTTGTACTTCTCAACAACATTGTCCCTTACTTGTTTGGAGAGTTCCTTGGTCTTCATGGCAGTGTTTGGTTAGTGGTGCCTCTTGCTTAGGTGTTGCAGCATCTGGGGCCTTTCAAAAAAGGTGTGTATATGTAATGACAGATCATGTGACACTTCGATTGCACAAAGGTGGACATCATTTCACTAATTATGTGACCTCTGAAGGTAATTGGTTGCACCAGAGCTTTTTATGGGCTTCATAACAAAGGGGGTGAATACATACGCACATGACAATTTTCTGTTTTCTATTTCTAAAAAATAGTTTTATGTATATATTTTTCTCATTTCACTTCACCAACTTAGACTATTGTGTTCTGATCCATCACATAAAATTCAGATTAACAGAACATTGACCTTAAGGCTGTAATGTAACAAAATAGGTAAAAAAATCAAAGGGGGTGAATACTTTTGAAAAGGCACTGTAAACATACATTAGTGATCAGTGATGTGATAAACTATTTCAATTATTTCTCTTATTATTATTACACACAATTCTTTACTGCACTGCACCACATTACAGCTGGTGAGCAGGTCCCTCAGGATACAGGCCATATATCACCTACCTTTGTCCACATGATACAGGTAGGTCTCCTGGCTCAGCGCAGCGAGCAGGTGTAAGACATTGGTGTAAATACGCACTTTGTCATCACTGTTATCCTCCCAGGTATAATCCTCTATCACATTCAGCAGCCCCCGGACCAGGAACAGGACCCCTTGTTCTGGGTGATCCTACAGGAAGGAAAAGTGGTGCAATGAGGCAAAACACCTGCACTCTCCACTGGATACATAGTAATCTAGAACGGCCTAGGCCACGGCCCCTCAGACTGTGCTCAAGAACTCCTGTACATCTAAACATATTTTTTTCTCCAATGTACTTGATCCTGGGTGTGATCTTCATGTTCAGTGGATTGTTTATGCTTTGAGGCGGCAGTGACAGACCCCGAGGAGCAGTCTAGGAATCTAGAGAGACCCCGAGGAACAGTCTAGGAATCTAGAGAGACCCAGAAGAACAGTCTAGGAATCTAGAGAGACCCCCAGGAACAGTCTAGGAATCTAGAGAGACCCCCAGGAACAGTCTAGGAATCTAGAGAGACCCCCAGGAACAGTCTAGGAATCTAGAGAGACCCAGAGGAACAGTCTAGGAATCTAGAGAGACCCCGAGGAACAGTCTAGGAATCTAGAGAGACCCCGACGAACAGTCTAGGAATCTAGAGAGACCCAGACGAACAGTCTAGGAATCTAGAGACCCCCCGAGGAACAGTCTAGGAATCTAGAGAGACCCCGAGGAGCAGTCTAGGAATCTAGAGAGGCACTGAGGGGCAGTCTAGCGACAGGCACTCAGGTGCAGTCTAGGAATCTAGAGAGACCCCGACGAAAAGTCTAGGAATCTAGAGAGACCCCGACGAAAAGTCTAGGAATCTAGAGAGACCCCGAGGAACAGTCTAGGAATCTAGAGAGACCCCGAGGAACAGTCTAGGAATCTAGAGAGACCCCGAGGAACAGTCTAGGAATCTAGAGAGACCCCGAGGAACAGTCTAGGAATCTAGAGAGACACTGAGGAACAGTCTAGGAATCTAGAGAGACCCAGAAGAACAGTCTAGGAATCTAGAGAGACCCCGAGGAACAGTCTAGGAATCTAGAGAGACCCCGACGAACAGTCTAGGAATCTAGAGAGACCCCGGCGAACAGTCTAGGAATCTAGAGAGACCCCGACGAACAGTCTAGGAATCTAGAGAGACCCAGACGAACAGTCTAGGAATCTAGAGAGACCCCGAGGAATAGTCTAGGAATCTAGAGAGACCCCCAGGAACAGTCTAGGAATCTAGAGAGACCCCCAAGGAACAGTCTAGGAATCTAGAGAGACCCAGAGGAACAGTCTAGGAATCTAGAGAGACCCTGAGGAACAGTCTAGTCAAATGCTTTAGATAAATTATATGTTTTTGGTCCATTTGCTTGGTTATTTATTTATTTAGTTATTAATTTCTTTATTAAGTTAATTATTTATTTATTTATTTGGGTTGTTAGTTGGTTAGTTACTTAATTTGATCTTTATTTATTTATTTATTTAGGTATTTAAATTATTTATTTATTTAGCTATTTATATAGTTATTTATTTATTTAGTTATTTAATTTAATTTATTTAGCTTTTTATTTATTCAGGTATTTATTTATTTTTTGGGTTATTTATCTCTCATCATGGAACCTTCTTTGCCCAGCGACCGTGTGACCATTTTCTGGGCGAGTGGCCCCTTTAGAGGGATTTGCAATACCCAGATTTTTCATCAGGTATTTAAAAGAACACAAAATATTTTTTTTACATGAAACTTTAGTGATGACAAGTTTAAGAGAATTACATTTATACTGCAGCATCTCCTTCAGCTTATAAAGAAGTTTCACTTTGTTCAGCCAATCTGAAGCTGTACTAATATATCAGATTTAATATATATATATATATATATATAAAAAAAAAAAATATATATATATATAATATATATATATATATATATATAATATATATATATATATATATATAATATATATATATATATATATATATATATAATATATATATATATATATATATAATATATATATAATATATATATATATATAATATATATATATATATATATAATATATATATATATATATATATATATATATATATATATATAATATATATATATATATATATATATATATATATATATATATATATATATATATATATATTATATATATATCATGGATTTCCGAATGCAGATGTCATATTAAACAAATCAATTCCTTGCTATAAATGACTCACCGGCACCACCAGTAATGTAGAGAAGAAGTTGCTCAGGAACTCCAGGAGGTACGCCTCTGAGGACCTCATCTTCCCATCTATATTTATAGTCTTTGGGACTTCAGGAACGAGGCTGATGGCGGCTTTGAAGAAAGCATCGGCTGCAGAGAGAAAGAGACCAATTGGCTTAAAAACCCCGGAGTTGATCACCTCAGACTGGCCTTTCTGCGTACAATGTTACACAACCATGCCTTTTACACCCCCCTTAAAACCCTATCTCCGCCATGCCAGGGGGTGTGTTCAGACTTCTTATTGTTTAGTGTTGCACACTATGCACACTTTTAGCCTTTCAGTGAAGATAGGTCATTATTCAAACTCATTTGATCAATGCCTTCAGCAGCTCAGAGTCCTGTCATTTTGTCACATGATAGGTATTTTGGGTGGAGCCAGATGCTCCTCCCACTTTATCAGGTACATTTTCTGGTAATAAGAGGTTTCTAAAACTAGATGATTTCCTACAATGTATATGGACAGGGTTTATCTGCAGCCTTAAAGCGATAAACTCACCAAATGTGCAAAATCAGAGGTTTGAAAGACACATAGAGTTATTGTTGTAGTTATTAAAAATTGATCAAGAAATTTATGGAGTTCTAGTTATTTATTTCAAAACAAAAAACATTACTGCGCTGCGGATGGTGCAGTACTCTCTGTTGAAGCACTTAAACAGACTAGACGTGATCCCCAAGTAATAGAAAAAAATTATATATATATATATATATATATATATATATATATATATATATATATATATATATATATATATATATATATATATATATATAAATAGAAATCAGTCTTTTCTTTTGTATGAGCCCAAATAAAAAAAGACGGAAATAGTTGCAAACTTCAAATTGCTCAATAAAATCTTTGTATAGCCAGTGGTATGCTGCTCCTCCTTAGGAGACCGTTCCCACCGTGTCTAAGTAACTGATAGAAATGAGAAGAGGGAGTTGAAAAGACAGCGCCCCACCTCTTAGTGCAATATGAAACAACAAAGGCACACGCCAATAAATAAGAAGTCTGTTAACTCACACGTTATAACCTCAAGTGTATGATGTATATTATAAGCCTCCCAAGGTAATCCCAGGTAATTCGATGTACCAGGTTCTCAGGCTTCAGAATGATGTAGTCCAATGGGTCTCACTCATAGGGTAGCTCTGTGGTAACTTGCAAGATGATATGTCCGCCATGTAACACAGTACCAATACAAAACATATCCACTGCTATAATGAGGTTATAATTGGCCTGAACCCACGTTTAGGAAACAGATCTTATTGCAGAGAAAATCACTCTACCGGGTTTAGTGCTGGAAGGGAAGATATAAGGAGCAATCCACATCCAGGATGGCTGCATATGATTTATCGTAAGCTATATTTATATATTTTTAAACATTCGGATCACTGAGGAAGCCCTATGTTGGGTGAAACGCGTTTGTTACTATTTGTTTTTGCATTTTGCTTTTATATTTGTTTGTTGCGGTTTTATATGTTTTTATCTATTCACTGCTATTTACTGTATTGGGAAATTTTTTATCCCTAATAAATAAGCAGTTTATTTGCCTGGAGCCTGTAGAGTGATTCTCTCTGCAATAAGATCTGTTTCCTACACGTGGGTTCAGGCCAATTATAGCATCATTATAGCAGTGGATATGTTTGTATTGGTACTGTATTACATGGCGGACATATCATCTTGCAAGTTACCACGGAGCTACCCTATGAGTGAGACCCATTGGACTACATCATTCAGCTCAGGCCTGAGAACACGGTACATCAAATTACCAGGGATTACCTTATAATATACATCATACACTTGAGGTTATAACATGCGAGTTAACAGACTAGGAGGTGGTGCGCTGTCTTTTCCCCTCCCTCTTCTCAATTCTACTAGTTATTTGTTGCTTTTTTAGCCATCAAAGCCCTCCCACGAGCAGCAGCCTAGATAAGGAGGATGTAGGCTTGACCATACAGCCAATCGGCTGCTTCAAGAGGCCAGTCAAGAAAGGGAAAGGAGACGTGTCAGTCACTAGGAGAGAACAAGCAATCCGAGCGCTCTAGGTGTACAGCATAGGCAGGGTGCGGGTACTCTATGTAAGCTGTGCCAGACATGGCATCATCAGAAGTAGGAGATCTCCTGTAGCAGCCTATAGTGGAGAAGTGATGTTCTGCAGCGCTATGCAAGTAAGTGACTTGACAGCCCGCCCTGTACAGTTTATCCCTGTTCTCTGAACCATGCTCTCACTCAGCCCGCAACGCTTGTCTGTTTTATTGCTCCCATGCTTATTTTCAAGTGATAGTTTTTTCTATTTTAGCTATTTTTGGGGATTTATTTTAATCTGTTCATTTGCATAGATTACAAATGGAATCTATGAGGTGACCGCACTTATTGTCTGGAGTGACCTTGGCCTGGGGCCCCTCTGTGATGGCACCAAAGCCACTTAGCAGCTAATCAGTGACTGTGCGAGTGAGAGATGCTAATCCTGCAGCTGTCTGATACAGCCAGGGGCTATAAATAGTGTGAATGCCCAACGCAATGCCAGGGGGAGCAAGGGAAAGCCTGGCGGGGGGGCAGCGGGAATAAACCAGGGGCTATAAATAGTTTGAACGCCTAATATATGGCAAGGGGGGGAACAGGGGGCCAGAGAAGAGGGGGGGGGCAAGGGTGGCCAGGAGAAAGCCGGGGGCATGGGTGGCCAGGGGAGAGCCAGTAAATGGGCCTGCCAAGTCTAGAAGCTCTACTCAGCCATTAGTTGCATTACTTCAAGGGCCACTGAGGTCAAAGATTTTAAAATAGTTCTTTATGAAGAACTACACTTGAAAATATGTAACATGTTATAGAATGTAAAAAAATACATTCTCCACTTTTATGCATTTTACTTGCAATTATGCTGCTGTTGAATGTGCCATTTTAGTTTTCAGTGATCAACTTCCTGAGGTGGAAAGGACTGAATACAGAGAAAATTAGTAGATGCACAATGGGAATGAGGCATATACATTTTCCAGTGTAGCCATTAAGTCTCATGGAAAACTCATTAGTTTACAAAAACATGCCCGACAAGTAACAGGTTATAGCAAATTGTGTAAATGAAAATGCAAAGATTGTGCAAATAGAAACCTTCCACCACACTGGCCCTTTAAGGATTAGCGGAGTTGGTCTCCTCATCACCCAAGCGTCTCCTCTCCATAATGATAATAATAGTGACAGACTCTGCATTATCCAGTTATTTCCTGACACTCTTATTGCCTAAATCACACAGATAATTGCTGGTGGCCCACTTGCTACGCTCACAGATTATTAGTCGTTTGGTGACTTTGTTCCCGCGCTGCTTCAGTCTGGCTACGAGGTGTAAAGTCCCAAAACGCTCTGAACTGTAAATCTCCTGCCCTCCGCATGGCTGCTCCTATAACTCCTGGTAGTCACAGGAAGGTATAAAACCATCTAATGGCATAATGATTATAAATGGCTGCCGGGTGTAGCATGAACACGAGGCACACGGAGAGTACTAACCGAGATATAGAGCGTGCTCAGTGATGCAGAGTATGGAGGAGGGGGGTACTGGTCAGGGGAGTACCCCGGGGGTGGACATTACAGCCTCAATATAAAGTGTGCTCAGTGATGTACATTCCTACCCCAGAGTATGGAGGAGGGGGGTACTGGTCAGGGGAGTACCCCGGGGGTGGACATTACAGCCTCAATATAAAGTGTGCTCAGTGATATACATTCCTATCCCAGAGTATGGAGGTGGGGGGTACTGGTCAGGGGAGTACCCCGGGGGTGGACATTACAGCCTCAATATAAAGTGTGCTCAGTGATGTACATTCCTACCCCAGAGTATGGAGGAGGGGGGTACTGGTCAGGGGAGTACCCCGGGGGTGGACATTACAGCCTCAATATAAAGTGTGCTCAGTGATGTACATTCCTACCCCAGAGTATGGAGGAGGGGGGTACTGGTCAGGGGAGTACCCCGGGTGTGGACATTACAGCTTCAATATAAAGTGTGCTCAGTGATGTACATTCCTACCCCAGAGTATGGAGGAGGGGGGTACTGGTCAGGGGAGTACCCCGGGGGTGGACATTACAGCCTCAATATAAAGTGTGCTCAGTGATGTACATTCCTACCCCAGAGTATGGAGGTGGGGGTACTGGTCAGGGGAGTACCCCGGGGGTGGACATTACAGCCTCAATATAAAGTGTGCTCAGTGATGTACATTCCTACCCCAGAGTATGGAGGAGGGGGGTACTGGTCAGGGGAGTACCCCGGGTGTGGACATTACAGCCTCAATATAAAGTGTGCTCAGTGATGTACATTCCTACCCCAGAGTATGGAGGAGGGGGGTACTGGTCAGGGGAGTACCCCGGGTGTGGACATTACAGCTTCAATATAAAGTGTGCTCAGTGATGTACATTCCTACCCCAGAGTATGGAGGAGGGGGGTACTGGTCAGGGGAGTACCCCGGGTGTGGACACTACAGCTTCAATATAAAGTGTGCTCAATGATGTACATTCCTACCCCAGAGTATGGAGGTGGGGGTACTGGTCAGGTGGGAATCACTCGATGGGGCTTCAATACCATTGGAAAACACCCCCAAACACATCTACTCTAGGTGTCCCAGGCTTTAGTGCGATGCTCTGCGGGTCTACATGAAGGGTGCGGACCAAGTGTAGGGGTGCGGGCCAGGGGAAAGAGCGCGGGCCCGCAGGGGAAAGAGCGCGGGCCCGCAGGGGAAAGAGCGCGGGCCCGCAGGGGAAAGAGCGCGGGCCCGCAGGGGAAAGAGCGCGGGCCAGGTTTAGGGGTTAGGAGTCACATTTCTCTAATTGGCAGATGGTAGATCTAAAGGATGGAATCTAATCCAAAAAATTTGCTTTTTTTTTTATAAATGCTCCAAAATTAAATAAAATTGCTCCACCTGGTGTTATATTTACATAATGACCATCTGTATAAGCGGTGTATCAGCCAATCAGCAATAATACACATGAGTTTTGTCCATCAGCCAATAAGCACTAACCGTGTGGTTGAAGTCCGCCCTCTGCCAGTTCTCATTTACAATGACAAATCCATGACAGATTTCCAGCCAATCACAGGATAACATGAAGAAATGTATATGGCCAGCAACTGGAGCAGGAGAACAGGAGAACCAACAGGGGGTGGAGGAAGCAGCTGTACGGCTACTTTGTCAGGCAATGAAAGAACAATTCTAAAAGATTGTTTTATTATTATTATCACATATAATCGTTGTCAAACTACGAAACGTCGTCGCACTTTGCGAGCTCGCAATGCGAGGGACGCAGTTCGGGCCACAAATGCGGTCCCTCGTGAAGTGACGGGCCGAATTTGCGGAGGCGGAGACGGAGGCTCCCACGTCGGCTGCAATGGGCCAAATGCTCATTGCAGGCTTCAAATGCGGACCCTCGCAAAGCGAGGGGCCGCATTTGCGGAGGTGGAGGCTCTACGGCGCCACACAAGCAGTTACAAACACCGACAGAAGCGGGACTTTGAAAAAAAAAAACTGTAACACGCAATTACTAAATACGAACCTCCACAAAGAAAAAATGTTAACGGCCGAACCGCGCACAGCGGAAAACATTAAAAAAACACTAAATACACACAAAAATAAAATAAAAACCTTACCCACAGCAAGGGGGGCACCCAGGAAGTCTGGGAATCAGGTTACACCTCAATTTAAGTCCAATTTACCGAGTTTAGACACTCGAAAAACCCCTAAGCCAGAGAAAAAATGGCTGCCGAAAAAAACGAACACGAGGCTACACGACCCCTGAAGCCACAAAACACCGCCAAACACGTACGACTTTACACAAACCCGTACGAGGTACAAGATATACGATTAGCAAGGACGCTACATCATACACACCCGCGTACCACATACACATTCACCGCCATTTTTCAATACTAACTTACACAATGCGGAACTACACAGCTACACTAGCGGCTTTCCCTCGCGCACGCAGCCTATTTACACTACACACTGCACAAATTGCTGACACTTGCACAGCTCCACAACACTGCAAACCTACATTGTATGCTGCAGGAACATCAAAATAGATTGTCAGCTCTTGAGACCATTGCTTGCTGCATATATTAATTACAAATAGGTAAAGTATATTAATTTATCATTTAATTAATTAATTATCAAGAAAAAAATACATATGCACAAAAAAAAAAATCCCACAGTTTCGCAATAAACCACAAAGCCCTTCACCGCACGCCTCACAAGGAGCGCCAACTGTGCTCATAGGACACAAAGTCCACCAGGGGAGAGGCTTGCAATAAGCGCCAGAAGGAGATCAGCGCGGACCTTACAATGAGAGCAAAAGCGCCTCTGATAACAAAAAATACACCAACCAAGAGGCTCGCAATGAGCGCTAAAATCGCTCATTGAGAGCCACGCGATGAGCGCCAAAGGCGCTCAGCGCGAGGCTCACAATGAGCGCCGAAGGGTCTCAGGCGACCAAAACACTTACTGTCTGTGGCAAGCAGCATTACCTGCCTTACAATTTTATTGCCCCGTCATTTTTGACGGGCAAGTCGCTAGTTATTATAATACTAGCGACTTACCTGTCAAAAAATTACGGTCAATAACATTTTAAGCCATGGCAATGCCGTTTGCCACACAATGTGAAGTTTTTTGTACTGTGAGGACCTTCGGCGCTCATTGTGAGCCTCACGCAGAGTGCCTTTTGTGGTCATTTCGAGCCTCTCCTCTGGTGTACTTTTGCTCCTCTGAGCAGCCTCTGCGCTCATCACAAAGACAGATACATATGTCTCTATTTTTGTAAATAATAATCAATTAATTAGTTACTTAATGAATTAATATAGTTTACCTTTTTGTAATTAATATATCCATGAATCAATCGGCTGAAGAGCTAACTATCTCTTGTTATTGTCCTGCAGCATGTAATGTCCAGTGGGACTGTGGCCTGAGGAGATAGTGTTATGAATGTCCCAACTGCGCATTAGGAATACGCTGCGTGCGCGGCAAACTGTTGGTTAATTTGTGTAAAGCGCTACTTTAGAGATGCGTAATGTTGTGATTTGCAAGTTCGGATTGTAAAGTAGCAAAGTTTGTGTATGTGCTACGCGGTTCGCGAGTATTTGGCGTCATTTGTAGTAGTGTATTTTGTACCTCGTACGTTCCTGTGTTAAAGTGGTACGCGGTTGGCAGTGTGTTGCGCGGTCCAGAGTCGTGTAGCCTTGTTTTCCTTTTTTTGTCCGCCATTTTTTTTCTCCCTTAGCCGATTTTTTAGTGCTGAAACTCTTTAAAATCGACTTAAATTTGAGTTCCACCTCACTCCCAGACCTCCGGGCTGTTCCCCCGTGCTGTGTGTGATGTTTTTGTTGTTTGTTTTTTTGGGTGTTTTTCGTGTAACTCATCGCCTAAGTGCTCCAAATCACCTAGGTCGTACGCTCCACGCAAAGCACAACGACGTCTCGTAGTTCGACAATTATTATATGTGATAATTATATTTTGCATGAGTACACTGAACCTTCTAGTTTTGTGTGGGGTCCTTGTAGGGGGGAGGGGGGACTCCCTTTGTTGGGTATCACTGCGCTGTTTATACGAATCACACAACCCCTGACGCTGCGGATCTTCTATTCTCACACAATACATTGGGACAATAACAGGTTCAGCTACAAATCCCTTTACACCAAAGCAAAAAAATCCTACAGCAGCAGCAATAGAGACCGAGCCGTGCGCACCCCACCTCCCTCACCCCGTACGCACCCCACCTCCCTCCCCCCGGACTCACCCCACCTCCCTCCCCCCGGACTCCCCCCGTACGCAGCCAACATTACCCAGGGGCACTGACATAGGCACATGACCAACCCAAGACCAGGGACCCAGGGAGAGGGACACAGCCAACATTACCCAGGGGCACTGACATAGGCACATGACCAACCCAAGACCAGGGACCCAGGGAGAGGGACACAGCCAACATTACCCAGGGGCACTGACATAGGCACATGACCAACCCAAGACCAGGGACCCAGGGAGAGGGACACAGCCAACATTACCCAGGGGCACTGACATAGGCACATGACCAACCCAAGACCAGGGACCCCGGGAGAGGGACACAGCCAACATTACCCAGGGGCACTGACATAGGGACCAACCCAAGACCAGGGACTCCGGGAGAGGGACACAGCCAACATTACCCAGGGGCACCGACATAGGGACATGACCAACCCAAGACCAAGAACCCAGGGAGAGGGAGATCGCCAACATTACCCAGGGGCACTGACATAGGAACATGACCAACCCAAGACCAGGGACCCAGGGAGAGGGACACAGCCAACATTACCCAGGGGCACTGCCATAGGCACATGACCAACCCAAGACCAGGGACCCAGGGAGAGGGACACAGCCAACATTACCCAGGGGCACTGACATAGGCACATGACCAACCCAAGACCAGGGACCCCGGGAGAGGGACACAGCCAACATTACCCAGGGGCACTGACATAGGGACCAACCCAAGACCAGGGACTCCGGGAGAGGGACACAGCCAACATTACCCAGGGGCACCGACATAGGGACATGACCAACCCAAGACCAAGAACCCAGGGAGAGGGATATCGCCAACATTACCCAGGGGCACTGACATAGGAACATGACCAACCCAAAACCAGGGACCCAGGGAGAGGGACGCAGCCAACATTACCCAGGGGCACTGACATAGGCACATGACCAACCCAAGACCAGGGACCCCGGGAGAGGGACACAGCCAACATTACCCAGGGGCACTGACATAGGGACCAACCCAAGACCAGGGACTCCGGGAGAGGGACACAGCCAACATTACCCAGGGGCACCGACATAGGGACATGACCAACCCAAGACCAAGAACCCAGGGAGAGGGATATCGCCAACATTACCCAGGGGCACTGACATAGGAACATGACCAACCCAAAACCAGGGACCCAGGGAGAGGGACACAGCCAACATTACCCGTGGGCACTGACATAGGCACATGACCAACCCAAGACCAAGAACCCAGGGAGAGGGAGATCGCCAACATTACCCAGGGGCACTGACATAGGAACATGACCAACCCAAGACCAGGGACCCAGGGAGAGGGACACAGCCAACATTACCCAGGGGCACTGACATAGGGACAAGACCAACCCAAGACCAGGGACCCCGGGAGAGGGACACAGCCAACATTACCCAGGGGCACTGCCATAGGCACATGACCAACCCAAGACCAGGAAACCCGGGAGAGGGACACAGCCAACCTTACCCAGGGGCACTGACATAGGGACCAACTCAAGACCAGTGACCCAGGGAGAGGGACACAGCCAACAATACCCAGGGGCACTGACATAGGCACATGACCAACTCAAGACCAGGGACCCCGGGAGAGGGACACCGCTAACATTACCCTGGGGCACTGACATAGGCACATGACCAACCCAAGACCAGGGACCCAGGGAGAGGGACACAGCCAACATTACCCAGGGGCACTGACATAGAGACATGACCAACCGAAGACCAAGGACCCAGGGAGAGGGACACAGCTAAAACTACCCAGGGTGAATGACATAGGGGCATGACCAACCCAAGACCAAGGGAGAGGGAAGGGACGCAGCCAACACCACCCAAGACCATGGAGCCAGGGCGAAGGACACAGCCAACACCACCCAAGACCATGGAGCCTAGAAGACAGACAACAGGGACACAGCGAACATCACTCAAGACCAGGGTACCTGGGAGAGGAAGACCAGTTCTCTGTAGAGCTTACAATAGGGAATAGTATTATGAAGTTGAGAGACTGCTGGGTGGATTAAAAATGATGGAGGAATGCAAAGCAGACAGGGTAATCTAGTGTAAATTTGTGGATGATCTAGTTGAGGAAGAAGGTTGTCTGCTTCCCTAACTGGTGGGGTTTTCAGAGAGTGCCGCTTAAATATGATGCAGGAACAAAGCCTAATGGAGAACTCACCTTGTGAAAGGCACTGGTTAGATAGGACCAAGGTCCTACACAAAACCAGATGCAGAACACTCACCTTGTGGCTGGCATTGGTTAGATAGGATCAAGCTCCTACACAAAACCACATGCAGAACACTCACCTTGTGGCTGGCATTGGTTAGATAGGATCAAGCTCCTACACAAAAACACATGCAGAACACTCACCTTGTGGCTGGCATTGGTTAGATAGGACCAAGCTCCTACACAAAACCACATGCAGAACACTCACCTTGTAGCTGGCATTGGTTAGATAGGACCAAGCTCCTACACAAAACCACATGCAGAACACTCACCTTGTGGCTGGCATTGGTTAGATAGGACCAAGCTCCTACACAAAACCACATGCAGAACACTCACCTTGTAGCTGGCATTGGTTAGATAGGACCAAGCTCCTACACAAAACCACATGCAGAACACTCACCTTGTGGCTGGCATTGGTTAGATAGGACCAAGCTCCTACACAAAACCAGATGCAGAACACTCACCTTGTAGCTGGCATTGGTTAGATAGGACCAAGCTCCTACACAAAACCAGATGCAGAACACTCACCTTGTGGCTGGCATTGGTTAGATAGGACCAAGCTCCTACACAAAACCAGATGTAGAACACTCACCTTGTGGCTGGCATTGGTTAGATAGGACCAAGCTCCTACACAAAACCACATGCAGAACACTCACCTTGTGGCTGGCATTGGTTAGATACTACCAAGCTCCTACACGAAACCACATGCAGAACACTCACCTTGTGACAGGCACTGGTTAGCGAGTGCCACCTGGCCGGAGTGCAAGTACAGGTTGAGCCGTGAGAAGATGCTGGTCAGGGATGGGATGGTGATGAAACAGAAAGCGACACAAGCCTGCAGGACCAGAGATATTACAGATCAAATAAAGAGTCATTAACTGTAAATGGACACAGAAAAGGTCCCAGGTATTTACTGCACAAGCATCATAAAGACAGATGCAGATACAATGCATGAGATACAGAAGTGTCACCTACCCGGACAAAGGAGGCCGTCTTGCGGGAGTGGTTTCCTTTCATGACTTTCTTGGTCTCCATGGCCAGACTGTTCACACTCTGAGATGGAGAAGAGACAGGAATTAGTGCAATGGGGTCTCCTCTAATGGCGAGAGTCGGCTGCATCCCCAACATCCCACCCTCATACTCATTTTTATACTTTACTTATTTCCCAGCCACCCGCAGAGTATTGCCCTCCTGTAACATCCCTCTTTCTTCTTGGCCATGTGAGATTTGATACCTGCCCCTTTACACCGCACAACAAATGCAAGCCCTGCTACTACACATATGTAAATGCCCCAGTCACACACAATCACTCCAATGTACCATGGATGCCGCCAGGGACAAGCGGAGCTGTTGTGTTTTTAACTATTTTTGTATTGGCCAATTATGTTGTCAGACACAAAGTTTTCAAAAAATTTTTTGTTGTTTTGTGGTGGTCACTAAAGGGCTGGGAAGAGGGTGAGAAATCAGACCCTGCTGACTGGGGCGACTCGAGTCATGTGACCCCCAAGTCTGACCCTGACCACAGATAAACAACAAGGAGATGGACACGGGATTATCACTGACATGGATGAGCTGCACGAGCACCGGCTCCAGGTTACAGAACATAGACCTGGCCTCCACGTAGAAACTCAACTGCTGCTCAAAGTCACGACCAAAGGAGACCTAGGGGGAGAAGACAGGGAGAGACAATGAGAAGACAGGGCGAGGGAGGGAGAACAAGGAGAAGACAGGGCGAGGGAGAGAGAACAAGGAGAAGACAGGGCGAGGGAGAGAGAGAACAAGGAGAAGACAGGGCGAGGGGGGGAGAGAACAAGGAGAAGACAGGGCAAGGGGGAGAGAACAAGGAGAAGACAGGGCGAGGGGGAGAGAACAAGGAGAAGACAGGGCGAGGGAGAGAGAACAAGGAGAAGACAGGACGAGGGGGAGAGAGAACAAGGAGAGGACAGGGCGAGGGAGAGAGAGAACAAGGAGAAGACAGGGCGAGGGAGAGAGAGAACAAGGAGAAGACAGGGCGAGGGAGAGAGAACAAGGAGAAGACAGGGCAAGGGGGAGAGAACAAGGAGAAGACAGGGCAAGGGGGAGAGAACAAGGAGAAGACAGGGCAAGGGGGAGAGAACAAGGAGAAGACAGGGCGAGGGGGAGAGAACAAGGAGAAGACAGGGCGAGGGAGAGAGAACAAGGAGAAGACAGGACGAGGGGGAGAGAACAAGGAGAAGACAGGGCAAGGGGGAGAGAGAACAAGGAGAGGACAGGGCGAGGGAGAGAGAGAACAAGGAGAAGACAGGGCGAGGGAGAGAGAACAAGGAGAAGACAGGGCGAGGGAGGGAGAGAACAAGGAGAAGACAGGGCGAGGGAGAGAGAGAACAAGGAGAAGACAGGGCGAGGGAGAGAGAGAACAAGGAGAAGACAGGGCGAGGGAGAGAGAGAACAAGGAAAAGACAGGGCGAGGGAGAGAGAACAAGGAGAAGACAGGGCGAGGGAGAGAGAACAAGGAGAAGACAGGGCGAGGGAGAGAGAACAAGGAGAAGACAGGACGAGGGGGAGAGAACAAGGAGAAGACAGGGCGAGGGAGGGAGAACAAGGAGAAGACAGGGCGTGGGAGAGAGAACAAGGAGAAGACAGGGCGAGGGAGGGAGAGAACAAGGAGAAGACAGGGCGCGGGAGAGAGAACAAGGAGAAGACAGGGCGAGGGAGGGAGAACAAGGAGAAGACAGGACGAGGGAGGGAGAGAACAAGGAGAAGACAGGGCGAGGGAGGGAGAACAAGGAGAAGACAGGGCGAGGGAGAGAGAACAAGGTGAAGACAGGGCGAGGGAGAGAGAACAAGGAGAAGACAGGGCGAGGGAGAGAGAACAAGGAGAAGACAGGGCAAGGGGGAGAGAACAAGGAGAAGACGGGGCGAGGGGGAGAGAACAAGGAGAAGACGGGGCGAGGGAGAGAGAACAAGGAGGAGACGGGGCGAGGGAGAGAGAACAAGGAGAAGACTGGGCGAGGGGGAGAGAACAAGGAAAAGACAGGGCGAGGGAGGGAGAGAACAAGGAGAAGACAGGGCGAGGGAGAGAGAGAACAAGGAGAAGACAGGGCGAGGGAGAGAGAGAACAAGGAGAAGACAGGGCGAGGGAGGGAGAGAACAAGGAGAAGACAGGGCGAGGGAGAGAGAACAAGGAGAAGACAGGGCGAGGGAGGGAGAACAAGGAGAAGACAGGGCGAGGGAGGGAGAGAACAAGGAGAAGACAGGGCGAGGGAGGGAGAGAACAAGGAGAAGACAGGGCGAGGGAGGGAGAGAACAAGGAGAAGACAGGGCGAGGGAGGGAGAGAACAAGGAGAAGACAGGGCGAGGGAGGGAGAGAACAAGGAGAAGACAGGGCGAGGGAGAGAGAACAAGGAGAAGACAGGGCGAGGGAGAGAGAACAAGGAGAAGACAGGGCGAGGGAGAGAGAACAAGGAGAAGACAGGGCGAGGGAGAGAGAACAAGGAGAAGACAGGGCGAGGGAGGGAGAACAAGGAGAAGACAGGACGAGGGGGAGAGAACAAGGAGAAGACAGGGCGAGGGAGAGAGAACAAGGAGAAGACAGGGCGAGGGAGGGAGAACAAGGAGAAGACAGGACGAGGGGGAGAGAACAAGGAGAAGACAGGGCGAGGGAGGGAGAACAAGGAGAAGACAGGGCGAGGGAGGGAGAACAAGGAGAAGACAGGGCGAGGGAGGGAGAACAAGGAGAAGACAGGGCGAGGGAGGGAGAACAAGGAGAAGACAGGGCGAGGGAGAGAGAGAAGACAGGGCGAGGGAGGGAGAACAAGGAGAAGACAGGGCGAGGGAGGGAGAACAAGGAGAAGACAGGGCGAGGGAGGGAGAACAAGGAGAAGACAGGACGAGGGGGAGAGAACAAGGAGAAGACAGGGCAAGGGGGAGAGAGAACAAGGAGAGGACAGGGCGAGGGAGAGAGAGAACAAGGAGAAGACAGGGCGAGGGAGAGAGAACAAGGAGAAGACAGGGCGAGGGAGGGAGAACAAGGAGAAGACAGGGCGAGGGAGAGAGAGAACAAGGAGAAGACAGGGCGAGGGAGAGAGAGAACAAGGAGAAGACAGGGCGAGGGAGAGAGAGAACAAGGAGAAGACAGGGTGAGGGAGAGAGAACAAGGAGAAGACAGGGCGAGGGAGAGAGAGAAGACAGGGCGAGGGAGAGAGAGAAGACAGGGCGAGGGAGGGAGAACAAGGAGAAGACAGGGCGAGGGAGGGAGAACAAGGAGAAGACAGGGCGAGGGAGGGAGAACAAGGAGAAGACAGGGCGAGGGAGGGAGAACAAGGAGAAGACAGGACGAGGGGGAGAGAACAAGGAGAAGACAGGGCAAGGGAGGGAGAGAACAAGGAGAAGACAGGACGAGGGAGGGAGAGAACAAGGAGAAGACAGGGCGAGGGAGGGAGAACAAGGAGAAGACAGGGCGAGGGGGAGAGAACAAGGAGAAGACAGGGCGAGGGAGGGAGAACAAGGAGAAGACAGGGCGAGGGAGAGAGAACAAGGAGAAGACAGGGCAAGGGAGGGAGAGAACAAGGAGAAGACAGGGCAAGGGAGGGAGAGAACAAGGAGAAGACAGGGCGAGGGAGGGAGAGAACAAGGAGAAGACAGGGCGAGGGAGAGAGAACAAGGAGAAGACAGGGCGAGGGAGGGAGAGAACAAGGAGAAGACAGGACGAGGGAGGGAGAGAACAAGGAGAAGACAGGGCGAGGGAGGGAGAGAACAAGGAGAAGACAGGGCGAGGGAGGGAGAGAACAAGGAGAAGACAGGGCGAGGGGGAGAGAACAAGGAGAAGACGGGGCGAGGGGGAGAGAACAAGGAGAAGACGGGGCGAGGGAGAGAGAGAACAAGGAGGAGACGGGGCGAGGGAGAGAGAACAAAGAGAAGACAGGGCGAGGGAGAGAGAACAAGGAGAAGACAGGGCGAGGGGGAGAGAACAAGGAGAAGACAGGGCGAGGGAGGGAGAGAACAAGGAGAAGACAGGGCGAGGGAGGGAGAGAACAAGGAGAAGACAGGGCGAGGGAGAGAGAGAACAAGGAGAAGACAGGGCGAGGGAGAGAGAGAACAAGGAGAAGACAGGGCGAGGGAGGGAGAGAACAAGGAGAAGACAGGGCGAGGGAGGGAGAGAACAAGGAGAAGACAGGGCGAGGGAGAGAGAACAAGGAGAAGACAGGGCGAGGGAGGGAGAACAAGGAGAAGACAGGGCGAGGGAGGGAGAACAAGGAGAAGACAGGGCGAGGGAGGGAGAGAACAAGGAGAAGACAGGGCGAGGGGGAGAGAACAAGGAGAAGACGGGGCGAGGGGGAGAGAACAAGGAGAAGACGGGGCGAGGGAGAGAGAACAAGGAGGAGACGGGGCGAGGGAGAGAGAACAAGGAGAAGACAGGGCGAGGGGGAGAGAACAAGGAGAAGACAGGGCGAGGGGGAGAGAACAAGGAGAAGACAGGGCGAGGGAGGGAGAGAACAAGGAGAAGACAGGGCGAGGGAGAGAGAGAACAAGGAGAAGACAGGGCGAGGGAGAGAGAGAACAAGGAGAAGACAGGGCGAGGGAGGGAGAGAACAAGGAGAAGACAGGGCGAGGGAGGGAGAGAACAAGGAGAAGACAGGGCGAGGGAGGGAGAACAAGGAGAAGACAGGGCGAGGGAGGGAGAACAAGGAGAAGACAGGGTGAGGGAGGGAGAGAACAAGGAGAAGACAGGGCGAGGGAGGGAGAGAACAAGGAGAAGACAGGGCAAGGGAGGGAGAGAACAAGGAGAAGACAGGGCGAGGGAGAGAGAACAAGGAGAAGACAGGGCGAGGGAGAGAGAACAAGGAGAAGACAGGGCGAGGGAGGGAGAACAAGGAGAAGACAGGGCGAGGGAGGGAGAACAAGGAGAAGACAGGGCGAGGGAGGGAGAACAAGGAGAAGACAGGGCGAGGGGGAGAGAACAAGGAGAAGACAGGGCGAGGGAGGGAGAACAAGGAGAAGACAGGGCGAGGGAGGGAGAACAAGGAGAAGACAGGGCGAGGGAGAGAGAACAAGGAGAAGACAGGGCGAGGGGGAGAGAACAAGGAGAAGACAGGGCGAGGGAGAGAGAACAAGGAGAAGACAGGGCGAGGGAGGGAGAACAAGGAGAAGACAGGGCGAGGGAGGGAGAACAAGGAGAAGACAGGGCGAGGGAGGGAGAACAAGGAGAAGACAGGGCGAGGGAGGGAGAGAACAAGGAGAAGACAGGGCGAGGGAGAGAGAGAACAAGGAGAAGACAGGGCGAGGGAGGGAGAACAAGGAGAAGACAGGGCGAGGGAGGGAGAACAAGGAGAAGACAGGGCGAGGGAGGGAGAACAAGGAGAAGACAGGGCGAGGGAGGGAGAACAAGGAGAAGACAGGACGAGGGGGAGAGAACAAGGAGAAGACAGGGCGAGGGAGAGAGAACAAGGAGAAGACGGGGCGAGGGGGAGAGAACAAGGAGAAGACGGGGCGAGGGAGAGAGAGAACAAGGAGAAGACAGGGCGAGGGAGAGAGAACAAGGAGAAGAAAGGGCGAGGGAGGGAGAGAACAAGGAGAAGACAGGACGAGGGAGGGAGAGAACAAGGAGAAGACAGGGCGAGGGATGGAGAACAAGGAGAAGACAGGGCGAGGGAGGGAGAACAAGGAGAAGACAGGGCGAGGGAGGGAGAACAAGGAGAAGACAGGGCGAGGGAGGGAGAGAACAAGGAGAAGACAGGGCGAGGGAGGGAGAGAACAAGGAGAAGACAGGGCGAGGGAGAGAGAGAAGACAGGGCGAGGGAGGGAGAACAAGGAGAAGACAGGGCGAGGGAGGGAGAACAAGGAGAAGACAGGGCGAGGGAGGGAGAACAAGGAGAAGACAGGACGAGGGGGAGAGAACAAGGAGAAGACAGGGCAAGGGGGAGAGAGAACAAGGAGAGGACAGGGCAAGGGGGAGAGAGAACAAGGAGAGGACAGGACGAGGAAGAGAGAACAAGGAGAAGACAGGGCGAGGGATGGAGAACAAGGAGAAGACAGGGCGAGGGAGAGAGAACAAGGAGAAGACAGGGCGAGGGGGAGAGAACAAGGAGAAGACAGGGCGAGGGAGAGAGAACAAGGAGAAGACAGGGCGAGGGAGGGAGAACAAGGAGAAGACAGGGCGAGGGAGGGAGAACAAGGAGAAGACAGGGCGAGGGAGGGAGAACAAGGAGAAGACAGGGCGAGGGAGGGAGAGAACAAGGAGAAGACAGGGCGAGGGAGAGAGAGAACAAGGAGAAGACAGGGCGAGGGAGGGAGAACAAGGAGAAGACAGGGCGAGGGAGGGAGAACAAGGAGAAGACAGGGCGAGGGAGGGAGAACAAGGAGAAGACAGGGCGAGGGAGGGAGAACAAGGAGAAGACAGGACGAGGGGGA
This sequence comes from Discoglossus pictus, assembly GCA_027410445.1. Lineage (NCBI taxonomy): Eukaryota > Metazoa > Chordata > Amphibia > Anura > Alytidae > Discoglossus > Discoglossus pictus. The sequence goes on along the minus strand of CM050172.1, from coordinate 100,290,758 downwards.
GAGAACAAGGAGAAGACAGGGCGAGGGAGAGAGAACAAGGAGAAGACGGGGCGAGGGGGAGAGAACAAGGAGAAGACGGGGCGAGGGAGAGAGAGAACAAGGAGAAGACAGGGCGAGGGAGAGAGAACAAGGAGAAGAAAGGGCGAGGGAGGGAGAGAACAAGGAGAAGACAGGACGAGGGAGGGAGAGAACAAGGAGAAGACAGGGCGAGGGATGGAGAACAAGGAGAAGACAGGGCGAGGGAGAGAGAACAAGGAGAAGACAGGGCGAGGGAGGGAGAACAAGGAGAAGACAGGGCGAGGGAGGGAGAGAACAAGGAGAAGACAGGGCGAGGGAGAGAGAGAACAAGGAGAAGACAGGGCGAGGGAGAGAGAGAAGACAGGGCGAGGGAGGGAGAACAAGGAGAAGACAGGGCGAGGGAGGGAGAACAAGGAGAAGACAGGGCGAGGGAGGGAGAACAAGGAGAAGACAGGACGAGGGGGAGAGAACAAGGAGAAGACAGGGCAAGGGGGAGAGAGAACAAGGAGAGGACAGTGCGAGGGAGAGAGAGAACAAGGAGAAGACAGGGCGAGGGAGAGAGAACAAGGAGAAGACAGGGCGAGGGAGGGAGAGAACAAGGAGAAGACAGGGCGAGGGATGGAGAACAAGGAGAAGACAGGGCGAGGGAGGGAGAACAAGGAGAAGACAGGGCGAGGGAGGGAGAACAAGGAGAAGACAGGGCGAGGGAGGGAGAGAACAAGGAGAAGACAGGGCGAGGGAGAGAGAGAACAAGGAGAAGACAGGGCGAGGGAGAGAGAGAAGACAGGGCGAGGGAGGGAGAACAAGGAGAAGACAGGGCGAGGGAGGGAGAACAAGGAGAAGACAGGGCGAGGGAGGGAGAACAAGGAGAAGACAGGACGAGGGGGAGAGAACAAGGAGAAGACAGGGCAAGGGGGAGAGAGAACAAGGAGAGGACAGGGCGAGGGAGAGAGAGAGAACAAGGAGAAGACGGGGCGAGGGAGGGAGAACAAGGAGAAGACAGGGCGAGGGAGAGAGAGAAGACAGGGCGAGGGAGAGAGAACAAGGAGAAGACAGGGCGAGGGAGAGAGAGAAGACAGGGCGAGGGAGAGAGAACAAGGAGAAGACAGGGCGAGGGAGAGAGAACAAGGAGAAGACAGGGCGAGGGAGAGAGAACAAGGAGAAGACAGGGCGAGGGAGGGAGAACAAGGAGAAGACAGGGCGAGGGAGAGAGAACAAGGAGAAGACAGGGCGAGGGAGAGAGAACAAGGAGAAGACAGGGCGAGGGAGAGAGAACAAGGAGAAGACAGGGCGAGGGAGAGAGAACAAGGAGAGGACAGGACGAGGAAGAGAGAACAAGGAGAAGACAGGGCGAGGGATGGAGAACAAGGAGAAGACAGGGCGAGGGAGAGAGAACAAGGAGAAGACAGGGCGAGGGGGAGAGAACAAGGAGAAGACAGGGCGAGGGAGAGAGAACAAGGAGAAGACAGGGCGAGGGAGGGAGAACAAGGAGAAGACAGGGCGAGGGAGGGAGAACAAGGAGAAGACAGGGCGAGGGAGGGAGAACAAGGAGAAGACAGGGCGAGGGAGGGAGAGAACAAGGAGAAGACAGGGCGAGGGAGAGAGAACAAGGAGAAGACAGGGCGAGGGGGAGAGAACAAGGAGAAGACAGGGCGAGGGAGAGAGAACAAGGAGAAGACAGGGCGAGGGGGAGAGAACAAGGAGAAGACAGGGCGAGGGAGAGAGAACAAGGAGAAGACAGGGCGAGGGAGGGAGAACAAGGAGAAGACAGGGCGAGGGAGG
>CM050172.1:100258958-100281458 GCA_027410445.1 Discoglossus pictus | reverse complement strand
TAGTAAATCAGAGCTGGGGACTCCTGCTCTATGGGCCATGCCCACCACCCTCCCATCACCAACATCAATCCTGTACTAGTAAATCAGAGCTGGGGGCTCCTGCTCTATGGGCCATGCCCACCACCCTCCGATCACCCACATCAATCCTGTACTAATACATCAGAGCTGGGGGCTCCTGCTCTATGGGCCATGCCCACCACCCTCCCATCACCAACATCTATACTGTACTAGTAAATCAGAGCTGGGGGCTCCTGCTCTATGGGCCATGTCCACCACCCTCCCATCACCAACATCTATCCTGTACTAATACATCAGAGCTGGGGGCTCCTGCTCTATGGGCCATGTCCACCACCCTCCCATCACCAATATCTATCCCGTACTAGTAAATCAGAGCTGGGGGCTCCTGCTCTATGGGTCATGCCCACCACCCTCCCATCACCAACATCTATCCCGTACTAGTAAATCAGAGCTGGGGGATCCTGCTCTATGGGTCATGTCCACCACCCTCCCATCACCAACATCTATCATGTACTAATACATCAGAGCTGGGGGCTCCTGCTCTATGGGCCATGCCCACCACCCTTCCATCACCAACATCTATCCTGTACTAATACATCAGAGCTGGGGGCTCCTGCTCTATGGGCCATGTCCACCACCCTCCCATCACCAACATCTATCCTGTACTAGTAAATCAGAGCTGGGGGCTCCTGCTCTATGGGTCATGCCCACCACCTTCCCATCACCAACATCTATCCTGTACTAATACATCAGAGCTGGGGGCTCCTGCTCTATGGGCCATGCCCACCACCCTCCCATCACCAACATCTATCCTGTACTAGTAAATCAGAGCTGGGGGCTCCTGCTCTATGGGCCATGCCCACCACCCTCCCATCACCAACATCAATCCTGTACTAATACATCAGAGCTGGGGGATCCTGCTCTATGGGCCATGCCCACCACCCTCCCATCACCAACATCTATCCTGTACTAGTAAATCAGAGCTGGGGGCTCCTGCTCTATGGACCATGCCCACCACCCTCCCATCACCAACATCAATCCTGTACTAGTAAATCAGAGCTGGGGGCTCCTGCTCTATGGGGCATGCCCACCACCCTCCCATCACCAACATCTATCCTGTACTAGTAAATCAGAGCTGGGGGATCCTGCTCTATGGGTCATGCCCACCACCCTCCCATCACCAACATCTATCCTGTACTAGTAAATCAGAGCTGGGGGATCCTGCTCTATGGGCCATGCCCACCACCCTCCCATCACCAACATCTATTCTGTACTAGTAAATCAGAGCTGGGGGATCCTGCTCTATGGGCCATGCCCACCACCCTCCCATCACCAACATCTATCCTGTACCAATAAATCAGAGCTGGGGTCTCCTGGTCTGACAGGTCATGTCAACCACCTTCCCACCACCCACACTCATTCACAGTCACCTGGGGGTTCCTTAGTTTGGTGATCACTTTCCAGGCTTCATTCAAGATCTGGAGTCTGTCGTTCTCCGGGGGGTCAGCCAGAGCTACGTTTAACCCCAGAGACAGGAAGAGGAGGTGCTGTGGAGGGCGACAAGGTGCATTATATGTCATTATGATGTAGAAGTATTTCACTAAAAAGGATGTTGATACACTATGTACATACAAACAATTAGGGGGTATTACACTTCCATTGGAGGTGTATTATATTGTTTTTTGCACAAGCAGTTTGCATTCTATCATGAGAGACAGACATTAAAAAGGACCACTTAAACCCTCACTACTTCCTCTTGTCACTGGCTACATAGCCAAACACCTGACCAACAACTTCAAAATAGAGACAATCAGACACAAAATCCCTGCCCACCACCCAACTTACATCGGGACACATCACATCTGCTCCTCCACTCCCACAAACACATTCAGCCGCTTTACACCAGCCACAAAGGACAAGGTCACCAAGGTCACATCCTGCCCACTCAAACCTATTTTTTCACATTTAGTCCGCACCCCATCGACCACTCTAATCCCAGTCCTATTTCTCACCACTGGCAGGTCCTTCAAGCAGGTTCCCATTAAACCCACTCTAAATAAGCCGTCTTGCCATCATTGCCCTATGTGTCTACTCTTCTGTCTCCAAACTCCTTGTCTATAGCGCTTTCACTATTTTCCTAGTCAACTATTCCTAATACTGTACCCCCAGCAGTCTGGATTCTGTCTCCAAAATTCAACTAAAAATGCACCCACAAAACTAGCAAATGCTTAGTACCAAATGAAAGGGTTACTTCTCCTTAGTAATACTTCTTGACATCTCCACTGCCTTTGATAGAGTCAAACACCCACTCCTCTTGCAAACTCTCAACTAACTAGGCATCAGTGGCACCACCCTCTCAAGTTTGAAGTCATATCTCCCTCAATGCTCCTTCAAGGTCTCCTACTGTGGCACCTCCTCTTCTCCAATGCCACTGTTAGTTTGGGTACCTCATGGCTCGGTCCTGGGTCCAATGTTCACACTTCCTCTCTTGGCAATGGATCAGCTGTTTTGGGTTTCACTACCAACTTTATACCAATGATGCCCTAATGTATCTCTCCTCTCAGAGATGTATCTCTCCTTACCCCCCCTCCCTAATAACCAATAAGGTCACGACAAGTCTTTCTATCATCTCCTACTGGATGGTTTCTCACCATCTCCAAGACAGAGTTACGAGATATACCACAGCCGTCTTCACCTTTTCATCATCCTGTAGACAATTCCACAATCACCCCAACATTCCAGACTTGTCGCACTTGATTTAGACGTCTCCTTCATCCACCACACTTCATCACTCACCAAACCTGCCATCTTCAGAAAGTGGTCCTTCCTTATGCACAACACTGGCTCACTGTCTTATGAAGAATAGAAAACGAGCCGAATTTATAAATCCCTCAACTAGGCTGCACCACCCTATATCTTAGGTCTCGTCTCCAGATACACTCCAGACCACCTTCTTCCCTCTGCCAATCATTCGCACTTCTCATCCCCATCATTATCCGCCCAAAGGACCCCCACACTTGGAAATCCTTACCCAGTCTCACCAGACTCTCAATTGTGATATTTAATGGTTCTATGAAAAAGCACCTGAAGACGACAAGTACCTGCTTAAATCTACTATTAACGTTAAACAAGGCTGTCTCTCTATCCTAGTTCTCGCACAGCTCTCTCTCACTAGAACATCTATCCACCAAGCAGTCCCCTCACCTCATGTCTCTACCTCTCCATTACCTCGTAGACTGTAAGCTCTCATCTCTTTCTGTGCCAATGAACGATGTACAGTAAGTACAATATGTCTACTCATCTCCACATTTACGTACATGTTATCCCTGTGTCTATTGTATCCTAAGCTCTACTACATCTGCAGGGGGTACATAACGTTATCTCAAGAATGATTAGCACAATATACAGTGAGTATTATAGGTATGGAGGCCTCTTCTAAAATAACTTTGTATTAGCACAACACATTGCTGTGGCGATTGTCCAGTTTATTTGGTTAAACACATTAGCAAGTTTACAGCAATACATTTGTTTCATTGTAATGCAACATGGCAGCCTTATACACAGTATATTTATTGTTTAATTCTTATGTCTATATTATACAGCGCTGAAGCTCCAAAAATAGTAATGGAAATAAATAGTTATATGTATATTATAAAGATATGATTTCTATGAATTACACAATTATGATATAGTAGAGTCTCAGTTATCTGGCACTGCCGGATAAATGTAGTTTCTGGTGGCTTGAGAGTCACTATTAAAAGAGGCCTAGATTAGCTGCACATAGGATGCTCTGCTAAGTATATTTGTCAGTGAGTGTTGTTCTAGCAGCAGCAGCTTTCACTCCTCACTTACACACAGGTACAGTGCCTTGCAAAAGTATTCACCCCCTTGGCATTTTTCGTGTTTTGTTGCCTCACAACCTGGAATTAACATGGATTGTTTGACGATTTGCATCATTTAAATTACAGAACATGCCCACAACTCTGTTGTTTGTTTAACAATAAAAAAAAAAAAAAAAAACCTCTTCAAATAGGACAAAATAACAGAAAAAGTCAATGTGCATAACTATTCACCCCCCTAAAGTCAATACTTTGTAGAGCCACCTTTTGTGGCAATCACAGCTCCAAGTCACTTTGGATAAGTCTCTATGAGCTTGCCACATCTTATTACTGGGATCTTTGCCCATTCCTCCTTGCAAAACTGCTCCAGCTCCTTCAAGTTTGATGGTTTGCGCTTGTGAACAGCCATCTTTAAGTCTGACCACATATTTCCTATTGGATTGAGGTCTGGGCTGTGACTCGGCCATTCCATCACATTTACATGTTTCCCCTTAAACCCCCCAAGTGTTGCTTTAGCAGTGTGTTTGGGGTCATTGTCCTGCTGGAAGGTGAACCTCCGTCCTAGCCTCAAATCACGCACAGAGTGGTACAGGTTTTGCTCCTGAATATCCCTGTATTTAGCACCATCCATCTTTCCCTCAACTCTGACCAGTTTCCCAGTCCCGGCTGCTGAAAAACATCCCCACAGCATGATGCTGCCACCACCATGTTTCACTGTGGGGATGGTGCTCTTTGGGTGATGTCATGTGTTGGGTTTGCGCCAAACATAGCGTTTTCTTTGATGGCGTTTTCTTTGATCAGACCAGAGCACCTTCCTCCATACATTTTGGGAGTCTCCCACATGACTTTTCATAAACTCAAAACGTGCCATTTTGTTTTTTGCTGAAAGTAATGGCTTTCTTCTGGCCACTCTGCCATAAAGCCTAACTCTATGGAGCGTACGGCTTATTGTCGTCCTATGTACAGATACTCCAGTCTCTGCTGTGGATCTCTGCAGCTCCTCCAGGGTTACCTTAGGTCTCTGAGCTGCCTCTCCGATTAATGCCCTCCTTGCCGAGTCCGTGAGTTTTGGTGGGCGGCCGTCTCTTGGCAGGTTTGCTGTTGTGCCATGTTCTTTCCATTTGGTTATGATAGATTTGATGGTGCTCCTGGGGATCATCAAAGATTTGGATATTTTTTTATAACCTAACCCTGACTTGTACTTCTCAACAACATTGTCCCTTACTTGTTTGGAGAGTTCCTTGGTCTTCATGGCAGTGTTTGGTTAGTGGTGCCTCTTGCTTAGGTGTTGCAGCCGTGGGGGCCTTTCAAAAAAGGTGTGTATATGTAATGACAGATGACACTTCGATTGCACAAAGGTGGACATCATTTCACTAATTATGTGACTTCTGAAGGTAATTGGTTGCACCAGAGCTTTTTATGGGCTTCATAACAAAGGGGGTGAATACATACGCACATGCCACTCTTCTGTTTTCTATTTGAAAAAAATAGTTTTATGTATATCTTTTTCTCATTTCACTTCACCAACTTAGACTATTGTGTTCTGATCCATCACATAAAATCCATATTAACAAAACATTGAGCTTAATGCTGTAATGTAACAAAATAGGTAAAAAGTAAATATAGTCTTACATGTTCTATCAAAATAATATAAGCTAATAATAATAATAATAATAATAATAATAATAATAATGTATTTGTATTTACTAAACCTCCAAGCTCAGATCTTTACCTTCGGGAATCCCGCCTCATCACACTCTTTGATCATTCCAATGAAATCCATGGATCTTGTAGCAATAAACTCTGCTCTGAACGCCGACATCACAGAATTCAGGAGCAGCGCGCTGGGGGACACAGAAAGATTTGGATGTGAGGAGTGGGAAGTGTCCAGACCGGAGAGAGATCTTACTAGGGATCACAGTCACTTCATACTCCTTCTCTGTGATCTCTGCAAGTCCCATATTATTCGGGGGGGAAATCGACCCCACCAAAGAGACACCCCCCACCAGAGAGACTACAGCCCCCCACGTCACAGACCATTACAGACAGGGGTCTCAACGTACCAGTACGAAGCCCCCCACCAAAATGACTACAGACCCCTATGTAACAGGCCATTACAATCAGGACTTCTTCGAGTCTGGGGTCTCTAGAGGGGTCGTCACATGACTGGATGCAACACTCACTTGTTCCCCAGTTTCTTGCACCGCTCCATCATCTCTGTCAGTAGAGCCTGAAATGAGAGCCAGGTATTAAAAGGAAGAACGGACAATCATCACTGAGCAAACACATGCTCATCTTTATCCTTCATATTTAGGGAAAATATCTTCCCTAACACCCCCCCCCCCCCCCCCCCCCCCCCGGTAGGTGATGCACTGTAACTACTGCCCCATGCCCTAGCAGTATAATCGCACTTACCTCTGGCGCTCTGTAGGCGATGCAGCGTAACATCCAGTCAATGGCGGGAGAGTACAGAGTCAGGTAGATCGGCACCTCCACCCCCTGCACGGCCAGCTGATTCTGTACAGTATCACTGTGAATCTGAGGACAAAAATACACAAAGAAATTAAAATACAACAAGGACCTCCCAGGCTTTTAATTCTTTTGGAAAAAAAAAAAAGGCTGTAAAAACATTTTGTAATTTAAGTTCTTTATAATGAGCAAACTATAAATCTGCCACTTGAGAGGTGCGCAGTTAGCTAACACTTCCGCTCGTTATCCGACACTGCTGCTGGTTAGAATTATTTTTATTTATTTGTATGTAATAACTGGCATTTTTCTGGGGTTTTGGTGCAGTTTATTAATGTCGTATTTACCTGTTTGAACGTGAGCAAGAAATCAAAAAAGTTGCGGTTCAGACTCTCTTTGAAGTTTGGCGCCACCTCCATCCCGACCTGTAACAGGAGAGCTGTGAGCAGGACTGGCCATTAGGAGGTCACAGTAAGAGATCTGGGGGGGGTCTCAATAGGACTGGTCATTAGGAGGTCACAGTGAGAGATCTGGGGGGGTCTGAGTAGGAGTGGCCATTAGCAGGTCACAGTAAGAAATCTCAGGAGGTCTCAATATGACTGGTCATTAGGAGGTCACAGTAAGAGATCTGAGGAGGTCTCAATAGGACTAATCATTGGGAGGTCACAGTAAGAGATCTGAGGGGGTCTGAGTAGGACTGGTTATTAGGAGGTCACAGTAAGAGATCTGGGGGGGTCTCAATAGGACTGGTCATTAGGAGGTCACAGTAAGAGATCTGAGGAGGTCTGAGTAGGACTGGCCATTAGGAGGTCACAGTAAGAGATCTGAGGGGGTCTGAGTAGGACTGGTCATTGGGAGGTCACAGTAAGAGATCTGAGGAGGTCTCAATAGGACTGGTCATTAGGAGGTCACAGTAAGAGATCTGGGGGGGGTCTCAATAGGACTGGCCATTGGGAGGTCACAGTAAGAGATCTGAGTAGGTCTCAATAGGACTGGTCATTAGGAGGTCACAGTAAGAGATCTGGGGGGGGTCTCAATAGGACTGGTCATTAGGAGGTCACAGTAAGAGATCTGGGGGGGTCTTAATAGGACTGGTCATTAGGAGGTCACAGTAAGAGATCTGAGGAGGTCTCAATAGGACTGGTCATTAGGAGGTCACAGTAAGAGATCTGGAGGTCTCAATAGGACTGGTCATTAGGAGGTCACAGTAAGAGATCTTGGGGGTCTGAGTAGGACTGGCCATTAGGAGGTCACAGTAAGATCTTGGGGGTCTGAGTAGGACTGGCCATTGGGAGGTCACAGTAAGAGATCTGAGGGGGTCTGAGTAGGACTGGCCATTGGGAGGTCACAGTAAGAGATCTGAGGAGGTCTCAATAGGACTGGTCATTAGGAGGTCACAGTAAGAGATCTGGGGGGGGTCTCAATAGGACTGGCCATTGGGAGGTCACAGTAAGAGATCTGGAGGTCTCAATAGGACTGGTCATTAGGAGGTCACAGTAAGAGATCTGGGGGGGTCTCAATAGGACTGGCCATTAGGAGGTCACAGCAAGAGATCTGAGGAGGTCTGAATAGGACTGGTAATTAGGAGGTCACAGTAAGAGATCTGAGGGGGTCTGAGTAGGACTGGCCATTGGGAGGTCACAGTAAGAGATCTGAGGAGGTCTCAATAGGACTGGCCATTGGGAGGTCACAGTAAGAGATCTGAGGAGGTCTCAATAGGACTGGTCATTAGGAGGTCACAGTAAGAGATCTGGGGGGGGTCTCAATAGGACTGGCCATTGGGAGGTCACAGTAAGAGATCTGAGGAGGTCTCAATAGGACTGGTCATTAGGAGGTCACAGTAAGAGATCTGGGGGGGGTCTCAATAGGACTGGTCATTAGGAGGTCACAGTAAGAGATCTGGGGGGGTCTCAATAGGACTGGTCATTAGGAGGTCACAGTAAGAGATCTGGAGGTCTCAATAGGACTGGTCATTAGGAGGTCACAGTAAGATCTTGGGGGTCTGAGTAGGACTGGCCATTGGGAGGTCACAGTAAGAGATCTGAGGGGGTCTGAGTAGGACTGGCCATTGGGAGGTCACAGTAAGAGATCTGAGGAGGTCTCAATAGGACTGGCCATTGGGAGGTCACAGTAAGAGATCTGAGGAGGTCTCAATAGGACTGGTCATTAGGAGGTCACAGTAAGAGATCTGGGGGGGTCTCAATAGGACTGGTCATTAGGAGGTCACAGTAAGAGATCTGGGGGGGTCTCAATAGGACTGGTCATTGGGAGGTCACAGTGAGAGATTTGGGGGGTCTGAGAAGGACTGGCCATTGGGAGGTCACAGTAAGAGATCTGAGGAGGTCTCAATAGGACTGGCCATTGGGAGGTCACAGTAAGAGATCTGAGGAGGTCTCAATAGGACTGGTCATTAGGAGGTCACAGTAAGAGATCTGGGGGGGGTCTGAATAGGACTGGTCATTAGGAGGTCACAGTAAGAGATCTGAGGGGGTCTGAGTAGGACTGGCCATTGGGAGGTCACAGTAAGAGATCTGAGGAGGTCTCAATAGGACTGGCCATTGGGAGGTCACAGTAAGAGATCTGAGGAGGTCTCAATAGGAGTGGTCATTAGGAGGTCACAGTAAGAGATCTGGGGGGGTCTCAATAGGACTGGCCATTGGGAGGTCACAGTAAGAGATCTGAGGAGGTCTCAATAGGACTGGTCATTAGGAGGTCACAGTAAGAGATCTGGGGGGGGTCTCAATAGGACTGGTCATTAGGAGGTCACAGTAAGAGATCTGGGGGGGTCTCAATAGGACTGGTCATTAGGAGGTCACAGTAAGAGATCTGAGGAGGTCTCAATAGGACTGGTCATTAGGAGGTCACAGTAAGAGATCTGGAGGTCTCAATAGGACTGGTCATTAGGAGGTCACAGTAAGATCTTGGGGGTCTGAGTAGGACTGGCCATTGGGAGGTCACAGTAAGAGATCTGAGGGGGTCTGAGTAGGACTGGCCATTGGGAGGTCCCAGTAAGAGATCTGAGGAGGTCTCAATAGGACTGGCCATTGGGAGGTCACAGTAAGAGATCTGAGGAGGTCTCAATAGGACTGGTCATTAGGAGGTCACAGTAAGAGATCTGGGGGGGGTCTCAATAGGACTGGTCATTAGGAGGTCACAGTAAGAGATCTGGGGGGGTCTCAATAGGACTGGTCATTGGGAGGTCACAGTGAGAGATTTGGGGGGTCTGAGTAGGACTGGCCATTGGGAGGTCACAGTAAGAGATCTGAGGGGTTCTGAGTAGGACTGGCCATTAGGAGGTCACAGTAAGAGATCTGGGGAGGTCTGAATAGGACTGGTCATTAGGAGGTCACAGTAAGAGATCTGGGGGGATCTCAATAGGACTGGCCATTGGGAGGTCACAGTAAGAGATCTGAGGAGGTCTCAATAGGACTGGTCATTAGGAGGTCACAGTAAGAGATCTGGAGGTCTCAATAGGACTGGTCATTAGGAGGTCACAGTAAGATCTTGGGGGTCTGAGTAGGACTGGCCATTGGGAGGTCACAGTAAGAGATCTGAGGGGGTCTGAGTAGGACTGGCCATTGGGAGGTCACAGTAAGAGATCTGAGGAGGTCTCAATAGGACTGGCCATTGGGAGGTCACAGTAAGAGATCTGAGGGGTTCTGAGTAGGACTGGCCATTAGGAGGTCACAGTAAGAGATCTGGGGAGGTCTGAATAGGACTGGTCATTAGGAGGTCACAGTAAGAGATCTGGGGGGGTCTCAATAGGACTGGTCATTAGGAGGTCACAGTAAGAGATCTGGGGGGGTCTCAATAGGACTGGTCATTGGGAGGTCACAGTGAGAGATTTGGGGGGTCTGAGTAGGACTGGCCATTGGGAGGTCACAGTAAGAGATCTGAGGGGTTCTGAGTAGGACTGGCCATTAGGAGGTCACAGTAAGAGATCTGGGGAGGTCTGAATAGGACTGGTCATTAGGAGGTCACAGTAAGAGATCTGGGGGGGTCTCAATAGGACTGGTCATTAGGAGGTCACAGTAAGAGATCTGGGGGGGTCTCAATAGGACTGGTCATTGGGAGGTCACAGTGAGAGATTTGGGGGGTCTGAGTAGGACTGGCCATTGGGAGGTCACAGTAAGAGATCTGAGGGGTTCTGAGTAGGACTGGCCATTAGGAGGTCACAGTAAGAGATCTGGGGAGGTCTGAATAGGACTGGTCATTAGGAGGTCACAGTAAGAGATCTGGGGGGGTCTCAATAGGACTGGCCATTAGGAGGTCACAGTAAGATCTTGGGGGTCTCAATAGGACTGGTCATTAGGAGGTCACAGTAAGATCTTGGGGGTCTGAGTAGGACTGGCCATTGGGAGGTCACAGTAAGAGATCTAAGGGGGTCTGAGTAGGACTGGCCATTGGGAGGTCACAGTAAGAGATCTGAGGAGGTCTCAATAGGACTGGTCATTAGGAGGTCACAGTAAGAGATCTGGGGGGGGGGGTCTCAATAGGACTGGCCATTGGGAGGTCACAGTAAGAGATCTGAGGAGGTCTCAATAGGACTGGTCATTAGGAGGTCACATTAAGAGATCTGAGGAGGTCTCAATAGGACTGGTCATTAGGAGGTCACAGTAAGAGATCTGGAGGTCTCAATAGGACTGGTCATTAGGAGGTCACAGTAAGATCTTGGGGGTCTGAGTAGGACTGGCCATTGGGAGGTCACAGTAAGAGATCTGAGGGGGTCTGAGTAGGACTGGCCATTGGGAGGTCACAGCAAGAGATCTGAGGAGGTCTCAATAGGACTGGTCATTAGGAGGTCACAGTAAGAGATCTGGGGGGGTCTCAATAGGACTGGTCATTAGGAGGTCACAGTAAGAGATCTGGGGGGGTCTCAATAGGACTGGTCATTGGGAGGTCACAGTGAGAGATTTGGGGGGTCTCAATAGGACTGGTCATTAGGAGGTCACAGTAAGAGATCTGGGGGGGGGTCTGAATAGGACTGGTCATTGGGAGGTCACAGTGAGAGATTTGGGGGGTCTTAACAGGACTGGTCATTGGGAGGTCACAGTAACATCTATTGGTATGAAGAGGACCGTTCATTGTGGTTACAGTAAGACCTGGGGGGGGGGGGGGGTCTGCTCTCCTTACCCTGCACAGGTACGCCCGGGCGTAGACAGACACCAGAGGGTCTCCAATACCCTTAATCATGGAGGTCAGACGGGAAAGACTCTCAGAGAGACCCCTTAAAGGAACAACACCAGCATTATATGGGATACTCTGCTCTTACAGCCACACACATCCCTTAATCTCCTCTTAAAGCCACACACACCACATACAAGTCACTGATACTGTCATGTATATCACGCTCTCTCCCCCCAAACAGACATGAAAAGAACAGAATGTGAAGAACACCCCGTTACAGCTGCTCCCAGTTATGGGCCTTATCTTTGTATTAGAGTGCACTCATTGCTAAATACTCAGAGTGCAAGTGCTCAGATTCACTGAATCAACGGCAATGAAAGCTGGACATGGTTCTCAGCAACTTTTAGAAGCCATCTGAGCATGTGCAAAAGCCCAGGGAGTAATCAGCAAAGACTTCACTAACTGATAAAATCAAGCGCTTGGTGGGCGGATCAGAAAGTCAGAAAAATGACAGACTTCAATGTAAGTTTACTATAAGAAAATGCAGTATTTGAAATAGCATTCAACTGATAAATTGTTGCAACTAACGATACAAATATAACAATGTAAGCACGGAAAGCTCCAAATCTAAACAAAAGAAATAAAACAAAAAACAGACTTATTATATATATAACACACAAGATTTTGTTCCTTACGTTTTTGAGAGAAATTTGTTGCACTTCAGTATCGCGGCCTCCACGTAGCTAAATAAAGTGATTGTCAAGTACATAGCGGAGGAACAATATGCAACAAAGTAACTTAAATTCAGGGAGCTTTTAATAAGCAACATGGCTGTGGATTTATATTATTGTATTAATATTGAATTATTAGGTGAACTAGTTATTTAAAAAAAACTACTTAAGCTGCTAGAATAGTTACTTTAAATCACTTGCTGTATTCAAAGCTTCTACACCTGATATTCATTATGTACAGTGCAGAGTTCATTACTTATTTAGGCAAAGGCAACACACTGAAATAGCCTGATGTGAATTGATCAGAACTGCTTTTCACCCTCTATCTAATGGTGCAGAGCACATATGGGGACTTCTGGTGTCCTTTAAGTTCATTGTAATCTAAGTGAAGAATAAACAGATCTCAAAAGGATACAATCTTGGGACGAGCTCCCGGATGGACGCGATCTTAAAGAACCAGTTTAGACAGGTCTCCTTGGCAGTGTCACTGACACCATCTGGAGAGAAATTTGCTGAAAAAAAAAAAAGAGAGAGAAATGTTGTACATAATCCAGACAGTCTAAAGCTAATTAGTTTAGGATTTACAGACTGTGTGTAAATAAATGTGCTCAGAGAATTAACCCTTAATGTTTCTAGTATTATTATATAAAGTAATACAGTGGGTAAGGGTCACGTACCTGGCAAGGAGCTGCGATTATCTAGACACATGGAGAGTATGCGCTCGTAAACCAGTCTACCTGCAAGACACGAACACAACCAATTAGTGAGGTTACATTAGAGCCTCTCAGGGATGAGGTAGAGTCTCAGGCTATAGATGGATTACTTATTCCATGTACGAGGAGAGGAAGGGCGAGAGATGAGAAGAGAGATATAAGGAGGAGCCGAGGAGGAATAGTCTGGAAGCAGATACAATCTATTACTAGAGACTGCAATCACTTATGCCACGCCATGCTTAGATGTCGCTAATAGGTGGGGAGTAGAGGTCCAGAGTTATTCTGTTGGAGACTTTACAGAAGGACCCCTTCAAGGATCGCTGCACCTACCAAATGTGTCCAAGATGTCTGTAATCAGCACGAACTTGCTGGGGTAAAACTGGATGACGGAGGTGTCCGAGAGGAGCTTCGAGCACTGGAGAGAGGACACAAGACAGTCAGGGAGAGCGTCGGGGGGCGAGGAGAGCGTCGGGGGGCGAGGAGAGCGTCGGGGGGCGAGGAGAGCGTCGGGGAGAGTCAGACATACAGTGTGCCATGCTCGGCGAGAGTCGGACACAGTCCGGCATGCAGAGATTAGAAGAAAACAACAAACAAATGGCCCAATCACTGGATAAACGGTCATAATTATTAATATAAATATGTGAGTTTTCAATCAATTGGATTACACATACTTTGTAAGCCCAGACAGGGCCCTCCATTTTTGTCCGGTCTTAATATTGTATATTTATTTGTACTTAACCCCTGAATAGCGGAATATGTTGGCTCATTAGAAATCAAGGATGATGATAATAATAATAATAATAATAATAATAATAATAATAAACACTACCCTCCTTTCTGTACATTTACAACCAGAAACATACAATATGAAAGTTACAGAAATCTTAGGCTTTCTTTCTAGTAACTTCATAAAATGAGAATGAGGCCAATCAAATCTGCACAGACAAATCTCAGGCTGCAAATCTGCTGAATTCTGTGCAGAAATCACTGACTTCAGTCCCAAATATTTAGCATGCACAGTGGCCCTTGGCTGGATTATATAGATCTGTCCGTAAAGAGCATGGAACTCAGGATATACATATATGTCTGTATGTCTGTATGTATGTATGTATGTATGTATGTATGTATGTATGTATGTATGTATGTATGTATGTATGTATATATATGTGTGTATGTACAGTGGATATAAAAAGTCTACACACCCCTGTTAAAATGTCAGATTTGTGTGCTGTAAAAAAATGAGACAAAGATAAATCATTTCAGAACTTTTTCTACCTTTAATGTGACCTATAAACTGTACAACTCAATTGAAAAACAAACTGAAATCTTTCAGGTGGAGGGAAGAAAAAAAAATAATAATAATGTGGTTGCATAAGTCTGCACACCCTCTTATAACTGGGGATGTAGCTGTGTTCAGAATTAAGCAATCACATTCCAAATCGTGTTAAATAGGAGTCAGCATACATCTGCCATCATTTAAAGTGCCTCTGATTAACCCCAAATAAAGTTCAGCTGCTCTAGTTGGTCTTTCCTGAAATGTTCTTAGTCGCATCCCACAGCAAAAGCCATAGTCCTCAGAGAGCTTCCAAAGCATCAGAGGGATCTCATTGTTAAAAGGTATCAGTCAGGAGAAGGGTACAAAAGAATTTCCAAGGCATTAGATATACCATGGAACACAATGAAGACAGTCATCATCAAGTGGAGAAAATATGGCACAACAGTGACATTACCAGGAACTGGAGCTCCCTCCAAAATTGATGAAAAGACAAGAAGAAAACTGGTCTGGGAGGCTACCAAGAGGCCTACAGGGCCTTAGTTAAGATAGAGGGAATTATGAACAGTTCCAAATACCAGTCAATATTGGCACAAAACCTTCAGGCTTCTGCTAGAAAGCTGAACATGAAGAGGAATTTCATCTTTCAACATGACAACGACCCAAAGCATACATCCAAATCAACAAAGGAATGGCTTCACCAGAAGAAGATTAAAGTTTTGGAATGGCCCATCCAGAGCCCAGACCTGAATCCGACTGAAAATCTGTGGGGTGATCTGAAGAGGGCTGTGCACAGGAGATGCCCTCGCAATCTGACAGATTTGGAGTGTTTTTGCAAAGAAGAGTGGGCAAATCTTGCCAAGCCAAAATGTGCCATGCTGATAGACTCATACCCAAAAAGACTCAGTGCTGTAATAAAATCACAAGGGGCTTCAACAAAGTATTAGTTTAAGGGTGTGCAGACTTATGCAACCATATTATTTTATTTTTATATTTTTTCTTCCCTCTTCCTAAAAGATTTCAGTTTTTTTTTCAATTGAGTTGTACAGTTTATAGGTCACATTAAAGGTGGAAAAAGTTCTGAAATGATTTATCTTTGTCTCATTTTTTTACAGCACAGAAACCTGACATTTTAACAGGGGTGTGTAGACTTTTTATATCCACTGCATGTGTATGTGTATGTACATACATGCATACATACATACATACATACACACATATTTATATATACATATATACACACTAGCAAATTGCCCGTCAAAAAATGACGGCAATAAAATTGTAAGGCAGGTAATGCTGTTTGCCACACAAAGTAAGTCTTTTGGTCGTATGAATATCGTCGGCGCTCATTGCGAGCCTCTCGCTTGGTGTATTTTTGGTTATCAGAGCCCCTTTGGTGCTCGTTGCAAGGTCCGCGCTGATCGCCTTCAGCGCTTATTGTGATCCTGTCGTCTGGTACTTTTTTTTTTTCTCTATATGTATTTTTTTTATGATAATTAATTAATTAATAAAATCATAAATTAATATACTTTACATATTTGTAAGTAATACATGCAGCAAGCAATCCTGAAGAGCTGACAATCTGTTTTGATGTTCCTGCAGCATACATTTGCAATGTTGTGGAGCTGAGGTGTAAGTGTCAGCAATGTGCGCAGTGTGCAGCGTAAATAGGCTGCGTGCGCGAGGGGAAGCCGTTAGGGTAGGTGTGTAAGTCTGCATTTTTTAATGGTAATGTTATTAGTTGCAGGTTAGTGTAAAATGGCGGCGATTTATATGTGTTACGTGGGTCTGGAGCATTTTACGTCCTCCCAACATCCAGTAAGTCAGGTACTGGCCCGTATTACTCAGGACACGGTACACGTATATAGCAGGTCCAATGTCCAGCATGTCAGGCACTGACCTGTATAACAATCTTTAATGCTTTGACCTTCTGGTCCGAGGCCCAGGAGTCCTTCAGTGATTGGTTGAGCTCCTCAATCCGGCTGATATAATCTTGTTGGGTCAGATTCAGAAGCTCTTTTTGTGACCCCTGAAATGAAAAGAGAAATATCAAGGCACAGTCCAGCTCTCACACCTGCGTGTGGGGGGATAAACGGACCCTCTGTCCTTCAGTACCAGTACAGTGGAGTGCTGACCCAATAACATATCTATAAATGTAGAATTCATATAATAGTCTCACAAACTACTGGCAAATAACATTAAAGTCCAGCGCTTCCTGTGCATATTTGAAATTTAAGTCAAAAGCCTTTTCCCTTCAAAAATATTAAGTAACAACTTCCTTGAAACTAACAGGAAATGCAGAGAGCCCATGAGTGCGAGGAGTATAATTAGGAGTATGAAGTATATAAAATATTTATAAAAATAATAATGATAATATAAAATGTTGTAATAATAATAATATGCATAATAAAGATATATATTAATAATAATCTAATAAAATTGAATAACTATATTTTAATTATTAATATAAAATATTGTATTAATAGTAATATGTTTAATAATTATGATATATAATAATAATAATAATAATATATAATAACAATAATATATTATACAATAAAATATTATATAACAATAATAATAATCCAGGTTCTGGCTCCAATGACTCCACACTCTCCCTCACCTCCTCCAGGTCATCCAGCTCCTCCAGTCGAGTTCTCACTTTCTCAGACACGGCAGAGCCCGGAGTGGAGGCTTTACCTGCAGAAAGAGAGTAACGTTCAATCCTGACAAACTGCTGGCAAAGGCACCGAACATCGCACCAGTATATCTCAGAGTGAGATCCAGTAAATGGAGATGGGATTTATAGACATTTCTGTTAAATAAGGATGAGATCTCTCCCCTACACAACAAATAGTGGGGCTTGTCCTGGTAAAATATGCAAAGAGATCTAGAATAAGACAGATAAGAGACCCGAGGCCCACTAAGGGTCCAGGAGTCCCGCACATCTAAATCTTCTTTACATGGCTGTACTGTATTAACCACTTCTGCTTTATAATTGGTCGTCAGGTTTACTAATAATTAGTACTCAGAATAATTTGTTCTACCTTATGTTCACTGTTTTGATAATTAAATTCTACAAAAAATAAAATAAATAATGTTCTTCAAATATTTTTACAAAATGAACCGAGAGAGATTTGTTTTTATCATCAGGTTATTACTCTATGGAGTCCAGTAATATATATAAATTACTGCTTAGGTGTTAGGGGTAGAACACGGAGTCTAGAAATGCCACATTGGGGAGGAGGTCCGAGAGTCAGGAGGGGCGGGCGTCCGAGAGCCAGGAGGGGCGGGCGTCCGAGAGCCAGGAGGGGCGGGCGTCCGAGAGCCAGGAGGGGCGGGCGTCCGAGAGCCAGGAGGGGCGGGCGTCCGAGAGCCAGGAGGGGCGGGCGTCCGAGAGCCAGGAGGGGCGGGCGTCCGAGAGTCAGGAGGGGTGGGCGTCCCAGAGTCACCAGGAGGGGTGGGCGTCCCAGAGTCACCAGGAGGGGTGGGCGTCCGAGAGTCAGGAGGGGTGGGCGTCCGAGAGTCAGGAGGGGTGGGCGTCCGAGAGTCAGGAGGGGTGGGCGTCCGAGAGTCAGGAGGGGTGGGCGTCCGAGAGTCAGGAGGGGTGGGCGTCCGAGAGTCACCAGGATGGTGAAATTATTTGTACTAGAAGATCATTTTTCCTCCAGGATCATTTCTTACCTCTGTCGGATCCCATGAAGAGGTTCTATAAGCAAAAAGAACAGGATATAGGTTAAAAGAAGAACATTTCTTTAAATAGAAGTGTAGATATTTATATATTATCATTAAAGGGATAGAGTCATTTAGAGACATGTCAAAAGAAACAACAAAGTAGCAACATAAATACCTTTGTAATCAGAATTATAGGTGTATTTAGTAGATTTGCTAGTGTATAGAGGCTGCCATGACAAAGTCTTCATGATAAAGGCCTGATGTGGGTACAGAGCAGGGAAAGCACAATTTACAGTCGATAGACTGCAGGGAAAAGCTCAGATCAGCATCAACAGTGAAACAACAAATCCTCTTTCCTCTTCCCTTTTCTCTTGAATACATAAGAGAAGCAGCAACACTCACCAGAGGCTCCATGAAAGCGGGAATTGCGCAAAATATTCAATACAGACGGGTTAGGCCCAGGCTGAGATTGCGATATGTGTAATTTTCTCTAAAGATGACTTCAAGCTCATGGCTTACACTGCTGTTAATGTATCACGAACTTCCCACATGTCAGAGGTCCTATATACAGCTTAGTTATAAGTACACACCCTCAGATAACACCCTAATGTAGGTTTGCCCGTCCATGTGACTCACTATGGACAGTTTCTCTGTGGTCGTGTATCTGGCCAGTATCTCACTTCGTTTGCTTGACCACGGCTCAAAGTCACTTCCTACTAAGTCCTCGGGTTCACGCTTCTTCCTGCCAACGTCCTGCAAGGAAAGAGAAGCTGCTGAGGAACCTCAAAAGATTCAACTACACACCCATCATCAAATTATACAAAGCACTGGAGAGGAAATGTCAGCACTCACCTGCACATGGTGCATCAAGATATATATATATATATATATATATATATATATATAGCCTGGGAATACCCCTGTGATAACTATGGATTCCCCTGTTTAAACTGGCTAGGGTTTGGAGACCCTTATCCCCACTGAATACCCCTTGTATCTGTGTATTTTGGACATTATCAGCCTTATTAAATTGCGATTTGGTCAATTGAATAGGGCTCTATATAAGCACAGAGCATATTTTTTTACAGAAGTTTTTAGTTCGTGAACTTTTATCAAAAAGCAAGGTCTTCACTAAAAACTTCTGTAAAAAATATGCTCTGTGCTTATATAGAGTCCTATTCAATTGGCCGAATCGCAATTTAATAAGGCTGTTAGTGTCTAATCGCTTGTTATACTGATTATATCCTTATTAAAAATATCTGATATTGGTGTATTATATATATATTGTCATGAATCAGCCAGTGGCCATATTGGATTTGGTGTGAACTATGCTGGGGCCATTTTGTGACTGGCAGCGGTGGCCATTTTGGGCTGGGTGGTCTTCCACATGCTGTTGCCATGGGGAGGAACAAAAGGTTTGGGGCCCACTTGTTATGGATATATTGTTGTGTTGTGGTCTAGGGGATAAAGTATTATAAGTTTACCCCTTAGCATATCCCCATCCCTTCCATGTTTAGGATCATTGTAATGGGTGTCATGTGAGGGAGCTAGTGGGATGTGTTGGTTGTATGTGTGTGAAACATTGTGTGTTGTATTTGTAAATATGAATGTATGGTATTATATTAGTATGTCATTATATTGTAGAGGGGAAGCCATTGAATACAGCCACGCCTCCTTTGTTCCCAAAGCCCTGTTAATCCCATTAGCTAAGTATCCAGCATAGAACTAACAATGGGAAGCTCACAGCTGGAGAGCAGACAGGCAGGCACCCAGAAACAATGGGAAGGCCTGAAGGCTTCTCAGCCTTCATAGCATGTGCACAGGAGAGTAAAAGACATGCTTTGCCCTGGAGAGTCAAAACCCAAATGAATTAGTTGGCCTCGCCTAGTGGGCGGACCTGGGAGGGGACTATTGGTTCACGCACAGTTCCCCTTCATGATTGGCCAGACGTCATTTGGGGCTGGATAACGGTAGCCACTTCCCCCATTCTTGTGTGATGTGGTTAAATATGCTGTTCTAAAATAAAACATGGTTCATAATTTTCATCAAGACTTTGTGTGCAGGTGTATTATTGACCCAAGGGCATATGCTGGCAGAGGAGATCGTTTCTGACTCCCTTCCAGGTTTTCCCAGGCACACTACCAAAAGCTGGGACTTATGCTCTTGCATCCGCAAGGAAGGTCCATTGGTCTGAGTCACCCAAATCTTAGGTCTAAAACCTACAGGAGATAAGAGGACTAGGATCCTCTATACTCCATCATCATTGTAGGTTGTGACATATATATATATATATATATATATATATATATATATATATATATATATATATATATAGTTTTGTAATTCATATATTGTGATCCAATTTTTGTTTGTAAAGACATGTCAAAGGTGCCCATTGTGAAACTAACACAATGGGGGCATTCATCATTGAAGATTAGGTTAGCTAGACTTCTAATCTTAATTACATTACCTCTTGTTACTATGCTCCCAGACTTATTGAATTACCGGGACCTTTTTTTTCTTCCATATATATATAAGTTCTTGTGTGTTTCAATAAAGTGCATTGCCCCTTTTTAAATTATGCAAGCATATCAGCTGTATTTCTGAGGGGTGGGAAAGAGGGTTTTAATCACTTTGCTCCAGTCCAGCTACCAACGAATTCTGCAACTACATTCCAGAACTACATTCCTGCTCTATACAAATCCTGAATATAGCCTCGTTCCAGGGAATACCTAGCCGGTGGGATCCATTCACTGGTCAGTCCAGCTGGTCCATCCTCATGACAAAATTAATAAAGTTCATGGAGGGAGAAGAAGTATCTTCCATAAAAAGAGGGAGGAATGCAATAACAAAAGACCATGATTTGAATTTGGAATATGGAAGGTTTAGGGGTGATGTGTAAAAATACTACTTTCCACAATGGGTAGTAGTTAAGTGGAACAGCCTATCGTGGAAGTAGCAGGGACAAACAGGGTTAAGCATTTTAAGCATGCTTAGGGTAAGCATACAGCTATTCTGAGGAATAATGATGTCAATATTTGAGTAGATATAACCGGCAGCCTAGATGAATCTTCTGGTTCTTATCTGCCATCACCATATTGAGTATTGCCTAGAGTAATACTATGAATTAATTAGTAACAAAGGGTTACCTACAGATGCCCTGCTAGAACAATGTACAGAAAGTGAAGTATATTTGTGTATGGACATACACTGTCATCTCTCAGAGCACTTAAGACAGGCTGAACACAAGATAAAGCAATAACTAGACTTATAGGAGGAGGTTGAGTTTTCCCATGATACCATATTCGTAGTGACCGGCTCTGCTGTGGCTGCAAACATGGACAGGGGGTCAGTCCCATCCAGGACGCTGCTCAGTGGATCCACCACAGAACTGGAGGAGCAAGACGAAGAGCTGGAGGACGTGCTCTCCTTACGCCCCAACTTCTTGGTCTTGGATTCTGTGACCTGCACAAGAAACAGACAAACTGAAATGTAATGACTAAGGGCCTCATTCAATTGCGATTTGGCCAATTGAATAGGGCTCTAAATAAGCCCATAGCATATATTTTTTAAAGAAGTTTTTAGTTAGTGAACTTCTATCCAAAAGCAAGGTCTTTACTAACTAAAAACTTCTTTAAAAAAAATATGCTATGTGCTTATTTAGAGCCCCATTCAATTGGCCAAATCGCAATTGAATGAGGCCCTAAGTATTTTCTTATGAGCAGTGTTATATTAGACAGACAGAATATAAATATAATGCAAAATCCAGAGCCCATCAAATATTATCCCTATGTCTAATGCTCCCCCTCTCCAAATCCCTATCACAGTCCCATTCCCACCCAGTGCCCTGTCCATTCCCACCCTGCGCCAGCCCCTTTTCCACCCTGCGCTCAGTACAATGCCCACCCTGTGCCCAGTTCCATCTTGCGCCCAACCCCATCCCCACCCTGCACACCAGGTCCCATCCCCACCCTGCGCCCCTGGTCCCATCCCCACCCTGCGCCCCCGGTCCCATCCCCACCCTGCGCCCCCCGGTCCCATCCCCACCCTGCGCCCCCCGGTCCCATCCCCACCCTGCGCCCCCCGGTCCCATCCCCACCCTGCGCCCCGGTCCCAACCCCACCCTGCGCCCCGGTCCCAACCCCACCCTGCGGCCAGTCATTCTTCCATTCTCTCTCCATCTTTGCCAGCCATTCTCATATTATTAGTCTCCCACATTATTATAGTAACAGCATTGCTCTGCATCTATTCTGTGTATTTAACATATATTTTCTAAATTTTAGATCACTCACTCAATAGGCATAATACAGTACTGCAGTATAAAGTGGATAAACATATTCAAATGTATTATTATGACCTTGATATATATATATATCATCACTAATATAGTTACTATAATTAATATAGGTACTGCAAGGTTGTGTAACGCTCGCAAAATTGTTACAGAGTGATTAAAAGCACATGGCAGAAAGCCAAAATCGTAAGTCATGCTTAGTTACAACGCCTCGGGGCGTAAATCTGCGGGCTTCAAAAATGCAACAGTTACAGAAAAATTAAGTTGTATCACGATCGGAAGTACAAAATCATAAAGCATGTTTCTATATGTAGCATTTCAGGTCCTGATCAAGTAAGCAAGACCCGTAACTTACTGGCAAGGA
>CM050172.1:100040160-100165772 GCA_027410445.1 Discoglossus pictus | reverse complement strand
TTTCCTATAACAGCTCCCCTCCCCAAGACCCCTTTCCATAACAGCTCCCCTCCCAAGACCCCTTTCCATAACAGCTCCCCTCCCCAAGACCCCTTCCAATAACAGCTCCCCTCCCCAAAACCCCTTCCAATAACAGCTCCCCTCCCCAAGACCCCTTCCAATAACAGCTCCCCTCCCCAAGACCCCTTCCAATAACAGCTCCCCCCCTCCCCAGGACCCCTTCCAATAACAGCTCCCCCCCTCCCCAGGACCCCTTCCAATAACAGCTCCCCCCCTCCCCAGGACCCCTTCCAATAACAGCTCCCACCCTCCCCAGGACCCCTTCCAAATACAGCTCCCCCCCCCTCCCAGGACCCCTTCCAATAACAGCTCCCCCCTCCCAGGACCCCTTCCAATAACAGCTCCCCTCCCCAAGATCCCTTCCAATAACAGCTCCCCTCCCCAAGACCCCTTCCAATAACAGCTCCCCTCCCCAAGACCCCTTCCAATAACAGCTCCCCTCCCCAAGAACCCTTACAATAACAGCTCCCCTCCCCAAGACCCCTTTCAGTAACAGCTCCCCTCTCCAGGACCCCTTCCAATAACAGCTCCCCAGCTCCCCTCCCCAGGACCCCTTCCAATAACAGCTCCCCCCCCTCCCCAGGACCCCTTCCAATAACAGATCCCTCCCTTCCAGGACTCCTTCGAATAACAGCTCCCCTGCCCCAGGGCCCCTTCCAATAACAGCTCCCCTCCCCAAGACCCCTTCCAATAACAGCTCCCCTACCCAAGACCCCTTCCAATAACAGCTCCCCTCCCCAAGACCCCTTCCAATAACAGCTCCCCTCCCCAAGACCCCTTCCAATAACAGCTCCCCTCCCCAAGACCCCTTCCAATAACAGCTCCCCTCCCCAAGACCCCTTCCAATAACAGCTCCCCTCCCCAAGACCCCTTCCAATAACAGCTCCCCTCCACAAGACCCCTTCCAATAACAGCTCCCCTACCCAAGACCCCTTCCATTAACAGCTCCCCTCCCCAAGACCCCTTCCAGTAACAGCTCCCCTCTCCAGGACCCCTTCCAATAACAGCTTCCCCCCTCCCCAGGACCCCTTCCAATAAAAGCTCCCCTCCCCAGGACCCCTTCCAATAACAGCTCCCCCCCTACCCAAGACCCCTTCCATTAACAGCTCCCCTCCCCAAGACCCCTTCCAGTAACAGCTCCCCTCCCCAAGACCCCTTCCAATAACAGCTCCCCTCCCCAAGACCCCTTCCAATAACAGCTCCCCTCCCCAAGAACCCTTACAATAACAGCTCCCCTCCCCAAGACCCCTTTCAGTAACAGCTCCCCTCTCCAGGACCCCTTCCAATAACAGCTCCCCAGCTCCCCTCCCCAGGACCCCTTCCAATAACAGCTCCCCCCCTCCCCAGGACCCCTTCCAATAACAGATCCCTCCCTTCCAGGACTCCTTCGAATAACAGCTCCCCTGCCCCAGGGCCCCTTCCAATAACAGCTCCCCTCCCCAAGACCCCTTCCAATAACAGCTCCCCTACCCAAGACCCCTTCCAATAACAGCTCCCCTCCCCAAGACCCCTTCCAATAACAGCTCCCCTCCCCAAGACCCCTTCCAATAACAGCTCCCCTCCCCAAGACCCCTTCCAATAACAGCTCCCCTCCCCAAGACCCCTTCCAATAACAGCTCCCCTCCCCAAGACCCCTTCCAATAACAGCTCCCCTCCACAAGACCCCTTCCAATAACAGCTCCCCTACCCAAGACCCCTTCCATTAACAGCTCCCCTCCCCAAGACCCCTTCCAGTAACAGCTCCCCTCTCCAGGACCCCTTCCAATAACAGCTTCCCCCCTCCCCAGGACCCCTTCCAATAAAAGCTCCCCTCCCCAGGACCCCTTCCAATAACAGCTCCCCCCCTACCCAAGACCCCTTCCATTAACAGCTCCCCTCCCCAAGACCCCTTCCAGTAACAGCTCCCCTCTCCAGGACCCCTTCCAATAACAGCTCCCCCCCTCCCCAGGACCCCTTCCAATAAAAGCTCCCCTCCCCAGGACCCCTTCCAATAACAGCTCCCCCCCTCCCCAGCTCCCCTCCCCAGGACCCCTTCCAATAACAGCTCCCCCCCTCCCCAGGACCCCTTCCAATAACAGCTCTCACCCTCCCAGGACTCCTTCCAATAACAGCTCCCCTCCCCAAGACCCCTTCCAATAACAGCTCCCCTACCCAAGACCCCTTCCAATAACAGCTCCCCTACCCAAGACCCCTTCCAGTAACAGCTCCCCTCCCCAAGACCCCTTCCAATAACAGCTCCCCTACCCAAGACCCCTTCCAATAACAGCTCCCCTACCCAAGACCCCTTCCAATAACAGCTCCCCTACCCAAGACCCCTTCCAATAACAGCTCCCCTCCACAAGACCCCTTCCAATAACAGCTCCCCTACCCAAGACCCCTTCCAGTAACAGCTCCCCTCTCCAGGACCCCTTCCAATAACAGCTTCCCCCCTCCCCAGGACCCCTTCCAATAAAAGCTCCCCTCTCCAGGACCCCTTCCAATAACAGCTCCCCCCCTACCCAAGACCCCTTCCATTAACAGCTCCCCTCCCCAAGACCCCTTCCAGTAACAGCTCCCCTCTCCAGGACCCCTTCCAATAACAGCTCCCCCCCTCCCCAGGACCCCTTCCAATAACAGCTCCCCCCCTCCCCAGGACCCCTTCCAATAACAGCTCTCACCCTCCCAGGACTCCTTCCAATAACAGCTCCCCTCCCCAAGACCCCTTCCAATAACAGCTCCCCTACCCAAGACCCCTTCCAATAACAGCTCCCCTACCCAAGACCCCTTCCAGTAACAGCTCCCCTCCCCAAGACCCCTTCCAATAACAGCTCCCCTACCCAAGACCCCTTCCAATAACAGCTCCCCTACCCAAGACCCCTTCCAATAACAGCTCCCCTACCCAAGACCCCTTCCAGTAACAGCTCCCCTCCCCAAGACCCCTTCCAATAACAGCTCCCCTACCCAAGACCCCTTCCAATAACAGCTCCCCTACCCAAGACCCCTTCCAATAACAGCTCCCCTACCCAAGACCCCTTCCAGTAACATCCCCCCTTGCTTTGTTGCTGTTCTGCTCTCTTCTGCTCCTGCCTGTGGTGTTGACTCCTCTCAGAAAATGTGAAGCAGCACCAGGGTTCGATCTCAGTCTCACTTTCCCTCTCCAGGGGGGCAGGAGGGGCTGTGTGGGGGACCCTATACTATAAAAAGGAAAACATTTAAAATACAAGAATAAATAGACAGCACAGGGTGCCCAGAGGCACATTATATACACTATTAATATAGTATTGTGGTTATGGGAGTTGATACATATTACAGAGTGTCTCTAATGGAGCTGTCCAGCATATAATAGGTATTTAAAGAACCACTCTGCTGGTCATTTAATATGGTTTAATTTGTTTATTCAGCAACTGATTGTTAATTCATTATCGAATAAGCAAATTGAATCCTATTCTCAGCATTACATTGGTCCTTTACAGCTTGTTTGTTTTACTTTTATATCAATTCTAGTTCTTCACCAGAGCTTCCTGTAATTATCGGATTTCGTTTCTCTTTATGTCAGGGATTCATTCTCTTTCTTCTCCCATTTTCAGGGATGTGTTTCCAGAGGAGAAAGTCCCAACACTGAAGGAGGCTGTTAGAGAATGTATGCGGCTAAATCTGACTATTTACTTTGATGTCAAAGGTCACCCATTTCAGGTCTGTAGCACCAGCCAATCGACTCGACATCCTGGGATGTAGGCTTGTTTTGCATACTATTTTTGAAAATATATGGACTGATTTGTCTACAGGGGGCACTATGATGGATGAAGAGAGGATATTTTACAAGCTGATATAACGTGTCGCTGATAAAAAATCTAATTTTAAATTAAAACCAACATCATTTAGCTTAGGGTGGCTAAAAGAGCGATAGAAGCCTCCATTGTACAGAGTACAGTAAATAAATAGTACATTTCTGTTCACATTTGAATGTCTACAAATTAGTTAAAAATGTATTTCTTGCTCAGAATTTCAAGAAATACACTCTGGAAAACTGGGCGTGGACATTTAAATGAGTTTACAATTCAATTTAATCCAACATGCGTAGACAATCGCAGCTGAATATTAAATGATCATGTGACCAGTGTGGACACACCAGGATTAATAACATTGTAACAGAGTCAATTAGTAGACAGTAATTGGTATTTTACACATATTTAGTGCCGTGGTTGCTGCCGTGAACTCTCACTGTTGCAGTTGAAGGGCCATTTACCTACTTGTAAGCTCTCTTGATGGTCTGAAAGTGCACCAGATTGTATGTTAAAATTATCTATTTTTTCATTATGCTAATAGCAGATAAAAAAAATCTAAAGTTTTAAGTGTGTTTACATACAAAGTGTATCCTGCCTACACACTGTTGCATGAGTAATAACAGATAGCGGAGCGCGCAGTGAAGCCAGTGATTGATAGCAGCTTTTCCCTGGACTCAGGACTGCACTGACCAGTTAACCCAAAACTGACATGTTTAGGTGATTCCAGCATTCCATGCCTACACAGATAGATTTGTTACAGGTTCATTTTTTTTCTTTTGATCACTACACGGA
Organism: Discoglossus pictus; assembly: GCA_027410445.1. NCBI lineage: Eukaryota > Metazoa > Chordata > Amphibia > Anura > Alytidae > Discoglossus > Discoglossus pictus. The sequence continues at coordinate 100,161,156 of CM050172.1, read as the reverse complement.
GCTGTCCGGAGCAGAGCTCTAACCCCCCTGAGCTACTCTGCATTGTTCAAATTCCAGAGAGGCAAGAAAACCTAAATTTTCTGCAGTAAGTAAAAAAAACATTACAAGGTCTGTTCCCTTCATCTTGGAAATATAAGCAGTCTTACCATTGACTTGAATAGGGTTAGCTGCATTAATGCAATAGCAAGTGGGCAGGCAGTTACATGTAAACACTGATTGTCTTTGTTTGTTCAGTGAAAAATGAACATATTTAAAAAATACATAAAGAATGTTATACTTTTAGGAGATCTTTACTGTGATGTGGTGCCCATTGTGCTGAATTAAGTGTCCCTTTAATAATGTTTAGTAATGTTTTTTTTTTTTTTTTTAAGGCAGCAGAAGCTCTTCGGAACCTGTATATGGAGCATCCGCTACTCTACAACTCCAGTATAGTGTGTTCTTTTGAGCCAAGTGTCATTTATAAAGTAAGTAACAGATGTCTGCTATATCACATATATAGTTGTGAGCATACGAGCCCGCTCGAGCCGTTGCTCACGCTTGCGGGCTCGCACAACTCCTCCTGCACGCTCGCCGCTCTTAACTCCTCCCCCACCACTCTTAACTCCTCCCCTGCCCATCTTAACTCCTCCCCTGTTGTGCTTAACTCCTCCCCCGGCTGCTCTCAACATCTCCCCCCAGATGCTCTCAACTCCTCCCCCTGCTGCTCTCAACTCCTCCCTGGGGAGGGACCGGCAGACATGTTGGGGACTGAGGTGAAAGAGACAGCCTGGAGGGAAAGAGAGACAAGAGGGACAGAGAGACAGCAGGGACACAGACAGAGAGACAGGAGGGACACAGACAGAGAGGGAGGACACAGAGAGAGAGAGACAGGAGGGACACAGACAGAGAGACAAGTGTATGGTGAACCCCTGACCTCACGTTCTTTGGGCCTCATTCAAATGCGGTTTGGCCAATTGAATAGAGCTCTATATAAGCACAGAGCATATATTTTTACAGAAGTGTTTAGTTAGTGAAGACCTTGCTTTTGGATAGAAGTTCAGTAACTAAAAACTTCAGTAAAAAAAATATGCTGTGTGCTTTTATAGAGGCCTATTCAATTGCCCGCATCACAATTGAATGAGGCCCGTTGTCAGTATCACATATATAGTTGTGAGCATGCGAGTTGTTGCTAACGCTTGCGAGCTCGCGTAGCGAGCCCGCGGCCCTCGCAAAGCAAGGGGAACTGGGCAAGAGCCACAGTTGCTGGCATGGAGCGCCGAAGATGCTCCATGCCAGCAACTGCGACCCTCGCAAACTTCACGTCGCAACGCAAATATTACGACACTCACAAACAACATACCACACACGTTCACAAAATTAAAAACACAATACATACACACAGCACATACATAAAAACCTTACCTACACCAAGAGGGAGCACCCAGGACCTCAAAAATGCAACTTACAACTTCATTTCAATCAAAATAAAAGAGTTGGGACAATAAAAAATTTGCTAAGCGAGAGAAAAAATGTCAGCCGAACAAAACGAAAACGAAGCTACACACGCAAACACCACACGAGACACGTTACCAGACATTACGACCTCGCAAACATCGGACGCAACACGCCGACATACAAACATTTCAAACACAATAAATACACACAACACACACATAAAAAGCTTACCTACAGCAAGAGGAACCATCCAGCACCTCAAAAAAACAACTTACACCTTCATTTAAATAAAAATAAAACACTTTAGACACTAATGAAATCGCTAAGCGACAGAAAAAATGGCAGACGAAAAAAACGAAACGAGGCTACAGCACTCTCAACACGTAAAACACCACAACACACTCGCAAAACAACACACGAAACTCGAAAAACCCCACGAAGCACCGACGGATAATCCGCAAAGACGCATAACACAGATAAGCCGCCATTTTACGCCAATGCGGAAGTACACCACTACGCTAACGGTTTCGTCTCGCGCACGCACACTCTTACACTGCACACATTCAGCACGCTTACACAGCAGCTCCACAACACTAATGCTGCAGCAACATCAAAACAGATTGCCAGCTCTTCAACACAATGCTTCAAAATAGGTACAGTATATTCATTTATTAATGTATTATATATTTTAGTATTACACACCAAACAGCATTAGCTACCTTACAATTTGATTGCCGTCATTTTTTGACGGACAATTCGCTAGTTTACAATAAAGACCATATAATCTGTCCTTGTCCGTATTTATAGAGTGCAGCGCCCCAAGCACCTGTGTCACAGGCTGTGGAGGTTCGTTTGTCTGCTTCTCCCCTTGCACTATATATCTCATTGTGGTTGGGTCCTCCCAACGATCGAGTACGTTGAACCATTGCTCTCCAGCGATGAGAATGCCTTTGCGGACATTGGGAAAGGGTCAACCCCACGGAAACAACCTGGACATTTGCTTTGCATTCGGGCCTCTCCCCGCTTGTAGCTGATGTATGGCCTATTGCTACGCCCTAACTGGCCCGCTAAGAGGGCCAAGGGCCGAGTGATGGTGAAGAGAGATAGACGGGAGCCCGCGAAAGCGTGATTGAGTTGAGGTCCGTCAAATGGCTGATGTAGTATTAGGACTTATGAGGACTTATGGAAGTGTGATTGAAGTGAGCCTGCGAAGGCTAGTTTTTGGACTTATGGAAAGCGTGAATGAGGTAAGCCTAGGAAGGCTAATTTAGTTTGTATGGAAAGCATAAACGAGGTAATGCCTGCGAAGGCTGGTTTGGTTCGTATGGAATGTGTGGACAAGGTAAGCCTGCGATGGCTGATTTGGGTTGTATGGAAAACGTGAACGAGATAAGCTTGCAATGGCTGGTTTAGGACTTATGGAAAGCTGGAGGAAGGTTAGCAGGTTTGGGACAAAATCTGCCAAAGAAGGCTTATGAAAGTCTAAAAGGTTAGCCTTGGACACGGACAAGGAAAGTAACTTGGTAAATTCAGGTTTAAACCCACCCAAGAAGGTATAGTAAAGTCGAGAAAGTTGGTGGAATTGGCCAAAAATAAGTTTAAAAAAGCGAAAACTGAACCTTGGACGTGGACAAGGAACAGCTTGGTAGTCCTGGGCCAAGATCCACCAAGGATAGCTTAGAAGGATTTGACAGGTTACCTTGGATAATGGTAGGAAAAGGGGCAAAAAGCAACTGGAGCTTGCGATATGACACTTGGAAAGCTGAAAAACAAGAGCGCGCAGAAAAACAACCTACAGGCCCAGGAATGAACTGAGCAAGGGGATGTGGACAGGAAGTGCTTATAAAGGCTGAGGAAGAGGCGGAGCGAGAGAGGGCCCCTCCCACAAGCCCAGGTATTAACCTGGACAATATATATGTACTAGCTAATTGTACGTCAAACATGATGGGAGTCAAATTGTAAGGCAGGCAATGATGTTTGCCACACATTGCCAGTCAAAAATTACGGGAATAATTTTTCCCCACCTCTCTCTCTCCCCTGTTTCTCCTCCCCCCTCTCACCTGTGCCTCCTTCCCCCCTCCCCTATGCGCATTCCGTCTGCGCGATTTGCTCTTTGATCCAGAAAGTAGTTCTGGCCGGAGGACAGGAGCCGCAGAAGAGGTGAGTGCCGCCCTGCTGGCAGGGTCGCATCCAGGTACGTGGTTGGGCTAAGGGTGTTGCGAGCCCTGGGGCTTCACGATGAGCACCTTCGGCGCGTTGCGAGGCTCGCAATTCGACTGCGCCGCTGGAGAGCCTTGCTTCATGAGGCTCACGGTTGCGTCCCTCATTTCTCGAGTGGTGCAACTGCGTTACCAACATCGCAAACGTTATGAACACTGACCTATTATAGTGATGTATGTATGTATGTGTATATATATATATATATATATATATATATATATATATATATATATATATATAATGTCCCAGCTCAGCTTCCCAGAATGCAGTGTAATAACTGTTTTTCTTGGAATTCTGAGCTGGAAGCAGTTTTTTTAACTTGTTTTAGACATTCAAACGTGAGTACAGATGTACTATTTATTTACTGTACGGTGGAGGCTTCTATCGCTCTTTTGCCCACCGTTATACCTACTCATAAGGTCCACAACACAAGCTGAGATCCCACTCCAGGCTGATGATAGGCAGTGAGCTTGAAACGGCTGTACATGGATAGGATTCTCAGCTTGCACATAATCCAACCTTAGCTTTACATAAAGGCTGTGTAATGCAGTGGGCATAAGCTTAAAGGAAGCCATATTTGAAATGATTTATGGATTGAAGAGCGAGGCATTTGTGGGCACATTTGCATGTCCCAGCTCATCTTCCCAGAATGCAGTGTAATAACAGTTTTTCACGGAAGAGAAGAGTTGGAAGCAGGTTTTTCAACTTAAGACATTCAAATTTGAACACAGATGTCCCGTTTATTTACTATATATATATATATATATATATACACTGAACAGTTTTTATCGATTACTGTATCCCAATAATATTCTTTTGCTATATGTTTCGTAATATGATAACGTTCCTCTGCTGATGCTAAATTCAGATTTCAGAACAATTGTATATCAAATAATTGTAACTCTACAGGTAATCTCTGAGCCTTTGTTCCACATTATAATGTTCAGTATCCAGAGCCGTGTTGGATCAGATGATTTCCACTGCTGATTACTTTCTCTTGTAGATGAGACAAGCGGATAGAAACGTGGTCACGGCTCTGACCCATCGGCCATGGAGCCTCAGCCACTTTGGCGATGGGAAACCCAAGTTCAGCTCCATATATAAACATTACTGGTACATCCTGATGGACGTTTTACTGGACTGGGGTCTGCACAATATCCTGTGGAACTTCTGTGGTATCTCAGCATTTCTCATGCAGAAAAATTATATCTCCAAGTAAGTTCTTCATAAATGGCAAATAAAATGTTTTAAGGGACTTGTGTGTTCATATATTTAAAATCACTTCTATTCGATTTCTTCCTGCATAGTGTGAATGTTTTTTTTTTTTTTTTTTACATTTTGCTCATTATCAAGTTTTGTTATTTGAAGAGCCCCTATATACTGTAGCTAAATGACCATCGTGATCATTTAAGTCTATATCATATTATTTGAAATTTGTCTGTGTATTTAAATACTATATTGTATCCATCACTGACACATAGCTCATAGGCCTGATTCTGCTCTTTCAGACCTACCCAGAATACTTTACTCTTCTAGCGAATGGTTCTAATCTCATTTTGTACTTTTGGCTTCCACAGAGAGTATGTGGATCTTTGGAACTCCAGAGGGATTGAAGTTGTGGCTTGGACAATCAACACCGCATCTGAAAAATATTATTATGAGAGCTTCCTGAATAGCAGCTATATCACCGACAGCCTGATTGAAGACTGTGAGCCACACTACTGATTATCTGCTGGAACTCTCAAGCATCTGTAGATTATCCACTTTCTCACTTGAGCTTCTCTAGACCATCCCCTGGCTCATGGATCATCTCTGCACTATCCTCTGGATCACTGGAGCTTCTCTAGACCATCCCCTGGATCATGGATCATCTCTACACTATCCTCTGGATCACTGGAGCTTCTCTAGACCATCCCCTGGCTCATGGATCATCTCTGCACTATCCTCTGGATCACTGGAGCTTCTCTAGACCATCCCCTGGATCATGGATCATCTCTACACTATCCTCTGGATCACTGGAGCTTCTCTAGACCATCACCCGGCTCCTGGAGCATCTCTACACTATCCCCTGGATCACTGGAGCTTCTCTAGACCATCCCCTGGCTCATGGATCATCTCTGCACTATCCTCTGGATCACTGGAGCTTCTCTAGACCATCCACTGGCTCATGGATCATCTCTACACTATCCTCTGGATCACTGGAGCTTCTCTAGACCATCACCCGGCTCCTGGAGCATCTCTACACAATCCCCTGGATCACTGGAGCTTCTCTAGACCATTCCCTGGCTATTGGAGCATCACTATACCATCTTCTGGCTCACTAAAACATTTCTGCAACACTCCCTAGCTTTCTGAAGCATTTCTAGATCATCCCCATGCCTTGAAACCATTCCTTCACTTGAGCATCTGTAGATGATCTCCACAGTGTCTAGATCATCTTCTGGCTCCCAGATCTTCTTACTGCCTACCGATTTGCCTACCTGTTCCCAAGACTCCCCTATGCTTCCTGGTGTAGCTGTATATAATTTATTTACTCACTGAAGCATTTCTAAGTCACTCCTTGATGATTTAGCTATTCTCCAGTAGCTTTAAATCATGTCTATCTCAGGGGTTGACAATTTTATATTACTTTTGAGTCTGACAATTCCTGAGGAAGCAGTCACCCTTGTCTTAGGATCCAGGGAATGTTGAAGGTATATAGATTCAGGTAAAATGACAAGAACAATTAGGAGTCAGAGGTTACATTTTCAGAGGCATGGCTCCCTGACTAACAAGGTCTAGATCATCTCTTGAAATTCGAGACAATCTTTTGCTTTGCTGGAGCATCTCTTCAACACCTCTCTAGACCATGGTTAGCGTGTTGGAAAATCCTGTTTATTAATCCTTAAAAAAGTAAACTGGTGCTAGGTGTTGTGTGTGCTGTATGTGCTCTGCTGTTACTGATAACCACTGAAGGCACTTTATATACAATTGCTGAAACCAGACACTTCCTCTCTGCCATGGTTTTACACTCCAGTGTCAGTCTGTAGGAGGATACTGTGAAATACAATAATTCTGTCCACAGGGAGGGAGATTGAATATCTGTAGACATGGGGAAGACATTTCCCAGAAAATAAGTAAGAGATCTGAGATAAATAATTGTTTACATTGTTTGTATGTATCTTATATTCTAATCACTAGGTAATACACCCTAAGATAACAATATATTCAAGCACTACCATTAATCAGCATTAGTCCTGTGATTCCTTCCATCCTGCCACGCCAGGACATATAAAGGCAAACCTAATTATTATGATATGCCACACATCCATATAAACCTAATTATTGTAATATGCCACACAGCCACATGTCCTGGTTATACTGTCCCTTTAAGACAAGATTTTGTCTCAACGTTTCTTACTGGATCTTATTCTCATAAAATGTCTGATTAGATGGAATATAATAATTAAGCACTTTTATGTAATGTTCAGACAATAGACATCCAGGGAGAATTACATATGGAAGGTCCATCCTGTGTCTGCTGAGTAATGAATCCCCCCACTGCTCTAAGTCTGAGCTTCAGTGGGGTCCCTGATTATATTGAGTTTCTGGTGTACCATAACTACCAGATCCTGCAAGGTGTAGGCATAATCTGTGGCTATAGGGACCCTCCTCTGCGGTGTGACTATAAGGACCTTCCTCTGCGGTATGGCTATAGGGACCTTCCTCTGCGGTGTGAGTATAAGGACCTTCCTCTGCGGTATGGCTATAGGGACCTTCCTCTGCGGTGTGGCTATAGGGGCCTTCCTCTGCGGTGTGACTATAGGGACCCTCCTCTGCGGTGTGACTATAGGGACCCTCCTTGGAGGTTTGGCTTTAGACATGTTCTTCGTAGGTGAGCAGAGTATTTGTCTCCTTCACTTTAGGTGATCTCGATTCAGCTATAATTAGGGCATTCTGCCATGGTACTGGGGGCTACCCATTGGTGTGTTTAGGCCTAAGCACGAGTCACAGGCCTAAGGTGGCACATGTTTAGGGGTCAAGTGTGTCTGGAGATGACGATGCAGCTGCACTGAATAATATTACATATTGATTTGAAAGATTAGAGCATCAGCCTCCAGTCGACCTAATTTTCTTTGATTAGATAAAATGCCAAAAAATAATTCATAGGCTGTCTCAATAGCAAAAGTAAATTACCAAGGGAAACCACTTGAACACAGCAGTTCTCTAGCCAATGGAGAGTATAAATATAATTATGTGTTTGGACATTTTACATCACCTCCTCTACTGACCTTACATTGATTAGATTTTCCATGTAATCCTTGAATTAAGTTTAATATTGAAAATGACTTTAAATAATGAAATATGTATTTGAATAATGCTGGATCTACCTCTTGAGGGGGTAAATGCATATATCAGCTCTGTGGTTTATAGGCACAGGTTCAGTACACTGTAGTCCCATATTTACAATTAGATACTGGTCAAATTTATGTTTGGGAGGAAAATTAAATAGAGCTTTTAATTTATTAACAATTACATTAAGTTATTATTTGCTGGTAGCAGCTTTTGCATTGTTTTTTTTAGCTGGGAGGGTTAGTAGTGTGACATGGGGGTGGTTTATATCTCACCTCGGTACCAAGGGGTTAAAGGGACAGTGCAGTGTTAAAGCAAGTCATATCACTCTTAAAGTCTCATTTAGGACAATAAAACCCCATTAGAGCAATTATATAAAGAAATGTATAAATATTGCTAATTATTTCCACTCTGCTTCGCTCTAGGGACTGCCTTGTTGGCCTCTCTCACTCCTCCCATTCTTCAGAGCGCGTCACTATGTTGGATATGTCGCCAGCAAGCTGTGAATCCTCATAATGTGTCTTCCTGTTAGACCACAGTCATGTGATACAGGAGCCAGCACCATGTGAGATCACTTGGATCATTAGGAAGCTGCCGGTTGTGCTGTGTTTGCATTACAAAATGCAATATGGAGATCCACAGTAATATAGGAGGGGCAGGAAATGTCAATATATCCCGAGAAGTAAACAGGAAAATTATTAACAATTATAATAACTTATACATTTACATAAATTGGGCTAAAGGGCCACAACTTGCACGTAAGATCTTTCTAAATGACTATTTAGATCAGACAAATATATTCACATGACCCTATTTACCTGAACATCATTTAGTTTATAGTGGGCCAAAGAGATTAGAAGCCCTCCAGCGTACAGAGTAGATCCATTGTGGTCTCATTTACATGTTTCCTCCCAGTCTCCCACAGTGCAGTGCAATAACTGTATTTCTGGGAATTCTGAGCAGGAAATAGTTTTTTTTTAGTTATTAAAGATCCTATTTACCTGATAAATTCAGTATGTTCCTCTGAAGATAAAGTCTTACAAATGTAACAAGTCTTATATCTAAAACCCTGTATTTTCTCAAATCCTTTATTTTCCTTTTTAATCACTTTACACGCTTGGTCCGCTATAGCGAGCTCACACTCAATAACTGTGGTCAAGAGTAATGTGTCCCACGAAAGTGCAGATCACTATAGCGAGTATAGATATTAGAAAGAGACTTGAATGGGTTATATTTAAAGGAGACACATGACAGCAAGTGATGTAAATGATGTTATTGCAGACATGTCTTGATTGCTGATTTGGGTCTAACGATCTGGTCATGTCACTGTCTCAGGTAGAAGCCATTGGTCATTTGATTTTGGCAGGTCTTCATATTAAATAGTTAAATTGCCATGGGGGCATCATCAGGAAGCTTTTTGGAAATAAAACCAGATATGATGAAAGTTCTGTGTATAAAACAACAGGTACGTGGGCAGGTGAGGAGGGTGCACAACCCCAACCTGTTACATATTTCACTATAGGGCTCCATCTAGTGGCCGGGGGCTGTAGCACATGTTGCCTGTATACGTATCAATATGTTACTTTGAAGTTCTTCATGGATACCCTGTTTGGGGGATGTCTTCTGGGTAGGGGGAGGATGAAATACCAGCCAAGTGTCATTTATAAAGTAAGTAACATGTAGGATGCAGATATTAAATATGCACTATAGTCCCAAATGTTGTAAATGTATTCATTTCTAAAGACCTACACTTACAGAATGCTCACTTGAAGAACTAGACTTGATAATGGGCAGAACATTTTTAGAAGGTAACATACAGGTAGTCATTTATTATCTAAATACCTCTGAGTATTCAGCTACCTTGTTGATAGGGTTGTAGCCTTCCAATAATGTCATTAAAAACCTTACAAAAATGACCTGTATGTCATACACCTCTCTGCGTGTCATACACCTCTCTGCGTGTCATACACCCACTCTGCGTGCCATGCACCCTTGTCAGTGTCATACACCCCCACTGCATGTCATACACCTCCTCTGCATGTCATGCACCCCTCCACGGGTGTCATACACCCCCCTGTGTGTCATACACCCCCACTGCATGTCATGCACCCCTCCCTGTTATACACCGCGTCTGTATGTCATACACCTCCTCTGCATGTCATACACCTCCTCTGCATGTCATACACCCCCCTGTGTGTCATACACCCCCACTGCATGTCATGCACCCCTCCCTGTTATACACCGCGTCTGTATGTCATACACCTCCTCTGCATGTCATACACCTCCTCTGCATGTCATACACCCCCCTGTGTGTCATACACCCCCACTGCATGTCATGCACCCCTCCCTGTTATACACCCTGTCTGTATGTCATGCACCCCTCCACGGGTGTCATACACCCCTCCCTGTTATACACCCTGTCTGTATGTCATGCACCCCTCCACGGGTGTCATACACCCCTCCCTGTTATACACCCCGTCTGTATGTCATGCACCCCTCCACGGGTGTCATACACCCCTCCCTGTTATACACCCCGTCTGTATGTCATGCACCCCTCCAAGGGTGTCATACACCCCCTCTGCATGTCATGCACCCCTCCCTGTTATACACCCCGTCTGTATGTCATGCACCCATCCACGGGTGTCATACACCCCTCCCTGTTATACACCCTGTCTGTATGTCATGCACCCCTCCACGGGTGTCATACACCCCTCCCTGTTATACACCCTGTCTGTATGTCATGCACCCCTCCACGGGTGTCATACACCCCTCCCTGTTATACACCCTGTCTGTATGTCATGCACCCCTCCACGGGTGTCATACAACCCTCCCTGTTATACACCCCGTCTGTATGTCATGCACCCCTCCACGGGTGTCATACACCCCTCCCTGTTATACACCCCATCTGTATGTCATGCACCCCTCTGCATGTCATGCACTCCTCCCTGTTATACACCCCGTCTGTATGTCATGCACCCCTCCATGGGTGTCATACACCCCCTCTGCAGTTTATGCACCCCTCCACGGGTGTCATACACCCCTTCTGCATGTCATGCACCCTTGCCCGTGTCATACACCCCCTCTGCATGTCATGCACCCCTCCCTGGGTGTCTTTCACCCCCCTACATGTCATTGACGTCTGGGATGTCATACACCCCTGTGTAATGGGATGGTGTAGACAGTATGAATTACATTCTGATATTTTGGTAAAACTCAGGTTTTATGGTACCATTGAAGAAAGAGCACACAGAAAAAGCATATAAGATGAATAGAGGTAAAAACCTGATATGTAGAATCAATCATTAAAGTGAAAAATTAATGTGTGATTGTATAAAGTCATCTATAGACCCCAGTATTGGGTAGAAATGTCACTCACTGGCAATGACTCAGAGAAGAATTGGTGGCATATACCTTTAAATATGGCGCCTTGTGTGTGCAGTGGTGGACAGGAGACGTGAAGGCCCGGGTGCAAAAATGTCTCTGTGTGTGGCCATGGGGCGTGGTGGGTTTGGCTGGGGGCCCTTACGCCAAAGAAAAAAAAGATAAAGAAATGCAAAACAATAAAAAATGACACATTATTGCTACCCCTCCCCTAGAGGGGTCCCACAGGTCATTACTCTGCCCGCACCACTGGTAGCTCCATCCATGGTGTTCTGATAAGTGGGCATTATTACATGGCACATATTAAGTATTGTATGTTCTCAGGTCTTACCCCTTTTGGCTGTCACCTCCGTTGAGACTTGGCGCGTATGCGCTATTTATTTAAACATGAAAGCTATGAAGTAATGTTAATTTATTATGTATAATTCGTTATACGTGTCAAATGGAGACAGGGAATTAATATATTAGCCACAAAAATGTATTTCAAGGTAGAAAAATCTAACCTGTGTTTCTTTTGTATTTTGATGTCACTTTCATTTTAACTAAAAACATAAAAACATGTTAATGTGGAAAATAGGTACTTTAATAAATATTATTGCATTGATATAAATCTTTCACGTAAACCTCTCAAGCACTTCTTAGAAATGTAAATGATTTGAATTAATACAAATGTTTTCCAATGTAGATATAAAGTGCATTGCTCTTCCTGCAGACACAAAGAATATTCCATGAAATGTTCTTCACGACCAATCTGAAATGCACCCACTTCATTTTACTTAAATTAATCTAAAAATCACATGTGCGGCACCTCAGTAATGTGCATCTGCTTGAGATCATGCCTATCATATGATTAAGGTCATGCCTAGCATGAGCTTGAGGTCATGGCCATAATCTGTTTGAGGTCATGAATATCGGTCATATCAGTCTATGGTATTGAGGTACTCTAGTATGATCCATCCAGTTCAGCTTGTTGCCGCGCTCTCATAATCATCTCCAGAGTATTGGAGGTGCCAACACTTGGTTGGCCACTCTCTGTTTCAGCCTCTTGTCTTGCCCTCATAATCATTGACAAGGCATCAGAGGTGCCAGTCCCATTGCCTGGCTGGCCATTCTCTGCTTCAGCCTCTTGTCTTGCCCTCATAACCATCGCCAGAGCATCTGAAGATCTGCCACCATCCATGGAGTGCCTTCCATTCACTGGAAGTTCATCTTCCTGTTCCGCCTGCTGCCTTGCCATCATTGCAAGTGAAAGGGCGTCTGACACACCCGCGGTGTCAGACCTGTAGGATGGTGTGTCTACAAAAGACGGAAAGTCCTAATATAACAATGTATCAAGGAGAATAGGACTCAGGGGTGATCTACCAGGAAAATAGTGTGCAATTTATATAAAACAACCTTTATTTATTGTAACACTATATAAAAGTGTTTGATATGTACTGATAATTAGTTATATTGAAGAAAACAAGAAGGTGAAAATGTGAGGGAAGGCACAGGACGAGAGTGGGCGTCAAATTGGAACCTTCCAGTGTTAATAGTCATATCTAGACAATGTGGAGCAATGTAATTCAGAGACCTGTGGATGAGGTCAGATAGTGTGAGAATGGAAAGGCATATGACCGTCCTGGAGATTAATAACTCCCCAGCAATATCTGTGATGGCTCCAACTCACCATCTCCAAGTGGCACATCTTGGGGCCCTCTTGATTGTGTGAACTGGAAAACACAAAATGGAAATGATTATAAACCCAAAGAGTGATAATGTATCTGTATATTACTTTAGATAGAGGCTGAGTGGCCCGCAATGACCAGAGACCACTGGAAGGAGAGGGTCTGGTGAGATGGTGGGGACGAACTGATGAGTTTATTAGAAGGGGAGGCCAGTTGGTATTGAGAGGCTGGTGAGAATGTGGGGAGGGGTGGTGAAAATGTTGGGAGATGATGCCCATTGGTACAGAGGGGCTGTAAGATTAGGGGAGGGGGAGGTCAGTTGTTACAGAGGGACTGGTGAGAATATGGGGAGGGTAGTTCTGTTGGAAGTGATTGTCTAGTGAGAATATGGGGAGGGGGAGGCCAGTTGGTACTCAGGGGCTGGTTATAATATGCGGAGAGGCTGGTGAGATTGTGAGAATGTGGAAAGGCGAGGCCCATTAATACAGACTGGCTGTGAGATTATGGTGGAGGGGAGGCCAATTGGTACAGAGGGGCTGGTAAGAATATGGGGAGGGGGAGCCCAGTTTGTACTGAGGGGCTTTTGGGATTATGGGGAGGGGAGGCACGGAAAATTATACAAATATCCTTAGATTTTTAGCATATATAAATACAATTAGCACTCTTTCCAGTTAGTGTAATATTTGACTGGGATATAAGCATTAAACCAGTAATTTTCCATTGTAAGTATGAAATAGTTAACTACATCTGACCCATGACTTAGCGATTTCATTTACAGACAGTATTCAGATTTTTATACATAATATTCGGTCATTTCCTCAAGGTCTAATAGATGTTATGTACTGCGCACAAGTGTATCATATACAGAAATGTACGCACAGATATCACCAAAGTATATGTTAGATTCTTACTGGATGTTTTATATAAATAAACTTTCATTGGTTGTTAGCGGGTCGTACCATGCTGCAAGAATGGATTATTTCATTTGTTATGTAGACAAATATAAATGTGTGTGTGGATATATTTCAGTCAGTAGTCAGATTTCCAGCTGGACCAGCAGCAGCCATGTTGGTATTGCTGTTGTTCCACATTTCTTCCTAATAAGAAATTCTAATAATAATGAACCAGAGGATTTTGTTTTTCTTGGTGTCTGCCTGCGAGTGGGTGTGGGACGTGGGGTAAGTATGAGATATTTTCTACAAAACCAGTTTGTACTGAGGGGCTGGTGAGATTATGGGGAGGGATGGACACTTGGTACTGAATGGCTAATGAGTTTATGGGGAGGGGGAGGCCAGTTGGTACTGAGGGGCTAGTAAAATTATAGGCGGTGGTCAGGATGTCTGGGAGTGAGGTTGTACGCGAATTTTAGTCAAATTTAATCATTTTCGACACTTGAAAATCCGCTAAGCGAGAAAAAAAAAATAAAGGCAGAAAAAAATGAAAACGACCCCTAACCACGCAAAACAACACCAAGCACATAAGACTTATACACAGGAACATACAAGGTACAAAATACACTATTAGGAAGGACGCAAAATGCTCCAGACCCGCGTAACACATACACAATGGCCGCCATTTTACAACACTAACTGGCGACTAATAACATTACCATTCTTAAATGGCGATTTACACAACTAAACAAATGGTTTGTCTGCTCTCTCTTCTTGCCTGCATGGCTCCTCCCTCACCCTATGTCTTTCTCCTCCCTCACTTATGTCTCTCTCCTTCAAATTATGTCTCACTAATTTCTTCTCTTGACTGTTTTTCTCTCTCCTTGCCCTGTCTGTCTCACTATTCCCGACTTTCTCCCATATTCTTCCCTGCCTGTCTTTCTCCTCCCTAGCTCTGAATGTCTCTCTTCTCTTACCATGGTTGTCTCATCTCTTCCCCTGACTGTCAGTCTCCCCCCTCACCCTATACCAACTCTTGCTCTGAATGTCTCTCCTCTCTCCCTTGCTGTCTGCCATCTCTTTCCTGACTTTCTCTCCTCTCTCCCTTGCTATCTATACTCTCCTTCCTTGCCCTGGAATCCTCTCTCCCCTCTTCCCTTGCTGTCTCCTATCCTCTCTTGCACTGTCTGCCTCTCTCCTCTCTTCCATTGCTGTCTCTCCTCTCTCCGCCGATCCCTTGCTGTCTCTCCTTTCTTTCTTGCCCTGACAGTCTCCTCCACATTTCTTTTCAGCAGTCAGCCACAAGTCCCACAGTGGTAGTTACTGCTCCCTCAATGGCAAGCCACCAGGAGCCCTCTATATTGTATGCCGCGGCCTAATTTCTGGTCCTGCGCGCAGATCTTGTGCACGTTGTGGTCGGGCGCACTGTTGTCAGTGCTCACAGATGACGGCGCACAGATGACGGCGCACACATCTACTGTGCGCAAAAGTCGGTGTGCCGGGGTTGATACATTAAGCAGAAACGTCTGGTGCTGATGTAGAATTGGGACATTGTTGGATATGTGTGTTTGAATCTAGTTTATTGACCCTCTGGGGTTGTAATACCAGATCTGGAGACCAAGAGAAATATGACCGCCTCGCTTATTGACAACAGAAACATGCCAGACTAGATATATTAAAGAGGGAGGAAATTATGTGGGAGGAGATGAAACAAGCCTCTCTGGCCCAAGAGGATGGGCTAGAACTAGGAGGAAGGTTTTTTGAGTTTTTATTAAGTTATCTGTAGAAGCCAGAATAAAGGTCAGTCTGTTTTGTACTACACAACGGTGCATGTGTTCTTATTGTGTCATAACCAACAGGATAGAACAAAGTTTGCAACCTGGAAGGTCCTGAGTTCTCCTAAGAGATGTTTCTGGGTGCTGAGATCTTAAACACAAAAAGCCATGGCCTAGAGGGAGAAATTTGGGGTGCGATTGGTTTGTCTCAGCTTGTGATATAATCAAGATAGCTAGTGATATAATCTAGATCGCTTGTGATATAATCTAGATAGTTTATGATATCATCTAAATAAAATGATATAATCTAGATAGTGTGTGCTATTTGCCAGATAGCTTGTTATATAGTCTAAATAACGTGTGATATAATCTAAATAGCACGTGATATTATCTAGATAGCATGTGATATAACCTAGATTACTTGTGATATAGTCTAAATAACATGATATAGCCTAGATAACATCTGATATAATCTAGATAAGGTGCAAATATATTCTAAAGTGTGGTATTTTCCAGCTAGTGTGTGATATAATCTAGATAACATGTCATACAATTTAGATAATGTGATACAATCTAGATAGTATGTGATCTAATGTAGATAACATAATCTAGATAACCCCACCCACCTTCCTCTGGACGTTCCTGAGCTGCGCTTTGACTCCATTCGGACTCTGCACTTTTTGCATCTCCTGAAGTAGAAACGCTTTATCTTTTCCTTCCTGTAAAAAATGTCAAAGTTTTCATATTTCTTTATTCTTGTTAAATGTGAGTTTTAAATGTTTGGAAAAAAAAACAAAAACGGACAAGAGGCCATGATGTGAGGGAGCCGCTGGTGTTATGATATACAGCAAAGGGCTAAGAGTATTGTGAGGGCCTTTTCAGGATTACAGGTCACGCATTTGTCATTTCACTTACTGGAAATCCAGATTCCCATCATGCAATATCTGGGCCAGATGTACTAAATAATGATGATGTGATTTAGAAGTCTTTGAGAAGCTGACTTTCGATTCCTATGTTATTCTAGCATTGGTACTAACATATAACATCTCAACGTGTTACTACATTTAACTCTTTAGTAAATATGGCCCCATGTATGCATTGCATTAACACTGCGGGGGGGGGGGGGGGGGGGGGGCTTTGCTCCACGCCTGCTACAGACGGGCCACTATACAATACAAACAGATCTGTTTTATTACACACAAAGTGAAGCAATACAATAACCATAACATATAACTGCCCACTACCACTTCTAGTATTAAATAATGCCCAGCATGGGTGGAGCAGGTGCTGCCCTTGCAGCATGAGGTTTTAAACTTTAAATCACTTCTTTGTTAATGTAAAAATGAATACTTTTGTAAAGTGTAAAACATTTACTGTAAAATTGGATGTTTGGAGGGTCCAGAGACCCCTCACCCAGCAGCCCGGCTCCTCATACTCACGTTGGCGATCTGCTCCAGAAGGCGTCTGACCATTATCTTCCGTCCTTGTACAATTTGCCAATAAAGATATGTCAGAATCCTGCAAAAAAAAAAAATATGTTTTCAAAAAAATTGACCAGTCCCATATAATGCAATTAATACAAATATCCTATAATAAAATGAATAATTAAGAGCCGACATTAATTCACGGTAAGGAATCGTTTGTATAACCAACATGTAAATTCTTAGGCGTCAGAAAATAATTACATACTAACATATAGATAAAGCTGCATTAATAATTAAAATATAACCTTTATTGAATGATTTAAAAAAAGTACATAAATAATATGTAAATAAATATATAAATAATTTATAATATATAAATACATAATAAATATATAAATAAATATATAAATAATTTATAATATATAAATACATAATAAATATATAAATAAATATATAAATATAATTAATAATATATAAATAATATATAAATAAATTATATAAATAATTAATAAATATATAAATAAATATAATACATAAATAATACATACATACATTATATACATATAAATATAAATATATATATATGTAATATAATAAATATTATTTAAATAATATATAAGTAAATATAAATAAATATATAAATAAATTATAAAAGATATATAAATATAATTAATGATATATAAATAAATAATATGAATGTTGAATAAATATATATATATATATTTAAATAATAAATACATTTATAAATAAATATATATAATAAATAATATATCAATAATTAAGAGAATATGCCGATTATGACGTATTTAGTTTGAGATTGTTCTGGCAGTTTCCTCTTTTGGGGTATCAGTCTGTGTGTTTTTGAGACTGCTCCCCATTTTTCTAAGTCTGATAGTTAGTTTTTTAGTTTTTAGGGTGAAATCATATAAATCAATACATGGCAGGAATTCAGGTCTGGAGATGTGTATCAGGGAAGAGGTGAGAGACCAAGGGCTGCAAAGTACAGGAGGATGGGTTAAATGTGTTGCCACGTCTTAATTAGTTTCACCATTAACTGGCTCTCGTTTGGCTATAAAGATATTGATACTTGGCAAATAGTTCCAGCAGGTAATTAAATGAGACAATTCTCAATAACTTGTCACAATGTTAAAACTATGTAACAGTAGGTATTCAATTATTAGAAATTATTGTTATATCACATCTTAGTTATTGGTAAATGAGTTGTTATCTCTAACCGTGAATATCAGCATGTACAAGGAGATATGACTGTCCCATACTAACCTCATCTGGGTGTAGCTCCCTATAAGGAACAGCTCAGCATATATGGTTAGAATCATAATGTTTATAACCAGGTAATTATTGGCCTGTAAAAGGAGATAGAAAATCTAAAAATAAGAGCAATTCTATCTATATAGAAACAAGTGACAACATAAAAAGGTGATAACTTCAGATAAATACTATCCTTGTTCCCCAATAAGACCTGGATTCTTACTCTGTATTGATATATATATATAATCTCAAAAAATTGATTATATTTACAAAAAAAGAGGGGTGGGACTGACACCACTAAAGACGGCTGCTCACACATTATAATCAGCATTTGTTTTGTTACTTATTTATATATCACTTATTATATTTATTTATATATATATATATATATATATATATATATATATATATATTTTGTTTTATTATTATATATGTATATATATATATATATATATATATATATATATATATATTATTTATTATCTTTATATATTTGTTTATATAATTGTTTTTAGATTTATTTATATAATTTTTTTATTATTATGTATTTTATTAAATTGTTCAATAAAGGTTACATTTGAATTATTAATGGTGATGTTTCAGTAAACTGAGGCTCATAAAAGCTGCAGCTTTGCTATCTGTGGGCCTCATTCAAATCGAGGCCGTAAATCGTCCGCAAGTCAGCGATTCTTTGTGGTGGCTATGGCCCGTGTATCGCTAGGTCTATGCTGATAGTCAATTGGCCGGCGCAGCAAGGATGCCCACTTTGTGGCCAATCGCAAACCACGCTATCGGCCATAGACATTTGCAGCAAGCCCGTAAATTGTTTTTCAAGCCTGCAAACTTGGCTAAAAGTAAATGCAAATAAAAATTCAATCCAGCACTATAAATGACGGGGAACACAACGGGGAACACGAGGGTTAATAGCAAAACATTCTCAAGCTGGCACATCGGCCAAATACAATACTTTATTCCATGTTTAATTTCCGTCCAAATGACCTCCAAGCCTGAAGGACTTTACATGATGATTGTGACACGAAATTGAACATGAAATAAAGTATTTGTTTTGGCGGATTTGCGTCCGTGATAATGTTGTGCTATGAATTCTAAGACCAAACATCACTTTCACTTTTAATAAAGGTACAGGACGGCTTTTTTATTTGCTTACTTAGTGCTACGATTTGTAAGTAAGCCGTTTGCGACACCATTTACGGACTTGACAGAGGCTAATCCAGCAGCCGTTGCGGGTCTGACGTTGCACTCCAAGCTCCAAGCCCGTAGGACTTACATGATGGATAGAACACGAAAATTGAACATGAAATAAATGATTTTTATTTGCCGGTTTGTGGGAATGTTGTGCTATTAGCATTGGTGTAAGTAAGCTGTGGATTGATTTTAGCGATTTACGGGCTTGACGGAGGGGTGATCGTAGCAATTGAATAGCAAATTGGGATGTCTTGCGGCCGCAACTCTCGAGGCCGCGCCATATCAAAGGCTTTGACGGAAGTAAGCTGCGATTGAGTAAATCGCAAGGGATAGCGGCTCGAGGCTCAAAACCCGATCGCGGCTCGAGGCTCGTAACCCGATCGGAGGCCGCAAACGTAAGCCAATTGAATAGCTAAGTAGCTTATGCCCAAAACGTAGCATTTGAATGAGGCCCTGTTAATATGGAATTCTGTTTTCCTGTTCTAGAAATACCCCCTGAACACAGAAAAGGTCCCATTGTTGGAAGACATGACAACATCATTACAATCGGTACTGAAGATAGAATTATTATGTGTATAAACTGACTAATGGCTTTATCAACAGCAAATAATTATGATTAGCTGTGGGGAAAAATATAGAATATAAGCATGCCCAGAATAAATTACTGTAATAGTAACAGATACATACAAAAATGTAATGTAATTGTGCCATTGTTAAACGTCTCTGTCATTGTTACATATTGCTATCTCGTTAGCTCAAAGGCTGGATTTTTATATATAAAATAAGTCTAACTTCTATATTAATATTAAGGCTCTTCCACTTCATGTTTTTAAAAACAACCTATTTTAATTATATTTATTTATATATATATACACACAACAAAATACTCTGTACGGTGGAGAGCTTCACTTACTCTTATGTTCACCATAAACTAAATTGATGTTCTTTTATACATATATATATATATATATATAATTATAGTTCGAAATATATAAATATACGTGTGTATCACATATATACTTGTGAGCAGGCGGGTCGTTGCTGATGCTGCGGGCTCGCGTAGCAACATTTACAGACTTACGACAAAACAAATACGAGACGCGGGACTTAGAAAAAAAACATTACGACCTCGCAAAGATACGACTTTAACGGCCGACCCGCGCGAACCTGAAAACATTAGAAACACAATAAATACACACAACAAACAGATAAAAAGCTTACCCACAGCAAGGGGGGGGGGCACCGAGGACCTCTGCACGTGAAGTTACACCTCCATTTAAGTCCAAATTACAGATTTTAGACACACGAAAAAAGCGAGAGAAAAAATGGCCGCCGGAAAAAACGAAAACGAGGCTACAGGACTCTAAAGCCGGAAAACACCACCAAACACCTACGGATCTTCCTAAAAAGATAAACGCGATCCAAGAACAAGCACGCCAAATCAGCCACAGCCGCGTACCACACATTAGGCTCCATTTTACAACAGTAACTTACACAATGCAGAAGTACGCAGCTACACTAACGGCTTCCCCTCACGCACGCAGCCTATTTACACTACACACATTGCTGACACTTACACAGCAGCTCCACACCACTAATGCTGCAGCAACATGAAAACAGATTGCCAGCTCTTCAACACAATGCTTCCTGCATATATTACTTCAAAATAGGTAAAGTATATTCATTTATTAATGTATTATTTATTTGATTACAATACACCAAACAGCATTAGCTCACTTACAATTTCATTGCCGTCATTTTTTGACGGGCAATATTCTGGTATATATATATCACATATTATAATTGTCAAACTGCGATTCGTCACCACGCTTGCGACGAATCACAGTTTGACAATGATCCGATGCGCAATGCGTGGTGGGTGCGAGACGCACATGCAAAAGGCGCTCATCGCAAGGCAGTAAAGTAGAGGGGGAGAGGCTCCCACTGTGTGGCAAACAGCATTGCCAGGCTTCACTTTTTATTGCCGTCATTTTTGACGGGCAAGTCGCTAGTAAAATATGATGTATACTTATTTCTGCAATAACAGGACATTTTCCGCGTCACTCTAAGAAGAGTATAAGACAGATTTTATGTCCTAGGCTTGTGCCTTTCCGTGACATGAATTCCGGCACCGCGCGGTGCATCCAGTGTGTACTTACAGGACAATCAATGTCAGCAGGTAGAAGAAGAGGACACTTTCAATCAGGTTTTGGTAGATCCAGACCAGCCACAGTAAGTTTTCGTGCACTTTTATTGAACTGATCCAGTTTGAGATAGACATATAGGGGGCGTCCAGATGGCGGAAAGGGCCGCACTGCGTGGACGGCTGGCGCCTACAAGGAGGTAGAATGGAGAGTGTTACATGACAGGATCAGAGCTGTGTGTTTTGCCTACATCCACACAGCTAAATGAGCCAGACAATGATGTAAAAGTGTAAGAGAATAACATCCTAGGTAAATTAATTAATTATTGAAATATTTTAATACTATGTATTTGGAAAAGTACCCCTCAGTGGTCGTGGAAATCCAGATGTTAGTTTGTTGCATTTACAAGAAGTTATTTGAAAACATATCCCAGTGCCGAATCAACATATTCAGGTGTGCGCCAAAAGGTTTGTGGACTAATTAGATGCACACATTGTCCCTGCTAACTAATAAACTGTATGAGTTGGGAGTGCCGGCCATTCAGCTGTATGACTTCTGCTCACCAACTGAGCTGCATGAGTTGCGCCTTTCAGCAAATGAGATCTCAGAGATTTGTCCTTCTACTTTTATGAGGCGAGTGTGATATGGAGGGGGAGTGAGGTGTGTGTGAGTGTGAAGTGTATGTGGTGTGTGATATGCGGGTGTGGAGTATGTGAGTGATGGGTGTGTGTGATATGGGGTGGTGTGGTGTATGTGAGAGATAGTTATGTGTAATATGGGAGGTGTGGTGTATGTGACTGATGGGTGTGTGTGATATGGGGTGTGTGGTGTATGTAAGTAATGTGTGTGTGTGATATGGAGGGGTGTATGTGAGTGATGGGTGTGTGTTATGCGGGTGTGGTGTATGTGAGTGATGGGTTTGTGTGATATGGGGGGTGTATGTGAGTGATGGATGTGTGATATGGGGGGTGTATGTGAGTGATGGTTGTGTGTGATATGGGTGTGTGGAGTATGTGAGTGATGGATGTGTGTGATATGGGGGTGTATGTGAGTGATGGGTGTGTGATATGGGGGGATGTATGTGATATTGGAGGTGTGGTGTATGTGAGTGATGGGTGTGTGTGATATGGGGGTGTATGTGAGAGATGGGTGTGTGTGATATGGGGGGGTGTATGTGAGGGATGGTTGTGTGTGATATGGGGGGTGTGGTGTATGTGAGTGATGGATGTGTGTGATATCAGAGGTGTGGTGTATGTGAGTGATGGGTGTGTGTGATATTGAAGATGTGGTGTATGTGATATGGGGTGTGTGGTGTTTGTAAGTGATGGGTGTGTGTGATATGGGTGGGTGTATGTGAGTGATGGGTGTGTGATATGGGGGGATGTATGTGAATGATTGGTGTGTGTGATATGGCAGGTGTATGCGAGTGATGGGTGTGTGTGATATGGGGGTGTATGTGAGTGATGGTTGTGTGTGATATGGGGGTGTGGAGTATGTGAGTGATGGATGTGTGTGATAAGGGGGTTTATGTGAGTGATGGGTGTGTGATATGGGGGGATGTATGTGAATGATTGGTGTGTGTGATATGGGGGGTGTATGCGAGTGATGGGTGTGTGTGATATGGGGGTGTGGTGTATGTAAGTGATGGGTGTGTGTGATATGGGGGGGTGTATGTGAGTGATGGGTGTGTGTGATATGGGGGTGTATGTGAGTGATGGTTGTGTGTGATATGGAGGTGTGGTGTATATGAGTGATGGGTGTGTGTGATATCGGAGGTGTGTTGCATATGAGTGATGGGTGTGTGTGATATCGGAGGTGTGGTGTATATGAGAGATGGGTGTGTGTGATATCGGAGGTGTGGTGTATATGAGAGATGGGTGTGTGATATCGGAGGTGTGGTGTATATGAGTGATGGGTGTGTGTGATATCGGAGGTGTGGTGTATATGAGTGATGGGTGTGTGTGATATCGGAGGTGTGGTGTATATGAGTGATGGGTGTGTGTGATATCGGAGGTGTGGTGTATATGAGTGATGGGTGTGTGTGATATCGGAGGTGTGGTGTATATGAGTGATGGGTGTGTGTGATATCGGAGGTGTGGTGTATATGAGTAATGGGTGTGTGTGATATCGGAGGTGTGGTGTATATGAGTGATGGGTGTGTGTGATATCGGAGGTGTGGTGTATGTGAGAGATGAGTGTGTGTGATATGGAGGTGTGGTGTATATGAGTGATGGGTGTGTGTGATATCGGAGGTGTGGTGTATGTGAGAGATGAGTGTGTGTGATATGGAGGTGTGGTGTATGTGAGTGATGGGTCTGTGTGATATCGGAGGTGTGGTGTATGTGAGTGATGGGTCTGTGTGATATCGGAGGTGTGGTGTATATGAGTGATGGGTCTGTGTGATATCGGAGGTGTGGTGTATGTAAGTGATGGGTGTGTGTGATATCAGAGGTGTGGTGTATATGAGTGATGGGTGTGTGTTATATCGGAGGTGTGGTGTATATGAGTGATGGGTGTGTGTGATATCGGAGGTGTGGTGTATATGAGTGATGGGTGTGTGTGATATCGGAGGTGTGGTGTATGTGAGAGATGAGTGTGTGTGATATGGAGGTGTGGTGTATATGAGTGATGGGTGTGTGTGATATCGGAGGTGTGGTGTATGTGAGAGATGAGTGTGTGTGATATGGAGGTGTGGTGTATGTGAGAGATGGGTGTGTGTGATATCGGAGGTGTGGTGTATATGAGAGATGGGTGTGTGTGATATCAGAGATGTGGTGTATATGAGTGATGGGTGTGTGTGATATCGGATGTGTGGTGTATATGAGTGATGGGTGTGTGTGATATCGGAGGTGTGGTGTATATGAGTGATGGGTGTGTGTGATACCGGAGGTGTGGTGTATATGAGTGATGGGTGTGTGTGATATCGGAGGTGTGGTGTATATGAGTGATGGGTGTGTGTGATATCAGAGGTGTGGTGTATGTGAGAGATGAGTGTGTGTGATATGGAGGTGTGGTGTATATGAGTGATGGGTGTGTGTGATATCGGAGGTGTGGTGTATATGAGAGATGGGTGTGTGTGATATCGGAGGTGTGGTGTATATGAGTGATGGGTGTGTGTGATACCGGAGGTGTGGTGTATATGAGTGATGGGTGTGTGTGATACCGGAGGTGTGGTGTATATGAGTGATGGGTGTGTGTGATACCGGAGGTGTGGTGTATATGAGTGATGGGTGTGTGTGATACCGGAGGTGTGGTGTATATGAGTGATGGGTATGTGTGTTATCGGAGGTGTGGTGTATGTGAGAGATGGGTCTGTGTGATATCGGAGGTGTGGTGTATATGAGTGATGAGTGTGTGTGATATGGAGGTGTGGTGTATATGAGTGATGGGTCTGTGTGATATCGGAGGTGTGGTGTATGTGAGAGATGGGTCTGTGTGATATCGGAGGTGTGGTGTAGATGAGTGATGGGTGTGTATGATATCAGAGGTGTGGTGTATGTGAGAGATGGGTGTGTTTGAGTAGCAGCTGTATTCGTTTTTATTGGTTGTCAGGGGACAAGCCCTCAAGCTGCGGACAGACAGACATCTTGTGACCCAGATACACACAACACGTTCGGGGTCTTCACCTCCAGATTGTGACGCCCACCATACACAGGACCCCAGCGAAGGACGGGAAGAACAGCAGAAAGATGAAGGCCGTGGTCATCTGAGAGGCTCTCCAGGCCCGGCGAGGGGGGGTGCAGTTCATCATCAGGCTGACCTAGAGGCAGACGGGGTTAGGGAGTCACATGATGGTGGTGGTGGGGGGGCATTAAATATGTTTTATATATAGATGGCAGGTGACATTACTGCCTGATACCAAGCTGCTCCTGTCTCTATGCAGACACGTGATGCATTTTATTGATTGTCTGGTAAGCTGGTTGTGGGCAGAGCCCTAATGCAAAGCTCATTAGTTTACAAGAACAGAAGCTGCATGAAGAATACAATTTGATATAAATAATAAATAATAATTTAACATAAAAGTCTAAAATGTAAAGGCTGTTTTATTATTCTTTCTTTTTTGCTTTATTGCTACATTCCTGTATCTAGAGGCATTGCCATAATCTAGGGCTTGAGCCTTATTCTTCTAGGCGGTTGTTTTATTTAAATATCTACTAACTGTTGATTTCAAGCCGTATCCACTTATTTCCTATTTCTAATTATTAATAACAGCAATTATCCAATAATGTTCACATTCCTGGCCAAGCACCACCTGAGTATAGATAGGAAGTTATCAGGTGGAGATGGAGGGTGGAGATGGAGGGTGGAGATGGAGGGTGGAGATGGAGGGCGGAGCTTGAAGCCAACAGCCTGATAAACCCATATAAAAGGTTAGGAATCTGATATATCAGTGATCTGGTTATGGTATTATATCACATGTAATACGTGATGGGTTATGGTTCATGTAAAGGAAATGACACCTACCTTCTTTACATAAAATATTATGAACAGTTTTATAATCTGGATTATGGGGAGCAGAGGAGAGAAGAAGATCCCGATCCTGTGAAGAAAAAGAAATAAGATGCACAAGATGCTTATTATCTGAGCAGTGAGTCCGAGTACATTGCGTTTACTCCACAGAAATAATAGAAATACTTATATGAAAAACAAACAGATCCGGCGGCCCCCGAGACCGGGAAAGAGCCCCAGGGAGCCTGGCATTAGCCACAAATACTTATATGCAACACATGATCTCTCTCCCTACATCTCACATCTTCTCTCTCTCTCTCTCCTCTCTATCCCTCCCCCTCCTCTTTCTCCTGTCTTCTCACTCTCTCTCTCCCTCTCCCCTCTACCTCTCACTCCCTCACTGGCTCTCTCTCCCTCTTGTCTCTCTCTAGCTCTCTTCTCTCTACTCCCCCTCCTCTCTTCTCTCTTTCTTTTGTCTCTATCTCTATCTTCTGTCTCCTCCTCCCTCTTCTCTCTCACCTCTTTACTCTCTCTCCCTCTCTCTCTCCCTCTTCTCTCTCCTCTCCCTTCCTCCCTCTCTCCCTCCTCTCTGCCACTAACCTCTTCCTCTCTCTCCCCCTTCTCTCTCCCTCTTCTCTCTCCCCTCTTCTCTGTCTCTCCCTCTCTCTCCCTTCCGCTCTTTCTCTCTCCCTCTTCTCTCCCCTCCTCCCTCTGTCTGCCTCTACCCTCTTCTCTCTCTCTCCCTCATTTCTATCCCTCTCTCAGTCTCTCTCTCTCCCTCTCTCCTCCTCACTCTCCTGTCATCTCACTCTCTTCCTCTCTCTCCCCTCTTCTCTCGACCTCTCCCCTCTTCTCACTCTCTTCTTCTCTCTCCCCTCTTCTCTCAACCGCTCCCCTCTACTCAATCCCTCTCTCTCCCCTCTTCTCCCTCTCCCCTCTTATCTCACCCCCTCACCGGCGCTCTCCTCTCCCTCCTCTCTTTCTCTTGTCTCTTTCTCTATCTTCTCTCTTCCTCTTCCCTCTTCTGTCCCCCTCTTCTCTGTCTCTCCCTCTCTCTCCCTTCCGCTCTCTCTCCCTCTTCTCTCCGCTCCTCCCTCTCTCTGCCTCTACCCTCTTCTCTCGACCTCTCCCCTCTTCTCTCACTCCCTCACTGGCTTTCTCTCCCTCTTGTCTCTTTCTTCTCTCTCCCCTCTTCTCTGTCTCTCCCTCCCTCACTCTCTCTATCCCTCTTGTCTCTTTATCTCTCTATTCTCTCCTCCCCCTCCTCTCTTCTCTCTCCCTCTTCTCTCTCTTTCTCTTGTCTATTTCTCTATCTTCTCTCTCCTCCTCCCTCTTCTCTCTCCCTCTAACCTCTTCTCTCTCCCCCTTCTCTCTCCCTCTACCCTCTTGTCTCTCCCTCCCTTCTCTCTCCTCTCACTCCCTTCTCCCCTCTTCTTTCCCTCTCCCCCTCTCTCTCATCTCTTCTCTCCCCTCTGGCCTCTTCTCTCTCCTCTATCTCGTCTCTTCCCTCTCCCTCCCTCTTCTCTATCTCCTTTCTATCTCCTCTCTCCCCCCTCTCTCCCCCTTTCCCCATCTCTCTCTCCCTCTCTCTCCTCTCTCTCTCCCTCCCACCTCTCTCTCCCTCCCACCTCTCTCTCCTTCTCTCCCTCCCACCTCTCTCTCCTCCTGTCTCTACCTCCCCCTCTCTCCCCTCTCTCCCTCTCCGCCTCTCTCTCCCTCTCCTCTCTCTCTCTCCCCTCTCTCTCTCCCTCCCCTCTCTCTCTCCCTATTCTCTCTCCCTCTCCTCTCTCTCTCCCTCCCACCTCTCTCTCCCTTCCACCTCTCTCTCCCTCCCACCTCTCTCTCCCCTCTCACTCGCCCTCCCCCTATCACTCTCCGTCTCCTCTCTCCCCCTTTCCCCCTCTCTCTCTCCCTCTCCCTCCCTCTCCTCTCTCTCTCCCTCCCACCTCTCTCTCCGTCCCACCTCTCTCTCCTTCTCTCCCTCCCACCTCTCTCTCCTCCTCTCTCTATCTCCCCTCTCTCTCCCCTTTCTCCCTCTCCCCTCTCCCCCTCTCTCTCCCTATTATCTCTCCCTCTCCTCTCTCTCTCCCTATTATCTCTCCCTCTCCTCTCTCTCTCTCCCTCCCACCTCTCTCTCCCTCCCACCTCTCTCTCCCTCTCTCTCCCCTCTGTCTCTCTCTCTCCTCTCTCTCCCCTATCTCCCTCTCTCCTCTGTCTCTCTCTCCCCTCTCTCCCCCCCCCTCTCTCTCTCCCCCTCTCTCTCTCCCCCTCCCACCTCTCTCTCCCTCTCTCCCTCCCACCTCTCTCTCACTCTGTCTCCCTCTCCCCTCTCCCTCTTCCCTCTCTCCCTCCCTTTCTCTCTCTCTCTCTCCTTTATCCCCTCTTCTCTCCCTCTCTGCTCTTTCCCTCTCATTGATTTTAATAAATCTCTTTGCATTTTAAATAGAAATAAATATTTACAGGTTAAACTGAACACAATGATATAGTATTCTTCTAAATGTAATGACCCAGATATATCGCTTGTTTGTCCATTTATTGCGCTCACGTACCAGGCTAACGTCTGCGCATAGATCAGGTCCAACACGTTCCTGGCGATATCAAACTCCGGCTTCCCCAGCTGT
This sequence comes from Discoglossus pictus, assembly GCA_027410445.1. NCBI lineage: Eukaryota > Metazoa > Chordata > Amphibia > Anura > Alytidae > Discoglossus > Discoglossus pictus. Next base: position 100,132,344 of record CM050172.1, on the reverse strand, counting down.
TTGCAGCATTGCGTCCCGATAATTCTACAGATGACAATAAACACCAGCAGGTAATGAGTTAAAGTAACAGATGTTACTAGGTATATAATATCCCTGGGTATCTATTTATTTTTATGTACTTTACTGCATAAAAAATCAAACAAATAGTCCCTGTATGGGTCTGCCCTCTGCAGCCCATGAAGACAGTGCACTTCTAAGTACAGGGTGTGCAGTATCTTATAGTAACCAATCAGTGGCAACATTCTGCAACATGCTGCTTGAGAGAGGTCACTCACAGGCTAATTTGAAACACCTCACACTCTGTGTATTCATGAGCTGCCGAGGGCAGAACCATACAGGGACTATTGATTTTTAGGCAGAAAAAAGCAGAGCTTATCAACACTTCTTAATAAAATAATGTACATACAGTTAAATAGATTCCCAGGGATATTATATTCCTAGTGAAATCCATGCTCCTTTAAATCAGGACAGAAGAAGCTTCTTGAGTCGCATGTAAAGGAATCTCGAGGTACCTTCTCACAAACTCGCCAAAAAAGGAGCCAATCAGAGCGAAGATGAAATCGATGACCACCAAGCGATAGATATCTTGTCCCACGTAGGATTCCCAGCACTAGACAGAGATAATGTATATAGATCAGGGTGGGGGTCCCAGCTCGGGAGGGAAGGGCCCCGTTGCAGAATCATTTGCGGGCCCCTTCACAACCCCAATATTTTATTGGTGGATTAATAAAAAATAGTCAAATCTCATGTTCTATTTGTCAGTAAATATAATAATATAAATAAAAATAAAAAATATATAAAAATAAAAGACACATTTCATCATTAACTCTTTATATTCACGTTGTGTTGGTCTCTGTTCCTTTCCCTTTAATTGATCTAGGAGCCGGACTCAATGTCCTGTATATAATCCCCTGTACGGCCGCCCTGACCCCTCACAGCTTAGTCATTCTGGGCCGTTAGTTCTGAACAATATAATGAGCTCACAGGGACCCGACAAAGAGACTGATGAGTGCGCTGGACCCGCGCGGACGCCTCATAGTAAAGGGGGTTAATACTTTGTTACAAAAATGACTTAAACAATGACATTAGTCTTAAAGGAACACTGACCATCATATGCAAAACATTTCCACACAGTTTAAACTAAACACAGATTTTAACTGTAAACTATTATATTAAATTCTGTGTTAATACCAGCAGACATTTTGCTTTTTTCCTAAAAGGATTAGACGTTTTGAAGCAGTATTCAGATAAGATCTCTATTCTGCTCTGTTGAAAAACTAAACATAGCCTATTGACAAAAGAAAAGTGAGTCCCAGTATGATAACACCCCTCAAACTACAGACAGACAATCTGTCCAGTGTAGAGTCAGCTAAATATAAGATTTTACCTAAAATACTTTCATGCTCTAGGTATTGCTTCACAAATATGTGGAGTGTTTCCCAAATTACAGTGGTGCTTTATACTAATTTGTGTAAAGCGTGTGTGGTGGACTGGCACAGCAAGGATCCCCAGCTAGACCTCATTCCTACACCTCACCGGCTGGAGCAGACAGCAGAGCTCGGTAGCCTTGAGGCAGATCAGACAGCCACAAACAGAGCATCTAGGAAAGGAACATCGGCCTACACTTATATCCCAACCAAGACAGGCTGTATTGAACAGGGTATAGAATATTTATAGGGGGAATCTAATAGTGACTTTAACATATTGTGGTGCTGTGGCGGAGCCAGTGCATGGGGGGCCCTAGTGCAAAAGAAGACTTGCGGGGACCACAGGGGGCCCTGATGGGGGCCACAGAAGACCTGTGAGAGCCATGATAAGGACCAGCAGGGGCCACTGGAGGGCCACAGGGGGCGACAGGAGGTCCGCAGGGGCTCCTCAGAGGCCAGGGACCTCCGTGCAAGGCACCGGTTGCACCGGTGGTAGCTCCGCCCCTGATGTGGTGCCTTTAAACACCATCACGGGGTAATCAGTAATTTGAAGATGAGATTAAGGTCACTAGGTCAGAAGGAAAATAATAACTAAAATACCTCAAATCTGTTTCTTTGCCTCCCTCCACAGGAGGTCTATAATGCTGAACTCTTCCCTAGTTTACAGGTAGCTGATACAATGTATCAGGGACCGCTCTGTATTTACAAATAACTTAATTACACCTCCATAGATCAGGCTACACGATATAACTTCAATTACTATAAATACAAACTATGGGGCATGCTCTAAGGGGAAATAATCAATATGACATGACATTGGCACGATTAAGTTTAATTTTGCTATTTTTTGTATACCCTATTCATTTAATCCCCCACAGTTCCTGCGCTCCTGCATAGGAGTTTGTCAGACAATTAAGTTCAGATTTATAACACTTTCCAAATAAAGACTCGGGTGTGTTTGCGTAAGGTGTTCCAATGTCACCTGTATACGTTATTCCAGCCCTGCACCGCGCGGTGCCACTCACCTCTTGCCCAGACTCAGCCACCGAGTGTAACCAGTAATAGCACAGGATGCCGATGATGGAGATTTTCAGCAGCACATTCCTGGGAAGAAGATCGAGAAAAGATAAGAGACGTGTCTGGTAGAGAAAGAGGAGCAAGAACAAGAGGTCATGAAGTGAAGTTAGAAGGATGGAGATTTAGGGTTAATTTTGTAAAAGTTTTATTGTACAGAAAGAGTAGTAGATAAGTGCAACATCCGTCCAGCTGAAGTGGTAGGATTAAAGAATTTAAATATGTCTGGGGTAAGCATAAGATTATCCTGGGGGTTATTTATGCCAAACTGTTAGGTAGATCTAATGGGTGTATCAGATGGACGTTCATGATTCTTATCTGCATACGTTTCTATGTAACTGGTGTCATAAGCTGGGTCTTGTGCAATAAGTGAGACCCACCACCAGGGGGCAGAACAGTCATATATTATTAATAGGCTGGAGAACTACAAGCCCAGAATCTGGTGGTGGGAAATCTACCAATCTTACTTCCCTCCCCTGGAAATATTACATAGTCCCTATATTTCCAAGGCTGAGCACAGTCGTGCTTGATATATATATACATATTTTTTCTACATAAAAATACATACACATATATATATGGTGAGAAGCAGTAACCTTAAAACGGTTGTACGTGTGTGGGATTCCTAGCTTGTGTATAATCCACCTTAGCTTTGCTCAAGCTGGGTGCTACATCAGGTATAAGCTTAAGGGAAGCCATGTTTGAATTGGTTATGGATTGCGAGAGTGAAGCCCTTGTGGGCACATTTGCATATCCCTGCCAAGGTTCCCAGAATGCAGTGTAATAACTGTATTTCTCAGAATTCTTTAAGTTTTTTCTTAACTTGTTTTAGACATGCAAACGTACTATTTACATACTGTATATACATATATAAAGATGCCAGACACTAATGAGTTAAGGATGAAAATGTATGAAATGTAACTCCTATACCTTGGGAGTCCATAAGGACCCCCATGGTATCCCTAATTGAACCTATATACCATGCGGGTCCTTGGTATTGGGGGTTAAAGGGGAAACCTGATGATTACAGAGGGTCTTTAGAGGGTCTCCTGGGGTTCCAACGACAATGGGATTACTCTGCCACATTAACCCTTCACATATCAGGTTGTTTGTGTCCCTTTAAATGGTAAAACCAATATAACGCAATAAAGAAAAGATCCACATTTTTATAAGTTTAGAACAAAGGTCAAAATAATCATCTTATGAAGTTGCTCAATCATAAACCTCTCATTTAATGCGATGCTCTGTGAGCCGCGGGTTCTCCCCCACCTCTCCATGTTATCTCTTTCTTTGAAACGCTGCTTCCCCTGACTCTCCATGTTATCGCTTCCTGCTAATTACTGTCAGGGCACATACTCAGATGTCTCGGAGATTTTCCATTTTTCTTGATTATTTTGGGCAGTTTCTATAGATGTGGAAATACGGGGTTAATCTGAAGCCAAAGTGTTACCTTAGGATGACCACGTAAATCTCGTGTCGCGGGTATTTGAATTTCTCCACAAGCCCAAACATGGCGTAGACCAGCGGCATGATGAGATTGATGATGCCGACCACCACCGCCACCAGTAACGTCGCGGCTTGCTTGGTCAGGTCACTCGTGTCCGAGTACTGCGGAGAAAGAATAAATCAGGACAATGAAGACACCCACTTTATTCTTGTGGGTCTGCTTGAATTCAGTCTCTACAATCTGGCAGCAGGAAGTAAATAGCTATTATTGTCACTCATTACCTCTTGAATAAAGATAAAACCACATAATTGATGGGTGGATCAGAAAGGCTGATTGACAGGCAAACATTACAAATTTCAGTGTAAGAAAATGGATGTACAGTAAATCCTTAATACTGGTATAATTGGAACCTTCTCTGTGTCCTTTAAGGAAATTAGGAGTCTTACCTGAGCATCCTGCACTCTAATGCACAGATAGTATACCCCCGCGCAGCAGCCCACCGCCATTCCCGTGGACAGGACCCACGCAGTCACGTGAATAAAGAAACGCGCAGTTTTCTGAGAGAGAGTGAGCTTCAGCTTCTCCTGTAACTTGTCAAAAAGAGTCTCCTAAAGGAGATAAAAACATCACAAATTGCACCAGAAACACAATGTACAAAATATATATACGAAATAAAACAACTCCACATGTTCATGAATATGGAGTCATGTGACCGGTTACACTGGATCCCAGAGGCACTTTGGACTGAGAGTGAAAACTTAGATTTTAAGTGACAGCTTGGGCTACAAATGACAGCTTGGGATGTGAGTGACAGCTTCAGGTATGAGTGCCAGCTTGGGATGTGAGTGACAGCTTGGGATGTGAGTTACAGCTTGGGATGTGAGTGACAGCTTGGGAAGTGAGTGACAGCTTCAGATGTGAGTGACAGCTTGGGATGTGAGTAACAGCTTGGGAAGTGAGTGACAGCTTGGGAAGTGAGTGACAGCTTGGGATGTAAGTGACAGCTTGGGAAGTGAGTGACAGCTTGGGATGTAAGTGACAGCTTGAGAAGTGAGTGACAGCTTGGGATGTGAGTGACAGCTTGGTATGTAAGTGCCAGCTTGGGATGTGAGTGACAGCTTGGTATGTAAGTGCCAGCTTGGGATGTAAGTGACAGCTTGGGAAGTGAGTGACAGCTTGGGATGTAAGTGACAGCTTGAGAAGTGAGTGACAGCTTGGGATGTGAGTGACAGCTTGGTATGTAAGTGCCAGCTTGGGATGTGAGTGACAGCTTGGGATGTAAGTGACAGCTTGGTATGTAAGTGCCAGCTTGGGATGTGAGTGACAGCTTGGTATGTAAGTGACAGCTTGGGATGTGAGTGACAGCTTGAGAAGTGAGTGACAGCTTGAGATGTAAGTGACAGCTTGGGATGTGAGTGACAGCTTGGGCTACAAATGACAGCTTGGGATGTGAGTGACAGCTTGGGAAGTGAGTGAAAGCTTCAGATGTGAGTGACAGCTTGGGATGGAAGTGACATCTTGGGATGTGAGTGACAGCTTGGGATGTGAGTGACAGCTTGGGATGTGAGTGACAGCTTTGGATGTGAGTGACAGCTTGGGATGTGAGTGACAGCTTTGGATGTGAGTGACAGCTTGGTATGTGAGTGATAGTTTCAGGTATGAGTGCGAGCTTAGGATGTGAGTGACAGCTTGGGATGTGAGTGACAGCTTGGGATGTGAGTGACAGCTTTGGATGTGAGTGACAGCTTTGGATGTGAGTGATAGCTTCAGGTATGAGTGCTAGCTTGGGATGTGAGTGACAGCTTGGGATGTAAGTGACAGCTTGGGATGTGAGTGACAGCTTGGGAAGTGAGTGACAGCTTGAGATGTAAGTGACAGCTTGAGAAGTGAGTGACAGCTTGGGATGTGAGTGACAGCTTGGTATGTAAGTGCCAGCTTGGGATGTGAGTGACAGCTTGGTATGTAAGTGCCAGCTTGGGATGTAAGTGACAGCTTGGGAAGTGAGTGACAGCTTGGGATGTAAGTGACAGCTTGAGAAGTGAGTGACAGCTTGGGATGTGAGTGACAGCTTGGTATGTAAGTGCCAGCTTGGGATGTGAGTGACAGCTTGGGATGTAAGTGACAGCTTGGTATGTAAGTGCCAGCTTGGGATGTGAGTGACAGCTTGGTATGTAAGTGACAGCTTGGGATGTGAGTGACAGCTTGAGAAGTGAGTGACAGCTTGAGATGTAAGTGACAGCTTGGGATGTGAGTGACAGCTTGGGCTACAAATGACAGCTTGGGATGTGAGTGACAGCTTGGGAAGTGAGTGAAAGCTTCAGATGTGAGTGACAGCTTGGGATGGAAGTGACAGCTTGGGATGTGAGTGACAGCTTGGGATGTGAGTGACAGCTTTGGATGTGAGTGACAGCTTGGGATGTAAGTGACAGCTTGGGATGTGAGTGACAGCTTGGGATGTGAGCGACAGCTTGGGATGTAAGTGACAGCTTGGGATGTGAGTGACAGCTTGGGATGGGAGTGACAGCTTGGGATGTGAGTGACAGCTTTGGATGTGAGTGACAGCTTGGGATGTGAGTGATAGCTTCAGGTATGAGTGCCAGCTTGGGATGTGAGTGACAGCTTGGTATGTAAGTGACAGCTTGGGATGTGAGTGACAGCTTTGGATGTGAGCGACAGCTTGGGATGTAAGTGACAGCTTGGGATGTGAGTGACAGCTTTGGATGTGAGTGACAGCTTGGGATGTGAGTGATAGCTTCAGGTATGAGTGCCAGCTTGGGATGTGAGTGACAGCTTGGTATGTAAGTGACAGCTTGCGATGTGAGTGACAGCTTTGGATGTGAGTGACAGCTTTGGATGTGAGCGACAGCTTTGGATATGAGCTTGGGCTATTTACTGCTTTTACTGCCTTTACTGTGAGTAACAACTTGGATTGTGAGTGACAGCTTAGACAGAGAGTGACAGCCTGGGCTATGAGTGACAACTTGCATTTGAGTGACACTTGGACTTTGATTGACAGCGTGGACAGCGAGTGACATCTTGGGCTACAACTGACAGCATGGGATGTGAGTGACAGCTTGGGAAGTGAGTGAAAGCTTCAGATGTGAGTGACAGCTTGGGATGGAAGTGACAGCTTGGGATGTGAGTGACAGCTTGGGCTACAAATGACAGCTTGGGATGTGAGTGACAGCTTGGGAAGTGAGTGAAAGCTTCAGATGTGAGTGACAGCTTGGGATGGAAGTGACAGCTTGGGATGTGAGTGACAGCTTGGGATGTGAGTGACAGCTTTGGATGTGAGTGACAGCTTGGGATGTAAGTGACAGCTTGGGATGTGAGTGACAGCTTGGGATGTGAGCGACAGCTTGGGATGTAAGTGACAGCTTGGGATGTGAGTGACAGCTTGGGATGGGAGTGACAGCTTGGGATGTGAGTGACAGCTTTGGATGTGAGTGACAGCTTGGGATGTGAGTGATAGCTTCAGGTATGAGTGCCAGCTTGGGATGTGAGTGACAGCTTGGTATGTAAGTGACAGCTTGGGATGTGAGTGACAGCTTTGGATGTGAGCGACAGCTTGGGATGTAAGTGACAGCTTGGGATGTGAGTGACAGCTTTGGATGTGAGTGACAGCTTGGGATGTGAGTGATAGCTTCAGGTATGAGTGCCAGCTTGGGATGTGAGTGACAGCTTGGTATGTAAGTGACAGCTTGCGATGTGAGTGACAGCTTTGGATGTGAGTGACAGCTTTGGATGTGAGCGACAGCTTTGGATATGAGCTTGGGCTATTTACTGCTTTTACTGCCTTTACTGTGAGTAACAACTTGGATTGTGAGTGACAGCTTAGACAGAGAGTGACAGCCTGGGCTATGAGTGACAACTTGCATTTGAGTGACACTTGGACTTTGATTGACAGCGTGGACAGCGAGTGACATCTTGGGCTACAACTGACAGCATGGGCTGTGAGTGACATATTAGATTTTGAATGCAGATTGGGATGTGTGTGACAGCTTGGACTGAGAGTGACAGCTTGGATTGTGAGTGACAGTTTAGGCTTAGAGTGACAGCTTTGAGACAACTACAATTTGTAAACATTTTTGTGCATTTGAAAATAAATTCATTCCGTATTATTTACCCCGCGTGCGCATTAATATTTGCGAAGAGTGAAGAAAGCAAAAAGTTAAAACTCCCAATCGGCATTTGCATATGATTACCCACAATCCCCCAGTGCTGTAGAGGCACGTAGTGTGTCAGTATGAAGTCGCCTGTGATTGGCTGTTCGTGGTAGCTCTCACGTTGCTCAGGTTTCCTCCTTTGTGGTCCCAGTGACTGGACAATGACCTGATCAGGTTACTCTGCTCTGAGGCCTTTCATACTAAACCTGTTTTTCCTGCTTATTGAGATAATGATGAGCTAATACCTGAGCCCCAGGGTACGCCCGGCGGGCAGCGGGCACAGGGAGCGGGCAGGTTATTCACCTTTATCTGTGTGCTCAGACTCTTTTGTTTCAGTCTCACGACCTTCTCGTTGGTGATACTGAAGTCCCAGCTACACAGGATTTTGGCCGCATTCCCTGAGATGGACGCCGGGTTGATAAAGTTTTTTCGGAAGGAACTGGCCATGCTGGAAAATACAATAAATAAAGATAAGAGGTCAGGGTTGGACTTTGGACCCCACTTCTTATAGAGAGATCTGCCATGTACTGGAAATAAAGGAGGTGTAACACTGCCAGAAATAATGACAAATACATTAAAACAAAAAGTCTCTGGGACTATTACCATTTATCCAAGTGGGCATGCTCTTATTTATCACCCCTACTATGGGCCTCATTCAATTGCGATTAGTGAAGACCTCGCTTTGGATAGAAGATCACTAACTAAAAACTTCTGTAAAAAAATATGCTGTGTGCTGAAATAGAGCCCTATTCAATTGGCCAAATTGCAATTGAATGAGGCCCTATGAGAGTAAATTAATGGCCCTAGATAAGGAGAGTTAGAGAGACGGAGGTCTGTATAGGTATTTACTTACAAGAACAAACATATGATCTATTTGTGTATTTCTCATTTCTGGACCTTTGTTCCGTCACTTTAAGATCTCTCGTCTTTTAAGAAACATTACAGAGCAGCGCATTCAGTTACAACACTCGCTTTTGAAGAACTTCATTAATCTATCTTGTGGACAGTCATTGGGTTTATTGAGTTGCTTGTTAGAGTTACTTTCTCAGTAGGGTGTGATACTGGAAACTAGTGAGATTTTTAGTCCCACTGGCACCTGGAATTGCCACATTCCGATTGCTGCAGCTGATAGATTATCTGCACTCAAGGCCTCCTCCCACCTGATTAGCAACAAGTAAAATTGCAGCCCCCGAGGACAGCTCATAACCATAGGTAATAAGAGATGAGAAAGGACAGAGGGCAAGTGGGCAGGAGGGCAGGGAGGTAGCAAAAAGCAAGAGGGCAGGAGGGCAAAAAGACAGGAGAGCAGGTCAGCTGGTGAGAAGGAGGACAGGTGGGCTGGAGAACAGGTAGGCAGAAAAGCAGGAAGGAGGGAGGCAGAAGTGCAGGTGGGCAAGAGGCCCGGAGGGCATAAGAGCAGGAGGGCAAGAGGGCATGAGAGCAGGAAGGCAGGAGGGCAGGTGGGCAAGAGGCCAAGAGGGCATGAGAGCAGGAAGGCAGGTGGGCAAGAGGGCATGAGAGCAGGAAGGCAGGTGGGCAAGAGGGCATGAGAGCAGGTGGGCAAGAGGCCAGGAGGGCATGAGAGCAGGAAGGCAGGTGGGCAAGAGGGCATGAGAGCAGGAAGGCAGGTGGGCAAGAGGGCATGAGAGCAGGTGGGCAAGAGGCCAGGAGGGCATGAGAGCAGGAAGACAGGTGGGCAAGAGGCCAGGCGGGCATGAGAGTAGGAGGCCAGGAAAGCATAAGAGCAGGAGGGCAGGGAGTTAGCAAAAAGACAGGAGAGCAGGTCAGGTGGTGAGAAGGAGGACAGGTGGACTGGAGAGCAGGTAGGCAGAAAAGCAGGAAGGAGGGAGGCAGAAGGGAAGGTGGACAAGAGGCCAGGAGGGCATGAGAGCAGGAGGCAAAGAGGGCATGAGAGCAGGGGGCCAAGAGGGCATGAGAGCAGGAAGGAGGGAGGCAGAAGGGTAGGTGGACAAGAGGCCAGGAGGGCATGGGAGCAGGAGGCCAAGAGGGTATGAGAGCAGGGGGCCAAGAGGGCATGAGAGCAGGAGACCAGGAGGGCATGAGAGCAGGAAGGAGGGAGGCAGAAGGGCAGGTGGACAAGAGGCCAGGAGGGCATGAGAGCAGGAGGCAAAGAGGGTATGAGAGCAGGGGGCCAAGAGGGCATGAGAGCAGGAGGTCAGGAGGGCATGAGAGCAGGAAGGAGGGAGGCAGAAGGGTAGGTGGACAAGAGGCCAGGAGGGCATGAGAGCAGGAGGCAAAGAGGGTATGAGAGCAGGGGGCCAAGAGGGCATGATAGCAGGAGGCAAAGAGGGTATGAGAGCAGAGGGCCAAGAGGGCATGAGAGCAGGAGGGCAGGAAGGCAGGTGGGCAGGAATGCAGGAGGGCATTAGGGCATGAGAACAGGTGGGCAGGAGGGCAGGTGGGCAGGATGGCAGAAGGGCAGGAGAGTAGCAAGGCAGAAAACAAAGAGGGCAGGAAGGCAGAAGGGCAGGGGAGCAGGAGAGCAAGAAGACAAGCGAGCAGGAGGGCAGGTGGGCTGGAGGGCAAGAAGGCAAGAGAGCAAGAAGGTAAGAGAGCAAGAAGGTAAGAGAGCAAGAAGGTAAGATAGCAAGAAGGCAAGAGAGCAAGAAGGCAAGAGAGCAAGAAGGCAAGAGAGTAAGAAGGCAAGAGAGCAAGAAGGTAAGAGAGCAAGAAGGCAAGAGAGCAGGAGGGCAGGTGGGCTGGAGGGCAAGAAGGCAAGAGAGCAAGAAGGTAAGATAGCAAGAAGGCAAGAGAGCAAGAAGGTAAGATAGCAAGAAGGTAAGAGAGCAAGAAGGCAAGAGAGCAGGAGGGCAAGAAGGTAAGAGAGCAGGAGGGCGGGTGGGCTGGAGGGCAAGAAGGTAAGAGAGCAGGAAGGCACGATGGGAGGTAGGCAGGGGAGCAGAAAGATTTGTTGGCAGGAAGGTAGGACCACAGGATGGCAGAAAGGCAGGTGGGCAGGAGAACAGGAAGACGGGAGGACAAAAAGCCAAGAGAGCGGGAGGGCATGTGGGCAGGAGGGCAGGAGGGAGGGCAGGCTCACAGTAACCTGATGATACCCAGGTCACATCATGTGAGTATTATATCTATATTATGCTCATTTGGATAAGACACTTTTCGAGCGCACAAGACAAATACAAGACGACTCTCATTTTAATGATTATTTTCAGTTTTTGTTTTACAGGAGACTTTTTTTTCCTGAAGCAGAATTAGTCACCTGGGTGGGATATTGGATGTAGATAAGATCTTTATTCAACTGAAAGTCTGCCTTGAGGCAATTAATATTTGGATCAAATGGAAGTGCAACATCAAAGCCCCCTCAGACCAACATGCAGTTACTTAAAGATCCAATATGGAAGCCACCAGACAATGCTCATGGCTTCCTCCTCTACTGATACTTTGTTTCATATTCACTAACATGTGAAGTTTTCCCAAAGTGAAGGAGACTCCAGAGAGGTCCGGAGGTCACAGATGATTTATTTAATGACAATGACCAAGTAAAGCAGATATGGACCCCACCCCAGGACCTCTAATCTCCGCGCCCTGGAAGCTGCGCAGCGGGGCTTTCCTTGTATTATTGCCGTAATTACAGCATCACAGAGTAATTAGTAACAATGAGTAACAGAGTAATCATATACTAAATAATGGCTCAGCTATTAGACAAATATACTACAAGAAAGTCGTAAGAAGACGAGATTTATTATATAAATATGTTACTTTCTTGTAGTATCCATTTAACCCATTCTCGCCAGTCTGGATTTGTCCTTGCAGTGACCCTTGACCCCACTGTCCCCAGGTTACCTGTATACCAAGATGATGAAGCAGGCGGCCAGGTACAGCCCAATGGTGAATATATACGCCAACTGCATGTTATACGGGGCCAGACTCGCATTCTTTTGGATGGTTTCATTGGTGTAATATCCGTAGTATAAAACCGTGCGATCAAAATAGCCCTAAAATGAGAAATATCACGTTAACTAATTAATCTCATTATTAATTACAGTAATCTGCATTTTGGAGCACAAAGTATAATATCGAACATCTCCTGTATGCTAATATGCAGCTCAGAGTACTTGATAATGGTGGGGGTCTAACTGCCAGGTAACATTGGGGGGTCTTTATGTTGCCCATTACGGATAAGCAGATTGTAATCCTAATTAGCACATCAAAGCAAATAATTAATATGGGTGACTTGCTCATCTGCATATAAATACTGCAATAAAAACATGGAATTTCCCAGGATTTATTCACTTTAGAAAAAAATGGATAACACAACATATAGTCCGATTTTAAAGCTCTTTAAGAACTTAAAAAAAACTTGATATGACAAAATACCTACAAATGCATCCGTCCAATCAGGAGTAGTACAGAAGTACACAGCGACAGTACAAGAACTGCAGAGCAGGAAAGCTTAAGTTTACCGGACTGCAGATCACTCATTGCATTTCTTGAATGTTCTTTTCATTGTAAAATAAGTGAGATTTGTGTCCAAGTAGCGATTATTGTTGATTTTATTATTTAACAAAAATGTACATTTATTTACTAGTAAATCTCTAAAAGCTGATTCAAATATTTAAATGTAATTTGCAGCAAATTGGCCCCCAAAAAAGGAACAAAGTGCGGCTTCTACGACTCCAGCGCAATGTTATGTGTTTACATATTGTTACAATAAAATCTATCATCGTCATATTATATTGGAAAAGTAATAAAAGTTCAAAGGTCAGCGCTGAGTAAATGAGCAACGAGCGCCTATTGTCACCTTTAAGGCACAGAGGCGGCAACATAGCATCACATGAGCAATATACCCGACTCACAGTGAGCCTCTATAAGTGGTCACTTGGCTAGTTTGTCCTGCAAAAGGCTTGTAATATACATCCACAAACTTATGCTATAATAGATTCTCAAGATGTCTTACATATCATCTAAAAGATCAGGGCAAAAGAAGGGAAAAGGATGGTAATATCACACAAGCTTGTGGATGTACAATATATTCTTAAGGCATATTGCCACTACATATCATCTAAAAGATCAGGGCAAAAGGGTGGTAATACAACAAAAGCTTGTGGATGTACAATAGATTCCTAAAATGCTTCGCCACTAGATATCATCTAAGAAATCAGGACAAAAGGAAGATAAAGGATGATAATACAACACAAGCTTGTGTATATACTATAGATTCCTAAGATATCTAGCCACTACTTATCATTAAAGAGTTCAGACAAAAGCAGAATGCTAATAAAACAAAAGCTTGTGGGTGCACGATAGATTCCTAAGACGTCTTGCCACTACATATCATCTAAGAGATCAAACAAAGGGAGGAATACAAACCACTGTCTCTATTTAATGACATTTTTCTACACTATAGACCACTTATATTTTTTCATATGTCTTTTAATTGTACATTATAAACACTAGGACTGGTGCTCATGAGTTTACAAGAAATTGGGTCACATGTTACATTTTTATAATATGCTCAATTAAAAACGCATGGCCCTTTAATGTGGTACTTACAGCTCCGGTAAGGAGCTCCAGGCCACTAAATGACAAGTTGTTTGGCTCCAAATCCACAAACTGTGGGACAGTGATAAAACTGAAGTTCACGATGAAGGAGAAGATGTTGAAGGTCAGCAGCCACTTAAGGAAGATGAAGTAGGAGAGGATGCTGGTGCCAAAGCGCCCGCCGATCACCTTCAGCGTCTGGTGCCAGAGTCTGATAGCGTCAAAAGTATCTGAGGTGAACTGCTTGAATCGTCTGAAAGACTGCGGAGAACAGAGAAGAAATAAATAAGGAGGATGAGGCTGAGGAGAACAGAGAAGAAATAAATAAAGAGGATGAGACTGAGGAGAACAGAGAAGAAATAAAGCAGGAGGATGAGAGTGAGGAGAACAGAGAAGAAATAAATAAAGAGGATGAGAGTGAGGAGAACAGAGAATAAATAAATCAGGAGGATGAGACTGAGGAGAACATAGAAGAAATAAATAAGGAGGATGAGACTGAGGAGAACATAGAAGAAATAAATAAGGAGGATGAGACTGAGGAGAACAGAGAATAAATAAATAAGGAGGATGAGACTGAGGAGAACAGAGAATAAATAAATCAGGAGGATGAGACTGAGGAGAACATAGAAGAAATAAATAAGGAGGATGAGACTGAGGAGAACAGAGAATAAATAAATAAAGAGGATGAGACTGAGGAGAACAGAGAAGAAATAAATAAAGAGGATGAGTGAGGAGAACAGAGAAGAAATAAATAAGGAGGATGAGACTGAGGAGAACAGAGAATAAATAAATAAGGAGGATGAGACTGAGGAGAACAGAGAATAAATAAATAAAGAGGATGAGACTGAGGAGAACAGAGAAGAAATAAATAAAGAGGATGAGTGAGGAGAACAGAGAAGAAATAAATAAAGAGGGTGAGACTGAGGAGAACATAGAATAAATAAATCAGGAGGATGAGACTGAGGAGAACAGAGAAGAAATAAATAAGGAGGATGAGACTGAGGAGAACATAGAAGAAATAAAAAAGGAGGATGAGACTGAGGAGAACAGAAAATAAATAAATAAAGAGGATGAGACTGAGGAGAACAGAGAAGAAATAAATAAGGAGGATGAGACTGAGGAGAACAGAGATGAAAGAGATCAGGAGGCTGAGACTGAGGAGAACAGAGAATATAGATTTTTTTTATAACCTAACCCTAACTTGTACTTCTCAACAACATTGTCCGTTACTTGTTTGGAAAGTTCCTTGGTCTTCATGGCAGTGTTTGATTAGTGGTGCCTCTTGCTCAGGTGTTGCAGCCCCTGGGGCTTTTAAAAAAAGGTGTGTCTATGTAATGACAGATCATGTGACACTTAGATTGCACACAGGTGGACATCATTTCACTAATTATCTGACTTCTGAAGATAATTGGTTACACCGGAGCTTTTTATTTGCTTCATAACAAAGGGGGTGAATACATACGCACATGCAAATTTTCTGTTTCCTATATCTAAAAAATAGTTTTATGTATATATTTTTCTCATTTCACTTCACCAACTTAGACTATTGTGTTCTGATCCATCACATAAAATTCAGATTAACAAAAATTGAATTTTAGGCTGTAATGTAACAAAAAAGATAAAAAGTCAAGGGGGGTGAAAAACACTTAAATTATAGGACACCCGGAAATATTGCATTTAGAAGCTTTTGTAGATTGTATGACAACCTGATTGTAATATTTAAATGTTTATGCAAGTACCTTCAAAAGCAGTGAATCTTGGGCAAGTAAATCTAATCTGAATATAATGCAGCCTCTGACTGTCTGCCTTCACCAGACCACCATGCACATAATGCAGCCTCTGACTAGCTGCCTTCACCGGACCACCATGCACATAATGCAGCCTCTGACTAGCTGCCTTCACCAGACCACCATGCACATAATGCAGCCTCTGACTAGCTGCCTTCACCAGACCACCATGCACATAAAGCAGCCTCTGACTAGCCCTCTTCACCAGACCATCATGCACATAATGCAGCCTCTGACTAGCTGCCTTCACCAGACCATCATGCACATAATGCAGCCTCTGACTAGCTGCCTTCACCAGACCATTGTGCACATAATGCAGCCTCTGACTAGCTGCCTTCACCAGACTATCATGCACATAATGCAGCCTCTGACTAGCTGCCTTCACCAGACCATCATGCACATAATGCAGCCTCTGATTAGCTGCCTTCACCAGACCATCATGCACATAATGCAGCCTCTGACTAGCTGCCTTCACCAGACCAGTGTGCACATAATGCAGCCTCTGACTAGCTTCTTTCAGCACACCATCATGCACATAATGCAGCCTCCGACTAGCTGCCTTCACCAGACCATCATGCACATAATGCAGCCTCTGACTAGCTGCCTTCACCAGACCATCATGCACATAATGCAGCCTCTGACTAGCTTCCTTCACCAGACCATCATGCACATAATGCAGTCTCTGACTAGCTGCCTTCACCAGACCCTGTGTACATAATGCAGCCTCTGACTAGCTGCCTTTACCAGACCATCATGCACATAATGCAGCCTCTGACTAGCTGCCTTCACTAGACCATCATGCACACAATGCAGCCTCTGACTAGCTGCCTTCACAAGACCATCATGCACATAATGCAGTCTCTGACTAGCTGCCTTCACCAGACCCTTGTGTACATAATGCAGCCTCTGACTAGCTGTCTTCACCAGACCATCATGCACATAATGCAGCCTCTGACTAGCTGCCTTCACCAGACCATCATGCACACAATGCAGCCTCTGACTAGCTGCCTTCACAAGACCATCATGCACACAATGCAGCCTCTGACTAGCTGCCTTCACCAGACCATCATGCACATAATGCAGCCTCTGACTAGCTGCCTTCACCAGACCATCATGCACATAATGCAGCCTCTGACTAGCTGCCTTCACCAGACCATCATGCACACAATGCAGCCTCTGACTAGCTACCTTCACCAGACCATCATGCACATAATGCAGCCTCTGGCTAGCTGCCTTCACCAGACTATCATGTACATAATTCAGCCTCTGACTAGCTGCCTTCACCAGACCATTATGCACATAATGCAGCCTCTGACTAGCTTCCTTCACCAGACCATCATGCACATAATGCAGCCTCTGACTAGCTGCCTTCACCAGACCATCATGCACATAATGCAGCCTCTGACTAGTTAAATTCACCACACCATCGTGCACATAATGCAGCCTCTGACTAGCTGCCTTCACCAGACCATCATGCACATAATGCAGCCTCTGACTAGCTACCTTCACCAGACCATCGTGCACACAATGCAGCCTCTGACTAGCTGCCTTCACAAGACAATCGTGCACAAAATGCAGCATCTGACTAGCTTCCTTCACCAGACCATTATGCACATAATGCAGCCTCTGACTATCTGCCTTTACCAGACCATCATGCACATAATGCAGCCTCTGACTAGCTGCCTTCACCAGACCACCGTGCACATAATGCAGCCTCTGACTAGCTGCCTTCATCAGACCATCATGCACATAATGCAGCCTCTGACTAGCTGCCTTCACCAGACCATCATGCACATAATGCAGCCTCTGACTAGCTTCCTTCACCAGACCATTGGGCACATAATGCAGCCTCTGACTAGCTGCCTTCACCAGACCACTGTGCACATAATGCAGCCTCTGACTAGCTGCCTTCACCAGACCATCATGCACATAATGCAGCCTCTGACTAGCTGCCTTCACCAGACCATCATGCACACAATGCAGCCTCTGACTAGCTACCTTCACCAGACCATCATGCACATAATGCAGCCTCTGACTAGCTGCCTTCACCAGACCATCATGCACATAATGCAGCCTCTGACTAGCTGCCTTCACCAGACCATCATGCACACAATGCAGCCTCTGACTAGCTACCTTCACCAGACCATCATGCACATAATGCAGCCTCTGGCTAGCTGCCTTCACCAGACTATCATGTACATAATTCAGCCTCTGACTAGCTGCCTTCACCAGACCATTATGCACATAATGCAGCCTCTGACTAGCTTCCTTCACCAGACCATCATGCACATAATGCAGCCTCTGACTAGCTGCCTTCACCAAACCATCATGCACATAATGCAGCCTCTGACTAGTTAAATTCACCACACCATCGTGCACATAATGCAGCCTCTGACTAGCTGCCTTCACCAGACCATCATGCACATAATGCAGCCTCTGACTAGCTACCTTCACCAGACCATCGTGCACACAATGCAGCCTCTGACTAGCTGCCTTCACAAGACAATCGTGCACAAAATGCAGCATCTGACTAGCTTCCTTCACCAGACCATTATGCACATAATGCAGCCTCTGACTATCTGCCTTTACCAGACCATCATGCACATAATGCAGCCTCTGACTAGCTGCCTTCACCAGACCACCGTGCACATAATGCAGCCTCTGACTAGCTGCCTTCATCAGACCATCATGCACATAATGCAGCCTCTGACTAGCTGCCTTCACCAGACCATCATGCACATAATGCAGCCTCTGACTAGCTTCCTTCACCAAACCATTGGGCACATAATGCAGCCTCTGACTAGCTGCCTTCACCAGACCACTGTGCACATAATGCAGCCTCTGACTAGCTGCCTTCACCAGACCATCATGCACATAATGCAGCCTCTGACTAGCTGCCTTCACCAGATCATCGTGCACATAATGCAGCCTCTGACTAGCTGCCTTCACCAGACCATCATGCACATAATGCAGCCTCTGACTAGCTGCCTTCACCAGACCATCATGCACATAATGCAGCCTCTGACTAGCTGCCTTCACCAGATCATCGTGCACATAATGCAGCCTCTGACTAGCTGCCTTCACCAGACCATCATGCACACAATGCAGCCTCTGACTAGCTGCCTTCACCAGACCATCATGCACATAATGCTAATTCATACTAAATGATGTGGATGTTTCATAGTAATGTATTCTTCATTCTAACCTATTGTTTTAGCTGGGAAAACAAACAGTCAGTTACATTGTATCACTTAGTACAACATTTAGTGTCTATCAAACCAAACATAATGTCCCTGTGCACTCGATGTGATTATCAGAGCGTCTTGCTAGCTCTGACCTCCAGACCCCCCCACCCCTCTGACCCCCAGCCGTCTCACCAGTCTCATGGAGTGCATGCAGCCCTCGCAGCAGTTCCTCTGGGAGACGTGTTTACTGGTTTTCTGCTTTATCTTTATCACATTGTGTCTGTGGAGTGAGATGGAGAAACATAAAGTCATGTGTTGGGCTACATTCACTAAGGTGAGCGCTGTAAATCTCACAATCCATATATTACTTAACTTGAAAGTTCTCACCTCACCTTAGTGAGTACAGCCCCATAAACTCGGCTTGAAACAAAATGGATCATTACATACATGGCAGTCATTCCATTTGTATATCAGTGAGTGAGTGAATGTGGGTGAGTGAGTGAATGTGTGCATTCATTTAGCACTTCCTCCAGGGCCGTCCATTCACTCCATTATAATATATTTCATTTATTTTCCTAATTCTGTATTGTAGTGGACCCACCCTGCTGCACCAGTCCTTTTGCTTAATGTGGGCTTCTTAGGTGAAATTCATGGGTGGTTCAGCAAGTAGTGCTATCCCTCCCCTGCCATGGCAGGGAATCCTGATTGATGTCACTTGTGTGTGGTCAGGATTCCCTCCCCTGCCAAGAAGAAGCCCCAGCAGGAGAGGGATAGCACTACCTGCTGACCCACCAGCCAGATTTCAACCAGATACCTCTAAAAAGCTTAAGTTAAGGTAAGGAGGCTGCGGGGGGCTGAGGGGCCAGGGGGTCAGGCCCACTAAACTTTTTTGTATCTACATTTTTTTAAGCCAGCACTGGGGCCCCCCTGATGAGTGCCCCGGTGCACTGAACTGCCTGCACCTCACTTAGCTTAATGCCTGAGGGGTATAATTATCTAATATATCAAGGGAGGAGATGTGAAATGGCTTTGTAATATAATTGAAATTTCATACTTTTTCCACATCTGCTTGGAAGAAAGCAGCATGCATCAATAAATACAAGCCCTGCTGTTAAGAAATGTAAACCCCCCTCTCACACACACAATTGTCATTGTCATTTTATAGTTACGCATTATTGATCATAAAATACAGCATAATTAAGCTAAAACTATATTTATATTTATTTTTTTAATATATATATATTTATGTTTTTTCATAAAGTTTTAAAAACAACATATTTAATTGCTGAAACTATCCAGGGAATGTAATCTGCTCTCCGCCCCCCAAATTGTTGGTTTAGAAGCCAATGAAAAGCTTCGGTAGCAAATACTGATTTTGCTGCAGAGTTCAGTTACTCCCTTACTGGATGCCAAGTACACGGACTCTGCAGACGTGTTACATGGAGCGAGCA
Source organism: Discoglossus pictus (assembly GCA_027410445.1). NCBI lineage: Eukaryota > Metazoa > Chordata > Amphibia > Anura > Alytidae > Discoglossus > Discoglossus pictus. The sequence continues at coordinate 100,112,290 of CM050172.1, read as the reverse complement.
CGAGCCGACATGAGGAGTGAGGACGAGGATGTAAAGGGAAGATTCGTTCTGTCTCTTCGATCACTCACCTGATTTCCTGCTTTTCTTTCAGATTTGTCGGAAGCTTCTGGATTTCTCGGATGATGTCAACGTCCGACATTTCCGAAAGTTTCTCAACAAAATCCTTGTTTGCTGTTTAAAAACATTGTTTTAATTAGAGAGAGGTTTTAAAAAATATCATCGACTGACACAAAAGGGCGTGAGATGGAGGCAGGAAAGAATAACATGGACATTGGGATCACCAGAGAGGTGGGGACTACAGGGCTACAGGCACTAAGGGCTATTTCTCTTTAATGCCTATCTTACTCCACAGAGCCATAGGAACTGGAGTTTATCTTTTAGAATACACTAATAATAATTAATACTGGGTGCGAGGGAGACCTCTAATAAATCTTCGTCCCTGGCTATTCATGTCTGACTGTCACTGAGAGCTCTCTATGGAGTGCTGCTACATTTGTAAATTAATAAGCTTTCCATTACTCCTAATTTTAAATTCCATATTCTCATTTTAGAGACTTTAAAAATATGTTAACTGTTTTCAAGTGTAATTCTTAAAAAAAAAAAAAAGTCTATGACCTCCAATAGTAATAATGCAGAGAGTACAGTACTGTCCGAGTGGTCAGCTCAGGGGTCTCACCTTGTTTATATCTGTGTCCAGTCTATGCAATAGTAATAATGCAGAGAGTACAGTACTGTCCGAGTGGTCAGCTCAGGGGTCTCACCTTGTTTATATCTGTGTCCAGTCTATGCAATAGTAATAATGCAGAGAGTACAGTACTGTCCGAGTGGTCAGCTCAGGAGTCTCACCTTGTTTATATCTGTGTCCAGTCTATGCAATAGTAATAATGCAGAGAGTACAATACTGTCCGAGTGGTCAGCTCAGAGTCTCACCTTGTTTATATCTGTGTCCAGTCTATGCAATAGTAATAATGCAGAGAGTACAATACTGTCCGAGTGGTCAGCTCAGGGGTCTCACCTTGTTTATATCTGTGTCCAGTCTATGCAATAGTAATAATGCAGAGTGTACAATACTGTCCGAGTGGTCAGCTCAGGGGTCTCACCTTGTTTATATCTGTGTCCAGTCTGTGCAATAGTAATAATGCAGAGAGTACAGTACTGTCCGAGTGGTCAGCTCAGGGGTCTCACCTTGTTTATATCTGTGTCCAGTCTATGCAATAGTAATAATGCAGAGAGTACAATACTGTCCGAGTGGTCAGCTCAGGGGTCTCACCTTGTTTATATCTGTGTCCAGTCTATGCAATAGTAATAATGCAGAGAGTACAATACTGTCCGAGTGGTCAGCTCAGAGTCTCACCTTGTTTATATCTGTGTCCAGTCTATGCAATAGTAATAATGCAGAGAGTACAGTACTGTCCGAGTGGTCAGCTCAGGGGTCTCACCTTGTTTATATCTGTGTCCAGTCTATGCAATAGTAATAATGCAGAGAGTACAATACTGTCCGAGTGGTCAGCTCAGGGGTCTCACCTTGTTTATATCTGTGTCCAGTCTATGCAATAGTAATAATGCAGAGAGTACAATACTGTCCGAGTGGTCAGCTCAGGGGTCTCACCTTGTGTATATCTGTGTCCAGTCTGTGCAATAGTAATAATGCAGAGAGTACAATACTGTCCGAGTGGTCAGCTCAGGGGTCTCACCTTGTTTATATCTGTGTCCAGTCTATGCAATAGTAATAATGCAGAGAGTACAGTACTGTCCGAGTGGTCAGCTCAGGGGTCTCACCTTGTGTATATCTGTGTCCAGTCTGTGCAATAGTAATAATGCAGAGAGTACAATACTGTCCGAGTGGTCAGCTCAGAGTCTCACCTTGTTTATATCTGTGTCCAGTCTATGCAATAGTAATAATGCAGAGAGTACAGTACTGTCCGAGTGGTCAGCTCAGGGGTCTCACCTTGTTTATATCTGTGTCCAGTCTATGCAATAGTAATAATGCAGAGAGTACAATACTGTCCGAGTGGTCAGCTCAGGGGTCTCACCTTGTTTATACCTGTGTCCAGTCTATGCAATAGTAATAATGCAGAGTGTACAATACTGTCCGAGTGGTCAGCTCAGGGGTCTCACCTTGTTTATATCTGTGTCCAGTCTATGCAATAGTAATAATGCAGAGAGTACAATACTGTCCGAGTGGTCAGCTCAGGGGTCTCACCTTGTTTATATCTGTGTCCAGTCTATGCAATAGTAATAATGCAGAGTGTACAGTACTGTCCGAGTGGTCAGCTCAGGGGTCTCACCTTGTTTATATCTGTGTCCAGTCTATGCAATAGTAATAATGCAGAGTGTACAATACTGTCCGAGTGGTCAGCTCAGGGGTCTCACCTTGTTTATATCTGTGTCCAGTCTATGCAATAGTAATAATGCAGAGAGTACAATACTGTCCGAGTGGTCAGCTCAGGGGTCTCACCTTGTTTATATCTGTGTCCAGTCTATGCAATAGTAATAATGCAGAGTGTACAGTACTGTCCGAGTGGTCAGCTCAGGGGTCTCACCTTGCTTATATCTGTGTCCAGTCTATGCAATAGTAATAATGCAGAGAGTACAGTACTGTCCGAGTGGTCAGCTCAGGGGTCTCACCTTGCTTATATCTGTGTCCAGTCTATGCAATAGTAATAATGCAGAGTGTACAATACTGTCCGAGTGGTCAGCTCAGGGGTCTCACCTTGTTTATACCTGTGTCCAGTCTATGCAATAGTAATAATGCAGAGTGTACAATACTGTCCGAGTGGTCAGCTCAGGGGTCTCACCTTGTTTATATCTGTGTCCAGTCTATGCAATAGTAATAATGCAGAGTGTACAGTACTGTCCGAGTGGTCAGCTCAGGGGTCTCACCTTGTTTATATCTGTGTCCAGTCTATGCAATAGTAATAATGCAGAGAGTACAGTACTGTCCGAGTGGTCAGCTCAGGGGTCTCACCTTGTTTATATCTGTGTCCAGTCTGTGCAATAGTAATAATGCAGAGTGTACAGTACTGTCCGAGTGGTCAGCTCAGGGGTCTCACCTTGTTTATATCTGTGTCCAGTCTATGCAATAGTAATAATGCAGAGTGTACAGTACTGTCCGAGTGGTCAGCTCAGGGGTCTCACCTTGTTTATATCTGTGTCCAGTCTATGCAATAGTAATAATGCAGAGTGTACAGTACTGTCCGAGTGGTCAGCTCAGGGGTCTCACCTTGTTTATATCTGTGTCCAGTCTATGCAATAGTAATAATGCAGAGAGTACAATACTGTCCGAGTGGTCAGCTCAGGGGTCTCACCTTGTTTATATCTGTGTCCAGTCTATGCAATAGTAATAATGCAGAGTGTACAATACTGTCCGAGTGGTCAGCTCAGGGGTCTCACCTTGTTTATATCTGTGTCCAGTCTATGCAATAGTAATAATGCAGAGTGTACAGTACTGTCCGAGTGGTCAGCTCAGGGGTCTCACCTTGTTTATATCTGTGTCCAGTCTATGCAATAGTAATAATGCAGAGTGTACAGTACTGTCCGAGTGGTCAGCTCAGGGGTCTCACCTTGTTTATATCTGTGTCCAGTCTATGCAATAGTAATAATGCAGAGTGTACAATACTGTCCGAGTGGTCAGCTCAGGGGTCTCACCTTGTTTATATCTGTGTCCAGTCTATGCAATAGTAATAATGCAGAGAGTACAGTACTGTCCGAGTGGTCAGCTCAGGGGTCTCACCTTGTTTATATCTGTGTCCAGTCTATGCAATAGTAATAATGCAGAGAGTACAATACTGTCCGAGTGGTCAGCTCAGGGGTCTCACCTTGTTTATATCTGTGTCCAGTCTGTGCAATAGTAATAATGCAGAGAGTACAATACTGTCCGAGTGGTCAGCTCAGGGGTCTCACCTTGTTTATATCTGTGTCCAGTCTATGCAATAGTAATAATGCAGAGAGTACAGTACTGTCCGAGTGGTCAGCTCAGGGGTCTCACCTTGTTTATATCTGTGTCCAGTCTATGCAATAGTAATAATGCAGAGTGTACAATACTGTCCGAGTGGTCAGCTCAGGGGTCTCACCTTGTTTATATCTGTGTCCAGTCTATGCAATAGTAATAATGCAGAGAGTACAATACTGTCCGAGTGGTCAGCTCAGGGGTCTCACCTTGTTTATATCTGTGTCCAGTCTGTGCAATAGTAATAATGCAGAGTGTACAATACTGTCCGAGTGGTCAGCTCAGGGGTCTCACCTTGTTTATATCTGTGTCCAGTCTATGCAATAGTAATAATGCAGAGAGTACAGTACTGTCCGAGTGGTCAGCTCAGGGGTCTCACCTTGTTTATATCTGTGTCCAGTCTGTGCAATAGTAATAATGCAGAGAGTACAGTACTGTCCGAGTGGTCAGCTCAGGGGTCTCACCTTGTTTATATCTGTGTCCAGTCTATGCAATAGTAATAATGCAGAGACTACAATACTGTCCGAGTGGTCAGCTCAGGGGTCTCACCTTGTTTATATCTGTGTCCAGTCTGTGCAATAGTAATAATGCAGAGAGTACAGTACTGTCCGAGTGGTCAGCTCAGGGGTCTCACCTTGTTTATATCTGTGTCCAGTCTATGCAATAGTAATAATGCAGAGAGTACAATACTGTCCGAGTGGTCAGCTCAGGGGTCTCACCTTGTTTATATCTGTGTCCAGTCTATGCAATAGTAATAATGCAGAGAGTACAATACTGTCCGAGTGGTCAGCTCAGGGGTCTCACCTTGTTTATATCTGTGTCCAGTCTATGCAATAGTAATAATGCAGAGAGTACAATACTGTCCGAGTGGTCAGCTCAGGGGTCTCACCTTGTTTATATCTGTGTCCAGTCTATGCAATAGTAATAATGCAGAGTGTACAGTACTGTCCGAGTGGTCAGCTCAGGGGTCTCACCTTGTTTATATCTGTGTCCAGTCTATGCAATAGTAATAATGCAGAGAGTACAGTACTGTCCGAGTGGTCAGCTCAGGGGTCTCACCTTGTTTATATCTGTGTCCAGTCTATGCAATAGTAATAATGCAGAGAGTACAGTACTGTCCGAGTGGTCAGCTCAGGGGTCTCACCTTGTTTATATCTGTGTCCAGTCTGTGCAATAGTAATAATGCAGAGAGTACAATACTGTCCGAGTGGTCAGCTCAGGGGTCTCACCTTGTTTATATCTGTGTCCAGTCTGTGCAATAGTAATAATGCAGAGAGTACAATACTGTCCGAGTGGTCAGCTCAGGGGTCTCACCTTGTTTATATCTGTGTCCAGTCTGTGCAATAGTAATAATGCAGAGAGTACAATACTGTCCGAGTGGTCAGCTCAGGGGTCTCACCTTGTTTATATCTGTGTCCAGTCTATGCAATAGTAATAATGCAGAGTATACAGTACTGTCCGAGTGGTCAGCTCAGGGGTCTCACCTTGTTTATATCTGTGTCCAGTCTATGCAATAGTAATAATGCAGAGAGTACAATACTGTCCGAGTGGTCAGCTCAGGGGTCTCACCTTGTTTATATCTGTGTCCAGTCTATGCAATAGTAATAATGCAGAGTATACAGTACTGTCCGAGTGGTCAGCTCAGGGGTCTCACCTTGTTTATATCTGTGTCCAGTCTATGCAATAGTAATAATGCAGAGAGTACAATACTGTCCGAGTGGTCAGCTCAGGGGTCTCACCTTGTTTATATCTGTGTTCAGTCTATGCAATAGTAATAATGCAGAGAGTACAATACTGTCCGAGTGGTCAGCTCAGGGGTCTCACCTTGTTTATATCTGTGTCCAGTCTGTGCAATAGTAATAATGCAGAGTGTACAGTACTGTCCGAGTGGTCAGCTCAGGGGTCTCACCTTGTTTATACCTGTGTCCAGTCTATGCAATAGTAATAATGCAGGGAGTACAGTACTGTCCGAGTGGTCAGCTCAGGGGTCTCACCTTGTTTATATCTGTGTCCAGTCTATGCAATAGTAATAATGCAGAGAGTACAATACTGTCCGAGTGGTCAGCTCAGGGGTCTCACCTTGTTTATATCTGTGTCCAGTCTATGCAATAGTAATAATGCAGAGTATACAGTACTGTCCGAGTGGTCAGCTCAGGGGTCTCACCTTGTTTATACCTGTGTCCAGTCTATGCAATAGTAATAATGCAGAGTGTACAGTACTGTCCGAGTGGTCAGCTCAGGGGTCTCACCTTGTTTATATCTGTGTCCAGTCTATGCAATAGTAATAATGCAGAGAGTACAATACTGTCCGAGTGGTCAGCTCAGGGGTCTCACCTTGTTTATATCTGTGTCCAGTCTGTGCAATAGTAATAATGCAGAGTGTACAGTACTGTCCGAGTGGTCAGCTCAGGGGTCTCACCTTGTTTATACCTGTGTCCAGTCTATGCAATAGTAATAATGCAGGGAGTACAGTACTGTCCGAGTGGTCAGCTCAGGGGTCTCACCTTGTTTATATCTGTGTCCAGTCTATGCAATAGTAATAATGCAGAGAGTACAATACTGTCCGAGTGGTCAGCTCAGGGGTCTCACCTTGTTTATATCTGTGTCCAGTCTATGCAATAGTAATAATGCAGAGTATACAGTACTGTCCGAGTGGTCAGCTCAGGGGTCTCACCTTGTTTATACCTGTGTCCAGTCTATGCAATAGTAATAATGCAGAGTGTACAGTACTGTCCGAGTGGTCAGCTCAGGGGTCTCACCTTGTTTATATCTGTGTCCAGTCTATGCAATAGTAATAATGCAGAGAGTACAATACTGTCCGAGTGGTCAGCTCAGGGGTCTCACCTTGTTTATATCTGTGTTCAGTCTATGCAATAGTAATAATGCAGAGAGTACAATACTGTCCGAGTGGTCAGCTCAGGGGTCTCACCTTGTTTATATCTGTGTCCAGTCTGTGCAATAGTAATAATGCAGAGTGTACAGTACTGTCCGAGTGGTCAGCTCAGGGGTCTCACCTTGTTTATACCTGTGTCCAGTCTATGCAATAGTAATAATGCAGGGAGTACAGTACTGTCCGAGTGGTCAGCTCAGGGGTCTCACCTTGTTTATATCTGTGTCCAGTCTATGCAATAGTAATAATGCAGAGAGTACAGTACTGTCCGAGTGGTCAGCTCAGGGGTCTCACCTTGTTTATATCTGTGTCCAGTCTATGCAATAGTAATAATGCAGAGTGTACAGTACTGTCCGAGTGGTCAGCTCAGGGGTCTCACCTTGTTTATATCTGTGTCCAGTCTGTGCAATAGTAATAATGCAGAGAGTACAATACTGTCCGAGTGGTCAGCTCAGGGGTCTCACCTTGTTTATATCTGTGTCCAGTCTATGCAATAGTAATAATGCAGAGAGTACAATACTGTCCGAGTGGTCAGCTCAGGGGTCTCACCTTGTTTATATCTGTGTCCAGTCTATGCAATAGTAATAATGCAGAGTGTACAATACTGTCCGAGTGGTCAGCTCAGGGGTCTCACCTTGTTTATATCTGTGTCCAGTCTATGCAATAGTAATAATGCAGAGTGTACAATACTGTCCGAGTGGTCAGCTCAGGGGTCTCACCTTGTTTATATCTGTGTTCAGACTCTTCATCCAGGGTGGTCCCTCCTGGGGGTCTCAGTATATCCAAGTGGAGGTTGTTCCTGGCGCTGCCCCGTCTGCGCACGCTGCCACCTGGAACACAAGGGCACTGAATGAGTGAGAATCTGCACTTCTTTACTAATTAGTAATCCTGTCTAATGAAGTCCATACCTAACTAATTAGTGAGACGTGTCCTGAACTCTATGCAAAAAGGAAGTGATACTGATGTTTAGTATTTTTAGACGACCAATATCATCTATGTAAATTATTACTATTATCCGCTATTTTGGGTGGACTGGATGAGGAGATCTGGGCTGGAGAGACCGCTGAGGTCTCTTCTTGCTGCAGCTTCAGGGTCCAGTAGATGAGCAATGAGTGTCTGACCCTGACAGTGACCAGTGGTCCAGCACCGACCTCCTACTTGTGATGGTCAGAAACTCTGTCCTGGTGACATTGTGCTGTCCAGGTAATGTCTGTCTGTCACGCCTGCTGTCTCTATGGGTAATGTCTGTCTGTCACGCCTGCTGTCTCTATGGGTAATGTCTGTCTGTCACGCCTGCTGTCTCTATGGGTAATGTCTGTCTCTCATGCCTGCTGTCTCTGTGGGCAATGTCTGTCTGTTACGCCTGCTGTCTCTGTGGGCAATGTCTGTCTGTCACGCCTGCTGTCTCTCCTTGTCCTTGTTGTTCTGTCACATTCTGAGCTTTCTGTCTCTCAGTAAACACTAAGCCCCTAATTAACAAGCCGTATACCATTGTGTGTAATGGTAACCAAGCAGCAAGCACTCTAAAGTGGGGAGAGAGAGGGACTGAGACTGACCGACAGAGAGAGAGACTAGAGAGAGAATGAATGAGACAGACAGAGCGAGAGAATGACTGAGATAGACAGACATAGAGAGAAAGAGAGAGAGAGAGAGAGAGAGAGAGAGAATGACAGACTAGAGAGAGACAGACTAGATACAGAGATAAACTAGAGAGAGAGGGACTGGAAAGAGTGTGAGACTAGAGAGAGACAGACTAGATACAGAGATAGACAAGAGAGAGAGGGACAGGAAAGAGAATGAGACTAGAGAGAGACAGACTAGATACAGAGATAGACTAGAGAGAGAGGGACAGGAAAGAGTGTGAGACTAGAGAGAGACAGACTAGATACTGAGATAGACTAAAGAGAGGGACTGGAAAGAGTGTGAGACTATAGAGAGACAGACAGATACAGAGATAGACTAGAGAGAGAGGGACAGGAAAGAGAGTGAGACTAGAGAGAGACAGACTAGATACAGAGATAGACTAAAGAGAGTGACTGGAAAGAGAGTGAGACAAGAGAGAGACAGACTAGATACAGACATAGACTAGAGAAAGGGACTGGAAAGAGTGTGATACTAGAGAGAGACAGACTAGATACAGAGATAGACTAGAGAGAGGGACTAGAAAGAGTGTGAGACTAGAGAGAGACAGACTAGATACAGAGATAGACTAGAGAGAGAGGGACTGGAAAGAGTGTGAGACTAGAGAGAGACAGACTAGATACAGAGATAGACTAGAGAGAGGGACTGGAAAGAGTGTGAGACTAGAGAGAGACAGACTAGATACAGAGATAGACTAAAGAGAGGGACTGGAAAGAGTGTGAGACTAGAGAGAGAATGAATGAGACAGACAGACATAGAGAGCGAGAGAGAGAGAGAGAGAGAGAGAGAGAATGACAGACTAGAGAGAGACAGACTACATACAGAGATAGACTAAAGAGAGTGACTGGAAAGAGTGTGAGACTAGAGAGAGACAGACTAGATACAGAGATAGACTAGAGAGAGGGACTGGAAAGAGTGTGAGACTAGAGAGAGACAGACTAGATACAGAGATAGACTAAAGAGAGAGGGACAGGAAAGAGTGTGAGACTAGAGAGAGACAGACTACATACAGAGATAGACTAAAGAGAGGGACTGGAAAGAGTGTGAGACTAGAGAGAGACAGACTACATTCAGAGATAGACTAGAGAGAGAGGGACAGGAAAGAGTGTGAGACTAGAGAGAGACAGACTAGATACAGAGATAGACTAGAGAGAGAGGGACTGGAAAGAGTGTGAGACTAGAGAGAGACAGACTACATACAGAGATAGACTAGAGAGAGAGGGACAGGAAAGAGTGTGAGACTAGAGAGAGACAGACTAGATACAGAGATAGACTAAAGAGAGGGACTGGAAAGAGTGTGAGACTAGAGAGAGACAGACTACATACAGAGATAGACTAGAGAGAGGGACAGGAAAGAGTGTGAGACTAGAGAGAGACAGACTAGATACAGAGATAGACTAGAGAGAGAGGGACTGGAAAGAGTGTGAGACTAGAGAGAGACAGACTAGATACAGAGATAGACTAGAGAGAGGGACTGGAAAGAGTGTGAGACTAGAGAGAGACAGACTAGATACAGAGATAGACTAGAGAGAGAGAGGGACTGAAAAGAGTGTGAGACTAGAGAGAGACAGACTAGATACAGAGATAGACTAGAGAGAAGGACAGGAATTAGTGTGAGACTAGAGAGAGACAGACTAGATACAGAGATGGACTAGAGAGAGAGGGACTAGAAAGAGTGTGAGACTAGAGAGAGACAGACTAGATACAGAGATAGACTAGAGGGAGAGAGAGAGGGACTGGAAAGAGTGTGAGACTAGAGAGAGACAGACTAGATACAGAGATAGACTAGAGAGAGAGAGGGACTGGAAAGAGTGTGAGACTAGAGAGAGAGACTAGATACAGAGATAGACTAGAGAGAGAGAAGGACTGGAAAGAGTGTGAGACTAGAGAGAGACAGACTAGATACAGAGATAGACTAGAGAGAGAGAGAGAGAGGGACTGGGAAGAGTGTGAGACTAGAGAGAGACAGACTAGATACAGAGATAGACTAGAGAGAGAGGGACAGGAAAGAGTGTGAGACTAGAGAGAGACAGACTACATACAGAGATAGACTAGAGAGAGGGACTGAAAAGAGTGTGAGACTAGAGAGAGACAGACTACATACAGAGATAGACTAGAGAGAGGGACTGGAAAGAGTGTGAGTCTAGAGAGAGACAGACTAGATACAGAGATAGACTAGAGAGAGGGACAGGAAAGAGTGTGAGACTAGAGAGAGACAGACTAGATACAGAGATAGACTAGAGAGAGGGACAGGAAAGAGAGTGAGACTAGAGAGAGACAGACTAGATACAGAGATAGACTAGAGAGAGAGAGGGACTGGAAAGAGTGTGAGACTAGAGAGAGACAGACTAGATACAGAGATAGACTAGAGAGAGAGGGACAGGAAAGAGTGTGAGACTAGAGAGAGAGACTAGATACAGAGATAGACTAGAGAGAGAGAGAGAGGGACTGGAAAGAGTGTGAGACTAGAGAGAGACAGACTAGATACAGAGATAGACTAGAGAGAGAGAGAGGGACAGGAAAGAGAGTGAGACTAGAGAGAGAGACAGACTAGATACAGAGATAGACTAGAGAGAGAGGGACTGGAAAGAGTGTGAGAATAGAGAGAGACAGACTACATACAGAGATAGACTAGAGAGAGAGTGACTGGAAAGAGTGTGAGACTAGAGAGAGACAGACTAGATACAGAGATAGACTAGAGAGAGAGGGACAGGAAAGAGAGTGAGACTAGAGAGAGACAGACTACATACAGAGATAGACTAGAGAGAGAGAGGGACTGGAAAGAGTGTGAGACTAGAGAGAGACTGACTAGATACAGAGATAGACTAGAGAGAGAGAGGGACTGGAAAGAGTGCGAGACTAGAGAGAGACAGACTAGATACAGAGATAGACTAGAGAGAGGGACTGAAAAGAGTGTGAGACTAGAGAGAGACAGACTACATACAGAGATAGACTAGAGAGAGGGACTGGAAAGAGTGTGAGACTAGAGAGAGACAGACTAGATACAGAGATAGACTAGAGAGAGGGACTGGAAAGAGTGTGAGACTAGAGAGAGACAGACTAGATACAGAGATAGACTAGAGAGAGGGACTGGAAAGAGTGTGAGACTAGAGAGAGACAGACTAGATACAGAGATAGACTAGAGAGATGGACTGGAAAGAGTGTGAGACTAGAGAGAGACAGACTAGATACAAAGATAGACTAGAGAGAGAGGGACTGGAAAGAGTGTGAGACTAGAGAGAGACAGACTAGATACTGAGATAGACTAGAGAGAGGGACTGGAAAGAGTGTGAGTCTAGAGAGAGACAGACTAGATACTGAGATAGACTAGAGAGAGGGACTGGAAAGAGTGTGAGACTAGAGAGAGACAGACTAGATACAGAGATAGACTTGAGAGAGAGGGACTGGAAAGAGTGTGAGACTAGAGAGAGACAGACTAGATACTGAGATAGACTAGAGAGAGGGACTGGAAAGAGTGTGAGACTAGAGAGAGACAGACTAGATACAGAGATAGACTAGAGAGAGGGACTGGAAAGAGTGTGAGACTAGAGAGAGACAGACTAGATACAGAGATAGACTAGAGAGAGAGGGACTGAAAAGAGTGTGAGACTAGAGAGAGACAGACTACATACAGAGATAGACTAGAGAGAGGGACTGGAAAGAGTGTGAGACTAGAGAGAGACAGACTAGATACAGAGATAAACTAGAGAGAGGGACAGGAAAGAGTGTGAGACTAGAGAGAGACAGACTAGATACAGAGATAGACTGGAGAGAGAGGGACTGAAAAGAGTGTGAGACTAGAGAGAGACAGACTACATACAGAGATAGACTAGAGAGAGGGACTGGAAAGAGTGTGAGACTAGAGAGAGACAGACTAGATACAGAGATAGACTAGAGAGAGGGACTGGAAAGAGTGTGAGACTAGAGAGAGACAGACTAGATACAGAGATAAACTAGAGAGAGGGACTGGAAAGAGTGTGAGACTAGAGAGAGACAGACTAGATACAGAGATAGACTAGAGAGAGAGGGACTGAAAAGAGTGTGAGACTAGAGAGAGACAGACTACACACAGAGATAGACTAGAGAGAGGGACTGGAAAGAGTGTGAGACTAGAGAGAGACAGACTAGATACAGAGATAAACTAGAGAGAGGGACAGGAAAGAGTGTGAGACTAGAGAGAGACAGACTAGATACAGAGATAGACTAGAGAGAGAGGGACAGGAAAGAGTGTGAGACTAGAGAGAGACAGACTAGATACAGAGATAGACTAGAGAGAGGGACAGGAAAGAGTGTGAGACTAGAGAGAGACAGACTAGATACAGAGATAGACTAGAGAGAGAGGCACTGGAAAGAGTGTGAGACTAGAGAGAGACAGACTAGATACAGAGATAGACTAGAGAGAGAGGGACTGGAAAGAGTGTGAGACTAGAGAGAGAGAGACAGACTAGATACAAAGATAGACTAGAGAAAGACGGACTGGAAAGAGTGTGAGACTAGAGAGAGACAGACTAGATACAGAGATAGACTAGAGAGAGGGACTGGAAAGAGTGTGAGACTAGAGAGAGAGACTAGATACAGAGATAGACTAGAGAGAGAGAGAGAGGGACTGAAAAGAGTGTGAGACTAGAGAGAGACAGACTACACACAGAGATAGACTAGAGAGAGGGACTGGAAAGAGTGTGAGACTAGAGAGAGACAGACTAGATACAGAGATAAACTAGAGAGAGGGACAGGAAAGAGTGTGAGACTAGAGAGAGACAGACTAGATACAGAGATAGACTAGAGAGAGAGGGACAGGAAAGAGTGTGAGACTAGAGAGAGACAGACTAGATACAGAGATAGACTAGAGAGAGGGACAGGAAAGAGTGTGAGACTAGAGAGAGACAGACTAGATACAGAGATAGACTAGAGAGAGAGGCACTGGAAAGAGTGTGAGACTAGAGAGAGACAGACTAGATACAGAGATAGACTAGAGAGAGAGGGACTGGAAAGAGTGTGAGACTAGAGAGAGAGAGACAGACTAGATACAAAGATAGACTAGAGAAAGACGGACTGGAAAGAGTGTGAGACTAGAGAGAGACAGACTAGATACAGAGATAGACTAGAGAGAGGGACTGGAAAGAGTGTGAGACTAGAGAGAGAGACTAGATACAGAGATAGACTAGAGAGAGAGAGAGAGGGACTGGAAAGAGTGCGAGACTAGAGAGAGACAGACTAGATACAGAGATAGACTAGAGAGAGAGGGACAGGAAAGAGAGTGAGACTAGAGAGAGACAGACTAGATACAGAGATAGACTAGAGAGATGGACTGGAAAGAGTGTGAGACTAGAGAGAGACAGACTAGATACAAAGATAGACTAGAGAGAGAGGGACTGGAAAGAGAGTGAGACTAGAGAGAGACAGACTAGATACAGATATAGACTAGAGAGAGGGACTGGAAAGAGTGTGAGGCTAGAGAGAGACAGACTAGATACAGAGATAGACTAGAGAAAGAGGGACTGGAAAGAGTGTGAGACTAGAGAGAGACAGACTAGATACAGAGATAGACTAGAGAGAGGGACAGAAATAGTGTGAGACTAGAGAGAGACAGACTAGATACAGAGATAGACTAGAGAGAGAGAGGGACAGGAAAGAGTGTGAGACTAGAGAGAGACAGACTAGATACAGAGATAGACTAGAGAAAGAGGGACTGGAAAGAGTGTGAGACTAGAGAGAGACAGACTAGATACAGAGATAGACTAGAGAGAAGGACAGGAAATAGTGTGAGACTAGAGAGAGACAGACTAGATACAGAGATAGACTAGAGAGAGAGAGGGACAGGAAAGAGTGTGAGACTAGAGAGAGACAGACTAGATACAGAGATAGACTAGAGAGAGGGACTGAAAAGAGTGTGAGACTAGAGAGAGACAGACTACATACAGAGATAGACTAGAGAGAGGGACTGGAAAGAGTGTGAGACTAGAGAGAGACAGACTAGATACAGAGATAGACTAGAGAGAGAGGGACTGGAAAGAGTGGGAGACTAGAGAGAGACAGACTAGATGCAGAGATAGACTAGAGAGAGAGGGACAGGAAAGAGAGTGAGACTAGAGAGAGACAGACTAGATACAGAGATAGACTAGAGAGAAGGACAGGAAATAGTGTGAGACTAGAGAGAGACAGACTAGATACAGAGATAGACTAGAGAGAGAGAGAGAGAGGGACTGGGAAGAGTGTGAGACTAGAGAGAGACAGACAGACTAGATACAGAGATAGACTAGAGAGAGAGGGACTGAAAAGAGTGTGAGACTAGAGAGAGACAGACTCCATACAGAGATAGGCTAGAGAGAGATAGGGACAGGAAAGAGAGTGAGACTAGAGATAGACAGACTACATACAGAGATAGACTAGAGAGAGAGAGGGACTGGAAAGAGTGTGAGACTAGAGAGAGACAGACTAGATACAGAGATAGACTAGAGAGAGAGAGGGACTGGAAAGAGTGTGAGACTAGAGAGAGACAGACTAGATACAGAGATAGACTAGAGAGAGAGAGGGACAGGAAAGAGTGTGAGACTAGAGAGAGACAGACTAGATACAGAGATAGACTAGAGAGAGGGACTGAAAAGAGTGTGAGACTAGAGAGAGACAGACTACATACAGAGATAGACTAGAGAGAGGGACTGGAAAGAGTGTGAGACTAGAGAGAGACAGACTAGATACAGAGATAGACTAGAGAGAGAGGGACTGGAAAGAGTGGGAGACTAGAGAGAGACAGACTAGATACAGAGATAGACTAGAGAGAGAGGGACAGGAAAGAGAGTGAGACTAGAGAGAGACAGACTAGATACAGAGATAGACTAGAGAGATGGACTGGAAAGAGTGTGAGACTAGAGAGAGACAGACTAGATACAAAGATAGACTAGAGAGAGAGGGACTGGAAAGAGAGTGAGACTAGAGAGAGACAGACTAGATACAGATATAGACTAGAGAGAGGGACTGGAAAGAGTGTGAGGCTAGAGAGAGAGACAGACTAGATACAGAGATAGACTAGAGAAAGAGGGACTGGAAAGAGTGTGAGACTAGAGAGAGACAGACTAGATACAAAGATAGACTAGAGAGAGAGGGACTGGAAAGAGAGTGAGACTAGAGAGAGACAGACTAGATACAGATATAGACTAGAGAGAGGGACTGGAAAGAGTGTGAGGCTAGAGAGAGACAGACTAGATACAGAGATAGACTAGAGAAAGAGGGACTGGAAAGAGTGTGAGACAAGAGAGAGACAGACTAGATACAGAGATAGACTAGAGAGAGAGGGACTGGAAAGAGTGGGAGACTAGAGAGAGACAGACTAGATACAGAGATAGACTAGAGAGAGAGGGACTGGAAAGAGTGTGAGACTAGAGAGAGACAGACTAGATACAGAGATAGACTAGAGAGAGAGGGACAGGAAAGAGAGTGAGACTAGAGAGAGACAGACTAGATACAGAGATAGACTAGAGAGAGGGACTGGAAAGAGTGTGAGACTAGAGAGAGACAGACTAGATACAAAGATAGACTAGAGAGAGAGGGACTGGAAAGAGAGTGAGACTAGAGAGAGACAGACTAGATACAGAGATAGACTAGAGAGAGGGACTGGAAAGAGTGTGAGGCTAGAGAGAGACAGACTAGATACAGAGATAGACTAGAGAGAGGGACTGGAAAGAGAGTGAGACTAGAGAGAGACAGACTAGATACAGAGATAGACTAGAGAAAGAGGGACTGGAAAGAGTGTGAGACTAGAGAGAGAGAGTCTAGATACAGAGATAGACTAGAGAGAAGGACAGGAAATAGTGTGAGACTAGAGAGAGACAGACTAGATACAGAGATAGACTAGAGAGAGAGAGAGGGACTGGGAAGAGTGTGAGACTAGAGAGAGACAGACAGACTAGATACAGAGATAGACTAGAGAGAGAGGGACTGAAAAGAGTGTGAGACTAGAGAGAGACAGACTCCATACAGAGATAGGCTAGAGAGAGATAGGGACAAGAAAGAGAGTGAGACTAGAGATAGACAGACTACTTACAGAGATAGACTAGAGAGAGAGAGGGACTGGAAAGAGTGTGAGACTAGAGAGAGACAGACTAGATACAGAGATAGACTAGAGAGAGAGAGGGACTGGAAAGAGTGTGAGACTAGAGAGAGACAGACTAGATACAGAGATAGACTAGAGAGAGAGAGGGACAGGAAAGAGTGTGAGACTAGAGAGAGACAGACTAGATACAGAGATAGACTAGAGAGAGGGACTGAAAAGAGTGTGAGACTAGAGAGAGACAGACTACATACAGAGATAGACTACAGAGAGGGACTGGAAAGAGTGTGAGACTAGAGAGAGACAGACTAGATACAGAGATAGACTAGACTCCCTTAAATACTCTCTTACATACTCCCTTACATACTCCCTTACATACGCCCTTACATACTATCTTACATACTCTCTTACATACTCTCTTACATACTCCCTTACATACTCTCTTACATACTCTCTTACATACTCCCTTACATACTCCCTTACATACTCCCTTACATACTCTCTTACATACTCCCTTACATACTCTCTTACATACTCCCTTACATACTCCCTTACATACTCTCTTACATACTCCCTTACATACTCCCTTACATACTCTCTTACATACTCCCTTACATACTCCCTTACATACTCTCTTACATACTCCCTTACATACTCTCTTACATACTCCCTTACATACTCCCTTACATACTCTCTTACATACTCCCTTACATACTCCCTTATATACTCTCTTACATACTCCCTTACATACTCTCTTACATACTCTCTTACATACTCTCTTACATACTCCCTTACACACTCTCTTACATACTCTCTTACATACTCTCTTACACACTCCCTTACATACTCTCTTACATACTCCCTTACATACTCTCTTACATACTCCCTTACATACTCCCTTACATACTCTCTTACATACTCCCTTACATACTCCCTTACATACTCCCTTACATACTCTCTTACATACTCCCTTACATACTCTCTTACATACTCCCTTACATACTCCCTTACATACTCTCTTACATACTCCCTTACATACGCTCTTACATACTCCCTTACATACTCCCTTACATACTCTCTTACATACGCTCTTACATACTCCCTTACATACTCCCTTACATACTCTCTTACATACTCTCTTACATACTCCCTTACATACTCCCTTACATACTCCCTTACATACTTCCTTACATACTCTCTTACATACTCCCTTACATACTCCCTTACATACTTCCTTACATACTCTCTTACATACTCCCTTACATACTCCCTTACATACTCCCTTACATACTCCCTTACATACTTCCTTACATTCTCTCTTACATACGCTCTTACATACTCTCTTACATACTCTCTTACATACTCCCTTACATACTCCCTTACATACTCCCTTACATACTCTCTTACATTCTCCCTTACATACGCTCTTACATACGCTCTTACATACTCCCTTACATACTCCCTTACATACTCTCTTACATACTCTCTTACATACTCCCTTACATACTCCCTTACATACTCCCTTACATACTCCCTTACATACTCTCTTACATACTCTCTTACATACTCTCTTACATACTCTCTTACATACTCTCTTACATACTCTCTTACATACTCCCTTACATACGCTCTTACATACTCCCTTACATACGCTCTTACATACTCCCTTACACACGCTCTTACATACTCCCTTACATACGCTCTTACATACTCCCTTACATACGCTCTTACATACTCCCTTACATACTCCCTTACATACTCTCTTACATACTCCCTTACATACTCCCTTACATACTCCCTTACATACTCTCTTACATACTCCCTTACATACTCTCTTACATACTCTCTTACATACTCCCTTACATACTCCCTTACATACTCCCTTACATACTCTCTTACATACTCCCTTACATACGCTCTTACATACTCCCTTACATACTCCCTTACATACTCTCTTACATACGCTCTTACATACTCCCTTACATACTCCCTTACATACTCTCTTACATACTCTCTTACATACTCCCTTACATACTCCCTTACATACTTCCTTACATACTCTCTTACATACTATCTTACATACTCCCTTATATACTCTGTTACATACTCCCTTACATACTCCCTTACATACGCCCTTACATACTATCTTACATACTCTCTTACATACTCTCTTACATACTCCCTTACATACTCTCTTACATACTCCCTTACATACTCCCTTACATACTCTCTTACATACTCCCTTACATACTCTCTTACATACTCCCTTACATACTCCCTTACATACTCTCTTACATACTCCCTTACATACTCTCTTACATACTCCCTTACATACTCCCTTACATACTCTCTTACATACTCCCTTACATACTCCCTTTACATACTCTCTTACATACTCCCTTACATACTCTCTTACATACTCTCTTACATACTCTCTTACATACTCCCTTACACACTCTCTTACATACTCTCTTACATACTCTCTTACATACTCCCTTACATACTCTCTTACATACTCCCTTACATACTCTCTTACATACTCTCTTACATACTCCCTTACATACTCCCTTACATACTCCCTTACATACTCTCTTACATACTCCCTTACATACTCTCTTACATACTCCCTTACATACTCCCTTACATACTCTCTTACATACTCCCTTACATACGCTCTTACATACTCCCTTACATACTCCCTTACATACTCTCTTACATACGCTCTTACATACTCCCTTACATACTCCCTTACATACTCTCTTACATACTCTCTTACATACTCCCTTACATACTCCCTTACATACTTCCTTACATACTCTCTTACATACTATCTTACATACTCCCTTATATACTCTGTTACATACTCCCTTACATACTCCCTTACATACTCTCTTACATACTCTCTTACATACTCCCTTACATACTCCCTTACATACTTCCTTACATACTCTCTTACATACTATCTTACATACTCCCTTATATACTCTGTTACATACTCCCTTACATACACCCTTACATACTCTCTTACATACTCCCTTACATACTCTCTTTCATACTCCCTTACATACGCCCTTACATACTCCCTTACATACTCCCTTACATACTCTCTTACATACTCTCTTACATACTCCCTTACATACTCCCTTACATACTTCCTTACATACTCTCTTACATACTATCTTACATACTCCCTTATATACTCTGTTACATACTCCCTTACATACACCCTTACATACTCTCTTACATACTCCCTTACATACTCTCTTTCATACTCCCTTACATACGCCCTTACATACTCCCTTACATACTCCCTTACATTCTCTCTTACATATGCTCTTGCATACTCCCTTACATACTCTCTTACATACTCCCTTACATACTCCCTTACATACTCCCTTACATACTCCCTTACATACTCTGTTACATACTCCCTTACATACTCCCTTACATACTCCCTTACATACGCTCTTACATACTCCCTTACATACTCCCTTACATACTCCCTTACATACGCTCTTACATACTCCCTTACATACTCCCTTACATACTCTCTTACATACTCCCTTACATACTCTCTTACATACTCCCTTACATACTCCCTTACATACTCTCTTACATACTCCCTTACATACTCTCTTACATACGCTCTTACATACTCCCTTACATACTCCCTTACATACTCTCTTACATACTCTCTTACATACTCCCTTACATACTTCCTTACATACTCTCTTACATACTATCTTACATACTCCCTTACATACTCTCTTACATACTCCCTTACATAGTCTCTTACATACTCCCTTACCTACTCCCTTACATTCTCTCCTGCATACTATCTTACATACTCCCTTACATACTCTCTTACATACTCCCTTACATACGCCCTTACATACTCTCTTACATACTCCCTTACATACTCTCTTACATACTCTCTTACATACTCCCTTACATACTCCCTTACATACTCTCTTACATACTCCCTTACATACTCCCTTACATACTCTCTTACATACTCCCTTACATACTCCCTTACATAGTCTCTTACATACTCCCTTACATACTCCCTTACATACTCTCTTACATAGTCCCTTACATACTCCCTTACATACTCCCCTACATACTCTCTTACATACTCCTTACATACTCCCTTACATACTCCCTTACATACACCCTTACATACTCTCTTACATACTCCCTTACATACTCTCTTTCATACTCCCTTACATACGCCCTTACATACTCCCTTACATACTCCCCTACATACTCTCTTACATACTCCCTTACATACTCCCTTACATACTCCCTTACATACTCTCTTACATACTCCCTTACATACGCTCTTACATACTCCCTTACATACTCCCTTACATACTCTCTTACATTCTCTCTTACATACGCTTATACATACTCCCTTACATACTCCCCTACATACTCTCTTACATACTCCTTACATACTCCCTTACATACTCCCTTACATACACCCTTACATACTCTCTTACATACTCCCTTACATACTCTCTTTCATACTCCCTTACATACGCCCTTACATACTCCCTTACATACTCCCTTACATACTCTCTTACATACTCCCTTACATACTCTCTTACATACGCTCTTGCATACTCCCTTACATACTCTCTTACATACTCCCTTACATACTCTCTTACATACTCCCTTACATACTCCCTTACATACTCCCTTACATACTCTGTTACATACTCCCTTACATACTCCCTTACATACTCCCTTACATACGCTCTTACATACTCCCTTACATACTCCCTTACATACTCCCTTACATACGCTCTTACATACTCCCTTACATACTCCCTTACATACTCTCTTACATACTCCCTTACATACTCTCTTACATACTCCCTTACATACTCCATTACATACTCTCTTACATACTCCCTTACATACTCTCTTACATACGCTCTTACATACTCCCTTACATACTCCCTTACATACTCTCTTACATACTCTCTTACATACTCCCTTACATACTTCCTTACATACTCTCTTACATACTATCTTATATACTCCCTTACATACTCTCTTACATACTCCCTTACATACTCTCTTACATACTCCCTTACCTACTCCCTTACATTCTCTCCTGCATACTATCTTACATACTCCCTTACATACTCTCTTACATACTCCCTTACATACGCCCTTACATACTCTCTTACATACTCCCTTACATACTCTCTTACATACTCTCTTACATACTCCCTTACATACTCCCTTACATACTCTCTTACATACTCCCTTACATACTCCCTTACATACTCTCTTACATACTCCCTTACATACTCCCTTACATAGTCTCTTACATACTCCCTTACATACTCCCTTACATACTCTCTTACATAGTCCCTTACATACTCCCTTACATACTCCCTTAAATACTCTCTTACATACTCCCTTACATACTCCCTTACATACGCTCTTACATACTCCCTTACATACTCCCTTACATACGCTCTTACATACTCCCTTACATACTCCCTTACATACTCCCTTACATACGCTATTACATACTCCCTTACATACTCCCCTACATACTCTCTTACATACTCCTTACATACTCCCTTACATACTCCCTTACATACACCCTTACATACTCTCTTACATACTCCCTTACATACTCTCTTTCATACTCCCTTACATACGCCCTTACATACTCCCTTACATACTCCCTTACATACTTCCTTACATACTCTCTTACATACTATCTTATATACTCCCTTACATACTCTCTTACATACTCCCTTACATACTCTCTTACATACTCCCTTACCTACTCCCTTACATTCTCTCCTGCATACTATCTTACATACTCCCTTACATACTCTCTTACATACTCCCTTACATACGCCCTTACATACTCTCTTACATACTCCCTTACATACTCTCTTACATACTCTCTTACATACTCCCTTACATACTCCCTTACATACTCTCTTACATACTCCCTTACATACTCCCTTACATACTCTCTTACATACTCCCTTACATACTCCCTTACATAGTCTCTTACATACTCCCTTACATACTCCCTTACATACTCTCTTACATAGTCCCTTACATACTCCCTTACATACTCCCTTACATACTCCCTTACATACTCCCTTACATACTCTCTTACATACTCCCTTACATACGCTCTTACATACTCCCTTACATACTCCCTTACATACTCCCTTACATACTCTCTTACATACTCTCTTACATACTCCCTTACATACTCTCTTACATTCTCTCTTACATACGCTTATACATACTCCCTTACATACTCTCTTACATACTCCCTTACATACTCCCTTACATACTCTCTTACATACTCCCTTACATACGCTCTTGCATACTCCCTTACATACTCTCTTACATACTCCCTTACATACTCTCTTACATACTCCCTTACATACTCCCTTACATACTCCCTTACATACTCTGTTACATACTCCCTTACATACTCCCTTACACACGCTCTTACATACTCCCTTACATACTCCCTTACATACTCCCTTACATACTCTCTTACATACTCCCTTACATACTCCCTTACATACTCTCTTACATACTCCCTTACATACTCTCTTACATGCTCCCTTACATACTCCCTTACATACTCCCTTACATACTCTCTTACATACGCTCTTACATACTCCCTTACATACTCTCTTACATACTCTCTTACATACTCCCTTACATACTCCCTTACATACTCTCTTACATACTCCCTTACATACGCCCTTACATACTCCCTTACATACTCCCTTACATACTCTCTTACATACTCCCTTACATACTCCCTTACATACTCCCTTACATACTCTCTTACATACTCCCTTACGTACTCCTTTACATACTCTCTTACATACTCCCTTAAATACTCTCTTACATACTCCCTTACATACTCCCTTAAATACTCTCTTACATACTCCCTTACATACTCCCTTACATACTCTCTTACATACTCCCTTACATACTCCCTTACATACTCTCTTACATACTCCCTTACATACTCCCTTACATACTTACCACGGCTTCCTCCCATAATTAAACCAGACAAAGCAAGAGAAGGAGCAAACCTTTTAGAGGTTTTCTAAGCTTTAAATCACTCATTTTTAATTTACCAAAACTTCTGTAATATACAGAACCAGCTCCTTTAAATCCTTGATATCAAATGTGTGACCTTGGCAGTGGTGGAACTAATGCTGGTGCAGCAGGTGCAAAGCACCACAGCCCCATCCAACGGGATTTGGGTCCACTACTACCAGCCCCCACCTGGTGTGAAGAAGGACAGGGTCAATTAGTGAAAAAGGGCAGGTAACTATTTTTATAAAAAAGGTGATCTGACAACTGACATATTTTTGGGCTTTTTGATTGACCATTACAAGTGCCAACCTTGGACAGAGAAGTTGGGGGGGGGGGTTATTTTTCACTGGTGACTTCCATTCCCTAGCTCCACTATTATAACCGGGCACCCCTTTAACCTTTCAGTTAACCTTTCCATTATATGTCACATACCTCTCTCTGATTGGCTGTCATCGTTGTCTATGTAAAAGGGTCTTCCTTGGTTGTGATCCAGGTAGGGGGGCACTGATTCAGGCTGGAAAGTGGAATTCACTGGGGGGACATAAATATATTGTTATTGATTACAGGGACAATAAGCCACCAAAACACCTTAAAGGGACTTATTAAATTAATATATCAATCACCCTATAAGATGACGTGAAGCTAAATTGGAATTTAAAAATAATTAGTACAGGAAGATTTAAATAATGTACGTTCTGTAGCTCTATCCTGGTCATGTGCTGCACTCGCTGGATCTACCTCTGTGAATGGATGGTCTTTGTTAGAAGATTTGTGTCACTTTAAATGTGTCCATATAAATGGACTCCATCATTAAAGAATAATATATATTCTACTAAAACGTGTTTTTGGCCATTTCTAGGATGTTAGTGATCATATGTTGTCCCTGATCTCCTCTAGAACAATGTTAAGTGACTATAAGTAAGAGAGCGAGGGGAGTGTTCTGAAATCCCCAAAATTCAGTGACCCCCATGAAAGAACTGGGTGAGTGTTCTGAGACCGGACCGCTCTCCTCTTAGTAGACCCAGGCCAATGCCTCATGACTACTCACCATATCCTCCTCTGTAGGGGTCGTTCCTGGAGGCTGAGTACCTTGGCGCCTGGTGGTTGTAGTCATACTCAAGCTGCATGGTATCCATCGGTGGGATGATCTGATCTCCGCTCCTTCCTCGGCCTCCATCACCATATCCAGCATCTTCATCATAGAACAGGTTTTGGTGGAAGGAAGATTTTTGTCTTGAGGAAGGTCTGGTGTGAGCCCTTAAGAATATCAGAGGAAATTATAAAGATCCAAGACCAGAAATGATATATTGATGATTTACATTAGTGGTCAGCTGCTAGTGACCAACCCTCTTCTATAAAGGGACAGTACCATTATTAATCTGGGCTTTTAGAACTAAATGATAAAGGAAGCAAAACGTTTAAATTCAGTAAAACATCTTATTTTTCTTGTTTCTTTACATTGTTTTGCTATTATCTATTCACAAGTGTCCTTATCTAGGTCAGGCCATAAACATCTAGCAGGAACATGGCCGACTAATACTATCTAATGTAACCAATGACATAAAGTCCTGGGCAGCTCCATTGCTGTAGATACATTATTTTTATCTGTGTGAGAGGAGGCCATAAGAAGTGACTTTAAGTCAATTAGCTGTATTAGCATAATAATAATAGACTACGAATAGTAATAAGATAACAATATGATTTGATGACCCCTC
Source organism: Discoglossus pictus (assembly GCA_027410445.1). Classification (NCBI taxonomy): domain Eukaryota; kingdom Metazoa; phylum Chordata; class Amphibia; order Anura; family Alytidae; genus Discoglossus; species Discoglossus pictus. Next base: position 100,086,938 of record CM050172.1, on the reverse strand, counting down.
AAAATTTCTATTAGTTAATAGAGAAGGAAAAAGTTGGGGGAACTTGAAATCCCTGTCCAAGAATTATCTGAATGCAATGGATTTACACTTTGTGTTATCTCACTAAATAGCGTAGATCTATATCACTAGAGCTTGCTCCTTATCACCCTCCCATAGATCTATATCACTAGAGCTTGCTCCTTATCACCCTCCCCCATAGATCTATATCACTAGAGCTTGCTCCTTATCACCCTCCCATAGATCTATATCACTAGAGCTTGCTCCTTATCACCCTCCCATAGATCTATATCACTAGAGCTTGCTCCTTATCACCCTCCCATAGATCTATATCACTAGAGCTTGCTCCTTATCACCCTCCCCCATAGATCTATATCACTAGAGCTTGCTCCTTATCACCCTCCCCCATAGATCTATATCACTAGAGCTTGCTACTTATCACCCTCCCATAGATCTATATCACTAGAGCTTGCTCCTTATCACCCTCCCATAGATCTATATCACTAGAGCTTGCTCCTTATCACCCTCCCATAGATCTATATCACTAGAGCTTGCTCCTTATCACCCTCCCATAGATCTATATCACTAGAGCTTGCTCCTTATCACCCCCCCCCCCATAGATCTATATCACTAGAGCTTGCTCCTTATCACCCTCCCATAGATCTATATCACTAGAGCTTGCTCCTTATCACCCTCCCATAGATCTATATCACTAGAGCTTGCTCCTTATCACCCCCCCATAGATCTATATCACTAGAGCTTGCTCCTTATCACCCTCCCATAGATCTATATCACTAGAGCTTGCTCCTTATCACCCCCCATAGATCTATATCACTAGAGCTTGTTCCTTATCACCCCCCCCCCCATAGATCTATATCACTAGAGCTTGCTCCTTATCACCCTCCCATAGATCTATATCACTAGAGCTTGCTCCTTATCACCCTCCCATAGATCTATATCACTAGAGCTTGCTCCTTATCACCCTCCCATAGATCTATATCACTAGAGCTTGCTCCTTATCACCCTCCCATAGATATATATCACTAGAGCTTGCTCCTTATCACCCCCCCATAAATCTATATCACTAGAGCTTGCTCCTTATCACCCTCCCCCATAGATCTATATCACTAGAGCTTGCTCCTTATCACCCCCCATAGATCTATATCACTAGAGCTTGCTCCTTATCACCCTCCAATAGATCTATATCACTAGAGCTTGCTCCTTATCACCCCCCATTAGATCTATATCACTAGAGCTTGCTCCTTATCACCCTCCCATAGATCTATATCACTAGAGCTTGCTCCTTATCACCCTCCCATAGATCTATATCACTAGAGCTTGCTCCTTATCACCCTCCCATAGATCTATATCACTAGAGCTTGCTCCTTATCACCCTCCCATAGATCTATATCACTAGAGCTTGCTCCTTATCACCCCCCATTAGATCTATATCACTAGAGCTTGCTCCTTATCACCCTCCCATAGATCTATATCACTAGAGCTTGCTCCTTATCACCCTCCCATAGATCTATATCACTAGAGCTTGCTCCTTATCACCCTCCCATAGATCTATATCACTAGAGCTTGCTCCTTATCACCCTCCCATAGATCTATATCACTAGAGCTTGCTCCTTATCACCCCCCATAGATCTATATCACTAGAGCTTGCTCCTTATCACCCTCCAATAGATCTATATCACTAGAGCTGGCCCCTTATCACCCTCCCATAGATCTATATCACTAGAGCTTGCTCCTTATCACCCTCCCATAGATCTATATCACTAGAGCTTGCTCCTTATCACCCTCCCATAGATCTATATCACTAGAGCTTGCTCCTTATCACCCCCCCATAAATCTATATCACTAGAGCTTGCTCCTTATCACCCCCCCATAGATCTATATCACTAGAGCTTGCTCCTTATCACCCTCCCATAGATCTATATCACTAGAGCTTGCTCCTTATCACCTCCCCCATAGATCTATATCACTAGACCTTGCTCCTTATCACCCTCCCATAGATCTATATCACTAGAGCTTGCTCCTTATCACCCTCCCATAGATCTATATCACTAGAGCTTGCTCCTTATCACCCTCCCCCATAGATATATATCACTAGAGCTTGCTCCTTATCACCCTCCCATAGATCTATATCACTAGAGCTTGCTCCTTATCACCCCCCCCCCCCCATAGATCTATATCACTAGAGCTTGCTACTTATCACCCTCCCATAGATCTATATCACTAGAGCTTGCTCCTTATCACCCTCCCATAGATCTATATCACTAGAGCTTGCTCCTTATCACCCCCCATAGATCTATATCACTAGAGCTTGCTCCTTATCACCCTCCCATAGATCTATATCACTAGAGCTGGCCCCTTATCACCCTCCCATAGATCTATATCACTAGAGCTTGCTCCTTATCACCCCCCCCCCCCATAGATCTATATCACTAGAGCTTGCTCCTTATCACCCTCCCATAGATCTATATCACTAGAGCTTGCTCCTTATCACCCTCCCATAGATCTATATCACTAGAGCTTGCTCCTTATCACCTCCCCCATAGATCTATATCACTAGACCTTGCTCCTTATCACCCTCCCATAGATCTATATCACTAGAGCTTGCTCCTTATCACCCTCCCATAGATCTATATCACTAGAGCTTGCTCCTTATCACCCTCCCATAGATCTATATCACTAGAGCTTGCTCCTTATCACCCTCCCCCATAGATATATATCACTAGAGCTTGCTCCTTATCACCCTCCCATAGATCTATATCACTAGAGCTTGCTACTTATCACCCTCCCATAGATCTATATCACTAGAGCTTGCTCCTTATCACCCTCCCCCATAGATCTATATCACTAGAGCTTGCTCCTTATCACCCTCCCCCATAGATATATATCACTAGAGCTTGCTCCTTATCACCCTCCCATAGATCTATATCACTAGAGCTTGCTCCTTATCACCCCCCATAGATCTATATCACTAGAGCTTGCTCCTTATCACCCCCCCCATAGATCTATATCACTAGAGCTTGCTCCTTATCACCCTCCCATAGATCTATATCACTAGAGCTTGCTCCTTATCACCCCCCCATAGATCTATATCACTAGAGCTTGCTCCTTATCACCCTCCCATAGATCTATATCACTAGAGCTTGCTCCTTATCACCCCCCATAGATCTATATCACTAGAGCTTGTTCCTTATCACCCCCCCCCCATAGATCTATATCACTAGAGCTTGCTCCTTATCACCCTCCCCCATAGATCTATATCACTAGAGCTTGCTCCTTATCACCCCCCCATAGATCTATATCACTAGAGCTTGCTCCTTATCACCCTCCCATAGATCTATATCACTAGAGCTTGCTACTTATCACCCCCCCATAGATCTATATCACTAGAGCTTGCTACTTATCACCCTCCCATAGATCTATATCACTAGAGCTTGCTACTTATCACCCTCCCATAGATCTATATCACTAGAGCTTGCTCCTTATCACCCTCCCATAGATCTATATCACTAGAGCTTGCTCCTTATCACCCTCCCATAGATATATATCACTAGAGCTTGCTCCTTATCACCCCCCCATAAATCTATATCACTAGAGCTTGCTCCTTATCACCCTCCCCCATAGATCTATATCACTAGAGCTTGCTCCTTATCACCTCCCATAGATCTATATCACTAGAGCTTGCTCCTTATCACCCTCCAATAGATCTATATCACTAGAGCTTGCTCCTTATCACCCCCCATTAGATCTATATCACTAGAGCTTGCTCCTTATCACCCTCCCATAGATCTATATCACTAGAGCTTGCTCCTTATCACCCTCCCATAGATCTATATCACTAGAGCTTGCTCCTTATCACCCTCCCATAGATCTATATCACTAGAGCTTGCTCCTTATCACCCTCCCATAGATCTATATCACTAGAGCTTGCTCCTTATCACCCTCCCATAGATCTATATCACTAGAGCTTGCTCCTTATCACCCTCCCATAGATCTATATCACTAGAGCTTGTTCCTTATCACCCCCCCCATAGATCTATATCACTAGACCTTGCTCCTTATCACCCCCCCATAGATCTATATCACTAGAGCTTGCTCCTTATCACCCTCCCATAGATCTATATCACTAGAGCTTGCTCCTTATCACCCTCCCATAGATCTATATCACTAGAGCTTGCTCCTTATCACCCCCCATAGATCTATATCACTAGAGCTTGCTCCTTATCACCCTCCAATAGATCTATATCACTAGAGCTTGCTCCTTATCACCCTCCCCCATAGATATATATCACTAGAGCTTGCTCCTTATCACCCCCCCCATAGATCTATATCACTAGAGCTTGCTCCTTATCACCCTCCCATAGATCTATATCACTAGAGCTTGCTCCTTATCACCCTCCCATAGATCTATATCACTAGAGCTTGCTCCTTATCACCCCCCCATAGATCTATATCACTAGAGCTTGCTCCTTATCACCCTCCCATAGATCTATATCACTAGAGCTTGCTCCTTATCACCCCCCATTAGATCTATATCACTAGAGCTGGCCCCTTATCACCCTCCCATAGATCTATATCACTAGAGCTTGCTCCTTATCACCCTCCCATAGATCTATATCACTAGAGCTTGCTCCTTATCACCCTCCCATAAATCTATATCACTAGAGCTTGCTCCTTATCACCCCCCCATAGATCTATATCACTAGAGCTTGCTCCTTATCACCCTCCCATAGATCTATATCACTAGAGCTTGCTCCTTATCACCCTCCCATAAATCTATATCACTAGAGCTTGCTCCTTATCACCCCCCCATAGATCTATATCACTAGAGCTTGCTCCTTATCACCCCCCCATAAATCTATATCACTAGAGCTTGCTCCTTATCACCCCCCCATAGATCTATATCACTAGAGCTTGCTCCTTATCACCCTCCCATAGATCTATATCACTAGAGCTTGCTCCTTATCACCTCCCCCATAGATCTATATCACTAGACCTTGCTCCTTATCACCCTCCCATAGATCTATATCACTAGAGCTTGCTCCTTATCACCCTCCCATAGATCTATATCACTAGAGCTTGCTCCTTATCACCCTCCCCCATAGATATATATCACTAGAGCTTGCTCCTTATCACCCTCCCATAGATCTATATCACTAGAGCTTGCTCCTTATCACCCCCCCCCCCCATAGATCTATATCACTAGAGCTTGCTACTTATCACCCTCCCATAGATCTATATCACTAGAGCTTGCTCCTTATCACCCTCCCATAGATCTATATCACTAGAGCTTGCTCCTTATCACCCCCCATAGATCTATATCACTAGAGCTTGCTCCTTATCACCCTCCCATAGATCTATATCACTAGAGCTGGCCCCTTATCACCCTCCCATAGATCTATATCACTAGAGCTTGCTCCTTATCACCCCCCCCCCCATAGATCTATATCACTAGAGCTTGCTCCTTATCACCCTCCCATAGATCTATATCACTAGAGCTTGCTCCTTATCACCCTCCCATAGATCTATATCACTAGAGCTTGCTCCTTATCACCTCCCCCATAGATCTATATCACTAGACCTTGCTCCTTATCACCCTCCCATAGATCTATATCACTAGAGCTTGCTCCTTATCACCCTCCCATAGATCTATATCACTAGAGCTTGCTCCTTATCACCCTCCCATAGATCTATATCACTAGAGCTTGCTCCTTATCACCCTCCCCCATAGATATATATCACTAGAGCTTGCTCCTTATCACCCTCCCATAGATCTATATCACTAGAGCTTGCTACTTATCACCCTCCCATAGATCTATATCACTAGAGCTTGCTCCTTATCACCCTCCCCCATAGATCAATATCACTAGAGCTTGCTCCTTATCACCCCCCCATAGATCTATATCACTAGAGCTTGCTCCTTATCACCCTCCCCCATAGATATATATCACTAGAGCTTGCTCCTTATCACCCTCCCATAGATCTATATCACTAGAGCTTGCTCCTTATCACCCCCCATAGATCTATATCACTAGAGCTTGCTCCTTATCACCCCCCCCATAGATCTATATCACTAGAGCTTGCTCCTTATCACCCTCCCATAGATCTATATCACTAGAGCTTGCTACTTATCACCCTCCCATAGATCTATATCACTAGAGCTTGCTCCTTATCACCCCCCCCATAGATCTATATCACTAGAGCTTGCTACTTATCACCCTCCCATAGATCTATATCACTAGAGCTTGCTCCTTATCACCCTCCCCCATAGATATATATCACTAGAGCTTGCTCCTTATCACCCTCCCATAGATCTATATCACTAGAGCTTGCTCCTTATCACCCCCCCATAGATCTATATCACTAGAGCTTGCTCCTTATCACCCTCCCATAGATCTATATCACTAGAGCTTGCTACTTATCACCCTCCCATAGATCTACATCACTAGAGCTTGCTCCTTATCACCCTCGCATAGATCCATATCACTAGAGCTTGCTCCTTATCACCCTCCCATAGATCTATATCACTAGAGCTTGCTCCTTATCACCTCCCCCATAGATCTATATCACTAGACCTTGCTCCTTATCACCCTCCCATAGATCTATATCACTAGAGCTTGCTCCTTATCACCCTCCCATAGATCTATATCACTAGAGCTTGCTCCTTATCACCCTCCCCCATAGATATATATCACTAGAGCTTGCTCCTTATCACCCTCCCATAGATCTATATCACTAGAGCTTGCTACTTATCACCCTCCCATAGATCTATATCACTAGAGCTTGCTCCTTATCACCCTCCCATAGATCTATATCACTAGAGCTTGCTCCTTATCACCCTCCCCCATAGATCTATATCACTAGAGCTTGCTCCTTATCACCCTCCCATAGATCTATATCACTAGAGCTTGCTCCTTATCACCCTCCCCCATAGATATATATCACTAGAGCTTGCTCCTTATCACCCTCCCATAGATCTATATCACTAGAGCTTGCTCCTTATCACCCCCCATAGATCTATATCACTAGAGCTTGCTCCTTATCACCCCCCCCCCCATAGATCTATATCACTAGAGCTTGCTACTTATCACCCTCCCATAGATCTATATCACTAGAGCTTGCTCCTTATCACCCTCCCATAGATCTATATCACTAGAGCTTGCTCCTTATCACCCCCCATAGATCTATATCACTAGAGCTTGCTCCTTATCACCCCCCCCATAGATCTATATCACTAGAGCTTGCTCCTTATCACCCTCCCATAGATCTATATCACTAGAGCTTGCTCCTTATCACCCTCCCCCATAGATCTATATCACTAGAGCTTGCTCCTTATCACCCTCCCATAGATCTATATCACTAGAGCTTGCTCCTTATCACCCTCCCCCATAGATATATATCACTAGAGCTTGCTCCTTATCACCCTCCCATAGATCTATATCACTAGAGCTTGCTCCTTATCACCCCCCATAGATCTATATCACTAGAGCTTGCTCCTTATCACCCCCCCCATAGATCTATATCACTAGAGCTTGCTCCTTATCACCCTCCCATAGATCTATATCACTAGAGCTTGCTACTTATCACCCTCCCATAGATCTATATCACTAGAGCTTGCTCCTTATCACCCCCCCCATAGATCTATATCACTAGAGCTTGCTACTTATCACCCTCCCATAGATCTATATCACTAGAGCTTGCTCCTTATCACCCTCCCATAGATCTATATCACTAGAGCTTGCTCCTTATCACCCCCCCATAGATCTATATCACTAGAGCTTGCTCCTTATCACCCTCCCATAGATCTATATCACTAGAGCTTGCTCCTTATCACCCTCCCATAGATCTATATCACTAGAGCTTGCTACTTATCACCCTCCCATAGATCTACATCACTAGAGCTTGCTCCTTATCACCCTCCCATAGATCTATATCACTAGAGCTTGCTCCTTATCACCCTCCCATAGATCTATATCACTAGAGCTTGCTCCTTATCACCTCCCCCATAGATCTATATCACTAGACCTTGCTCCTTATCACCCTCCCATAGATCTATATCACTAGAGCTTGCTCCTTATCACCCTCCCATAGATCTATATCACTAGAGCTTGCTCCTTATCACCCTCCCCCATAGATATATATCACTAGAGCTTGCTCCTTATCACCCTCCCATAGATCTATATCACTAGAGCTTGCTACTTATCACCCTCCCATAGATCTATATCACTAGAGCTTGCTCCTTATCACCCTCCCCCATAGATCTATATCACTAGAGCTTGCTCCTTATCACCCTCCCATAGATCTATATCACTAGAGCTTGCTCCTTATCACCCTCCCCCATAGATCTATATCACTAGAGCTTGCTCCTTATCACCCTCCCATAGATCTATATCACTAGAGCTTGCTCCTTATCACCCCCCATAGATCTATATCACTAGAGCTTGCTCCTTATCACCCCCCCCCATAGATCTATATCACTAGAGCTTGCTACTTATCACCCTCCCATAGATCTATATCACTAGAGCTTGCTACTTATCACCCTCCCATAGATCTATATCACTAGAGCTTGCTCCTTATCACCCTCCCCCATAGATATATATCACTAGAGCTTGCTCCTTATCACCCTCCCATAGATCTATATCACTAGAGCTTGCTCCTTATCACCCCCCCATAGATCTATATCACTAGAGCTTGCTCCTTATTACCCTCCCATAGATCTATATCACTAGAGCTTGCTCCTTATTACCCTCCCATAGATCTATATCACTAGAGCTTGCTCCTTATCACCCCCCCCCCCATAGATCTATATCACTAGAGCTTGCTCCTTATCGTCCATTTACCCTGTTTTTGCTGCCAATTAATTTCACCAATTTATGAACAATTTCAATCCTTAAATTCTCTGCCTAATTTATTGGTTCTAAAAACTCTTATTTTCTATTCACCAGAAATTAGGTTTAATCACTTTGTATAACAGTTTCTAAAAATGTAAATCAATAAATCAATAAGCAAAGCAAATGATTGGTTCCTGACTTACCCCCGGTCCAACTCTAGAGTCTCCGAGTCATGGTATCCAGAATTGGCAAAGCCCTCGTTATACAGGAGAGACATTGTCCGGCTGCTTGGTCTTCTAGCCGAAACACTACTGAGTCCAAAGTCAGATCTTCATGGTATTCTGTAACAAAATGAGGAGCAGGATTGTGTTATGTCTCTCTATATAAGAGGAGTGGGGTTGTGTTATGTCTCTCTATATAAGAGGAGTGGGGTTGTGTTATGTCTCACTAGAATAGCTGACCCCAAGATGATTGTGCCTGCGGAGGAAGTGCTTTTTACCTCCGCCTGAGCTGCTCTCTCGTTGGGATACCCCAGAGCCACTACCTGCCTGTGGCAAAGGGGGCAGCAGTATGCCCCTGGATAAAATTCTAGTTCCTGAGACCCTGCATGTGTCCCCAAGATTGATGCCTGCCATTTGGGTTGGTTTAATGAAAGGAATAGAGGTGGGGTTGGAGGCTGTGGACTTTTTCCTGAAAGGTGGGAAACAACCCACAGACTGGGCCAACCTATTACCATCTCCAGGCGGAGGACATGCACTGGGACTTATGCCGTGGCCCCTTTGGCCAGCATTTTTTCTTATTTGGATGGGAACTTGGACTTGCGCTATGGGCTGCAGTTCAAGACTATCATCTGTCAAGGATCATAGACCCAGAACTGCTGTCTGGAAGGGGGGTGTAATGTCACGGCCCCCCTTTCCAGGGCCTGGATCCTGGTGCCAACATAGAGGACATGCTGTCCCATTGGAAAATGGCTAAGGGAATTATATTGACATCATGATCTGTGTTCTGTATATATTATTGATAGCCTGATGTAATTCTTAGATATAAATTCCTTCCCCGGCCATATAAGTCCCTCAGGCCTGATCAAAGGAACAGCCATCAAGTTTGAAGCTGGTTTATGGCCCCTCCAGGGTGGTAAAACATAGTAAGAAAAATCTACCTCCCCCTCCCATTGACAGCCGATATATACCAGATCAATGAGGGGGGGAGGAAGGAATGTGGGTTTACCACTGGGGGTGGCCATGCATGCATGCATACTGTGGTACGGTGGTATTATTGTGGGTGTTTTTCTGTGCAGCGAGAGAATAAATGGTCAGTTGTTTTTTTGGAACAGAATAAACGCAGTTCATTCTTAGACTTATTGTAATTGTGTGTCTATTTATTTTACTACTGGTAGATGCGATACTTATCCTATCTCTACCCTGCACGTAACCTGTCCTGATCACTACCACAGGAAGGTTAGACTCTGACTGATGCAGAAGCCAGATTTCAGGGTGCTGGTGCAGAGACTTCAAATAACCCAAACGGTTCTAGTTGGTAGTAACCTGTAGTCTACAGCAGGTGGTCCTGTGCAGTATTAGCCCCTATCACTCGGATCATCACTGTATGGGATTGTATTATCTCTATCTATATAAGAGGAGTGGGATTGTGTTATATCTTTCTACAGTGGCGGGAAAAGGTTTTTAATCTCCTGCTGATTTTGAACGTTTGTCCACTGACAAAGAAATGATCAGTCTATAATTTTGATGGTCGGTGGTAAAACTATTGTTGGCAATCACAGAGGTCGGACGTTTCTTGTAGTTGGCCACCAGGTTTGCACACATCTCAGGAGAGATTTTGTCCCACTCCTCTTTGCAGATCATATCCAAGACATTAAGGTTTTGATGCTGATGTTTGGCAACTCCAACCTTCAGCTCCCTCCACAGATTTTCTTTGGGATTAAGGTCTGGAGACAAGCTAGGCCATTACAGATGCTTAATGTGCTTCTTCTTGAGCCACTCCTTTGTTGCCTTAGCTTTGTGTTTTGGGTCATTGTCATGCTGGGATACCCATCCATGACCCATTTTCAATGCCCTGGCTGAGGGAAGGAGGTTCTCATCCAAGATTTGATGGTACATGGCCCCGTCCATCGTTCCTTTGATGCAGTGCAGTTGTCCTGTTCCCAAAGCATAATGTCTCCACCTCCATGTTTGACGGTGGGGATGGTGTTCTTGGGGTTATAGGCAGCATTCCTCCTTCTCCAAACACAGCAAGTTGAGTTGATGCCAAAGAGCTCAATTTTGGTCTCATCTGACCACAACACTTTCCCCCAGTTCTCCTCTGAATCATTCAGATGTTCAATGGCTAACTTCAGACAGACCTGTACATGTGCTTTCTTGAGCAGGGGGACCTTGCAGGCGCTGCAGGATTTCAGTCCTTCATGGCGTAGTGTGTTACCAATTGTTTTCTTGGTGATTATGGTCCCAGCTGCCTTGAGATCATTAACAAGGTCCTCCTGTGTAGTTCTGGGCTGATTCCTCACCATTCTCATGATCATTGGGACTCCACGAGGTGAGATCTTGCATGGAGCATCAGACCGAGGGAGACCGGCAGCTATTTTGTGTTTCTTCCATTTGCGAATAATCGCAACCAACATTTGTCACCTTCTCACCAAACTGATTGGCAATGGTCTTGTAGTCCATTCCAGCCTTGTGTAGGTCTACAATCTTGTCCCTGACATCCTTGGACAGCTCTTTGGTCTTGGCCATGTTGGAGAGTTTGGAATCTGATTGATTGGTTGCTTTTGTGGACAGGTGTCTTTTATACAGGTAACAAGCTGGTATTTGAAGCACTCCCTTTAAGGGAGTGCTCCTAATCTCAGGTCATTACCTGTATAAAAGACACCTGGGAGCCAGAAATCTTGCTGATTGATAGGGGATCCCCCCAGTGTATATAAGAGGGGTGGGACTGTGTTATGTCTCACTGGTATAAAAGGGGTGGCATTGTGTTATCTATCACTGATATAAAAGGAGTGGGATTATGTTATCTCTCTAGTATGAGAGGAGTGGGATTGTGTTATGTCTCACTGGTATAAAAGGGGTTGGATTGTGTTATATCTCACTAGTATAAGAGGGGTTGGATTGTGTTATATCTCACTGGTATAAGAGGATTGGAATTGTGTTATGTCTCACTGGTATAAGAGGAGTGGGATTGTGTTATAGCCATGGCCGGATTACCCATTCGGCCAAGTAGGCAGCCGCCAGGGGCGATTTCCTGTGAGGGGCACCAATTTAAAAAAAAAAAAATGGTTCCTGACTTAAAAGAAATGAAATGCTGCAGTTCATCATATACTGGTTACAAGTGGGTAACCACCTAGAACAAGAGAGTTACAACAAGAAAAAGAACCTATACGCACAGACAAGGCAAAAATGGCTCCATGCATATCTTGTGTAATCACTCACAGGGGCTACTCCACTTCACTGCCTAGGGGCTTCAAAAAGGTAGATCCAGTTCTGGTTATATCTCACTAGTATAAGAGGAATGGGATTGTGTTATGTATCACCGGTATAAAAGGAGTGGGATTGTGTTATGTATCACCGGTATAAAAGGAGTGGGATTGTGTTATGTATCACCGGTATAAAAGGAGTGGGATTGTGTTATCTCTCCCAGTATGTTTGTTGTTACTTTGTTACTAGAGAGTTTATGAGGTTTCTTGATAATGAGCCTTTTGTGATGGATTTCTCACCATTATATGTCCCCCCCCCCCCCCAGTCATTCTTTAGTGTTAAGTTCCTGAAATGTATATAATACAATGTATATAACAAAATGTATATAATAAAATGTATATAATACAATGTATATAACAAAATGCATATAATAAAATGTATATAATAAAATGTATATAATAAAATGTATATAATAAAATGTATATAAGACAATGTATATAACTTGCTTCAAACCCGTCGGGTACAGATTCTCTTCTTGTAAATGTTGCTTTTTCACCATAGTTAGTTTATGTATAAAAGATAACAATAAATAAATTAAATTATTACATTGATGAAAATGTACAAAATAATTACTATTTACATGTCTGGGTGTGAAGCTATTCCCAAACAAATTGCTAATTAATATGAATCTTTTTGGTTTAATAACCCTTGTATTTAGTCATGTATTGGCTCTGTGCCAAGATCCTTGTGCGCTTATCTCTGTACTGATCACTTTGGACTTGGAACATTTACATAAAAACAGGAGAACTGAGGTAAACGATAGCGGAAATAATCAAATATTGTACTCGATAAATGTCAGGTGTGCACTAAGTGATGGAATGAGAGGTGGATCATATTGTGCTATAAATGGAAAGTTTGGTTAAAAATAATCAAATTCATTTAGTGACATAAAATACAAAACTGTTGTAGACTTGTATGTGTTGCCAGATCTCCCCTGCCTCTCCATGTGCTGCCAGGTCTCCCCTGCCTCTTTATGTGCTGCCAGGTCTCCCCTGCCTCTTTATGTGCTGCCAGGTCTCCCCTGCCTCTTTATGTGCTGCCAGATCTCCCCTGCCTCTCCATGTGCTGCCAGGTCTCCCCTGCCTCTCCATGTGCTGCCAGGTCTCCCCTTCCTCTTTTTGTGCTGACAGGTCTCCCCTGCCTCTCCATGTGCTGCCAGGTATCCCCTGCCTCTTTATGTGCTGCCAGGTCTCCCCTGCCTCTCCATGTGCTGCCAGGTCTCCCCTGCCTCCCCGTGTGATGCCAGGTATCCCCTACCTCTCCATGTGCTGACAGGTCTCCCCTGCCTCTCCATGTGCTGCCAGGTTTCCCCCCGGCTCTTTATGTGCTGCCAGATCTCCCCTGCCTCTCCATGTGTTGCCAGGTCTCCTCTGCCTCTCCATGTGTTGCCAGGTCTCCCCTGCCTCTCTATGTTTTGCCAGGTCTCCCCTGCCTCTCCATGTGCTGCCAGGTCTCCCCTGCCTCTCTATGTGCTGCCATGTCTCCCCAGCCTCTCTATGTGCTGCCAGGTCTCCCCTAACTCTCCATGTTCTGCTAGGGCTCCCTGCCTCTCCATGTGCTGCCAGGTCCCACCTGTCTCTCCATGTGCTGCCAGGTCTTCCCTATCTCTCCATGTGCTGCCATGGTTCCCCTAACTCTCCATGTGCTGCCAGGTCTCCCCTGCCTCTCCATGTGTTGCAAGGTCTCCCCTGCCTCTCCATGTGCTGCCAGGTCTCCCCTGCCTCTCCATGTGCTGCCAGGTCTCCCCTGCCTCTCCATGTGCTGCCAGGTCTCCCCTGCCTCTCCATGTGTTGCCAGATCTCCCCTGCCTCTCCATGTGCTGCCTGGTCTCCCCTGCCTCTTTATGTGCTGCCAGGTCTCCCCTGCCTCTTTATGTGCTGCCAGGTCTCCCCTGCCTCTCCATGTGCTGACAGGTCTCCCCTGCCTCTCCGTGTGCTGCCAGGTATCCCCTGCCTCTCCATGTGTTGCCAGGTCTCCCCTATCTCTCCATGTGCTGCCAGGTATCCCTTGCCTCTCCATGTGTTGCCAGGTCTCCCCTGCCTCACCATGTGTTGCCAGGTCTCCCCAGCCTCTCCGTGTGTTGCCAGGTCTCCCTTACCTCTCCATGTGTTGCCAGGTCTCCCCTGTCTCTCCATGTGTTGCCAGGTCTCCCCTGCCTCTCCATGTGCTGCCAGGTATCTCCAGCCTCTCCATGTGATGCCAGGTCTCCCCTGCCTCTCCATGTGTTGCCAGGTCTCCCCTGCCTCTCTATGTGCTGCCAGGTCTCCCCAGCCTCTCTATGTGCTGCCAGGTCTCCCCTGCCTCTCCATGTGCTGCCAGGTCTCCCCAGCCTCTCTATGTGTTGCCAGGTCTCCCCTGCCTCTCCATGTGCTGCCAGGTATCCCCTGCCTCTCCATGTGCTGCCAGGTCTCCCCTGCCTCTCCATGTGCTGCCAGGTATCTCCAGCCTCTCCATGTGCTGCCAGGTATCTCCAGCCTCTCCATGTGATGCCAGGTCTCCCCTGCCTCTCCATGTGTTGCCAGGTCTCCCCTGCCTCTCCATGTGCTGCCAGGTCTCCCCAGCCTCTCCATGTGATGCCAGGTCTCCCCAGCCTCTCCGTGTGTTGCCAGGTCTCCCCAGCCTCTCCATGTGATGCCAGGTCTCCCCTGCCTCTCCATGTGTTGCCAGGTCTCCCCTGCCTCTCCATGTGCTGCCAGGTCTCCCCAGCCTCTCCATGTGATGCCAGGTCTCCCCTGCCTCTCCATGTGCTGCCAGGTCTCCCCTGCCTCTCTATGTGCTGCCATGTCTCCCCAGCCTCTCTATGTGCTGCCAGGTCTCCCCTAACTCTCCATGTTCTGCTAGGGCTCCCTGCCTCTCCATGTGCTGCCAGGTCCCACCTATCTCTCCATGTGCTGCCAGGTCTTCCCTATCTCTCCATGTGCTGCTATGGTTCCCCTAACTCTCCATGCGATGCCAGGTCTCCCCTGCCTCTCCATGTGCTGACAGGTCTCCCCTGCCTCTCCATGTGTTGCAAGGTCTCCCCTGCCTCTCCATGTGCTGCCAGGTCTCCCCTGCCTCTCCATGTGCTGTCATGCCTCCCCTGCCTCCCCATGTACTGCCAGGTCCCACCTGTCTCTCCATGTGCTGTCATGTTTTCCCTGTCTCTCCATGTGCTGTCATGTCTCCCCTGCCTCTCCATGTTCTGCTAGGGCTCCCTGCCTTTCCATGTTCTGCTAGGGCTCCCTGCCTTTCCATGTGCTGCTAGGGCTCCCTGCCTTTCCGTGTGCTGCCACGTCTCCCCTGCCTTTCCATGTGCTGCTAGGGCTCCCTGCCTTTCCATGTGCTGCCACGTCTCCCCTGCCTTTCCATGTGCTGCAACGTCTCCCCTGTCTCTCCATGTGCTGCCAGGTCTCCCCTGTCTGTCCATGTGCTGCTAGGGCTCCCTGCCTTTCCATGTGCTGCCACGTCTCCCCTGCCTTTCCATGTGCTGCCACGTCTCCCCTGCCTTTCCATGTGCTGCCACGTCTCCCCTGCCTTTCCATGTGCTGCTAGGGCTCCCTGCCTTTCCATGTGCTGCCAGGTCTCCCCTGCCTTTCCATGTGCTGCTAGGGCTCCCTGCCTTTCCATGTGCTGCCACGTCTCCCCTGCCTCTCTATGTGCTGACAGGTCTCCCCATCCTCTCTATGTGCTGCCAGGTCTCCCCTATCTCTCCATGTTCTGCTAGGGCTCCCTGCCTTTCCATGTGCTGCCACGTCTCCCCTACCTTTCCATGTGCTGCCACGTCTCCCCTACCTTTCCATGTGCTGCTAGGGCTCCCTGCCTTTCCATGTGCTGCTAGGGCTCCCTGCCTTTCCATGTGCTGCCACGTCTCCCCTGCCTTTCCATGTGCTGCCACGTCTCCCCTGCCTTTCCATGTGCTGCTAGGGCTCCCTGCCTTTCCATGTGCTGCCACGTCTCCCCTGCCTTTCCATGTGATGCCAGATGTCCCCTGCCTCTCTGTGTTATCTATCCCTGCTGAGGGTCCGCACTGCTGATGACACCCCCAGTTTGTAGTATAAGAGCAGGGTCTCAGAGGTCAGTGTCATACATAACACTGTAACCCTGTCCGTATATCTTTAAGGAGAACAAGACCCTGCCTCAGTAAGAAGATCTTATAAAAAAAACTCTTACAAGCAGCTATTGGCCATTAAAGGGTTCAAATATTTACTGCCATTAAAAGTAGACATTAATGAATCCAGATGACTGGACACATGATTGTATAGGCTGGACCTTCAGTTTGTGACTGTCCCTTTAATTAGCTGGACAGTGACCAACATCCGGGTCAGGGAGGAATTAAAGGATTATATACCAGGATACAGAGAGAGGATTCCCCCCCCCCCCCCCCCCCTAGGATGAGCAGGACATGGGAGGGGTGCACTGGGATCAGTTAAAGACAAGGCCCTCTGTGATTGGACGTTATGAGAAATAAAGTAATAAAATAAAATCTGAATAGAAGTATTTTCTGTCTGATCCTCTCTGTTACTACTTACTGCTGACTAATGTTATTATTCCCTATGTTATGCCCATGTGACCCCTGCCTCTACATGTTATCTCTTACTGAAAACTGTAACATTATCCCCATTGGGCAGTGACATGGCTAGCACATGCTCATAGTGCATGTTAGAACAATGTCTCACATCCTAGTTTCGTAATCATTATGAGCATGTGCTAGCCATGCCTGGCACTTCCTGGGCGACTCTTTAACATAAACATCACTTTATAAAACATTATCTCAACAAGGACTCAGCATCATGAATTATTATATCATTATCAGGCCCTAGAAAAAGCCCTAATGACTTTATCTCATGTAATTAAGTCCCTCTCATAGTGGGGTGATAAGCCAAAAGAGCATGCATCAGTGGAAGGAAAGGTGGGGAATGGAGAGGCTTTGCTAGATAATTGGATCTAATGGAAGTTGACACCACACCCCTCCCCCATCATTGGCCCAGAGACAGGCAGCTTGCATCAGGAAATGCAAGATTTGCTCTCCAGAAATAGAAATGCCCTTCTCACACACATGACTAGTGTATCATGGATGCCTCCAGGGTCCAGCTGAGTCATAATGTAATTATCTTTTCTATGCTTAATTATATTTTTAATCAGACTTTTATTTCACGGCGGCTCTTTCATCACGTGAGATAAAGTCATTAGGAGAGGGAGAGGACCTTTTCTTGCTATTTAGATTTAATAAAATTTTCAAGCTCAATTATCTAACACTTCCACTCATTATTGCCATTATATATTTGCATTACATATATAATGTCAGATATAGACATGTCCCTGGGCCCTTTGCTGTGTCCCTTTAGTAGGTGACAGTTTCACACCCGTCTCCTGTCGCCCCGTTTGCCCCAGTGAGCTCTCCTGGGCGTCTCTCGGGTTTTATCACTTTATTTACTAATCTTTGTGTATTTTACATTCAGAGCTGACCTACTATTTACTCCCAGATACTGAGCCGATTAGCGTCGCTCTCCAGATAAGGACCCGCTAAATAACCTAGGGCCTGGGGGGTGGGGGGCTGTATTATCCAGGGGGGGGGTCACTGCCACCCCCAATGTGAGATAACTATCTTATTTATTTATAAATAAACTAAAAATATTCTTTTGTTTTGTTACATTGTATTAGCTAACTGGCTACGGCCTAAGGCGCTGCAACCATTTTGGTTTCTGCTTATCTGCTTCTATAGATGGGAGGAGCTTGCACAGTAACTTTCATCTGCTATAAGTGAGATGTAGCACTCCTTACTGTCAGGACTTTCAATAGGATTGATATAAATCTCATTAGTTTACCCTGCTCAGGAAGTCACTTAAACGAGCAACTGGAGACAAGCAATGGCCCCCAAAGGATGGATTTAATTGGTAATAAAGTAAATATAATTTCTAAGGAAGTTCTATTATTTATAATCTGTCAGCATTCATTTAACTTTATCATTTTCTTAACTTTAGATCGCTCATTTTTCTTGTGTGATGTTATATTCAGTAAAAAAAAACTCCAATACCAACTATTTAGGTGTAATTGGACATGGGGTCTGCACATGCTCATATCCATTCTATAAAATGTGTTTAGACTGCCAACAATGCATGCAGACCCCTGCGCAATAATTAGAGATATTTAGTAATAATCAGTAATCATGACCCTGCAGGAGGAGATAATAGCGCAATCTTGGTGACTGCATCATACAGTCCGAAAAAACAATTTCTAATACATATAATTAATAAACAACGTGTTGGAAGCTAAAGCGTTAAATCCTATCTTATTTGTAAAGCCTTCGCAGTGTCCCTTTGTGTAACCCCAGCACACTCTGTTTACTCAATTACTGAATGCACCTTGAGAGGAACAAGGAAGCTGAACATGTCCTGCCGAGAAGGCTGAATTCCCCCCTTGGAGTTTCTACAAAACCAGGAATCAGATCTGAACGGACAAGTTTCTTATTGTTACGACTTAGACAACTGGGCTAAAAATAGCAGATTTACACCTAAAGTGAGCAAGAAGGAGCAGGAAAGAGATAGAAGAGAGGGTTAGCGTGTTATATGTTACACATCATGTTATATTATATCACATATATAGTTGTCGTAATTGCGTGCTTGCCAAAAGTTGTTGCTAACGCCAGGTTAAAATTGCAGCCCACAAACGCGAAGCAGGGCCGCGGTTGCGGCCAGGCAGCGCTCATTGCGCTGGTAAAGAAGAGCTCATCCCTATGACCTGCAGCACTTAGGCAATGAGCACCGAAGGCGCTCATTGTGCTGGGGAAGATGAGCGCCACAGACGCTCATCCTGAGACACACGGGTCTTAGATAAAAAAAAGTGCAGAAGGCGTTCACCGCAATTTAGTCCACTTGGGACTTAGCGACAGCCAAGAAATTACGGCCCGCAAAAATACGCATTTAACGGTCGAACCGCCAAACTGCAAAAACACACAAATATGCCTAAAATTAAATTCCACACTCACACACAGCTCAGGGGGAGTGCCAGGGAACGTGTGAGTGGGGTTGCAAGTTAATTTGAGGCATATTTTGGCTTTTTTTTATTGAAGTGGGAAGAAAAATGGCGGCCGAAAAAACGTAAACAAACCGAAAACGCAGCCGAAGGACGGAAAAGGCGGCCAAAGGACATAAATACCAGCCGTAAGCACTAAGACTTAACGCTAAACAGTAACACTTAATACAAGCCAGTAACACTTAATCAAAGGCAGTGACACTTACCCCAAGGTAATAACACAGGGAGAGAGGCTCGCAATGAGTGCCAAGGGTGCTCAAGTGCCAGGCCTATAGAGTACACAGGGGGAGAGGCTCACGATGAGCGCTGAAGCTGCTCAGAGGGGCCATAACCTCACATTCGGTGGCAAACAGCATTACCATGGCTTCAAATGTTATTGCCGTCAATTTTTGACGGGCAAGTTGCTAGTACTGTAATATTGTTGTTGTTCAGTTGTTAAGTCGTGTTTGACTCCATGTGACCTTATGAACCGTATCACACCAGGTACATCTGCCAGCCATGGCCCATCTCAGCTCCCTGATCTTGGACAGAGGGGGACAAATGATGGACAGAGGGTTGGGCAGATGATGGACAAAGGATGGACAAAGGATGGAGATAGGATAGGCAGAGGTTGGACAGAGGATAGACACAGGATGGAGATAGGATAGGCAGAGGTTGGACAGAGGATAGACACAGGATGGAGATAGGATAGGCAGAGGTTGGACAGAGGATGGAAACAGAATGGACAGAGAATAGACACAGGATGGACAGATATTGGAAAGGGGATGGACAGAGGATGGGCAGAAGATAGACATAGGATGGACAGACATTGGACAGACTGCATAGTGAGCTAAACATATTATGGCCTGTACATGAGTGGACATACTGACACAAATCCAAGTTCTCCTGTGAAGTCCACCTACCTCATTTTACATTCAGATGAAATGAAGACAACATTTTGTTGCAATAAACTGAAACAGAAACAGCAGAAATGAGCAAATGGTCCTATTTATTCTCCCAATTCTATCTACCTAAATCGTGACAAAAAAACAATTTCAGGACGGCCTTATGTGCATCTCATGCAGGATATCATTCCCGATATGATTCCTATATGGTTCCCCCTGGGAGGCTTTTCTACTTCTTGATGGCCCTTTCTGTGAGACGCTCTCATAGGCCCAACAATCCAGCACAGACCCAACACAGGGACACATAAAACAGGACGGTGGTAGGGCATGCCATGTAATGATGCATCAAATCCAAGCAGAAGGTCTTGATATGAGAAGTCCTATGTTTTGGTTACACAAACACAAAGTGTCTCTATGTGGATAGAATACTGTTTGTTTAGCCAACAACTGAATATATGTCAGCGTCTGCCTGATGTCCTTGCGGTCCGAGCGCTTCTGTGGCTCAGGGAACCGAAATATACTGTTTCGAAAAATATAAGAAAACTTTTACATGTTCAAAAATCCCAAAACAAAACCTAAACATAAATAAATAATTTCACAAAGTGAAGGAACTAAAGAGTTAACTCTTCTTGGATGATACATTGTGTCACTATCCCTGAGGCTAATTACTTTATAGTTTTCTTGTTACTGTGTAGTTTACCATAGGATTTGTTAGAAGCCATGCAAATATAGAGTCCAACAGGGAGCCCAGCTGGCCACCTCGGACCCTCGCCCCATATCAGTTATTGTATGCTACTTGACCTTTAACCCTTACCCTCATACCTGCGCCGAGCCCCCTTGTACCTTAATATACTATTCCCATATTAGAATGTCAGAAAATAGAAAAGTCTCTGTTTTATGTATGAATAGGAATCTTGTCTAGCTTCAACACTTCCTGACAGCTAGAAGCCTGAGGGGCGTGCTTAAGTTTAGCTATCAATGACGGGAGAGGTGAGGGAGATAGATTTTTTTTAAATAAATCAATAAAAATCCATCCTTTAGGACAGTGATAGAGCTAGTGAATGATGAAAAGTAATTTGAGGACTACATATATATATATATATATATATATATATATATATATATATCAAATATAAATACATTTTAAACTCTTGTCAACCTCAAAACATTTTAGAGAAAATTAAATCTAAAAAGATTCTTTGCTAATAAAAATATAGAGAACAACAAAAGCAACTTGGAAAGATTTTTACATACAGATATCAAAAGAAAATCCACCGTTAATCCAAATCAAACTAAAAGCTAATAATATATGGAAATCTTTGAAAATCTAGTAATAGAGGATATAGAAAAAATAGAGATAAATAAAAGAAAAAAACAACTTATCAAAACTAGAGGAACAGGCACTAAAAACATAGAAAAGGACAATAATATAATTATCAAACCAGCAGAGTAAGGGGGAGATAAAGACAAATACATTGAAGAATGCCAGAGACAACTAGCAGATAAAGAAACACACCACAAACTAAAATGTGATCCAACTAAAAAAATGAACATATCATGTAAACAATTCCTTAATAAAGGTATAAAGGAAAAAAATATTAATCAAAAAGAATATTAATTTTTGTTTACTCAATATCCAAAAATGCCAGGTTTTTATATATTACCAAAAATTAACAAAAATCTAGGTAACCCCCCTGGCAGATCAATAATTTCAGGTATTGATTCCATCGCTACAAACTTGTCAGAATATATTGACTACTTCCTCCAGTCTGAGGTAAAAATACTTCCATCATATGTAAAAGACACCACCTTTAAAATAAACTTTTCTAACTTCATCTTAAAAAGCGGACAGCACCATGAGCAATGGCTTAGGAATATACCAAAAGGGGAATTCGGGAGAAGTCTAAGAAACTGCAGTAATAACAAAATATTTCTCAAACAAGCAGAAAACATTAAGAAGAAATTTGTAGAAAAAAAATACCCAGAACAAGAAATAGATAATGCCTTAGAAGAGACAGAGAAAATTGATAAAAAAAATTATGCTAGAATATAAAAGCAAAAATAAGGAAGAAAAGAAAGAATATGAAATGTCTATCATCATGGAATATAACAAAAATCATAAACAGATAAAAAAGCAAAAAGAAAAAAATGGCATATACTCATGAAGGATAGCTCTCTAAAAGACATCTTGCCTAAAAGCCCAAAAATGATATTCAGGAGAAAAGGTCATCTAAATAACAAAATACAGAACAGACTATAAAAAAAAAGAGAAATGAGTTTTTTTTTAGATGTGGGCTATGTAATGCATGCAAAACCTCTAAAAATACCTTTCCTAAAGACAGTATAATGGAAAGTAATTCATATACAAACCAAATTAAGGTGTCAAACAAAATATCATGTAAATCTAGAAATGTGGTCTACATACTAAAATGTAGCTGTAAGAAACAATACATAGGCCGCACCTCTAGACCACTTCACAAAAGAATTGAGGAACATATTAGAAATATCAAAAAAGGTTTTCCAAATCATTCAGTTTCAAAACACTATAAGGAAGTGCACAATCAAAACCGAG
The DNA here is from genome assembly GCA_027410445.1 of Discoglossus pictus. NCBI lineage: Eukaryota > Metazoa > Chordata > Amphibia > Anura > Alytidae > Discoglossus > Discoglossus pictus. The sequence continues at coordinate 100,064,140 of CM050172.1, read as the reverse complement.
GAGAAATTACATTTATGGGTGTTTTAGAGATTAAACAGAATTGGAGAGGGGGAAACACAGTAAAAACATTATCTCAAAAAGAAGGAGAGATAATATATTATTTAAACACCATGGACCCCAAAGGTGTAAATGTAGATTTTGACTTAAATTGTTTCATCTAATAAAATCAGCCACTAAGTCACTATCAAACTGCAATACCATGAAGTAACAATACCTGGCAGTAAAAAATGGGGAAAAAAGATACCATTTATCAGTTTCAATCAGCAAGCAGATATAACCATACGAATAATTAAGTTATTAAATAAACTATATCAGGAGTGTTAGGAAACTATTTTAACACATATAATGTTTTAAGTTTACCTTGTAATTTTAAAAAAAGTTGTATATTTGTTTTAAGTTTACTATGGTGTAAAAATGTAGTTTTTTTTATTATTTATGTACTAATTGAGAAGTCAATTGTAAATGCTGAGCATTTTCAAGTCAATTAAGATAATGACCTACATAGAAGAACAGACCAACACAACCACCCACTCCAGATGAAGCACAAGTGTGAAACCGGTTGAGTGATTAAACAGTTCCACCTGTGACAACCAAAGCAGGAAACAGAACCACAGCACCTGGAGTGCTGCTACTGCTGACCTGTGAAGATAAGGCACTAAGGAAAAAGAAACTGAAAATAAGCGCCAAGGATCTAAAGACACAATATATATATATATATATATATATATATATATATATATATATATATATATATATATATATATATATATAATATATAAGCCCACTGGAAAGTCTAGAAATAAGTTAAAAACTTATTTCCTGCTCCAGTTTCCCAGAAATACAGTCATTCTGGTGGTACTAGGTGAAGACATGCAGATCAGATACAAATATTTATATGTATATTTATATTTTTTAGACATACCCATGGTAGCTTGCCACAAGGTTAATAAAAAAGCCAGCAAATAAATCACATTGTCAGATGTGGAAAGCTTGCAACAATAAATGCAAGTCACGCTCTCCAGAAAATGTACTTGTCTCCCTTTAGGACATTACAGGGCTTTGTATTGTCAGATAGTGGATTCCATATTAGGTCAGGTCATTGGTTTGGTATGTCCAGTTCTGTAATAATATAATGTTATTGATCTAAAATGATTTCTAAGTTAACACACATTATATTCCATTATATTCCATGGTATAAAAAGTTGATGGTTCACTTAGATTTATAATTGTGTATAAAACATATTATGTGTAATATCCGCCTATATTGTCATGTATCTAATGCAGAGAAATCTCATAAAGATAGTCTTTAATGGAAAAATGTATTTGGTGTTTTCACTGGTGCCTGCTGATATTTATGATACTCGGACCCTGTGATGTGTGCTCATTTAAGGCCTTTTTATTATATCTCTAAAGTCCATGTTCTTTTACTCAGATCTCATGATTTGTGTTCAATTTAGGTCCATTTATTCAGATTACATGATTTCTGTTCAGTCTAGGTCCATTTACTCAAATCTCATGATTTTTTTCATTTTTGGTTCATTTGCTCAAATCTCATGATTTCTAAATGTTCACTTTAGGTCTTATTTCTTTGACCTCGTGAATTTCTATTTAATTCAGGTCCATTTATTTATTTTCAATTTGGGTACGTTTGCTCAGATTTTTTGATAATTTCGTTCAGTTCAGGTCTTTTTACTCTGATCTTGTGATTTCTATTTAATTCAGATGCATGTACCCATATTTCATGATTTCTGTTCAGTTTAGGTCCATTTATTCAGATCTCATGATTTCTGTTCAGTTTAGGTATTTTTACCTCAAACTTGTGATTTTTGCTTAGTTCAGGCCCATTTACTCAAATCTCAGAACTTTCATTCACTTTAGGTCAGTTTGCTCAGATCTCATGATTTCTGTCATGATTTCTGTTCAGTTTAGGTCTTATTACTTTTGATCTCATGATTTCTGTTCAATTCAGTTCAAATTTGTTTTATCTTGTGATTTATTTTTTTCAGTTTAGGTCCATTTACTCAGATTTCATGATTTCTGTTCAGTTTACGTCTTATTACTTTTGACCTCATGATTTCTGTTCAGTTCAGGTCCTTTTGCTTTGATCTTGTGATTTCTGTTCAGTTCAGGTCCTTTTGCTTTGATCTTGTGATTTCTGTTCAGTTCAGGTCCTTTTGCTTTGATCTTGTGATTTATTTCGAACATTACCATAGTCTTTTTTTAGATATTTTATTTACTTAATGTTTGTTCTGCTTTGACATATAATCCTAGTAGCACAAAACCTGAGTTTATTTACATTCCAACTAAAATAGCCTGTTTTGTTTGAGTAAAAACTATTTCAATTGTATCATCCGATCTGTGAGTCACTGATAACACTGACTGATAAGAGATACTAGCGGGGCTAATATCAGCTAATGTATAATGATGAACATTTAGCATTCAAGGCAAAAAATAGAGTTAATATTTATCAGATACAAAAAGGGTGAAGTCATAGAGATCTCTTGGAGAAATCATATCTTAGTACATCTGCCCCATGAGGAACGAGAAGTAATTATTCAATCGTTCACCCACACTGGGAAACATAGGACTGATGAGGTTCTCCTATAGATCTCAAACACATAACCTCTTAGTACATCTGGGCTGTTATATTATTCCATGCAGCCTATTTATTTAATAAATTAATCATTTTGCAGATTGCACCTGGGCAGACCTGATTTGAGACTGCTCCTGGAGTATTATTTTTTGCAATTTGTCTGACCTGGAGGAAACAACACACAGAGTGACGTCAATAGAATTATATATAGAATTAAATAATGAACTCCAGTCTTCTTCTTGACTTTTTTTCCCTGTTTAATAAATGGCATCTGATCATGTAAAATAAAGAATACATTAAAGTCCAGGTATTAAAACTGAACTTTTCGGTTCCTTATGGCTCAGGGAACGGAAAAATAAAGTTTAGAAAAATATGATGTGTCCCTATATGGATATTATACTGTAAAACAATTATATACTGTATATTTCGGGGTCTACTTGGTAGGTGTAGGAGCTGCCTCTGTAATGAGGCATCAAATCCAACCAAAAGATCTTGATACAATTATATATATTTTGTGGTCACATTTTGTCCTCGAGGGCTGATCTCTTCTGTTTATGTCTCAAGGAACCAAAATATACAGTTTAGAAAAATATGAGAACTTTTACTTGTCCAAAACAAAACCTAAGAATACATAAATAATAAGATTTAATGTCACAACGTGATGGAAATAAAGAGTTAACACTTCTTGGATGACGCATTCTATCTCTGCAGGATAATTACTTTATTGTATCCTCATTACTGTGTCATTTATATGACATTTTATGACTAAGGAGCGCTGATGACATTGGATTCCTGAGGGTTCTTCTGTTCTATTTGCAAATCTTTATTCTAGGTTTGTTTGTATTTATTTATTTTTGTGGACTTTGTTACATTTGTATATTTATTGATTACTGCAGAGCCATTTCATTAATATCCACCAGACTAAACCTTTGTTCCACAGGACATTAATCAGTATATTAATATGCACAAACATTCCCTCTTATTTGTATCCAATTATATAGATATTACATATCAGTATATTCATCTTTTCTGCAGCTATTAATCCTGATGGGACTTATATTGTGATAACGACGTGTGAGGTCACCAATATTATAATATTCATTAGAGGCTCAGTAAGTTATTGGTCTACAGGTTTAATTAAAGGGACACTTTAGTCCTATATCCAAAATACACTCTACATTTGAAAATAAGCACAATGTTTTAGAATGTAAATGCCTGGCATGCTTTTGGGTCATGGAGAGTCGGACATGACTGAACAACTAAATAACGATAGATAGATATATAGATAGATATGAAATGAACATGAGATTGAGGGAGCTCAGAGTGGCAGTGACTGACCGATATGCCTGGCATGCTTTTGGGTCATGGAGAGTCAGACATGACTGAACAACTAAATAACGATAGATATATAGATAGATATGAAATGAACATGAGATTGAGGGAGCTCAGAGTGGCAGTGACTGACCGATATGCCTGGCATGCTTTTGGGTCATGGAGAGTCAGACATGACTGAACAACTAAATAACGATAGATATATAGAAAGATATGAAATGAACATGAGATTGAGGGAGCTCAGAGTGGCAGTGACTGACCGACATGCCTGGCATGCTTTTGGGTCATGGAGAGTCAGACATGACTGAACAACTAAATAACGATAGATATATAGATAGATATGAAATGAACATGAGATTGAGGGAGCTCAGAGTGGCAGTGACTGACCGATATGCCTGGCATGCTTTGGGGTCATGGAGAGTCGGACATGACTGAACAACTAAATAACGATAGATAGATATATAGATAGATATGAAATGAACATGAGATTGAGGGAGCTCAGAGTTGCAGTGACTGACCGATATGCCTGACATGCTTTTGGGTCATGGAGAGTCGGACTTGACTGAACAACTAAATAACGATAGATGGATAGATAGATAGATAGATATATAGATAGATATGAAATGAACATGAGATTGAGGGAGCTCAGAGTTGCAGTGACTGACCGATATGCCTGGCATGCTTTTGGGTCATGGAGAGTCGGACATGACTGAACAACTAAATAATGATAGATAGATATGAAATGAACATGAGATTGAGGGAGCTCAGAGTGGCAGTGACTGACCGATATGCCTGGCATGCTTTTGGGTCATGGTGAGTCGGACATGACTGAACAACTAAATAACGATAGATATATAGATAGATATGAAATGAACATGAGATTGAGGGAGCTCAGAGTTGCAGTGACTGACCGATATGCCTGGCATGCTTTTGGGTCATGGAGAGTCAGATATGACTGAACAACTAAATAGCGATAGCTAGAAAGATATGAAATGAATATGAGCTTGAGGGAGCTCAGAGTGGCAGTGACTGACCGATATGCCTGGCATGCTTTTGGGTCATGGAGAGTCAGATATGACTGAACAACTAAATAGCGATAGCTAGAAAGATATGAAATGAATATGAGCTTGAGGGAGCTTAGATTGACAGTGGCTGACTGATGGAGCTGGCATGCTGTGGTCCATATAGTCACAGAGCGTCGGACACGACTGAATGATTAAACAACACATTGGTTTCTAGGCCCTTTTGATCAGACAAGCTTTTAGTTGTTGTTTTTTTCCGCTCCTGACTGTGTCTCAGCTTATTGCAGCTCGTTAGACTTTAATGAGCATCTCGTTACACTTTAATGAGGATCCATTTCATGAGAATGAATTATACATGTACAGGAGGCCAGACACCCCCCACTGTCATGGCGAGGGGCTGCACAATAAAAGGCTGACGCTGCACAACCACTTGGCTTTACATTGAAGCTGACCTGTGTTTAGAAAAATAAAACTTTGTAACTGGTCAAGAGGTGGAGCCAACACTTTCCACTGCAGCTATTTCTATGCTATTCTAAGGTATATTTTCTAAACTATAGGATAATAAATTATTCATTTAAGAATATACTCTAATAAAGTCTGGTGTAATATTAAAGTGTCCTATAGCAAGAGCGATATTAATCCAAGGGGCACAGTGGTGGTCCCATATATAGTATAATTTAAATGAGTAGGTAATTATACATTTAGCAATTTAATATATTTTAAAAACTGCATTTTTTACTATAAATTTACATTGAGTTGAGGTTTCCTATATAGTATAATTTAAATTAATATGTAATTACAAATAATATATCAATTTAATAATATTTTTAAATAATGCTTTTTTTTTACTATATATTTCTATTGAAGTTTATTACATTTGCCAATTGCTAATCATTGCTGATCTACATAATTGATGCTGAGCAGTTGAATATCCCAGGGATGATTAGCAATACTGAGGAACACATATAACAGCACAGTCTTAGTGAGTGGATCAGAAAGGTTGTTTGACAGGTAATAATTACAAACGTCAATGTATGTCTATTGTAAAAAAAATATGTTTTATTTCAATAACATGAAATACTGGTTATTATATATATTGTACATTTACACCTCACTTGGAACCTCCGCTGTGACCCTGAGGATTGTAATGATTTACCAAAAGCACAAAGAAATTCTGGTATTTTAGTTTTCTTCCTGGTTCCGTGTTTTATGTGTATTTTGTAGCACAATTATAGGGGGGGTGCACATGACGTCCTGCCATTGTGGGGCAGATCTGCCTGCTGTGTACAGCACTGTGGGGCAAATCAGTGTTCAGGGCTCGTATACAACCCCCTGGGGCAAACTGGACAAGTAAAGCTGGTTTTTATGGGGTGTAGTGACCAAAAGTGAGAAGAAAATGTCAGAGAGAGGCTGAGTGTACTAAACAATGAGAGAGAAGATACTACAGGCGGAGACTATGGCCACTACATAGTGAGACTGGACATTGCACGATGAGAGGACGAGTCTGATACAGGAATGGAGTAGAGATATGAGGGAGGTCAAGTGTTGTACATGGTAAGGTGAAGGGTTATGCAGCACTACAGGGTCAGGCTACTACAGAGTGAGGGTCAGGCTACTACAGAGTGAGGGCCAGGCTACTACAGAGTGAGGGCCAGGCTACTACAGAGTGAGGGCCAGGCTACTACAGAGCGAGGGCCAGGCTACTACAGAGCGAGGGCCAGGCTACTACAGAGCGAGGGTCAGGCTACTACAGAGTGAGGGCCAGGCTACTACAGAGTGAGGGCCAGGCTACTACAGAGTGAGGGCCAGGCTACTACAGAGTGAGGGCCAGGCTACTACAGAGCGAGGGCCAGGCTACTACAGAGCGAGGGTCAGGCTACTACAGAGTGAGGGCCAGGCTACTACAGAATGAGGGTAAGGCTACTACAGAGTGAGGGTCAGGCTACTACAGAGTGAGGTTGAGGCTTTAACAGAATGAGGGAGTCTACTAAAGAATGGTACTTAGTCTACTACAGAGTGAGGGTCAGGCTACTAAAGAGTGAGACTCGGGCTACTACAGAGTGAGGGTGAGGCTACTACAGAGCGAGGGTCAGGCTACTACAGAGCGAGGGTCAGGCTGCTACAGAGTGAGGGCCAGGCTACTACAGAGTGAGGGCCAGGCTACTACAGAGTGAGACTCGGGCTATTACAGAGTGAGGGACAGGCTACTAAAGAGTGAGGGCCAGGCTACTACAGAATGAGGGTAAGGCTACTACAGAGTGAGGGTCAGGCTACTACAGAGTGAGGTTGAGGCTTTAACAGAATGAGGGAGTCTACTAAAGAATGGGACTTAGTCTACTACAGAGTGAGGGTCAGGCTACTAAAGAGTGAGACTCGGGCTACTACAGAGTGAGGGTGAGGCTACTACAGAGTGAGGGACAGGCTACTAAAGAGTGAGAGTAAGGCTACTACAGAGTGAGGGACAGGCTACTACAGAGTAAGAGTAAGGCTACTACAGAGTGAGGGACAGGCTACTACAGAGTGAGAGTAAGGCTACTACAGAGTGAGGGACAGGCTACTACAGAGTGAGAGTAAGGCTACTACAGAGTGAGGGACAGGCTACTACAGAGTGAGAGTAAGGCTACTAGAGAATGAGACTTGTGCTTGTACAGAGTGAGACTTGGGCTACTACAGAGGGAGGGTGAGGCTACTACAGAGTGAGGGTCAGGCTACTAAAGAGTGAGACTTGGGCTACTACAGAGTGAGACTGGTTACTACAGAGTGAGACTCAGGTTACTACAGAATGAGGGTGAGTCTACTAGAGAGTGAGGGTCGGGCTATTACAGAATAAGGGTTAGGCTACTAGAGAGTGAGACATGGGCTACTATATTGTGACTAAATGTCCAGTACTACATGGTGAGATAGAGTGTAATAAATAATGTAAATGAGTCTACAACATGATAGGAATGTCTCCTACAGGGTGTGACTGACTGTACTATGGGGTGACAGGGAGAGTCCTACTACACACTGGGACCATCTACTATGCCCCTATACAATGAGACTGAAAATGGGGTGAAAGAACTTATCAGATGCTAACAAACGGGTCTAACTGCTCTGAGTAGCCTAAACACTGTGGGACAATCTACAAAATGACAATACATTTACTAAACACCCAGCCCTATGTTATTCTATGGAGCCCCTTCACTTAACCCTTGATATTCCTGCACTGAAGATCATATAATCTGATTACAGGACAGTAATCCAGATGTTCCCATTTTTTATGTACTACTTGAAGCCGCCTCTGGGAACTTGTCTCATTAAACTGGATGTTTGCCCAAGACGATGACCAGGATTAATTGTACGACTTTTGTTTTGCACTTGCTAAGGAAGATAACAAAACACTCCCCTCTTCAATGCAGAGTGTGAAGGGAAAGGCAAGGGCAACCTCTAGAACAAGAGGGCATGCACTGATGTGTGAGAATTAAAGCAATGCAAGTTGGTACTACTTTAATGCTAAGGTATTGGATACATGGAATGGCCTCCCAGCAGAAGTGTTAGCAGTTATCACAGCAAGCTCTCTATCTATAGACAATGACAGGTCTATATAGTATCGTAGAGTATCGCAGAGTATCGCAGAGTATAGCAGTGCATCACAGCGTATCGCAGAGTATCGCAGCGTATTGCAGAGTATCGCAGCGTATTGCAGAGTATCGCAGTAAAATACAATGAGACGGCTGTAGGCTTTAACAAAGTCAATAGTTCAATAATTAATAATAACAATTAATCCATAGATTTAATATAATAGTAAGGGTTAATGGAACGGGGTGACTATATAAAGAAGGAAGAAGGAATCGCAACCAAGAACAGCAGGAAATAACATCACAAAGTCTGACTTATCTTGTGTCAATAACATCGCCATCAGAGAACAAAGCGTTACTATAGAACTAACTGACTGACACCACATAGCTACACATGTAAATATGAGCATGAACTGCGCACAAACTCGGTGCCAAAGCTGATACGCCAAGCACAAACTCGGTGCCAAAGCTGATACGCTGCGCACAAACTCGGTACCAAAGCTGATACGCCGCGCACAAACTCGGTACCAAAGCTGATACGCTGTGCACAAACTCAGTACCAAAGCTGATACGCTGCGCACAAACTCGGTGCCAAAGCTGATACGCTGCGCACAAACTCAGTACCAAAACTGATAGTCCAAGCACAAACTCGGTGCCAAAGCTGATACGCCGAGCACAAACTCGGTGCCAAAGCTGATACGCTGTGCACAAACTCAGTACCAAAGCTGATACGCTGTGCACAAACTCGGTGCCAAAGCTGATACGCTGTGCACAAACTCAGTACCAAAGCTGATACGCTGTGCACAAACTCGGTGCCAAAGCTGATACGCCCAGCACAAACTCAGTACCAAAGCTGATACGCTGCGCACAAACTCGGTGCCAAAGCTGATACGCCCAGCACAAACTCGGTGCCAAAGCTGATACGCCGCGCACAAACTCGGTACCAAAGCTGATACGCTGTGCACAAACTCAGTACCAAAGCTGATACGCTGCGCACAAACTCGGTGCCAAAGCTGATACGCTGCGCACAAACTCAGTACCAAAACTGATAGTCCAAGCACAAACTCGGTGCCAAAGCTGATACGCCGAGCACAAACTCGGTGCCAAAGCTGATACGCTGTGCACAAACTCAGTACCAAAGCTGATACGCTGTGCACAAACTCGGTGCCAAAGCTGATACGCTGCGCACAAACTCGGTGCCAAAGCTGATACGCTGCGCACAAACTCGGTGCCAAAGCTGATACGCCCAGCACAAACTCAGTACCAAAGCTGATACGCTGCGCACAAACTCGGTGCCAAAGCTGATACGCCCAGCACAAACTCGGTGCCAAAGCTGATACGCCGCGCACAAACTCGGTGCCAAAGCTGATACGCTGCGCACAAACTCGGTGCCAAAGCTGATACGCTGTGCACAAACTCAGTACCAAAGCTGATACGCTGCGCACAAACTCGGTGCCAAAGCTGATACGCTGCGCACAAACTCGGTGCCAAAGCTGATACGCTGCGCACAAACTCAGTACCAAAGCTGATAGTCCAAGCACAAACTCGGTGCCAAAGCTGATACGCTGCGCACAAACTCGGTGCCAAAGCTGATACGCTGCGCACAAACTCGGTGCCAAAGCTGATACGCTGTGCACAAACTCAGTAACAAAGCTGATACGCTGTGCACAAACTCAGTACCAAAGCTGATAGTCCAAGCACAAACTCAGTACCAAAGCTGATAGTCCAAGCACAAACTCAGTACCAAAGCTGATAGTCCAAGCACAAACTCGGTGCCAAAGCTGATACGCTGCGCACAAACTCAGTACCAAAGCTGATAGTCCAAGCACAAACTCGGTGCCAAAGCTGATACGCTGCGCACAAACTCGGTGCCAAAGCTGATACGCTGTGCACAAACTCGGTGCCAAAGCTGATACGCTGTGCACAAACTCAGTACCAAAGCTGATACGCTGTGCACAAACTCAGTACCAAAGCTGATAGTCCAAGCACAAACTCAGTACCAAAGCTGATACGCCGCGCACAAACTCGGTACCAAAGCTGATACGCTGTGCACAAACTCGGTGCCAAAGCTGATACGCTGCGCACAATCTCGGTGCCAAAGCTGATACGCTGCGCACAAACTCGGTACCAAAGCTGATACGCCCAGCACAAACTCGGTACCAAAGCTGATGCACCGCGCACAAACTCGGTACCAAAGCTGATACGCCGCGCACAAACTCGGTACCAAAGCTGATACGCCGCGCACAAACTTGGTACCAAAGCTGATACGCCGCGCACAAACTCGGTACAACAGATGAACTAAGATCAGTCACGGAGAAAACTCCCCCCAGACTTATTCAATCTTCACAAATTGCTACTTTAATCTTGCTAAAAATTGACTAAAATGCCAATAACAAAAACCTGGTATCAAAATATGCAAATAGGACAAATATGTATTACTAGCGACTTGTGCGCGAGGCCCGGAATAAGCGCATTTGGCGATCATTGCGCATGCGCAACCCCATATCTTATTACGTAGCGTTACCAACAAACTTGCAGAACGACAACTATATATGTGATATGCAAATGCCGCTCAGAATGAGGGGACCCCCCCAATAACCTGTAACAGGGATAGAGAGTCCCCCTCACCGTGGCTTTAACTCTTTATTGTCTACCAATATCAGGGTATCAGTATATTAGTACCCGACAATTTCTATTATATGATCCAAGTGAAACTAATAAAAAAGACAGATTTTAAACTAAACCGATACTTTGTATCAGCTCAGTATATATTAGATATTACACAGTATATATTAGATATTACACAGTATATATTAGATATTACACATTACACGGTATACATTATACATTAGTTTCTTTGGGTTAAGCCCATCAGAGGGTGCACTGAATGAAACAACAAATCCGACCTGGACTGAGAATGAGATGTTTACTGATGACCCAGGACGGGTTACAAGGTGCAGGCAGGTGATTCACCTGTGTCTAGTGTTCAGGAATGAATCAATGTATTGTGTGCACAGATGTGGGAATACCTTAGAAAAAATATACAATTATGAAAATACATGCATTGTAAGTTCTCCCCCTGGCTATATACCCCCCCCCCCCCCCAAGTCAGTGTGAGTGCCCCCTGGCTATGCCCCCCTCAGTCAGTGTGAGTGCCCCCTGGCTCTACCCCCTTAGTCAGTGTGAGTGCCCCCTGGCTCTACCTACTCAGTCAGTGTGAGTGCTCCCTGGCTATGCCCCACTCAGTCAGTGTGAGTGCTCCCTGGCTATGCCCCACTCAGTCAGTGTGAGTGCCCCTGGCTATGCCCCCCTCAGTCAGTGTGAGTGCCCCCTGGCTCTACCCCCTCAGTCAGTGTGAGTGCCCCCTGGCTCTACCCCCTTAGTCAGTGTAAGTGCCCCCTGGCTCTACCTACTCAGTCATTGTGAGTGCCCCCTGGCTCTATCCCCCTCAGTCAGTGTGAGTGCCCCTGGCTCTATCCCCCTCAGTCAGTGTGAGTGCCCCTGGCTCTATCCCCCTCAGTCAGTGTGAGTGCCCCTGGCTCTATCCCCCTCAGTGAGTGTGAGTGTCCCCTGGCTCTATCCCCCTCAGTCAGTGTGAGTGTCCCCTGGCTCTATCCCCCTTAGTCAGTGAGAGTGCCCCCTGGCTCTATCCCCCTCAGTGAGTGTGAGTGCCCCCTGGCTCTACCCCCTCAGTCAGTGTGAGTGCCCCTGGCTCTATTCCCCGTCAGTCAGTGTGAGTGCCCCCTGGCTCTACCCCCTCAGTGAGTGTGAATGCCCCTGGCTCTATCCCCCTCAGTCAGTGTGAGTGCCCCTGGCTCTACCCACTCAGTCAGTGTGAGTGCCCCTGGCTCTACCCCCTCCGTCAGTGTGAGTGCCCCCTGGCTCTACCCCCCTCAGTCAATGTGAGTGCCCCTGGCTCTTCCCCCTCAGTCAGTGTGAGTGCCCCCTGGCTCTACACCCTCAGTCAGTGTGAGTGCCCCTGGCTCTACCCCCTCAGTCAGTGTGAGTGCTCCCTGGCTGTGCCCCCCTCAGTCAGTGTGAGTGCCCCCTGGCTCTACCCCCTCCGTCAGTCTGAGTGCCCCTGGCTCTACCCCCTCAGTCAGTGTGAGTGCCCCTGGCTCTACCCCCTCAGTCAGTCTGAGTGCCCCCTGGCTCTATCCCATAGTCAGTGTGAGTGCCCCTGGCTCTATCCCCATAGTCAGTGTGAGTGCTCCCTGGCTATGCCCCCCTCAGTCATTGTGAGTGCCCCCTGGCTCTACCCCCTCAGTCAGTGTGAGTGCCCCCTGGCTCTACCCCCTCAGTCAGTGTGAGTGCCCCCTGGCTCTACCCCCATAGTCAGTGTGAGTGCCCCTGTCTCTACCCCCCTCAGTCAGTGTGAGTGCCCCTGTCTCTACCCCCCTCAGTCAGTGTGAGTGCCCCCTGGCTCTACCCCCTCAGTCAGTGTGAGTGCCCCCTGGCTCTACACCCTCAGTCAGCGTGAGTGACCCCTGGCTCTACCCCCATAGTCAGTGTGAGTGCCCCTGGCTCTACCCCCTCAGTCAGTGTGAGTGCCCCCTGGCTCTACCCCCTCAGTCACTGTGAGTGCCCCTGGCTCTACCCCCTCAGTCACTGTGAGTGCCCCCTGGCTCTACCCCCTCAGTCAGTGTGAGTGCCCCTGGCTTTACCCCCCTCAGTCAGTGTGAGTGCCCCCTGGCTCTACCCCCTAAGTCAATGTGAGTGCCCCTGGCTCTACCCCCCTCAGTGTGCTCCTTACCTGTGGTCCTGTCTCTGCTGCAGAGTTAATCCAAGTGTCTAAAATGAGGAGCTCCTGAACATCCACCTCCTGCTCTGGGGTTATAGTGTCTGTGCCTGGCAAAGGGAGTGCTGAGAGGTGTGTGCAGAGAGAGACACCCACACAGACTGTCACACATAGAGAAAGAGACACCCAGACTGTCACTATATGCTGTCACACATAGAGAGAGAGAGACACCCACACAGACTGTCACACATAGAGAAAGAGACACCCAGACTGTCACTATATGCTGTCACACATAGAGAGAGAGAGGCCCACACAGACTGTCACACATAGAGAAAGAGACACCCAGACTGTCACTATATGCTGTCACATAGAGATAGAGCTGTCTCTCACACTCAGTCTGATATTACATACTGTCACACACAGACTGGAGAGCTGGACCTGCCACGCAGTGACTGCAACCCCATACTGTGACATAGAGAGAGTGCAGTCATGATGACACATTCAGAGCTGTCACTTTAGACTCCCCCGTCTATATACACGTTTGCTCTCTATCACAATGTGTCACAGAGAGAGCTGGCAGTGCCACTATCTATCAGTAGAGTCTCTCTCGGTACAGATTGTCTCTCACACTGATCTGTTTCTTTTGATACAGACTGTCTCTCACACTGACCTGTCTGTCACACTGACCTGTCTCTCTCTCAGTACAGACTGTCTCTCACATTGACCTGCCTCACACACTGACCTGTCTCTCTCAGTACAGACTGTCTCTCACACTGACCTGTCTCTCTCTCAGTACAGACTGTCTCTCACATTGACCTGCCTCACACACTGACTTGTCTCTCTCACAGTGACCTGTCTCTCTCACACTGACCTGTCTCTCTCACAGTGACCTGTCTCTCTCACACTGACCTGTCTCTCTCACGGTGACCTGTCTCTCTCATGCTGACCTGTCTCTCTCTCACTCTGACCTGTCTCTCTCATGGTGACCTGTCTCTCTCTCATGCTGACCTGTCTCTCTCTCACTCTGACCTGTCTCTCTCACGGTGACCTGTCTCTCTCACACTGACCTGTCTCTCTCACGCTGACCTGTCTCTCTCTCACGGTGACCTGTCTCTCTCACAGTGACCTGTCTCTCTCACGGTGACCTGTCTCTCTCATGCTGACCTGTCTCTCTCATGCTGACCTGTCTCTCTCTCACTCTGACCTGTCTCTCTCACAGTGACCTGTCTCTCTCTCATGCTGACCTGTCTCTCTCTCACTCTGACCTGTCTCTCTCACGGTGACCTGTCTCTCTCACACTGACCTGTCTCTCTCACGCTGACCTGTCTCTCTCACAGTGACCTGTCTCTCTCACGGTGACCTGTTTCTTTCACACTGACCTATCTCTCTCACGGTGACCTGTCTCTCTCTCACTCTGACCTGTCTCTCTCACGCTGACCTGTCTCTCTCACAGTGACCTGTCTCTCTCACGGTGACCTCTGTCTCTCTCACGGTGACCTATCTCTCTCTCACGGTGACCTGTCTCTCTCACGGTGACCTGTCTCTCTCACACTGACCTGTCTCACACACTGACCTGTCTCTCTCTCAGTACAGACTGTCTCACACACTGACCTGTCTCTCTCTCAGTACAGACTGTCTCTCACACTGACTTGTCTCTCTCAGTACAGACTGTCTCTCACACTGACCTGTCTCTCTCTCAGTACAGACTGTCTCACACACTGACCTGTCTCTCTCTCAGTACAGACTGTCTCTCACACTGACCTGTCTCTCTCTCACGCTGACCTGTCTCTCTCACTCTGACCTCTTTCTCACGCTGACCTGTCTCTCTCACTCTGACCTCTTTCTCACGCTGACCTGTCTCTCTCATGCTGACCTGTCTCTCTCACACGCTGACCTGTCTCCCACGGAGACCTGTCTCTCTCATGCTGACCTGTCTCTCTCTCACTCTGACCTGTCTCTCTCACGCTGACCTGTCTCTCTCACACTGACCTGTCTCTCTCATGCTGACCTGTCTCTCTCTCACACTGACCTGTCTCTCTCACTGTGACCTGTCTCTCTCTTACACTGACCTGTCTCTCTCTCACTCTGACCTGTCTCTCTCACGCTGACCTGTCTCTCTCATGGTGACCTGTCTCTCTCACGGTGACCTATCTCTCTCACACTGACCTGTCTCTCTCACAGTGACCTGTCTCTCTCACACTGACCTGTCTCTCTCACGGTGACCTGTCTCTCTCATGCTGACCTGTCTCTCTCATGCTGACCTGTCTCTCTCTCACTCTGACCTGTCTCTCTCACGGTGACCTGTCTCTCTCTCATGCTGACCTGTCTCTCTCTCACTCTGACCTGTCTCTCTCACGGTGACCTGTCTCTCTCACACTGACCTGTCTCTCTCACGCTGACCTGTCTCTCTCTCACGGTGACCTGTTTCTTTCACACTGACCTGTCTCTCTCACGGTGACCTGTCTCTCTCTCACTCTGACCTGTCTCTCTCACGCTGACCTGTCTCTCTCACAGTGACCTGTCTCTCTCACGGTGACCTCTGTCTCTCTCACGGTGACCTATCTCTCTCACACTGACCTGTCTCTCTCACGGTGACCTGTCTCTCTCACAGTGACCTGTCTCTCTCACACTGACCTGTCTCTCTCACGGTGACCTGTCTCTCTCATGCTGACCTGTCTCTCTCTCACTCTGACCTGTCTCTCTCATGGTGACCTGTCTCTCTCTCATGCTGACCTGTCTCTCTCTCACTCTGACCTGTCTCTCTCACGGTGACCTGTCTCTCTCACACTGACCTGTCTCTCTCACGCTGACCTGTCTCTCTCTCACGGTGACCTGTCTCTCTCACGGTGACCTGTCTCTCTCATGCTGACCTGTCTCTCTCATGCTGACCTGTCTCTCTCTCACTCTGACCTGTCTCTCTCACAGTGACCTGTCTCTCTCTCATGCTGACCTGTCTCTCTCTCACTCTGACCTGTCTCTCTCACGGTGACCTGTCTCTCTCACACTGACCTGTCTCTCTCACGCTGACCTGTCTTTCTCTCACGGTGACCTGTTTCTTTCACACTGACCTATCTCTCTCACGGTGACCTGTCTCTCTCTCACTCTGACCTGTCTCTCTCACGCTGACCTGTCTCTCTCACAGTGACCTGTCTCTCTCACGGTGACCTCTGTCTCTCTCACGGTGACCTATCTCTCTCTCACGGTGACCTGTCTCTCTCACGGTGACCTGTCTCTCTCACGGTGACCTGTCTCTCTCACACTGACCTGTCTCACACACTGAGCTGTCTCTCTCTCAGTACAGACTGTCTCACACACTGACCTGTCTCTCTCTCAGTACAGACTGTCTCTCACACTGACTTGTCTCTCTCAGTACAGACTGTCTCTCACACTGACCTGTCTCTCTCTCAGTACAGACTGTCTCACACACTGACCTGTCTCTCTCTCAGTACAGACTGTCTCTCACACTGACCTGTCTCTCTCTCACGCTGACCTGTCTCTCTCACTCTGACCTCTTTCTCACGCTGACCTGTCTCTCTCATGCTGACCTGTCTCTCTCACACGCTGACCTGTCTCCCACGGAGACCTGTCTCTCTCATGCTGACCTGTCTCTCTCTCACTCTGACCTGTCTCTCTCACGCTGACCTGTCTCTCTCACACTGACCTGTCTCTCTCATGCTGACCTGTCTCTCTCTCACACTGACCTGTCTCTCTCACTGTGACCTGTCTCTCTCTTACACTGACCTGTCTCTCTCTCACTCTGACCTGTCTATCTCACGCTGACCTGTCTCTCTCATGGTGACCTGTCTCTCTCATGGTGACCTATCTCTCTCACACTGACCTGTCTCTCTCACAGTGACCTGTCTCTCTCACACTGACCTGTCTCTCTCACGGTGACCTGTCTCTCTCATGCTGACCTGTCTCTCTCATGCTGACCTGTCTCTCTCTCACTCTGACCTGTCTCTCTCACGGTGACCTGTCTCTCTCTCATGCTGACCTGTCTCTCTCTCACTCTGACCTGTCTCTCTCACGGTGACCTGTCTCTCTCACACTGACCTGTCTCTCTCACGCTGACCTGTCTCTCTCTCACGGTGACCTGTTTCTTTCACACTGACCTGTCTCTCTCACGGTGACCTGTCTCTCTCTCACTCTGACCTGTCTCTCTCACGCTGACCTGTCTCTCTCACAGTGACCTGTCTCTCTCACGGTGACCTCTGTCTCTCTCACGGTGACCTATCTCTCTCACACTGACCTGTCTCTCTCACGGTGACCTGTCTCTCTCACGGTGACCTGTCTCTCTCACACTGACCTGTCTCTCTCACGGTGACCTGTCTCTCTCACGGTGACCTGTCTCTCTCACACTGACCTGTCTCACACACTGACCTGTCTCTCACACACTGACCTGTCTCTCACACACTGACCTGTCTCTCTCACTCTGACCTGTCTCTCTCTCACACTGACCTGTCTCTCTCACACTGACCTGTCTCTCTCACTCTGACCTGTCTCTCTCACTCTGACCTGTCTCTCTCTCACGCTGACCTGTCTCTCTCACTCTGACCTGTCTCTCTCTCACACTGACCTGTCTCACACACTGACCTGTCTCTCTCACTCTGACCTGTCTCTCTCTCACGCTGACCTGTCTCTCACGCTGACCTGTCTCTCACACTGACCTGTCTCACACACTGACCTGTCTCACACGCTGACCTGTCTCTCTCTCACACTGACCTGTCTCTCTCACACTGACCTGTCTCACACGCTGACCTGTCTCTCTCACACTGACCTGTCTCTCACACACTGACCTGTCTCTCTCTCACGCTGACCTGTCTCACACGCTGACCTGTCTCTCTCTCACGCTGACCTGTCTCTCTCTCACGGTGACCTGTCTCTCTCTCACGGTGACCTGTCTCTCTCACACGCTGACCTGTCTCTCTCTCACGCTGACCTGTCTCTCTCACACTGACCTGTCTCACACACTGACCTGTCTCACACGCTGACCTGTCTCTCTCACGCTGACCTGTCTCACTCTCACGCTGACCTGTCTCTCTCTCACTCTGACCTGTCTCTCTCACGCTGACCTGTCTCTCTCACAGTGACCTGTCTCTCTCACGGTGACCTGTCTCTCTCACGGTGACCTCTGTCTCTCTCACGGTGACCTGTCTCTCTCACGGTGACCTGTCTCTCTCACGCTGACCTGTCTCTCAAACACTGACCTGTCTCTCACACACTGACCTGTCTCTCTCACTCTGACCTGTCTCTCTCTCACACTGACCTGTATCTCTCACACTGACCTGTCTCTCACACACTGACCTGTCTCTCTCACTCTGACCTGTCTCTCTCTCTCACACTGACCTGTATCTCTCACACTGACCTGTCTCTCTCACTCTGACCTGTCTCTCTCTCACTCTGACCTGTCTCTCTCTCACGCTGACCTGTCTCTCTCTCACGCTGACCTGTCTCTCTCTCACGGTGACCTGTCTCTCTCTCACACTGACCTGTCTCACACACTGACCTGTCTCTCACACACTGACCTGTCTCTCTCACTCTGACCTGTCTCTCTCTCACGCTGACCTGTCTCTCACGCTGACCTGTCTCTCACGCTGACCTGTCTCACACACTGACCTGTCTCACATGCTGACCTGTCTCTCTCTCACACTGACCTGTCTCACACGCTGACCTGTCTCTCTCACACTGACCTGTCTCTCACACACTGACCTGTCTCTCTCTCTCACGCTGACCTGTCTCACACGCTGACCTGTCTCTCTCTCACGCTGACCTGTCTCTCTCTCACAGTGACCTGTCTCTCTCTCACGCTGACCTGTCTCTCTCACGCTGACCTGTCTCACACACTGACCTGTCTCTCACACACTGACCTGTCTCACACGCTGACCTGTCTCTCTCTCACGCTGACCTGTCTCTCACGCTGACCTGTCTCTCACACACTGACCTGTCTCACACGCTGACCTGTCTCTCTCACACTGACCTGTCTCACACGCTGACCTGTCTCTCTCTCTCACGCTGACCTGTCTCACTCTCACGCTGACCTTTCTCTCTCACACTGACCTGTCTCACACACTGGCCTGTCTCTCTCTCACGCTGACCTGTCTCTCACTCTGACCTGTCTCTCTCACACGCTGACCTGTCTCACACACTGACCTGTCTCTCTCTCACGGTGACCTGTCTCAAACGGTGACCTGTCTCTCTCTCACACTGACCTGTCTCACACGCTGACCTGTCTCTCTCTCACGGTGACCTGTCTCTCTCTCACACTGACCTGTCTCACACGCTGACCTGTCTCTCTCTCACGGTGACCTGTCTCTCTCTCACACTGACCTGTCTCACACGCTGACCTGTCTCTCTCTCACACTGACCTGTCTCACACGCTGACCTGTCTCTCTCTCACGCTGACCTGTCTCACACGCTGACCTGTCTCTCTCACACGCTGACCTGTCTCTCACGCTGACCTGTCTCTCTCTCACGGTGACCTGTCTCTCACACACTGACCTGTCTCTCACGCTGACCTGTCTCTCACACACTGACCTGTCTCACACGCTGACCTGTCTCTCTCACACGCTGACCTGTCTCTCTCTCACGCTGACCTGTCTCTCACGCTGACCTGTCTCTCTCACTCTGACCTGTCTCTCTCTCACACTGACCTGTCTCTCTCTCATGCTGACCTGTCTCTCACTCTGACCTGTCTCTCTCACACTGACCTGTCTCTCTCTCATGCTGACCTGTCTCTCACTCTGACCTGTCTCTCTCTCACGGTGACCTGTCTCTCACACACTGACCTGTCTCTCTCTCACGGTGACCTGTCTCTCTCACACTGACCTGTCTCTCTCACACGCTGACCTGTTTCTCTCTCACGGTGACCTGTCTCTCTCACACTGACCTGTCTCTCACACACTGACCTGTCTCTCTCTCTCACGCTGACCTGTCTCTCTCACACGCTGACCTGTCTCTCACACACTGACCTGTCTCTCTCTCTCACGCTGACATGTCTCTCTCACACGCTGACCTGTCTCTCACTCTGACCTGTCTCTCTCTCTCACTCTGACCTGTCTCTCTCACACGCTGACCTGTCTCTCTCACTCTGACCTGTCACTCTCTCTCACTCTGACCTGTCTCACACGCTGACCTGTCTCTCTCTCACGCTGACCTGTCTCACACGCTGACCTGTCTCTCTCTCTCTCTCACACGCTGACCTGTCTCTCTCTCACGGTGACCTGTCTCTCACACACTGACCTGTCTCTCTCACTCTGACCTGTCTCTCTCACACACTGACCTGTCTCACACACTGACCTGTCTCTCACGCTGACCTGTCTCTCTCTCTCACTCTGACCTGTCTCTCTCACGCTGACCTGTCTCTCTCTCACACTGACCTGTCTCACACGCTGACCTGTCTCACACGCTGACCTGTCTCTCTCTCATGCTGACCTGTCTCTCTCTCTCACGCTGACCTGTCTCACTCTCACGCTGACCTGTTTCTCTCACACGCTGACCTGTCTCTCACTCTGACCTGTCTCTCTCTCTCACTCTGACCTGTCTCTCTCACACGCTGACCTGTCTCTCTCACTCTGACCTGTCACTCTCTCTCACTCTGACCTGTCTCACACGCTGACCTGTCTCTCTCTCACGCTGACCTGTCTCACACGCTGACCTGTCTCTCTCTCTCTCTCACACGCTGACCTGTCTCTCTCTCACGGTGACCTGTCTCTCACACACTGACCTGTCTCTCTCACTCTGACCTGTCTCTCTCACACACTGACCTGTCTCACACACTGACCTGTCTCTCACGCTGACCTGTCTCTCTCTCTCACTCTGACCTGTCTCTCTCACGCTGACCTGTCTCTCTCTCACACTGACCTGTCTCACACGCTGACCTGTCTCACACGCTGACCTGTCTCTCTCTCATGCTGACCTGTCTCTCTCTCTCACGCTGACCTGTCTCACTCTCACGCTGACCTGTTTCTCTCTCACGGTGACCTGTCTCTCACTCTGACCTGTCTCTCTCACACTGACCTGTCTCTCTCACACGCTGACCTGTTTCTCTCTCACGGTGACCTGTCTCTCACTCTGACCTGTCTCTCTCACACTGACCTGTCTCTCTCTCATGCTGACCTGTCTCTCACTCTGACCTGTCTATCTCTCACGGTGACCTGTCTCTCACACACTGACCTGTCTCTCTCACACGCTGACCTGTTTCTCTCTCACGGTGACCTGTCTCTCTCACACTGACCTGTCTCTCACACACTGACCTGTCTCTCTCTCTCACGCTGACCTGTCTCTCTCACACGCTGACCTGTCTCTCACACACTGACCTGTCTCTCTCTCTCACGCTGACATGTCTCTCTCACACGCTGACATGTCTCTCTCACACGCTGACCTGTCTCTCTCACTCTGACCTGTCTCTCTCTCTCACTCTGACCTGTCTCTCTCACACGCTGACCTGTCTCTCTCACTCTGACCTGTCACTCTCTCTCACTCTGACCTGTCTCACACGCTGACCTGTCTCTCTCTCACGCTGACCTGTCTCACACGCTGACCTGTCTCTCTCTCTCTCTCACACGCTGACCTGTCTCTCTCTCACGGTGACCTGTCTCTCACACACTGACCTGTCTCTCTCACTCTGACCTGTCTCTCTCACACACTGACCTGTCTCTCACGCTGACCTGTCTCTCTCTCTCACTCTGACCTGTCTCTCACAGGCTGACCTGTCTCTCTCTCACACTGACCTGTCTCACACGCTGACCTGTCTCACACGCTGACCTGTCTCTCTCTCATGCTGACCTGTCTCTCTCTCTCACGCTGACCTGTCTCACTCTCACGCTGACCTGTCTCTCTCACACGCTGACCTGTTTCTCTCTCACGGTGACCTGTCTCTCTCACACTGACCTGTCTCTCTCACACTGACCTGTCTCTCTCACACGCTGACCTGTCTCTCTCACTCTGACCTGTCTCTCTCTCTCACTCTGACCGGTCTCACACACTGACCTGTCTCTCTCTCTCACGCTGACCTGTCTCTCTCACACGCTGACCTGTCTCTCTCACTCTGACCTGTCTCACACGCTGACCTGTCTCTCTCTCACGGTGACCTGTCTCTCACACACTGACCTGTCTCTTACGCTGACCTGTCTCTCTCTCACGGTGACCTGTCTCTCTTTCACGCTGACCTGTCTCACACGCTGACCTGTCTCTCTCACACGCTGACCTGTCTCTCTCTCACGGTGACCTGTCTCTCACACACTGACCTGTCTCTCACGCTGACCTGTCTCTCACACACTGACCTGTCTCACACGCTGACCTGTCTCTTTCTCACGCTGACCTGTCTCTCACGCTGACCTGTCTCTCACGCTGACCTGTCTCTCTCACGCTGACCTGTCTCTCACGCTGACCTGTCTCTCTCTCACGCTGACCTGTCTCTCACGCTGACCTGTCTCTCACTCTGACCTGTCTCTCACACGCTGACCTGTCTCTCTCTCACGCTGACCTGTCTCTCACGCTGACCTGTCTCTCACACACTGACCTGTCTCACACACTGGCCTGTCTCTCTGACCTGTCTCTCTCACGCTGACCTGTCTCTCACTCTGACCTGTCTCTCACACGCTGACCTGTCTCTCACACGCTGACCTGTCCCTCACGCTGACCTGTCTCTCTCACTCTGACCTGTCTCACACGCTGACCTGTCTCTCTCACACGCTGACCTGTCTCTCTCTCACGGTGACCTGTCTCTCTCTCACACTGACCTGTCTCACACACTGACCTGTCTCTCACGCTGACCTGTCTCACACGCTGACCTGTCTCTCTCTCACGCTGACCTGTCTCTCACGCTGACCTGTCTCTCACTCTCACCTGTCTCTCACACGCTGACCTGTCTCTCACTCTGACCTGTCTCTCTCTCACGCTGACCTGTCTCTCACGCTGACCTGTCTCTCTCTCACGCTGACCTGTCTCTCACGCTGACCTGTCTCTCTCTCCCGCTGACCTGTCCTGGCCTGTGACTAGTGGAGCATACTGTACATCTATCTCTGGTCTGTGTGTCCGGGCTGGGTCGGTGTAACAGGCCATTTATAAAAGAACTCAGCGCCAATATCACTGGGAAGTGTTAGATAATATTGAGAACAACAATTAAGAACCAAAACCAATTCAATAAAAAACTTTATTAACCATTTTGAAAACCAAAACCCATCTGATAGTATGTTTTATTAACCCTTTAGCAAACCAGAATACAATTTTTGATGAAATAAGCCGGAACGGCGACTTTACAAAGGGTTAAACATACAAAATTCACCAAATACACATGACTAGGTGGGATTCATGTAATAACCTCCATAAATTCCAGAGAAACTAATTTCGAGTACCCGTTCCGGGCCAAAATACAATATTTCGCAAAATGACCCGGAACGGCAACTCTCCAAAGGGTTAAAAAAATACCAAATTCCTTAGAGAGAATCCATAAAACCATCACAAGGTGGTGTCTAACTCCTGTAAGAATGGAGCTTACAACCCCATCCTTTAGAAGGTGCAAAGCACCTGGAACTTTAACGCATACGCTGTGGGACTGTCCTAAGATAGCCCAAATATGGAGTGAAAATCTTAGGGACATTGTGGGGTTTTAAGATACCTCAAAAGCCTGAAGAAGCCCTACTGGGCCTTCCTATCCCAGATCTCACAAAGGAGGCTCGATTTCTTTCGACCCAAATATTTAAAGCCACCAGATGCACCTCGCTAAAAATTGGAAGAG
>CM050172.1:99840160-100035160 GCA_027410445.1 Discoglossus pictus | reverse complement strand
AAAGTGCTGTATGTAAATACTGTTTTTATATATTACTTCACATTTAAAGTATTCCTATGATTAAGCTGCATATGAGGAATGCTTCTATTTCTATGGGTTGATATTATAGGATATGTTGAACACATTTACCATATGGATTATATAGGTCTATACTAATGGAACATCCTATTTAGTTGTACACTATTACTCTACTCAATAGATTCTATTGCATATAGACCTGTCACTATGGACATGTGTCATTGTTCTATTTATTTAAGGTGTATTATTAATATTTTTGTAATATATTCGTCGTCGTTCTAGTATCTGCGTTAAATCCCAAATTATTAAAGTTGCTTAATATTATTAATAATATAAATTAATAAATTTAAATATATTTAAATAAGTAAAGCTATATTAATATAATTTATAATTTAAATAAATAACTTGTAACAATAAATAGTAATTTGTAGATAAAAAAAACATATATATGTTTCCTGTTTATCAGAGATGAGCGGAGTACCCGTGTACAAGTCCTGATTGGTTGGACATAAAAACTTGCACTACAAGATAAAGCCATATGATACAACGTTATATTATAACATATTGTTTTGTTTTGGGGTCCATTTCTAGTAAACTATACTGAATATTCTGTATTAATAATGGGGGGGGGGGGGGAAGAAAATTGATACTGATTAAATGTATTATATTTTATTCAGACTCTGTCAGGTGGTAATGGAGCTGCCCAGTGTTCCTTGTACACATTGGTAATACAAGAAATGCTGATTTTGTGTTTTAACTTCAGTAAATTGTTGCAGTTTATTCATTTCTTTTTTTAGATAACTTGGGGCTAGAGATTCCAGATAGAAGTAAAACAAGCGCCCCTAGTGGCTTTTATGAAGAATGGACACAGCATTGGAGTATATCTACTAAATGGTAAAGTGTGAGAATTCTTGGAGATGTAGTATCTGTGTGTATAGCCCTAATGCCAGACCTAATACACAATAAATTTGTATCTGAAAGGGGGTGTCCTGGCTCAAAGTGGGAGATGCATATAAGAAGCAAGATGTCCTGTATAGGGGGTGATCTGAATTAAAGAGATATAGCCCTATCTGAGGGTGGTCTCCTGTCAATGGGGGGTGCTAAGTGTGAGCCCTATCTGAGAGGGGTCTCCTGTCTCTGTGAGGGGGGGGGGGTGGTGCCATTTCAGTGTGAGCCCTATATAAGTGGTGCCCTGTCTCTGTGGGGGAGAGGGGGGCGCTATATCAGTGTGAGCCCCATCAGTGGGGGTCTCCTGTCTCGGGGGGGGGGGAGGGGGGAGGCAGTGCTAACTCAGGGTGAGCCCTATCTGAGGGGGTGTCTCCTGTCTCTGGGGGAGGGGGTGCTATCTCAGTGTGTGCCCAATCTGAAGGGGGTCTCCTGTCTCGGGGGGTGGGGTGCTATCTCAGGTCAAGCCCTATCTGAGGGGGGTCTCCTGTCTCTGTGGGGAAGGGGGGGGGGGCTATCTCAATGTGAGCCCTATCTGAGGGTGTGGGGGGGTGCGTATCTGAGGGTGTGGGGGGGGGGGGGGTGCTATCTCAGTTAAGCCCTATCTGAGGGGGGTCTCCTGTCTCTGTGGGGAAGGGGGGGGGGGGCTATCTCAATGTGAGCCCTATCTGAGGGTGTGGGGGGGGGGTGCTATCTCAGTGTGAGCCCTATCTGAGAGGTGTTCCCCTGTCTCTGGAGGGGGGGGGTGCTATCTCAGTGTGAGCCCTATCTGAGAGGTGTTCCCCTGTCTCTGGAGGGGGGGGGTGCTATCTTAGTGTGAGCCCTATCTGAGAGGTGTTCCCCTGTCTCTGGAGGGGGGGGGGGGTGCCATTTAAGTGTGAGCCCTATCTGAGAGGTGTTCCCCTGTCTCTGGAGGGGGGGGGGGGGTGCTATCTCAGTGTGAGCCCTATCTGAGAGGGGTCTCCTGTCTCTGTGAGGGGGGGGGGGGGGTGCTATCTCAGTGTGAGCCCTATCTGAGAGGTGTTCCCCTGTCTCTGGAGGGGGGGGGGGGTGCTATCTCAGTGTAAGCCCTATCTGAGAGGTGTTCCCCTGTCTCTGGAGGGGGGGGGGGGGTGCTATCTCAGTGTGAGCCCTATCTGAGAGGTGTTCCCCTGTCTCTGGAGGGGGGGGGGGCATTTCAGTGTGAGCCCTATCTGAGAGGTGTTCCCCTGTCTCTGGAGGGGGGGGGGGGTGCTATCTCAGTGTGAGCCCTATCTGAGAGGGGTCTCCTGTCTCTGTGAGGGGATGGGCAGTGCCATTTCAGTGTGAGCCCTATCTGAGAGGGGTCCCCTGTCTCTGGAGGGGGGGGGGTGCTATCTCAATGTGAGCCCTATCTGAGAGGTGTTCTCCTGTCTCTGGAGGGGGGGGGGTGCTATCTCAGTGTGACCCCTATCTGAGAGGGGTCTCCTGTCTCTGTGAGGGGGTGGGCAGTGCCATTTCAGTGTGAGCCCTATCTGAGAGGGGTTCCACTGTCTTGGGGGGGGGGGGGGGAGGGGTGCTGTCTCAGTGCTAGCCCTATCTGAGGGGGGGGGGGGGGTCTCCTGTGTGTGTGTGTGGGGGGGGGGGGGGTGCTATCTCAGTGTGAGCCCTATCTAAGAGGAGTCTCCTGTCTCTGTGAGGGGGTGGGCAGTGCCATTTCAGTGTGAGCCCTATTTGAGAGGGGTCCCCTGTCTCTGGAGGGGGCGGTGCTATCTCAGCGTGAGCCCTATCTGAGGGGGGGGGGGGGCTCCTGTCTGTGTGTGTGTGGGGGGGGGGGGGTGCTATCTCAGTGTGAGTCCTATATGGGAGGGGTCTCCTGTCTTGGCGGGGTGAGCCCTACCTGAGGGTGGTCTTACATAGTAATTAAGGTTGAAAATAGAAAAACAGTCCATCAAGTTCAACCTTTTAAGATCTCCTCTGATCTGCAATATGCAGATTAAATATTAATTACTTTTTAATGTATTATTAATGTATTATTTAATTAGTATTTTTTTAAATTATTAATCCAGAGGAAGGCAAACAAGTGAGACTTAGCCAGTTGTCTCAAAGTGAGAAAAAAATAAAAGATTCCATCCTGACCACAGATACTGGCGATCGGATTTCTCCCTGGATCAATACTCTCTCTAATTATCCAGGATAACCCTGAATTCCCTTTTTAATTAGAAATAAATCCAGTCCCCTTTTAAAGTTATCTATCGAATCCGCTATCACCACCTCCTCTGGTAGAGAATTCCACATCTGACCACCCTTACTGTGAAGAACCCTTTTCTTTCTTTAAGGTGGAATCTTTTGACTTCTAAACTCAAGGGATGTCCTCTTGTCAGTTGAAAACCTCTTGGCACAAAAAGCTCTCTCCTGTCTCTGGGGAAGGAGGTCGTCTATCAGTGTGAGCCCTGAGGGGGGGGGGGGGGGGCTCCTGTCTCTGGGGGAGGGGGGGGGGTGCGATCTCAGGGTGAGCCCTATCTGAGGGTGGTCTTCTGTCTCTGGGAAGGAGGTGCTATCTCACTGTGAGCTCTGGGGTGGTCACCTGTGTCTGGGGGGGGGGGGGGGGAGGTTGCCATCTCAGTGTGAGCCCTATCTGGGGGAGGGGGTGCTATCTCAGTGTGAGCCCTATAGAGGGGGGGTGCTATCTCAGTGTGAGCCCTATCTGAGGGGGGGGGGGGGGTACATCTCAGTGTGAGCCCTGAGGGGGTGTCCTGGCTCTGGGGAGGGGGTGCAATTTCAGTGTGAGCCCTATCTAGGAGGGGGAGGAGTGCTATCTGGGGGGGTTGCTATCTCAGTGTGAGCCCTATCTGGGGGGGGGGGGGGTGCTATCTCAGTGTGAGCCCTATCTGGGGGGGGGGGGTTGCTATCTCAGTGTGAGCCCTATCTGGGGGGGGGGGGGGTTGCTATCTCAGTGTGAGCCCTATCTGAGGGGGGGGGGGGTTGCTATCTCAGTGTGAGCTCTATCTGGGGGGGGGGGGGTTGCTATCTCAGTGTGAGCCCTATCTGGGGGGGTTGCTATCTCAGTGTGAGCCCTATCTGGGGGGGGGGGGTTGCTATCTCAGTGTGAGCCCTATCTGGGGGGGGGGGTATCTCAGTGTGAGCCCTAACTGGGGGGGGGGGGTTGCTATCTCAGTGTGAGCCTTATACGAGGGGGGGGGTCTTTGCTATCTCAGTGTGAGCCGTATCTGGGGGGGGGGGGCGTTGCTATCTCAGTGTGAGCCCTATCTGGGGGGGGGGGGTTGCTATCTCAGTGTGAGCCGTATCTGGGGGGGGGGGGGGCGTTGCTATCTCAGTGTGAGCCCTATCTGGGGGGGAGGGGTATCTCAGTGTGAGCCCTAACTGGGGGGGGGGGTTGCTATCTCAGTGTGAGCCTTATACGAGGGGGGGGGGTCTTTGCTATCTCAGTGTGAGCCGTATCTGGGGGGGGGGGGCGTTGCTATCTCAGTGTGAGCCGTATCTGGGGGGGGGGGGGGCGTTGCTATCTCAGTGTGAGCCCTATCTGGGGAGGGGTTGCTATCTCAGTGTGAGCCGTATCTGGGGGGGGGGGGGGGCGTTGCTATCTCAGTGTGAGCCGTATCTGGGGGGGGGGGGGGCGTTGCTATCTCAGTGTGAGCCCTATCTGGGGGGGGTTGCTATCTCAGTGTGAGCCCTATCTGGGGGGGTTGCTATCTCAGTGTGAGCCGTATCTGGGGGGGGGGGGGCGTTGCTATCTCAGTGTGAGCCCTATCTGGGGGGGTTGCTATCTCAGTGTGAGCTCTATCTGGGGGGGGGGGGGTTGCTATCTCAGTGTGAGCCCTATCTGGGGGGGTTGCTATCTCAGTGTGAGCCCTATCTGGGGGGGGGGGTTGCTATCTCAGTGTGGTGAGCCCTATCTGGGGGGGGGGGGTGCTATCTCAGTGTGAGCCCTATCTGGGGGGGTTGCTATCTCAGTGTGAGCCGTATCTGGGGGGGGGAGGGGGGGCGTTGCTATCTCAGTGTGAGCCCTATCTGGGGGGGGTTGCTATCTCAGTGTGAGCCGTATCTGGGGGGAGGGGGGGGGGCGGTGCTATCTCAGTGTGAGCCCTATCTGGGGGGGGGGGGTTGCTATCTCAGTGTGAGCCCTATCTGGGGGGGGGGGGTATCTCAGTGTGAGCCCTAACTGGGGGGGGGGGGGTTGCTATCTCAGTGTGAGCCTTATACGAGGGGGGGTCTTTGCTATCTCAGTGTGAGCCGTATCTGGGGGGAGGGGCCTTGCTATCTCAGTGTGAGCCCTATCTGGGGGGGGGGGGTTGCTATCTCAGTGTGAGCCGTATGGGGGGGGGGGGGGGGGCGTTGCTATCTCAGTGTGAGCCCTATCTGGAGGGGGGGGGTTGCTATCTCAGTGTGAGCCCTATCTGGGGGGGGGGGTTGCTATCTCAGTGTGAGCCCTATCTGGGGGGGGGGGGGTATCTCAGTGTGAGCCCTAACTGGGGGGGGGGGGTTGCTATCTCAGTGTGAGCCTTATACGAGAGGGGGGGGGTCTTTGCTATCTCAGTGTGAGCCGTATCTGGGGGGGGGGGGGGCGTTGCTATCTCAGTGTGAGCCCTATCTGGGGGGGGGGTTGCTATCTCAGTGTGAGCCCTATCTGGGGGGGGGGGGTTGCTATCTCAGTGTGAGCCCTATCTGGGGGGGTTGCTATCTCAGTGTGAGCCGTATCTGGGGGGGGGGGCGTTGCTATCTCAGTGTGAGCCCTATCTGGGGGGGGGTTGCTATCTCAGTGTGAGCCGTATCTGGGGGGGGGGGGGCGTTGCTATCTCAGTGTGAGCCCTATCTGGGGGGGGGGGATTGCTATCTCAGTGTGAGCCTTATACGAGGGGGGGGGGGGGGGTCTTTGCTATCTCACTGTGAGCCGTATCTGGGGGGGGGGGGGCGTTGCTATCTCAGTGTGAGCCCTATCTGGGCGGGGGGGTATCTCAGTGTGAGCCCTAACTGGGGAGGGGGGGGGGGGGTTGCTATCTCAGTGTGAGCCCTATCTGGGGGGGGGGGGGGTTGCTATCTCAGTGTGAGCCCTATACGAGGGGGGGGGGGGGTCTTTGCTATCTCAGTATGACCCCTATCTGGGGGGGGGGGGGGTTGCTATCTCAGTATGACCCCTATCTGAGGGGGTCACCCATCTGAGGTGGGGTGGCTGCCTGGATCACCTGTGTTAAGGCTAAACCCACATTATACTCCAACCAATAACCAATCAGCTCTGTCCCTCCCCTCCGGATGTCCCCACCCTGACTGGGGGCCCAGGGTGCAGTGAGTCAGACTGCTCAGGTGTAGTGGGGTCAGACCTTATATACCAAGCTCCGCCCCTCTAACCCCGCCCCTCCCATAACTTAAGGTGGATTAGTTCAATTACTGCTCAATTATTGAATTCAAGTAAATAAACCCAACCTGTCTGTCGTTCTGTCTCTACCTCTCTCTCTCTCTCTCTCTCTCTCTCTCTCTATTGTTTGTCTGTCTGTCTATTGTCTGTCTATTGTCTGTCTGTCCCACAATGATAATGCTATTAGTATATATTTGTTTAATTTGTTACCTATTATACAGAATACAATAATGTTGCAGGGCAGCTACTCTTTTTGTTTCTGGTGATCTGCTTCTACCTTCTACAATGCAAATTAGGCATCTCAAAGTGCCAGTGCTTTCAATAGGACTTATAGAGATCATTTAGCTTACGAGGGCCCTCATTCAATTGCAATTTGTCCGATTGAATAAGGCTCTAAATAAGCACATAACATATTTTTTTAAAGAAGTTTTTAGTTAGTAAACATCTATCCAAAAGCAATGTCTTCACTAACTAAAAACTTCTTTAAAAAAAAATATGCAATGTGCTTATTTAGAGCCCTATTCAATTGGCCAAATCGCAATTGAATGAGGCCCAAGGCCACAATTTTGCTGAGAAGGCAGCTCCAACAATCAGCTTGAAAGGGCAATGGGAGCTTTCTGCAAAGACCACACAGTGTAATCATTTTATTAGGTTCAGTGACATAAACACTTTTATGTGACAGCTATTACACTTCACACCTAATCAGCAAAAAAATCCCTATATGGAGAGAATGGTAATGTATTTTTTATATCACTTGGAATTATCATTGTAGCTGTAGCAGATGTGTTTCTCTCCACCCCAGTTAGGTATTCAGGAGGTGATCTGCCCAGGAGGCTGTCCTATATTGTTGCTGTAGGTTCGTGTGCAATAGCCACTGCAGGGAAGTAGGCAGATAAACAATGCTATCAGGACAAAATATAAAGACTACTATCTGGACACTACTCTGGGTCGATCTGCTTTCACCTCCTGGATACCTTATTGGGGGTGGAGAGAATCATATCGCCTGGAAGTAACAAGGTTAATTTCAAAAGTAAATATAAAATCTAAATTGGATATTTTGTTGCTAATCAGGAACTAACTAAACGATAAAACCCTGTTATATCATACTAGGAAAGACACCCAAAAGAGGATTGACGGCAGATAAGAAGCAAAAAGTCCCATCTGGTCTGCCCATTCTATCTACCTAAAATGTTATGTTTAATGAAGCCTCAGGATTGACTTATGTTTACCCCAGGCATGCTTACATTCCTGAACGCTTTGACCCTACCATCTCTACTGGAAGGCTGTTCCACTTATCTACTACTATTATTATTAAGCGATACGGCATATGCTGCAAAACTCCAAACCAATTTTACTGGACATTCAGGGCTCGTCCGGTCTTTATAATTATGTATATTTATTACACGGAGCAGCGACTTTTCTTATC
Organism: Discoglossus pictus; assembly: GCA_027410445.1. NCBI lineage: Eukaryota > Metazoa > Chordata > Amphibia > Anura > Alytidae > Discoglossus > Discoglossus pictus. The sequence goes on along the minus strand of CM050172.1, from coordinate 100,027,439 downwards.
CTCCTTATGTGGAGCCAGGAGTGGAGCCAGGGGTGGAGCTATAGACCCAAGGGCGGGGCTAGAGCTGAATGCTAGTGCATGGGATAGAGACACAGGATCTGCTGGGGGTGTGGGGTCTCATACACCAGCTGGGGACGGGGTGAGGGGCCCGGATCACCCATGGATACTGGGCACCACCAGGCGCCGACGCCTCCGGGCAGTCCGGACAGTGACGGAGATGGTAAGACCTTAGATTAGTGACCAGCTGGACACTGAGTGCTGACCGGTCTCACACCTGCAGCAAAACTGACCCCAACTCTCTATGTGTGATACAGACAGAGAAACCCCCTCCCAGAAATCAACTAGCAGAGTACGAGATGGGGGCGCGGGGGAGAAAAACACCCCGAAAACATAGAAACATAGGTTTGACGGCAGATAGGAACCAAAAAGTCCCATCTGGTCTGCCCGTTCTATCTACCTATAGATAAGCTTCAGGATAACATTATGTTTATCCCAGGCATGCTTATATCTCATAACTGTGTTAGACCCTACCACCTCCACTGGAAGGCTGTCCACTTATCTACTACTTTGTAGGAATTTCTCACATTACTCCTAAATCTTCCAACTACAAATCATGACCTCTTGTTCTTAAAGTCTTTTCCATCTTGAACTTTATTAATCACGTCAATTAGTAGACAATGTGAAACCCGTCAGACTGTGGGACCTGGACGCCCAGCGGAAAAACACCCCAAAACACTGATTAGTAGGGTAGGGGAGATCCCAACAGGCTGTGTGATTGGGTGACAGCCAGGACACATACTAATAGTATAGGAAACATGGAAAGTGAGAAGGCCGGGCATGCTTGGATCCCCAGGGAGTGTGTAGGCTGAATAGATAAATTGCTCCCTGGAGTCGGAGCATGCCCAGTCTTTACATTGTCACATGGCTTTACAATGAAGAACCTCAGGGGGAAATGCTGATTAGAATAGTGTGGCCCTAGATAAGGAGACGTAAATAGATGGTGGCTGTGCCCAGTCTATATTTGCTGGGTTATTATTGGACACGCGGATAATATAAAGACTGTGACGTGTTTCTGTTTAATATTATTATTGTTATTATTAGTAATAATAATATGTTCTCCCTTAGCAGCATGTCCTGCGCTGCCGTCACGCAGCACATGAATATCTTATGAGCTCAGACAGGCTTCAGGTGGATGATTTTAATTGTTTCTTTTCTTGGCTTGTGATACATTTGTATTCAGTGATATTAAAATAATAGGACTTTGGAATTAAAGGGAAAGTTCCTAGAATTTACTATATATATATATATATAATATCCGTGAGTATCTATTTACTGACGTACTTTCTATTACTTATATGTACTTTACTTTATTACAAAGTGCTTGTAAGCTCTGTTTTTAACTGCCTAAAATCAAACAAATACTCTGCAGCTCATGAAGACACAGACTCTGCTGTACTTGCTGTGCCTCATACTAACCAATCAGTGATCATCTCTCAGTAACGTCCTGCAACAAGCTGCTGAGACGTGGTCCATGATAGTCTGTGTCTGCATACGCTGCAGTGGACAGACCCATAAAGGGACTATTTGTGTGCTTTTAAGCAGGAAGTACAGAACTTATAAGCACTCCTTAATAAAACAAAGTACATATAGGTAAATAGATACCCAGGGATATTATATACCTAGTAACATTCAGGAACCTTCCATGTCCCTTTAAGTTTTTCACTAGAAACTAATGGAAAGCTTATCACAAAGCTAGATGACCCCCCCCCCCCCAAGTGTTTATTTAATGTATTTATTTCCTTGACCCTCCTATATTACTAAATTAGATAATGTGCCACTTGAGACGTAGTGTAAATAATGACTTGTGTGTGGAGTCTGGGAGGCATCAGGATACCTTGGTTTATGCCGATTGTCTTCCAGGCTTTTCCGTGTCCATCTAAACTAGTTATAATAAGCTCTCAGTATGTTGACACAACCACAGTAAGGGGGGCTTAGCAGGATCAGCCCCCTTCTGTATCGCTACCTGGTTGTGGTCAATGGGCTTGTGTACCTCAATGAAGCTGTGAGCTATGCCATGTAGGGTCACCCAAGATGGGCAGGACAGACAAGTCTCAGTCGACTGGAGGAGGAACTGGCAACCCACTCCAGGATCTTTGTAAAGAAAACCCTATGGATAAGCATAGCCTAGTGTGTTTCGGTTAATACGGTCACAGAGAGTCGGACACGAATGAATGACTACACAACAACAAGCAGGATCAGCAGTTTTCCATATACTTATATTCCATATATTTAATCAGAAATATTAATGTACAATAATTAGTGGGACAAGTGCAGCCAATCACAAACGGCAGATAAAGATCACCCAGCTTGTCCTATAGGGGCAGTAAATTAACTCAGCCGGTGCAGCCTCTGATTGGCTGCTCCTGCACAATATAATCTTCTTAAAGACACAGGGCCTCATTCAATTGCAATTTGGCCAATTGAATAGGGGTCTAAATAAGCACATAGCATATTTTTTTTAAATAAGTTTTTAGTTAGTAAACATCTATCCAAAAGCAAGGTTTTCACTAACTAAAAACTTCTTTAAAAAAATATGCTATATGCTTATTTAAGGCCCTATTCAATTGTCAAAATCACAATTGAATGAGGCCCACAGTGTTGTCACAGTTTTTCTCTATGGTTATATTATTTCTGGTTGAATTTATATATTTGGAGGTGTCCTGGATTAGCTTCCAGGGGTGGGGTGAGTTGTTACCTGTCAGACGTTCTGAACCACCTACTAATGTCTGACTGATATCTCTTGCTAATGACAGATCAAAGCCAGTTTCCCCCTGGGGTTCTGAATACATTATCTTCATTGGAACGCCTGGCTGGGCATGCTCAGACCCCAGGGAGTAATTTATCTAATCAGCCTACACACTCCCTGGGCTCCAAGCATGCCCAGCCTTCTCAAAGTAGCAACAAGCTGAAGACATTGTAGCAGAAAATAGAGTTAATTATAAAGCCGTAATGACACAGCCTTTAGATAAGGAGAGTTAGAGATAGCAGGGTTATGCTCAGAATACCCAACTTTCAAGCTCAGTTATCTAACACTTTGTAATAACCAGTTGTAATTCTATTTATTATTTCTGCACTAACGGAGATCTTTGCTGTGTCAGAATGTTGGAAGTGAAGGGGTTAATCTGCCTTATCTGTGTCTGAATGGACACCACGTCCCCCCCCCTCCCCTACTGATGTCATTCCCCATAATGTCCTGGGCAGTTCTTGTTGTGTGTCTATGAGCCCAGGCCCCGACCGCACAACCTGCAGGAATCTCATTACCTGGGTAACGTTTCACCCCATTGTTACCGGCTCTCGCAGGCTATTATGGGCTGTCACTTCCCGGAGTAATTAGCTCTCTGGATTTTCCATAACACGTCAGTAACACGAGATAACATGTACATATGTACTGATATGACCTGGGGACATCATGTGTGTGCTGTGAACAGGACTATAATGCTCTTATCTACTGAGGGGAATGTTTAATAAAGAGATCACTGTGTGTGTGTGTGTGTATATTATTATTATTATTAATAATAATAATAATAATAATAATATAATATTTTTGTACTAGCGACTTGCCTGTAAAAAATGACGGCAATAATAATTTGCAGCCTGGCAATGCTGTTTGCCACACAATGCGAGGCTCTCCCCCTCCAACTCTCAGGCCTCAGGCGCTCATCGTGATCCCCGCAATGAGCGTTTATTTGCAGGCGGTGTCCAATCCGCCACTTTCGTGCCTCGCGCTAGGGTTATCCTACTGGAAGTTGCTCTGCTATTTTTTTTTTTTCTTTTCTTCCAATGGGTATGTAACGGAACCCATCACTGTTTTACCCTGTTTATGGTTATTTAATTCTTGGTTAAAATATGATCCTAGTAATATACTGTATATATGTTGGTTTATGCTCTGCAGAATATTGGCCCCAGGCTGGTGCAGACCTTGGCAGGAGAGATAATCCTGGACGTTTATTCATTCTCAAACATAAGAACAGAGATGGCTGATTTAATCATTGTCTGATTGTATCAAGGAGCCTCAGGGAGGGGTGACCACACCTATTGTTCTCTTTATGTGTATTGTGTGGCCAACTATGGGGGATGTGGATTGCCTGTGGGAAGAGAGGTGTATAAATATTTCTGCACATAACAAAATAAAGTCAGTATTCATTTGACTCCCAAATTGTGTGTCGTCCAATATGGGAGGTCGGGGATGGTGAAACTGTAGTGCCTCTTGGGTATTTTACCGTATACCAGCGGAGATATTGGACTGCGTGTTCCAGCTCCGTTACAGGGTAGTCTTTCAGTGTAACTGAATAGAGATCAGACTATTCTCTTTCCATTCCTGTGAGTAACAAAAGCAATATGTCTGTTTACTATTAAAGTAAAAATGATTAATTAAAAATGAAATCTTGTACTTAATTACTATAAACAAGTTCTTCATAAGTGCATACTATAAATGTGACCCTTCAGGAGTCTGTTGTTACAACAGTTGTCTTGTTAAGTGGGAGAGAACTTTATAAATAAGACAAACACAGGACCCGGTGATGGACCTTCTCAAGGAAAGACTCGTTATATTGTATATTTGGCCCATTTCCTATCCTAGTTCTGAGTCATACTCAGTACTGCTTTGTGCTGCGGCCGTGTGTATTCATTACTATAGGCCCGGGCATGTTCCTACGCTGCCCTGGGGGACTCTCACAAGTTGGGACAGATTTCTGCTGATTCTCTTCCAGCTGCAGCTCAGGACCTGCTGGTGTCTGAAGTTATTATATTCAGAATATTTTCTTATTTAATTTGCAGCAGAACATTTGGGATTGTGCAGATATAAACATGTTGGGTCTGGGGGTCTCGTGGGGTCTTAGGAGAAATATCTAAGGATACAATGTCATAAATCTATTGGGGGACCACGTTACATTGGAACATAGATACACGGATAAAGTGACAGAAAATGGCTTGTATTTTCTTATTAAAAAACATATATTTACTAACAGAACATTAACTAACAAAAGTTCTGTCTGTAACATTATAAGATACTATGGGGTTTCTTATTGTTTTCCCTCTACATCTTAGTTATATCTATTTTATAAACAAGAGACTAAAGATGTTTGTATTAAGAAACAAAAGTATTTATTGTCTTGTTACAAAATGCAAAATAAACAAACAAACAAAAAATAGAGCGCAAACGATTCATGTTTACCCTGGAGCCCCAGAGACACTTTGAGATACAGTGCCTTGCAAAAGTATTCACCCCCTTGTTTTTTTTTGTGTCTTATTGCCTCACAACCTGGAATTAACATGGATTGTTTGAGGATTTGCATCATTTAATCTACAGAACATGCCACAACTTTAAAGATGTTTTTTTTTATTGTAAAGCAAACAACAAATAGGACAAAATAACAGAAAAAGTCAATGTGCATAACTATTCACCCCCTTAAGTAAATACTTTGTAGAGCCACCTTTTGCAGCAATCACAGCTCCAAGTCACTTTGGATAAGTCTCTATGAGCTTGCCACATCTTACCACTGGGATTTTTGCCCATTCCTCCTTGCAAAACTGCTCCAGCTCCTTCAAGTTGGATGGTTTGCGCTTGGAAACAGCAATCTTTAAGTCTGACCACAGATTTTCTATTGGATTGAGGTCCGGGCTGTGACTCGGCCATTCCAACACATTTACATGTTTCCCCTTAAACCCCCCAAGAGTTGCTTTAGCAGTGTGTTTGGGGTCATTGTCCGGCTGGAAGGTGAACCTCCATCCTAGCCTCAAATCACGCACAGAGTGGTACAGGTTTTTCTCAAGAATATCCCTGTATTTAGCACCATCCATCTTTCCCTCAACTCTGACCAGTTTCCCAGTCCCGGCTGCTGAAAAACATCCCCACAGCATGATGCTGCCACCGCCATGTTTCACTGTGGGGATGGTGCTCTTTGGGTGATGTGATGTGTTGGGTTTGCGCCAGACATAGCGTTTTCTTTGTTGGCCGAAAAGTTCAATTTTACTCTCATCAGACCAGAGCACCTTCCTCCATACATTTTGTGAGTCACCCACATGACTTTTCATAAACTCAAAACGTGCCATTTTGTTTTTGTGCTGAAAGTAATGGCTTTCTTCTGGCCACTCTGCCATAAAGCCCAACTCTATGGAGCGTACGGCTTATTGTCGCCCTATGTACAGATACTCCAGTCTCTGCTGTGGATCTCTGCAGCTCCTCCAGGGTTACCTTAGGTCTCTGTGCTGACTCTCTGATTAATGTCCTCCCTGCCCAGTCCGTGAGTTTTGGTGGGCGGCCGTCTCTTGGCAGGTTTGCTGTTGTGCCATGTTCTTTCCATTTGGTTATGATAGATTTGATGGTGCTCCTGGGGATCATCAAAGATTTGGATATTTTTTTTATAACCTAACCCTGACTTGAACTTCTCAACAACATTGTCCCTTACTTGTTTGGAGAGTTCCTTGGTCTTCATGGCAGTGTTTGGTTAGTGGTGCCTCTTGCTTAGGTGTTGCAGCCTCTGGGGCCTTTCAAAAAAGGTGTGTATATGTAATGAAAGAGCATGTGACACTTAGATTGCACACAGGTGGACATCATGTCACTAATTATGTGACTTCTGAAGGCAATTGGTTGCACCAGAGCTTTTTATGGGCGTCATAACAAGGGGGGTGAATACATACGCACATGACAATTTTCTGTTTCTAAAAAATAGTTTTATGTATAGATTTTTCTCATTTCACTTCACCAACTTAGACTATTGTGTTCTGATCCGCCACATATAATTCAGATTAACAAAACATTAAACTTAAGGCTGTAATGTAACAAAATAGGTAAAAAGTCAAGGGGGGTGAATACTTTTGGAAGGCACTGTAGATAACTCGCTAAAGCAACATTTCTATAGCTATGACATCACAGGTATTCACATTGCATCACTGCGCAGAACCAATCCTCCACCACAAGCTCTCTCTATCTCTCTCTCCTTCTCTCTCTCGCCTTCTCTCCCTCGCCTTCTCTCCCTCGCCTTCTCTCCCTCGCCTTCTCTCCCTCGCCTTCTCTCCCTCGCCTTCTCTCCCTCGCCTTCTCTCCCTCGCCTTCTCTCCCTCGCCTTCTCTCCCTCGCCTTCTCTCCCTCGCCTTCTCTCCCTCGCCTTCTCTCCCTCGCCTTCTCTCCCTCGCCTTCTCTCCCTCGCCTTCTCTCCCTCGCCTTCTCTCCCTCGCCTTCTCTCCCTCTCTCATTCTCTCCCTCTCTCATTCTCTCCCTCTCTCATTCTCTCCCTCTCTCATTCTCTCCCTCTCTCATTCTCTCCCTCTCTCATTCTCTCCCTCTCTCATTCTCTCCCCCTCTCATTCTCTCCCTCTCATTCTCTCCCTCTCATTCTCTCCCTCTCCCTCTCATTCTCTCCCTCCACCCATGGCATTCAGCCAAGTTCCTCAAACACTCCTGCTTCAATTTGAAGTGTTCTGTCAAGGAGGGTGTTCTGCTCCTATAACTAAACAGAAGAGCAATCCCCGGTAGCTAAATCCCCTGAAGCTACAGGCAGACTTGCAGTCAAAGTAAAACAGTTTTTATGCTGTTATTAGTATGTGACATTTTCCCAGATTCCCATATTTTTTCCATATTAAAGCTACGTGTGTCCTTTTCCCCTCCTCAGACGTCTTCCTCCCTGACGGCAGCTCCTCTCTCGCCAGCCAGTTTCTGAATGAGCTGCCCAGTTACCAGTCCATGCTAAGAAGAAAACCCTCTGGGCCCAAAGAGCGACTTCGGAGCAGTGGCCGTAATGTCCAAGCATCTGTATCAGCTGACCCAAGCAGCCTGGAGTCAGTCCATGAGGGGCAGAGCATCCCCCCCAGGGACCGGCCGGTCAGTATGCAGGAAAAGCGCAAAATCAGGTCAGTTATCTATTATTGCAGGACAAGATCAGGGGTGGGACACTTTGTTGTTCAGTTGTGTCCAACTCTTTGTGACCTTATGGACCACAGCATGCCATGTGCTTATCCATAAGATTTATTGCTAAAAATACTCGAGTGGGTGCCAGTTCCTTCTCCAGTGGACTGTGATTTGTCTGACTTCTCTGCTATAACGTGCCCATCTTGGTTGACCCTACATGTAATAGCTCACAGCTTCATTGAAATTCATTGGGAAACAAGAAACCCCCAATTACTGATTAGCTCTATATATGTCACAGTATTTTTAATACAGAATTATAAGTGAAAAACAATAAAATAATTTCCTCTGGTTTGGGCGCCAACCTCCATTGGAACGTCTTCTGCTACATGGTGTCGTCATGTCCGGGACACTTATCAATATCTTCGGAGTCTACAGGACTACCCAATGAGAATATATATAAATATACATTTAAATATCTGTATCTCGTCTGCATGTCCCCGCCTAGTACCACCAGAATGACTGTATTTCTGGGAAACCTGAGCAGGTAATAAGTTTTTAACTTATTTTTAGACTTTCCGATGGGCATATAAATGTATTAATGGAGGGCCCTGGTGCAAAATAATTTGGACTCTCATTGCAACTTCTCTATCTGCCATTTGGGATCAAGCCGAAAATATATGTAGATGATCAGATCTCCCCTACATTACCTCATAAAGTAATAAATTAAGATTCCTTACTTGCTGAAAGTAGCAGAGGGCACCTACCATGTTGTGGGCCCCAGTGCTTTGCACCCCCTGCACCAGCAGTAGCTCAGACACTGCATATATTAACCACACAAAGACATTCTGGGCTATGACTTATCCTTTGTGAGGCTGTGACAAGAGACCATTGACAGTCTCTCCATAATAAAGAACCCAGGAAATGACATCAGGGCTGGTGACATCTGATAAGCATGACCTGACACAAAGGTGCTCACTCATCTACCTACTGTTAAAGTGATAGTGCACTCATTATTATCTCTACTGAAGGTCCAGAATTCACAATAAGGATAACTTAGTAGTAACTCCCCCGGGCCTTATCTCTGCGCTCTGTTCCTTTACACTCTTAAAGTAATATAAATATACTAGCGACTTGAAGCCATGGCAATGCTGTTTGCCGCACAATGTAAGGCTTTTGCTCCTCTGAGGACCTTTGGCGCTCATTGTTAGTCTCTCCTCTCGTGTAGTTCAAGTTTCCTGCTTTGCAACGATCACCTTCAGCGCTCATCGCGAAGACAGATATATAAGTACAGTGTAAAATATACAATTTTTTTTTATTACAGTGAATTAATACATTTAATGTACTTTACCTATTTATATGTAATATGCAGAAATCAATATCCTGAAGAGCTAACAATCTATTTGTATTTTCCTGCATCTGAAAATGTCCAGTTGAGGAGAAAGTGTCAGCAATGTGCCAAGTGTGCAGTGTAAATAGGCTGCGTGCGCAAGGCCAAACCGTTTGTATGGGCTGGTAAAGTGGCATTTTAGAATCGTAAAGTTAGTGTTGCGAAATGGCGGATTTTTTCTATGTCTTACTTGTCTTGTGAGCATTTTCCGTCCGTTGTAATGGTATATTGTGTATCTCCTACGATCCTGGCTAACTCGTACGTGCCTGGCGGTGATCTGCGCGCTTTGGTCTCTTTTAGCCTCATTTTCATTTTTTTCGGCCGCCATTTTTTTTTCTCGCTTGGCCGATTTGCAAGTGCCGAAACGCAGCTTAAATTTGCGTGCGACCTCGTGCTGCGTGTGAGTGTTTTCTAATTTATACATTTTTTCTTGTTTTTTCGATTTCTGCTCTTAAAGTTGTATTTTTGTGAGGTCGTAATTTTTTTTTTAACTCCCGCGTTCCTCACCTGCTTGCAGGCTAAGTCCTGCATGTTTCAATGCTTCAACGGCTCACCTCGTTATGTGATGCTCGCATGAGCGCCTTCGCCGCTCATTTCAGTCTAAGTCCCGCGTGTTTCAATGCCTCAACTGCTCGCCTCGATTTTGCGAGGCTCGAAGGACGATGTGCGCCTTTGGCGCTCATCGCCTAAGTGCTCCGAGCTCAATGCCTCAGCTGCTCGCCTTGCTTCACGAGGCTCGCAGGATGATGAGCACCAAAAGGCTTCTATGCGTTAACGGCTCGCCTCGCTTCGTGAGGCTCGCAAGCGTGATGACAAATTTGACAACAATTATATGTGAAATTTATAGTTATCTGTATCGGCACAATTGTGATAAAAGGAAATAAAACATGGAAAGTGGTAAAGCCGCACACCCAATAATAGTGAGTAATAATCCTACTGAATACATTTTACGTGTAAAGTGTACTTTATATTAATAAAAAAGGGAGTTTTCTTTTAAATATTTTTTTTTTTAAATTTATGTACGTTGTTGTAGCACTAAAAATGTAAGGATATTTGTATTTCTCTTCAACAACGTATTATCAACGTAATATTAATACTTATACTAAAATTTTAAGTGTAAATGTGCTAAATTATCACCATTATCTTAGAAACTGCTAAATCGATCCACCTACAGAAAACTACTCTACAACCCTATTTTTAAGAACCAGCCTTGTGTATAATCCATCCTTAGCTTTGCCACAAAGCTGTGCAATACAGCAGACATATGCTTAAAGGAAGCCATGTTTAAAATGGTATTGGATTACAAGAGTGAAGCCTTTGTGGGCACATTTGCATGTCCCTGCCAAGGTTCCCAGAATGCAGTGTAATAGCGGTATTTCTCGGACATTCTCGGCATGAAGCAAGTTTTTTAACTTGTTTTAGACGTACAAATGTGAGCACAAATGTATGCACACAACCTATTATTATTATTATTATTAGTTTATATAATAATAATAATAATAATAATAATAATAATAATATCTTGAAAAATGTTAAACAAATTTCACCAAAAAGTTATAATTCATAAATGTTACAATTGCATATACTTCTGGTTAAACTTTATTATATTTATTACTTAGTATGGATTTTTGACCTCTTAATTTCTTAGAACTTTTATAACCAAAGGTGTTAAGTTCTACAACTCACTGTTTGTTATCATGAATTGCTAAAGGCCATTCATAAAAGATAAAATACATAGGGCCTCATTCAATTGCAATTTGTCCAATTGAATACGGCTCTAAATAAGCACATAACATATTTTTTTAAGAAGTTTTTAGTTAGTAAACATCTATCCAAAAGCAAGGTTTTCACTAACTAAAAACTTCTTTAAAAAATATGTTATGTGCTTATTTAGAGTCCTATTCAATTGGCCAAATTGCAATTGAATGAGGGCCATAAAGAACAACTTTTTGTGGAAATTGTTATCTTAGCCACAAATTGACATATTAAAAAAAAAAAAAAAAAAAAAAAAAAAAAAAGAATACAACTTTATTCAATTTAATTATTAAAAAAAAGTCTTACTTTAAAAAAAAAAAAAATGTAATAATAAAGTTTTTATGTTTTTTAAATATGTCAATTTGTGGCTAAGATAACAATTTCCACAAGAAGTTGTTCTTTATGTTTTTCTCTTTTTTATGAATTCTCTTTAGTAATTTATGAGAACAAACAGTGCGTTGAATTATATTTTATACTTTAGTTTTTTATTCTGAAATATTAATCAAAGAATGAATATAATACATATTATGGTTATCTACGTCTCTATCTACGTCTCTATCTACATATATATCATTTGAGTTGGACTGTTAGAATTCTTTCTCATATTCAGTTCCTTGAAGGATTTCCTCATAGTGTAGACTTATTTGGCCGGCGTTCCCAATAGACAAACAATAGAATTCCTGCCATTCCTTGTAGTCCAGCTTCCCTTTTATCCACTCCTTGTGGAAGGTTTCTTATGTTTCTCCCATTTTCTCCTTCTTCCGAGCCCAGGAGGGGTACAAGGAGGGAAAGGGCAGAACAAGTAACAATCCTGTAATATTTTTGCCATTTGGATCCATTTTAAAGACAAATCCAACGTGCGCTTTGTGATCTCTGTAATGATTCTCACTAAAGTGTCTCTTTGTTCCCACGAGTATCGTCCCCCACTACAAGACCTTTGTTCTGGGGGCTGCGTCTGCTCCTTCCCAGGCCCCTCATTGTTACACAGAGACGTCTTAAGGCTCCACTCAAAGTGTTTCACTGTTAAACTGTTTTATTTTTTCAAGCAATTGTTTTTTTTTACATGAAAAATATGAAATAAAACCTGCTGAAACGTCATTGATACTAATCCAAAATGCAGAGAGCCTACTCATTGGCTGGCAGAGGGCAAGCCCTAAGAGCAATTAATCCTTTCTTAAAGCATCATTTGAAAAAAAATACATTATCCTATAACCTGTATCTGATGAAGAAGACAACATGTCCATGTCCCTTTACACTTCATCAGGTCACAACCAATACCTTAACCAAGACATCATGGATGCCTCCCGGAAACAGCAGAGGCATCAACATTTATCAAATTAAAGCTGATTTGTTTTAAAGAATTCAACCCAAGATGATGATGTTGAGATGTATAACTTAATATTAATAATGTATTCTTATCCTAAGTGCAAACGGCAGATACCCACTAACCCTCCATGCTTGGATACCATATCCCCCCCCTCCTCCCCCTCCAGGGATTTGCAGAATTCCCAGGGAGCCACAGGATGGAGCCAGTGGAAGGAACGCGGCGGAAAATCCTGGAGACGAATGAAGGAAAATATTACAGCTCTGTCCTTCAGTCTACAGCTGTGGCAGCAAGACATCCACAGTATAGAGGGTAAGTGTGTGAGAAATGATTGTACTTACTTATGTCCAGGGCTGAGATGTCTTGAGATCGGACCAAACCAAACTGGAGAAACTCCTGTCCTGGGAAAAACAACAGAAGGGAATGTGTTACCAAATAAAATAAATGGTTTGTATGGGCTAGAGATTTACTGCGCTAAAGTGGTAACCCTTGGCAAGGAGTTAATGAGGAGTACCCCCTGGCACGAGCTGGTTTCTGTCTATACACATTGCAAATATCTGTTTATAATTTGTATTTGTTAATACTGGAAAGAACAAATGAGACTGATATAGACATACAATGGTCCTTTAGGGCTGCCTCCCAGCCAGAGCCGCTCCCATCACATTAATAACCTAGTACAGTGATCCTTTAAGTCTCATCTTCCAATACTCCCACTGGAAGAATAAAGTGTCTTCTTCTTCAGTGTGTTGCAATGAGCTACTCCCCCTCAGGCTCCAAGCTCTGAGACTAAACATCCTGGACAATAAGGAGAAGCTCATACACAGGTGAGGTCTTCTAGCACAGCAATGGAGGTGACCACTGTAGTTTAGCAAAGACTTCACATATTTGTATGCAAGAATCTGAGAACATTAACATCTGTATAAGCCATGGACATAAAGCCATCTTCATTTTAGTAGACCCTGATAGTGCATGGAAGCTGCCATGACATAGGCACAAGCGAGAGCTTACAGCACAGGGGAAGCAAGGCTGCCAAGTACTGTAGCATACTGCCTTTATTAATCCTATGGGGGGATAGGGGGAGGTGTACTGTGCTGAAATCTTATCTGAATCCACAGATCCCTGACCCTTCTTCTTCCATTCTTGGATAGATAGTGCAGATTACGGGGAACACTTCCATTCAGTCTCCAAGTCAGCAGGAAGTATGGAAGATAGAAACCTATACTAACATTTAGATTTTATCTATAAATGCATTTATGCTCGTTGGTTACACTGCTGCTAATGTTGCTACTTTGTTACAAATTCACAAACATGAAGTTTTTCCAGATGTACAGAGGTCATTAAAACCTCCACAAGAACATTAAAGTATCCCCAGCAATACATATAATTATGTATATAATAATGTGCTCATCCAGTGCCAATTAGCGCATTAGAGTGTTGTACCCCCAAATGCAAATGGGGGGCATAGAGCGAGGTGGGAGACCTAAGGAGGTGGAGCACATGTGGAAGTCTTCCCAAGGAGGAAGGGTTTGGCACATTTATATTCTAGGTGTGTCTGGATATTTCTTTACACTCTCAGTGCCCTGAGGGATCTTTTTCATACTGAAGGTGCTGCGTATTTATAAAGAATGTAAGTAAAGTGATATTACCCCCGGAGTTACAGCTGAATCACACACTATTCATCCTTCTTCTTTGTGTCTTCCAGGTAAATTTGGCACCGGGATCCGCTCCTACTTCTCTTTCCTGAGATTTTTAGTTTTGCTGAACTTTGTGATCTTCGTTCTGATGTTTAGTTTCACGACTCTGCCCATCGCGATATCGAGACACGGGCGGTACAACAGCAGCCTCATAGTGCCCAGTAACGTGGGTAAGATACAAGGACTGGCCACATTGTCTCAAGTATTGCATGCTTTTAATTTTTCATCTTACAAACATTACAAGTGCTTTAAAAAAGTGCTAGTAAGATATGTCATTGTATGTGGCAGATACTAGTGCTAGTAAGATATGTCATTGTATGTGGCAGATACTAGTGCTAGTAAGATATGTCATTGTATGTGGCAGTTACTAGTGCTAGTAAGATATGTCATTGTATGTGGCAGATACTAGTGCTAGTAAGATATGTCATTACATGAGGCAGATACTAGTGCTAGTAAGATATGTCATTGTATGTGGCAGTTACTAGTGCTAGTAAGATATGTCATTGCATGTGGCAGATACTAGTGCTAGTAAGATATGTCATTGTATGTGGCAGTTACTAGTGCTAGTAAGATATGTCATTGCATGTGGCAGATACTAGTGCTAGTAAGATATGTCATTGCATGTGGCAGATACTAGTGCTAGTAAGGTATGTCATTGTATGTGGCAGATACTAGTGCTAGTAAGATATGTCATTACATGAGGCAGATACTACTGCTAGTAAGATATGTCATTGTATGTGGCAGTTACTAGTGCTAGTAAGATATGTCATTGCATGTGGCAGATACTAGTGCTAGTAAGATATGTCATTGTATGTGGCAGATACTAATGCTAGTAAGATATGTCATTGTATGTGGAGGAAACTAGTATTAGTAAGGTATGTCATTGTATGTGGCAGATACTAGTGCTAGTAAGGTATGTCATTGTATGTGGCAGATACTAGTGCTAGTAAGATATGTCATTGCATGTGGCAGATACTAGTGCTAGTAAGATATGTCATTGCATGTGGCAGATACTAGTGCTAGTAAGATATGTCATTGCATGTGGCAGATACTAGTGCTAGTAAGATATGTCATTGCATGTGGCAGATACTAGTGCTAGTAAGATATGTCATTGCATGTGGCAGATACTAGTGCTAGTAAGATATGTCATTGCATGTGGCAGATACTAGTGCTAGTAAGATATGTCATTGCATGTGGCAGATACTAGTGCTAGTAAGATATGTCATTGCATGTGGCAGATACTAGTGCTAGTAAGATATGTCATTGCATGTGGCAGTTACTAGTGCTAGTAAGATATGTCATTGCATGTGGCAGTTACTAGTGCTAGTAAGATATGTCATTGCATGTGGCAGATACTAGTGCTAGTAAGATATGTCATTGCATGTGGCAGATACTAGTGCTAGTAAGATATGTCATTGCATGTGGCAGATACTAGTGCTAGTAAGATATGTCATTGTATGTGGAGGAAACTAGTATTAGTAAGGTATGTCATTGTATGTGGAGGAAACTAGTATTAGTAAGATATGTCATTGCATGTGGCAGATACTAGTGCTAGTAAGATATGTCATTGCATGTGGCAGATACTAGTGCTAGTAAGATATGTCATTGCATGTGGCAGATACTAGTGCTAGTAAGATATGTCATTGTATGTGGAGGAAACTAGTATTAGTAAGGTATGTCATTGTATGTGGAGGAAACTAGTATTAGTAAGGTATGTCATTGTATGTGGCAGATACTAGTGCTAGTAAGGTATGTCATTGTATGTGGAGGAAACTAGTATTAGTAAGGTATGTCATTGTATGTGGCAGATACTAGTGCTAGTAAGGTATGTCATTGTATGTGGAGGAAACTAGTATTAGTAAGGTATGTCATTGTATGTGGCAGATACTAGTGCTAGTAAGGTATGTCATTGTATGTGGCAGATACTAGTGCTAGTAAGGTATGTCATTGTATGTGGCAGATACTAGTGCTAGTAAGGTATGTCATTGTATGTGGCAGATACTAGTGCTAGTAAGGTATGTCATTGTATGTGGCAGATACTAGTGCTAGTAAGGTATGTCATTGTATGTGGCAGATACTAGTGCTAGTAAGATATGTCATTGTATGTGGAGGAAACTAGTATTAGTAAGGTATGTCATTGTATGTGGCAGATACTAGTGCTAGTAAGGTATGTCATTGTATGTGGAGGAAACTAGTATTAGTAAGGTATGTCATTGTATGTGGCAGATACTAGTGCTAGTAAGGTATGTCATTGTATGTGGCAGATACTAGTGCTAGTAAGGTATGTCATTGTATGTGGCAGATACTAGTGCTAGTAAGGTATGTCATTGTATGTGGAGGAAACTAGTATTAGTAAGGTATGTCATTGTATGTGGCAGATACTAGTATTAGTAAGGTATGTCATTGTATGTGGCAGATACTAATGCTAGTAAGATATGTCATTGTATGTGGAGGAAACTAGTATTAGTAAGGTATGTCATTGCATGTGGCAGATACTAGTGCTAGTAAGATATGTCATTGCATGTGGCAGATACTAGTGCTAGTAAGATATGTCATTGCATGTGGCAGATACTAGTGCTAGTAAGATATGTCATTGCATGTGGCAGATACTAGTGCTAGTAAGATATGTCATTGCATGTGGCAGATACTAGTGCTAGTAAGATATGTCATTGTATGTGGCAGTTACTAGTGCTAGTAAGATATGTCATTGCATGAGGCAGATACTAGTGCTAGTAAGATATGTCATTGTATGTGGCAGTTACTAGTGCTAGTAAGATATGTCATTGCATGTGGCAGATACTAGTGCTAGTAAGATATGTCATTGTATGTGGAGGAAACTAGTATTAGTAAGGTATGTCATTGTATGTGGCAGATACTAGTGCTAGTAAGGTATGTCATTGTATGTGGAGGAAACTAGTATTAGTAAGGTATGTCATTGTATGTGGCAGATACTAGTATTAGTAAGGTATGTCATTGTATGTGGCAGATACTAATGCTAGTAAGATATGTCATTGTATGTGGAGGAAACTAGTATTAGTAAGGTATGTCATTGTATGTGGCAGATACTAGTGCTATTAAGGTATGTCATTGTATGTGGCAGATACTAGTGCTAGTAAGGTATGTCATTGTATGTGGCAGATACTAGTGCTAGTAAGGTATGTCATTGTATGTGGAGGAAACTAGTATTAGTAAGGTATGTCATTGTATGTGGCAGATACTAGTATTAGTAAGGTATGTCATTGTATGTGGCAGATACTAATGCTAGTAAGATATGTCATTGTATGTGGAGGAAACTAGTATTAGTAAGGTATGTCATTGTATGTGGCAGATACTAGTGCTAGTAAGGTATGTCATTGTATGTGGCAGATACTAGTGCTAGTAAGATATGTCATTGTATGTGGCAGATACTAGTGCTAGTAAGGTATGTCATTGTATGTGGCAGATACTAGTGCTAGTAAGGTATGTCATTGTATGTGGCAGATTTTAGTGTACGATACAAGTAGAGTTGTAATTTGAGACCGATAGTAGTTTTAGCAAATTATAAAAGATGACAGAAGCTAGTGAGACTGATAATAACATTTATCAGATACAATTACAGTAATTGGATGACATTGATATCTTTACTTGAATCTTACTAGCGGTAATCTAAGAGTATGTAAGCTATAGAATAATTAGATGAGAGATCACTTGTCTGTAACTAATATAACTAGAGTATGAACTAGTTATTGATCCTCACTATATTTCCAGATCCTGAATGCTCGCAATACTCCCCGTCGGGCCAAGGACTTGTCTATTTCTATAATAACATTATAGATCTCCTCTCAGGAACGGTACGTGTCACTGTGTATATGAAGATTGGAATATATATGTGATCTGGTAATAGAGATGACATCATTTACATGCACAACATGCAGAATGGGCGAGTAGTGTGAGAAAGGGAGATTCACTGTTATATATTATATTTTAGGAGAACATAACATCAGGAGATATAACCAATGCAGTAGTTCAAATAATGTGATATATATATATATATATATATATATATATGTGTGTATGTATGTATGTTTAAAAACACTGACTAATAGCACAATCAGCCAGAGAAAAAGTCTTTTTATACTAGAGAAATGAATCCATTTCTTGGACCCTGGAGGTATCCATGATACTTGGGTGAACGTAGTGTGTGTGTGTGTGTGTGTGTGAGCGCTTAGGTGGCATTCTTCAAGATCCACCTATCTAACAAATCCATCTCCTTCTCCCCCTCCCCACGACACTCCCTCCCCTGGTAGATAATTAAAAAAAAAAACACATCTCTAATGCACCAGTTCCCAGGAAGTGATGAAACAAACAAAGAACAGGTTATTCTATAACTAAACAAAAATTCAGATTTTTTTCTTTTCTTTTCCCTACAAAGAATATTATGCAGTCCCAGATTTACATATGTGATGCCCCTAGGCACAATCTCCTTAGCTGCCCCTGGGTGCATCTCTGCTCCTGCCATCATGTTGCTCCAGCAGCAGCTGTCGGTCCAACAAACTTTAAATTTAATGTATTGTTATTGGAATGAGGTGCCTCGCCAGGGAGGCACCCCTAGGCAGCTGCCTTAATGGTCTATTTATAAATCCAGACATGATTTTATGCTCATAGCATAAACACACACTTTTATCTTGTTCGTTTTTTTTTTTTTTATACACTTCACAAACGTTTGCAGTTTTTCTTGAACTACAACTTATTAGAAACATAATAGAAACTCCCCGGAGGCTGAGTTCCACCTCCTTTATAGATATTTAAAGATCTATAACTCATAACTAGGTAATACAGCAGAGGGTAACGCACACAATGAGTGTGACCAAGAGTGACATTATTTCTATAGAACAACTATCTGCTCATCATTTAGATCATCTGGGCCAGACACAGCTGCAGCGTTTCTGATACATCATATACAACATGACTAACGCTGCGTCCTGATTGGTTTATTCATGATTTTAGTCTCTGCTGTTCTTTAAATCTCCTAATTCTGTTTATTATTTCCCCCAGGGGTTTCTTGAGCTCACCTACCTGTTCTATGGCTATTACACTGTAGAGTCCGTCACGTTTCCTTACATAAAGTATAGTCTGCCTCTGGCCTATATCCTGGCTACTATTGGCTACCTGCTGCTGAGTATAATCTGGATTGTTAAAAGGTAAGCTCTGATACAATGTATCTGATGGCCAATGAAAGATGAACCGTTAGTTATATTCTAGTTGGGCTCTGTATGGTACAGAGTTATGCGGCTGCTGACTGGAATCGGGAAAATAGAATAAGAGAAATGCACCTTTAAGCACTGGATTAGCCATGAGTGTTCTTAAAGGCATATGGAAGGCTTCTGGGTGTTACTAGGTGTATACTATCCCTGTGTATCTCTATTATATATTTCTTGAGGAATGCATAAAAAGCTCTGTTTTTACTGCCTAAAATCTTACTAATAGTTCCAGCTGGTTTCTCCCGTCTGCAGCCTAAGACATTGCACTTCAAGCACAGGGTGTACAATGTCTCATAGGAACCAATCAGTGGTAACTGTAACGGAACCCATCACTGTTTTACCCTGTTTTATGATTATTATAGTTAAAATATGATCCTACTATTATACTGCATGTATGTTGGTTGATGCTCTGCAGAATATTGTCCCAGACATTTGCAGCTACTTAGCATGGGAGATAATCCTGTTACAGAGACTCCGCATAAGATAAAGGAAGTCTATTGTATACAGTGTTTTCATTCTCAGATAAGAACAAAGAAGTGTAATTGAATCAATGTCTGATTGTATCAAAGTTGCCTGGGAGCCTCGGGGAGGTGTGACCCACCTATTGTTCTCTTTATGTGTATTGTGCGGCCAAATATGGGCATGTGTATTGCCTGTGGGAAGAGATGGGTATAAATATTTCTGCAATAACAAAATAAAGTCAGTATTCATTTGACTCCCAAATTGTGTGTCGTCCAATATGGGAGATTGGGAATGGTGAGACTGTAGTGCTTCTTGGGTATTTTACTGTATACCAGCGGAGATATTGGACTGCGTGTTC
This sequence comes from Discoglossus pictus, assembly GCA_027410445.1. Taxonomy (NCBI): domain Eukaryota; kingdom Metazoa; phylum Chordata; class Amphibia; order Anura; family Alytidae; genus Discoglossus; species Discoglossus pictus. The sequence goes on along the minus strand of CM050172.1, from coordinate 100,007,313 downwards.
CATCTCCGTTACAGTAACCTTCTGCAACATGCTGATTGAGAGAGGTCACTGACAGGCTAATTTGAAACACTGTACTTCACAGTCTGTGTATTCACGAGCGGCATGAGCTACAGAGGGCAAGTTGTTTGATTTTAGGCAGAAAAAAATGAGCTTCTAAGCACTTCTTAATAAAATAAAGTACATAAGTCAATAAATATCCAGGGATATTATATTCCTAATGAAATCCAGAAACCTTCCATGTCCCTTTAATATTATTATTAACTAGCGAATTGCCCGTCAAAAAATGGCGGCAATCAAATCGTAAGTGAGCTAATGGTGTTTGGTGTATACAATGTGGCTGATGTAGCGTTGTTCGTTTTCTATGTCGTGCGTCTTTTTCGGTTTGGTGGTGTTTTTCGTGTTTAGGGACCTTTAGCCTCGCTTTCGTTTTGTTCGGTGGCCATTTTTTCTCTCACTTAGGGGATTTTCGGGTCTCTAAACTACGAAATGTGTGCTTAAATTGAGGTGTAACTTGACTTGCAGAGGTCCTGGGTGCCCCCCCTTGCTGTGAGTAACCTTTTTATGTGTTTGTTGTTTGTATTTATTGTGTTTGTAATGTTTTTGGGGTTGCGTCCTTGTTTTTTAATCTCGTAGGTGTTTTTCGGCAAATACGTAGGTGTTTGTTGGTGTTTTGCGTCTTTAGACTGCTGTAGCCTCGTTTTTCGTTTTTTTCGCCGGCCATTTTTTCTCTCGCTTAGAGAATTTTTTAGTGTCTAAACTCTTTTTTAATTTTACTTAAATTGAGGTGTAACTTTATTTTTTTGTTTCTTCCACCCAGATTCTCATGTTTGTTGTTTTCATTTCTGATGATTGTTGTAACAATTGATGAGATACTTCTAAGTATGTCCTGCTTCTTCTCCCAGGGCTGTTAATGGCTTCAGACAGAACCTCATCCACGGAGAAGATCGGTTTCAAAGCTACTGCAATAAAATATTTGCCGGGTGGGATTTCTGTATCACGGACGTCCACTCGGCCAGACTGAAACACAGCAGCCTGCAGTACGAGCTGAAGGTGAGACCTCCCTCAGAGTGTCTGGACTGAGTGCATATACATTGATGCTGTTTAGTCATTCAGTCATGTCCAACTCTCCTTTTACCCTATGAATTGCAGTACGCCAGGCACATCTATCCGCCACTGCCCCTCTGAGCTCCCTCTAGCTCATGTTCATTGCTTCAATGATATCATCTATTTTTTTTAAGCTGTCAAGACTATATTTGAATATTGATCTGCAAATATAAGGTAATAAGATGGGAACAGCCCATGAATGTAGAGATAGCAGCAGAATTAGCTGAGAGTATAAAATGGAACCCCACTGTAACAAGTAATTATATGTAAAGGCCGTTATCAGGTTTTCCGTGTAGAAACAATTCCCAGACTGGCCCTTTAATTCGCTCTTCTCTTGCAGTTAGGTCAGTATTTGAAACACAAGACAAACTTAATGAAATAAAACCCCTTTTAGCCCGTGAGCCTCCCTCCTTGGAGTAGCACTTGCTTTTAACCCTCTGATTTCCTGCTATGTCTCTGGGGACCTTGTGGAGCAGATTAGGTTGTTTTTTCAGTTATTTCCTCTCATTTTAATCCTTTACAAACATGTTATACGCCGCCAAATGAGCAAAATACTTTCAAGGTCACATTAGTACTTAGTTGTCACTGGACATCTGGACACCCGCAGACTAATATATATATATGTTCTGTTCTCTCTCTCTATATTTAGCCGTTATTACCCCCCCTTACACTCCATGTTCTCTCTTGTCCTCCAGACAGATCTGGCCGAGGAGCGAATCCGTCAGAGGAAGGAGAAGCGGACGAGGATGGAATCCGTGCGGATCTTCGCCTTGCGCTTGTTTCTAAATATAATCGTGATCGCAGTTCTTGCCGCTTGTTTTTACTCCATATATTTGGCCACTGTTTATTCACAGGAGCATATGAACACTGTGAGTATCGGGTGACCACCTTGGCTGACAGGACATTTTGCCTCATCAGCATATTTAGCAAAAGGAAAAATAGAGAATATTCTACTTCCAGGGCTCCTTCCTGCTCGAAGGGCAGATAAACAAAGTTAGATGTTTGCGTTTATAACAGTGCAAGGAGATGTTCACTACATTACTATGGGATGCTCTCAGGGTCCAATGCTCCGACTTGACAAGAAAGATTATCTGATAGGGGAGGTCTTCTAAGGTGGCATATAATTGGCTATATATTATAATTGTTAAATAAAGGGTTACATATTTGGCACTGACGCAAATCCCATGAGATTCCTGTATATTGTTGGATAATAAAGTAAAATATCCGGATATACTTCCCCAACACTAGAGTGCACGTCTGGTCTGGATTTGTTGGACTTTTCTGGGAGTTCCCTGTATTGTTGGGGTGCGACAGCAGACCGTTCATTGTGTGACATCACATTCATATCACGTCCCCTGTGATGTCAGAGCAGATACACGAGCCTGTGATGATGTCATAGCAGATGCTTCTAACTGCAATCCAGACACAGAGCAGACTCTGCTGTATGTGACTGTCTAGGAGTGGAAGAGACATCTGACGAGCAGGAGAGTGCACAGAGAAAGTCTGAGATAACACCCCCCCCTGTAGAAGGGCAGTTTGGGACCCCAATCAGGAGGGACCCCCAATAAGCTGAGAGGTTATATTGTATGTCCACTGTATCTTGTTATTGGACCATTCATTCATTTATATTCTATATCCAGTATTATTATTTATTTGTAATGCGCCAACATATTCTATAGCGCTATAAAGATGGGCATAGCATCCATATTGCACTCCGTCTTCACCATTTTTGCTATCAGCCCTAAGAGCCAATCCTGTTTATATGTGTATGTAACTTTATAAGCACCTGCTAATTAAGCTATAATATGCTGTGCAATTAATAATGAGGTCAGGGTACTGCATATAAGTTTCGGGGTGCTCTCCAAGCTTGAATAAAGAAACCGGATTTGACGTCCTGGTTTCATTCCTTGATTGTTGGTTATGGAAGAGGATCTGAGAAGACCATATGTTCCTACAACGATTACTGCAATTAGACTAATGAGAAGTGTAAATTACAGGAGACATTAAACTAGAGATCTGATCTAGGTCTGACCCCACAGTCTCGGCCTCGCACATATAATATTAGTATATTTATCCCATTAGAGGGTCAGGAGAGAGAGTGAGGGAGAGGTGAGAGAGTAAAGGAGATGAGATGGATGTGAACCTACCTGATGAGCAGATTAAATCATTATTATACATATTACAGACCCCCCACCCAGATATTGAGGGGTCCACACCTTGTCTGTTGTGTTTCGAGCAGATGGAAACATTAGGTAGATCCAGATATTGAGTGGTCCACACCTTGTCTGTTGTGTTTCTAGCAGATGGAAACATTATGTAGACCCAGGTATTGAGGGGACCACAACTTGTCTGTTGTGTTTCTAGCAGATGGAAACGTTATGTAGACCCAGATATTGAGGGGTCCACACCTTGTCTGTTGTGTTTCTAGCAGATGGAAACGTTATGTAGACCCAGGTATTGAGGGGACCACAACTTGTCTGTTGTGTTTCTAGCAGATGGAAACGTTATGTAGACCCAGATATTGAGGGGTCCACACCTTTTCTGTTGTGTTTCTAGCAGATGGAAACGTTATGTAGATCCAGATATTGAGGGGTCCACACCTTGTCTGTTGTGTTTCTAGCAGATGGAAACGTTATGTAGACCCAGATATTGAGGGGTCCACACCTTGTCTGTTGTGTTTCTAGCAGATGGAAATGTTATGTAGACCAAGGTATTGAGGGGTCCACACCTTGTCTGTTGTGTTTCTAGCAGATGGAAACGTTATGTAGACCCAGGTATTGAGGGGTCCACACCTTGTCTGTTGTGTTTCTAGCAGATGGAAACGTTATGTAGACCCAGGTATTGAGGGGTCCACACCTTGTCTGTTGTGTTTCTAGCAGATGGAAACGTTATGTAGATCCAGATATTGAGGGGTCCACACCTTGTCTGTTGTGTTTCTAGCAGATGGAAACGTTATGTAGATCCAGATATTGAGGGGTCCACACCTTGTCTGTTGTGTTTCTAGCAGATGGAAACGTTATGTAGATCCAGATATTGAGGGGTCCACACCTTGTCTGTTGTGTTTCTAGCAGATGGAAACGTTATGTAGATCCAGATATTGAGGGGTCCACACCTTGTCTGTTGTGTTTCTAGCAGATGGAAACGTTATGTAGACCCAGATATTGAGGGGTCCACACCTTGTCTGTTGTGTTTCTAGCAGATGGAAATGTTATGTAGACCAAGGTATTGAGGGGTCCACACCTTGTCTGTTGTGTTTCTAGCAGATGGAAACGTTATGTAGACCCAGGTATTGAGGGGTCCACACCTTGTCTGTTGTGTTTCTAGCAGATGGAAACGTTATGTAGACCCAGGTATTGAGGGGTCCACACCTTGTCTGTTGTGTTTCTAGCAGATGGAAACGTTATGTAGACCCAGATATTGAGGGGTCCACACCTTGTCTGTTGTGTTTCTAGCAGATGGAAACGTTATGTAGACCAAGGTATTGAGGGGTCCACACCTTGTCTGTTGTGTTTCTAGCAGATGGAAACGTTATGTAGATCCAGGTATTGAGGGGTCCACACCTTGTCTGTTGTGTTTCTAGCAGATGGAAACGTTATGTAGACCCAGGTATTGAGGGGTCCACACCTTGTCTGTTGTGTTTCTAGCAGATGGAAACGTTATGTAGACTGCAACCCCCCACCCAGATATTGAGGGGTCCACACCATGTCTGTTCTGTCACTAAGCAGATGATAACTTTAGATGTTTTGAGAAATAACATTCTGTTGGATGCATTAAGACGACATAAATCCTATTTAATCCTGCAGATCGTCTATGAATTCTTGACTATTAACCCTTGATATTACAGGTGGGCACAGACAGCACCAACGCGATCAACCTGGTCATAGAGTATCTCCCCTCCATAGTAATCACAATCGCCAACTTCATCACTCCACTGATCTTCCAATCCATCGTACAATATGAGGATTACTCCCCTGCATTCGAGATCAGATTTACTCTCATAAGGTAAGTGTTTAATCCTATAGATAAAATGTATCCATATACACTACAATATATACTACAATTCTCTTATCTTGGCCCTCTATCCATGAACATTCATGACCAGTCCACCTTATTGGGTTTCTCTTCATCAACACTGTGGTTGGGTAATTGTGTTTCAAAAGTCATCGGACTCCTTCTCCATGTCACAATTTCTTGGTATTGCATTTCCAGGTCACGTCACAAACCGACCAAACCCTTTAATTTTCACAAAGCTTTGATTGAGTAAAACCTGATATCTTCTTTATGTTATTTGGTAGTTTCAACCTCAACCTCCACATAAACAGGTAGATTTTGTTCTATGGGGTGTTGGCTGCCAAGAAGTTTTAAAGCTCTTTTATCTACAAAAGTAATCCCAGAGCCAACGTCCTGAGATGTCTTTGCAGATCAAAATTTGAGCACATCGCTGATTTTAAAATGAATGACTTATTAAAATGGATATAACGTCTAATTTTTTTTATCCAGTAACATGTCGACCTGTCAGGAGTTAACTTAGGAAGGGTTTAAGAACCACTGGACTAGAGGAATAATGTTGTATGTTGGAGGAAAAATGTCCCCTTTTCAGAGCCTCTTCCATAGCCAACGCTCAATCAAGGCATAAAGCTTGGATGTCAATCATTTTTTTTTTATTCAAGCTTGGAGAGCACCTCATATATCAAAAATAGTTATATGTACTGATCTAATTATTAATCGCATAGCACATCATATATCCCTTAGCAAGCAAGGGTAAAATTACATAGACATATACACAGGGTTGGCTTTTAGGACTGATAAGAAATAGTGAAGACATACTAAAAGAAATTCCCTTTGTGCTAGGCTGTCGTAAAACAAAACAACTTAGAAAATGTTCTATATTGAAATCGGAATGTTAAAATGATGTGGACTTAGGATATAAATGAGTGACTGGTGCAATAATAAGATTTAGTGGAGATACAAAATATTAATTTCTCGGCACTAGGCCACACTTAGTAGGACCTATTGGTGGTGACGATATCTTCATTAGGAAACCTCATACGTGGGGCCCATTCGTGCTGTGCTTGAAGGTGTCATGGTGGATGTTACAGACATATATTAGATATTAGATTTAAACAATATTTTTATGTTTGTTGCTAATGATAATGTAACCAATGATTCCCTGAAAGACACAACACAGAGAAACTTCAGGTTATATTCCATGGCAGCGGCCAACTCGCCATCTCCCAACCTCTCTGACACGTGGAGGGCAATTTACAGCTTTATTTGTACCCTGGACATTAGGAGGTATTTAGTGATTGCTGCTTTCCATAGTTACAATGACCAGGAAATTACATTCCTATAATTCTTTCATCATTTCCAGTAACTGAGCGCTGTCAGCTGACTCGCGTGTAAACTGAAACTCTCTCTGTCTCTCGTAGGTGTGTGTTTGTGCGTTTGGTCAGCATCGCTGTGCTGTTAATATCACTCTGGACTCGGATCACTTCCTGCAATAACCAGAACTGCAGCCCTTGTGGATACAACTACAGATTGTACCCTGTAAGATAAGACCTGTCACTAATGTACAGCAGTGCAACAAATAAAGTGCACACGGGGGAGAAAAATATTATATGTATTGTATATAAATAATCCGAGTACTGCAGTATATAGTGACACCTTTTTTTTATTGAACAAACATATTCATTGAAGTGATGAACTTTCGAGAGTTGCACCTCTCTTTCTTAAGTCAGTAGCAAATAGAGGTGCAGCTCTTGAAAGCTTGTCATTTCAATCAATACGTTTGTCCAATAAAAAAATGTATCCCCATATACTGCAAATACTCTGATTATTCATCTAGATTACTGGACACGCAATTACCTGTTATTACTATTATTAGTCACTATTATTAGTTGCCCGGTGTCTCCCTCCCCATGTGTCCCCCCTCCCCTCTTTCCCCCTCTCCCTACCCTGTGCCTCTCCCTCCCCCCATCTCCCTCCCCTTTGTCTCCTTCCCCCCTCTCCCTCCTCTGTGTCTTCTCCACGCTCTCCCTCTTCTGTGTCTCTTTCCCCCTCTCTCTCTCTCCCCTGTCTCTTCCCCCCTCCCCTGTGTCTTTCACCCCTCTCCCTCCTGTGTCTTTTTCCCCCCTCTCCCTCCCCCTCCTCTGTGTCTCCTTTCCCCCATCTCCCTCTTCTTTTGCCGGGCATTCACGGCTCTTGGGGTGCAATGCACTTGCCCGGCTTTCATCACACATTGCACATGCGCAGTTCTCAGTGCGAAATACGCATGCGCTGCGAGTACTGCGAGTTTGTGCGTAAGGCTCGCCACTTGCGGCATTAATTGCCAGCGTTTAAACCTAAACTTGCAGTACCGCAACTATATAGATGATGATTATTATTATTATTGATTATTTGTAACGCGCCAACATATTCTGTATTGCTATACATACGTTGTGATCGAGGCAAAAGAATATTAACACATTACAAAAATGGAGGCCCTGTCATGAGCTTAGAATACAGTGTCCATATGGCACAAAGAACCATGCATGGTTGAAAACTCGCAAACTTACAATCTAAAGATTGTGTGTGTGTGTATGTATGTGTGTGTGTATATATATATATATATATAATCTATATATATATATATATATATATATATATACTGTATATATAATCTGAGACAAGTGGATTGATTTAAAATAAATATAGGATTTTAGCTCTTAAATCCTTGTGACAATTAACATGTATTTATCTGGGTATGTCTTGTGTAACTGGGACCTTTCACTTTAAGAAAATCTATTATTGAAATTGTTATCAGTTAACGCACAAATCGTATTGTTTACTGCTTTTGATATATATATATATATATATATATATATATATATATATATTATAATAATTATTTATATACTACTATATTTTTATATATTTATTTTAGTGAGTTATTGGACTGTTATTTCTGTATATTAATAATAATAATAATATTTCTGTTTATTGATATGCATTGATCTGCATTGATCTTCGCTCCTTGTTGCAATGAATATATCTCTGGTCTTGTTCCTTTCCAGTGCTGGGAGTCCCGAGTTGGGCAGGAAATGTACAAGTTGCTAATATTTGACTTCTTAATAATTTCATCTGTCACCATTTTCATAGAGTTTCCTAGAAAGTAAGTAGCATTTATTTCTCGTGATTTTGGGGAAAACATCAATTTAATAGACTTACATTTTGTGGATGTTTCTCCTTGCCTGAATCAGCAATGTTTGCAGACACTTGAGGTCCCCAATACCCCAGAGTTTCCCCAGCTATTGTACTTGTATATGAAGGAGGGTAACGTGGCATCAAGGAGATACAGTGAGTGTCACCGGATATGCACACTTGGGTTAGAACTTAAATAAACTAAATGGAGTTACTTGTCAAAGAAACCCACTGAAAGTAGTATGTAACCAATCTGTAAATGAAATGGTGAGTAGAAGAGGTCACAGGTTGGTATCTGGAGGTCCTAGGCACAAACTCCTTAGCTGCCTCCTTAGTCGTTCAGTAGTGTCCGACTCCGTGACTCTCTAGACCACAGCACGCCGGGGGCATCTCTCAGTCCTTGCCTCTCTGAGCTCCATCAAGTTCATGTTAATTGCTTCAGTGACCTCATCTATCCATCTCAGCCTCTGTCGTCCCCTTTTTCTTGTGCCTTCAATCTTTCCCAGCATCAGAGTATTTATTTATTTATTTATATATATATATATATATATAATATAGTGTAGCACACTGCAAAGCTGCCACTTCACACCCAACAAACTGAAATTTAGAGTCCCTCCTCCCAGGGAGATACCCATAGACTGCCTTATTTGCCTAATTATAAATCCGGCCATAGTCGCATGCTATGTAACTTGATGTAATCACCATAGCTAATCCTTGATGTTGCTCTCCAGGCTGATCGTCACATACTGTACATGTAAACCAGCCAAGTGGTGGGGACAGCAGGAATTTGAGATCCCTCAGAATGTTCTAGAGATTGTGTACGGTCAGACAATCTGCTGGATTGGAACCTTCTACTCACCGCTCCTCCCAGCCATTGCAACGATCAAATATTTCATCATCTTTTACATCAAAAAGGTAAATATCCGGTCAGTTGAGTATCTGTTTTTTCCTAAAACAGCATTTTATTATATTTTTCAATTAGGGTAATAAAATGTAACTTTTATACAGATCCCAGGATTCTATGTGTATTGTATCTATACAGACAGTGTAACCATGTAATATAATGTGTTACATGAACAGGACATACAACTAATCAAATACTCTTATTATTGTATGTGGCTATTATTCTGTATCATTTCATGTTTAGTCAGTAAAAAATGTGTAATTTAGAAATCAAATACTCAGGACTTTTTCTCCCCACAAAAGGTATGATACAAATGAAGAATCACATTTAAAAGGACACTTTACAAATACTCATATTTAGAAAATAATCACTCGTAAAATAGGGAAAAGGGAGGGGAGAAGGGGGGGGGGGTAAAGGGAAAAAAGAGCAAAGGTAAAAGGGTTAAGGGAAAAGGGGAAATGAAAGAAGAAAGGGGAAGAGGGGAATAAAGGAGAAAAAAATATAGGGGAAGATGAAGGGAAATATAGTAAAAGAGTAAGGTAAAGAAGAGAATAAGATACCTATAGCAAAGTAAGATATACACTTCTATTATAAATAATACTGTAAATTCACAGATAATTAAAGATTGACACTAGGAAATGTAGACACTTTTTGACTTAACTCATAATTGGTATGATTATGATAAAGATTTAGACAATTAGAAATAAGAGAGGGGAAGAAAGAGAAAGGAAAGAGAAATTATTAGGGGTGCAATTAGTTGAGACACTTGACAACATATCTGTAAAGGGTACAAATATAGATAGATTATTTAAAATAAGAATAGATGCATTAAAGGCAGGGGAGGAAATGGGGGGCGGTAGTAAACAGGGAAGGGGAAATTGTTAGGGGGAACTAGGTGATAGAAAACGGGTAGCAGTTAATATACACTGTTTTTTTTTCTCTCGCTCTCTCACACTCTCACTTTCCGTAGGGGTTTCTTCTCTGTTTTCTCCCGAGAATCTACATAGAGGAGATCGAGTAGCGTTTTTGGGCGGGTTTCTATGGTGGGACTGCTAGACGTAGGTTGGTCTAGCTAAACTAACCAATAGACTTTTTTATATTCATATGCCTTTTGGTAGGGTATAGTATGATTGGGTTTTGTATGAAGGTGTGTATGTTACTCTATAGAATTTTTGTAAATTTTTCAATGTACAGGTATTTAATCTCAGGGTTATGTCGGATTTTGGGTGGCCTTGGAAGTTTTTTTTTTTTTTTTTTAACAAAAACGGCATCCTGATGGATCCCATTGTTTTTTTTGATGGGAATAAAGATAGTGTCACAGAATGTTCAAGGATGGAATTCTGTATTTAAAAGGCGAGTGATTATAGACCAATTCCAAAAAAATACAAGCTGATGTTGCCTGTGTACAGGAAACGCATTGGCAAATGGATTAAGTCCCTTTTTGGAACAATAGGTTCTTTACTAATAAGGTTGATTCAACTTATAAAAAGAAGTCGCGTGGAGTATCAATTTTGTTTAGTAAAAATATTAACATTAGTAAGCAATATAGAGAAGTAGACTCGGAAGGGAGATTTGTTATATGGGCTGGGAAAATTAACCAGCTAAACTACACCATAGTAAATATATATGCACCCAATGAGAGACAAAACTGTTTTTTAAATAAATTACTTAAGCGGGTTAAAAATACTAAACTGGGCAAACTAATTGTTTGTGGCGATTTTAATATGGTATTGAATGTATCTCTAGACAGGAAAAGTAATAACCAGAAATACTTACACAGGCATACAATAAGGAAAGCTAAACTTTTCTATGACTCCCTTCTGAGATTTGAGTTATATCATGTCAGGCGGTTAAGACCTGGCAATGCAAGAGATTATACGTTTTATTCTCATCGCCATGAGTCCTATTCTAGAATAGACTATTTTTTGGTTTATTTGGAGACTGTGACGAAGTGCCCTTCGCCACTTTGTCTTGGAGAGGACTGTTTGCCAGCCTCCTGCCCTGCGACTATGGCCCTGGTACATATTGCCCTTCAAACACAGTATTCGGCCATACCAGAGTGTATGTCACTCATTCTGGCCCTTTACATACAGGGGGGTCATTCGGTACTTGCCCTGTGTGAACCATGATACCACAGATAGCTATGCCATGGAGCCCATTCATATAATGAAAGACTATGGGAAAGACTTTAGCTACATGGCAATTGAACTGTGTGAAGATGATCTGAGCGCTATTCGGTAGTTTTGTGCGCTCAGATCCCAGCTGTAACGGAACCCATCACTGTTTTACCCTGTTTATGGTTATTTAATTCTTGGTTAAAATATGATCCTAGTAATATACTGTATGTATGTTGGTTTATGCTCTGCAGAATATTGGCCCCAGGCTAGTGCAGACCTTGGCAGGAGAGATAATCCTGTTACAGATAAGCAAGTCTATGCATTCTCAAACATAAGAACAAAGACGGCTGATTTAATCATTGTCTGATTATATCAAGGAGCCTCAGGGAGGGGTGACCACACCTATTGTTCTTTTTATGTGTATTGTGTGGCCAACTATGGGGGATGTGGATTGCCATGCTGCCAGTAAGATACTTTTACTAACTTTTGAACCCCTGGTCTGATTCATGCCATTTTTTTAATATGTTGTTCCCCTGGGTGAGAGCGATTGAACGGTGCTGGACTTAAAGGTGTACCCCCTGTTTTGGGGGTACATCCAGAATGTGGTTATAATTGTGTCTGTTTTAATTGTGTTACCTGTTATCTGAGGGGAGGAGACGTGGGGGTTGAACCATGTATATAATTGGCTGTGATAATTATGTGGGTGTAGCCCTTCAGAGGGCACATTGCATAAAAGGAGATTCCCTGTCATTAAAGTTGTAGTTCTACTTGACCCTTCAAAACGTAGTCTCATCTCGTTATTGGAGGGGATCGCTATATCATACTGGGGATTGCTATGCTTTTGCATACTCCCTTGAGCTGTAACTACTGAACGCTTGTTCCTGATGTGTCCTCCTTGGAGGAGAGGTCTTCCCCACACGGTCCTGGATGCTGGAGATTCATACAGGGTGGAAGCAAGACGGCGCGGCTCCAGTTAAGCTACGGCGATTATGGAGTCTGTGGTGGTTGTGGTGTCCGGTGCGGTGCTTGTAGGCCTCGGCGCAAACTAGGACGCGTCTATCAACGGAGGTACCCGGTCGGGGTGCCAGGAGATCCGTTACAGAGACATTGGCAGCTGTAGATTCTACTAAGATTAACATTATTAAATGGTCTGATCATGCTATGATAGAACTTCAGATTAACGATCATTTGACTCAAAAGAAATACTCTAGAAATCGAATGGATATTTCACTATTCAATAAATCAGAAAAACAAATACTATTACAGGAGGAAATAGAAAACATTTTTCAAGTCAATGAGAATTCAGTTCCTGAGCCCTCAATGATGTGGAATGCCCATAAAGCATATATAAGAGGAGTATTACTCTCATCGGGTGCACACAGAAGGAAACAAAGTGGTCTCCCACTTCGAGACGTACATGCGCAATTAGCAAACCTTGAAAGACAAAATAAATTATCTCCATCAGCTGATAAGATCAAGGAGATTAGAAAAGTAGAAAATTAAATAAACAAAATTGTTTAAAAGAATATTGATAATTGTCTATGGAAACTTCAACAGAGAATTTTTTTTTTGAATAACAAAGCAGAGAAATTATTAGCTGGGAAATTAAAAAATAATAAATCATATAATAGAATAGATGAATTAATAATTGAAAATAAAAAGAAGGACTTAATCACATTAACAAATTTTATGAAAATCTTTACAATTTTTAGAAAGCAATGAAGCAGTTATAAATCCTAAAATAGAAGAAATTATAACTTTTTTGGACAGATTATCGAATCCCAAAATTAGCAAGGATGACTTAGAATTACTCAACAGTGAAATAAAAACAATAGAAATAGAAGAAGTAATTGACAATTTAAAGTTAAATTCAGCCCCTGGTCCAGACGGGTTTGTAAATCACTTACCGTAATCAAATTGTTTAATAAAATGAAGATAAAGGGCAGTGTGCCAAAAGAAATGTTCGAGGCAGTTATAATTAATATTCCAAAACAAAATAAAGATATTAGGTGGTGTAAATTACGGACTGATATCCTTATTGAACACAGACATAAAACTATATGCTAAGAGATTGAATTCTTGCCTTGGTAAATTAATAAATATGAACAAATCTGTTTTTTTTACAAGATCATCAGGGAGCTGATAATACAAGGAGATTAATAGATTTAATAGCTTTTTGTAAAGATAATCATAAACCTTCTATAGTTTATTACATTAGACTCTGAAAAAGCCTTTGATAGGCTAAACTGGGATTTTATGAAACAAGTATTATTAAAATTTAGCTTTGAAGATTTTTGGAGTGAAATCAATTGGGGCTTTATATTCATACCCTACTAGCTGGAACTGGTCTAAAAACAAATACTTTTTCCATTACCAATGGGACCCGTCAGGATTGTCTACTTTCTCCTTTAATTTTTGTTTTGATGATGGAACCTTTAGCACAAGCCATTAGAGTAAACAATAAAATTCATGGAATTAGAATTGGTGATTTTAAGCACAAAATCATGTTATATGCCGATGATGTGATATTAACCATAGCTGAACCTAGAGAATCCCTATTACAGATTCAGTAATTAATAAATAAATTTGGCTTAATTTCCTTTTACAAAATAAATTGGTCAAAAATGGAAGTATTACCTATAAATATAGATAAAGATGAAATAGTTTCTCTTGGAAATTGACTGGCAGTTAAATAAAATTAATTATTTGGGAATAGAATTTTCTGAGAATTTGGAAGAATTAATTAAAATAAATGTTACTAAATTATGTGCCAAAATAAAAAATAAACGAATTAATTGGAGATCAAATAGGTTATCTTGGTTAGGTAGAGTAGCAGCTATAAAGATGTCTATATTGCCGCAAATAAATTATTTATTCAGATGTTTGCCTTTAGCTGTTCCTGAAACTACAATTAAAAAATACCAAACTTTGATCGACTCATTTATATATAATGGGAAAAAATCCAGAATTAAATCAGAGACTGTTAGGAAGAGCTTTATAAAATGAGGTATTGCTTCCCCTTGCGTTGAAGAATACTATGTGTCCGTAATGCTATGTCATTTTATATCCTGGTCTGCTAAAACAAAATAACTGGATAACAATAGAACAATGTTTAGCTAGTAATTTATCATTACGGGATTGGCTTTGGTATGATAAATTCCCAAACAATAAAAACAGGTCTATAATAATTAAAACAGGTTTCAAATTTTGGTTTAAATGGAACAAAAAATTAAACCTTTTCGACAACCCCATCTCCGGAAATGTCATTGTTAGGTCTAAGTAATATTCTCAATTTGTCTTGTCTCTGTAACTGGAGTAATTGAAATATACAGACATTGGGAGATCTGTTTGATAAAGGTAAATTTAAGTGCTTTTGTAAACTATGTGCTGAATTTACTTCTCCATCATCTAAATGGTTGGAATATTATAAGTTAATGATATAAGTTAAAAACTCTATTTTAAAATTGAAATACTTAATTACCTCACACAGAGTTTTAACCAATTTCGAAAAATTAGCACTACATAACGATAGGAGACATATAATTTCCAAATGTTATGATACTTTAAGAGAACAGGATATGTTTGAAAAATCCCCAGGTATGCTTAAATGGGAAAAATAATGTAATAACCCAATTGACTTGGAAAATTGGTCTAGAGCTCTTACTCTTTCACAGAAAATTATTAAATATAAAGCATATAGAGAAGTCAATTTTAAAGTGATGCAGAGGTGGTACTTTGTCCCAGTAAATATAGCAGCAATCAATAATAACCCAAATCTGGGGCTCTGTTGGAGGCTTTTTAATCAGCAAGGGTCACATAAACATATCTGGTGGGACTGTGATCCCATCAAAAAACTTTGGATCTCAATCTTTGATTACATTTCTAAAATTTGTGGTAAAATTATTAAGCCGTCATGGGAAATGGCCATTCTCCATATCATGGATAATAGGCTTAAAATGGAAGAACAGGCTCTCACTATACAGGTAGTTTCAGTAGTTAAATGGCTTATTGCCAAACAGTGGAAATCAGAACTTATTCCATCATTGAATGAAGTAATAACAACTCCTAAAAAAAACAGAGAATTAGAAAGTAATTTACATGGCATGGGTATTGTTTTATCTAGGATTAACAGTTGGTCGATTTTGGGATAAATACTTCCATTTGTTAACCCATTAGGCATAATCCTATTCAGTTTTTGTGTGAATGTATTATATTTGGTATATGTATATTTGTGTTCTGTACAATTTTGTAATATTTGTAATTTTGTATAAACTTAAGTAAAATAAAAAAATATAAAAAAAATAAAATAAAATAGGACGGATTGGAACAGTTACGAAGAGTTCAGAAGCACAGGTCAGTGTTAGGAGAGGGGCATCATTAGGAATAACCCAATCAAATTGGCATGTGAATGGGTCACTATTGAGCCGGGGCAGCATTTAGTGGTCTACTGTCACCTACTTGTGAAAGATAGGGCAGCAGTAAATATTATAAGTTATATATTAGTGTCTCAATATCATCTATAACCCTCTACATATGTGCATATGTTGGGTGACCGGCCAGTATGGGCACAACATACAACCTCTCTACTGCTGTTAATACGGTTACTGATTTTATAATAAAATTGATATGACTGTGATACTATTATTATTCTTTGACAAACGTTTTAATTAAGTTATTTTTGCAGAACCACCAACAATAGTGTAGTCGCCATACTTCTAACCAAACCAGGCAGCATAACACTTCTTTCCTTATTCACTGTATTGGGCGTTTAATATTCCAATGTCATCCCAATATTTTTTCCCACAGAACCACTCTGTGAACAGTGTTTCTACAGCCGCTATGGATTCTGTATGGTGACATGCAAATGAGGCTCAAATTGTACCTTATTATTTGCTTCTAGACCCCTTATGTTGTCCATTCAGGTGTATGGGCTCTGCTCTAAGGAAGTTTCAGAACATAACCATGAATTATGGTACAGAGCCCGAACCCCCTCACCAACTGCAGTTTTACCCTTACATGGTCATCATTAATGTGCGGTCCTTCTTCTCTTCCAGGTTTCACTCATGGAAAACTGTCGTCCGTCCACTCGTACCTTCAGAGCCTCCAGCTCCAATTTCTTCTTCCAGTTGATCCTTCTGATTGGTCTGACTTTGGCTTGTGTTCCAGTGGGATTTGGAATCGCATAGTGAGTAACTCTCTACAGGGGGGATTTCCCTACAATTTCTGCAAAACTCTATTTGAAAAAAAATATATTTTAGATTATAATGTGTATTATCTCAATCCCAAAGAGAAGTCAGACTGCAAGTGTAATTGTCCCTTTTGTCCTGGGGTGAGTTTGAATCCAGACATTAAACCGTTGCACGTTTGATTAATCTGGTAGAAGAGAGTTGGGGTTAATAGTGACCCGGGAATCCCATATGGTAGGAGAGGGCATGGGATCGGTTTAGCTGCTCACTAACTGCCAGGCGGTCAGATTTCTGTTCTGAGGCGTTCGTATAAGGTCACAGCTACATATTCTTATTTAAGGTGGATTGAGAGGATCTAGAAGAAATATTAAAATGGTATTTGATATATTATGATTAACTCTGGAGACTTTTGTTTATACCTACAGTATACGAGCATCCAAGGCGTGTGGACCATTCATTAATTTTAACACTTCATGGGAAATTATACCATTTACAATAAATACATTTCCAGTCAGTCTACAGAGGACCATATATGGCATTACTTCAGAAGCCTTCGCTGTCCCATTTTTCTTGCTAACTTGGTAAGTTTCTGTCTTGTTCGTTACAAAACTGTTTTGGATTCTGAATTGTCCAAAGTGAAGGGTGTGGGACCCTTGTGACTCTCTGACATCAGACTGTTGGTGTGAACTTGATCACAACCTGAACCCTTTAACAGTAATATTTATCAGATTCTAATTGGTCAAGTATTTGCCATCTGTAGATAAGCCAATCATCCGCTGGTAACAGAAATATCAATAAAACCATAATTTACTTATGAGAAGTAAATGTAATATTTAGTTTAATTAGTGAAGACAACAAAACATTTCCATTGACTCCAGGACCCAACCCATGAACACTAAAAGTAACGAATTCTGGTCTGTATCCCATAAACACACAAAATACAATTCGATATTTGCCGACATTGACTATGCGTGTCCGAGTCCTACAACTACACAAAATCAATTGCTGCATTAAGATGTAAATAATATTACACTGTAAATTATCAGGAGCCGTATGCAGCTTACACATGACGTGAAATGTGTTAGGTGATTGGTCCTCATGTGTCTGAATCTGTTCTCTTCTCTTGCAGTGTGGTCCTGTTTTACTTCATCGCTCTGGCTGGTGCCCACAAGAGGATGGTGGAACAACTGCGTGAGCAGCTGGCCATGGTAAGAATACTTGGTGCTGGGAGATATATGTGGGAGATCCTCATTTTGTATTGTGATGTTCTCTTGAGTGTGACCGCTTCATCTATCCTAGATTTAATTCCAAGTCACTGACAGATTGAAGGTGCAGTTCGTGGGACACACAGCTGGATACCAATCGCATATATAGTTGTCAGTGTGCGTCACCTTGCGGTGTTGGTCACGGTTTGCGAGCCTCGCACGACACACCACTTGGGATGGATGAGCGCCAAAGGTGCTCATCTGCAAAGCCTCATATTGCACAGGCTACATTTTGGGGGGGGGGTCGCAACTGCAAACCAAGCGCGTAAATCTAAAAACCCTAAAAAAAAGAAATATAATAACACACTCACAGAAAGCACAGTGGGACAGCCAGGAAGCCTGGGAGTGAGGTTGCAAACAATTTTGAGCCATATTTGTGTGTTTTTGCAAATTCAAAATTGGCTAAGCGAGAAAAAGAATGGCGGATGAAAAACGTAAATAATTCAGAAACTGAATGAAAACGAGGCTGAGCAAAGCCAGCCACACAGGACTTAGAAAATACCCGACTTCAAAGACCGTAACACACCAATGACGCCAGGCACGTGGGACTTTGAAAATAAAACAAACGGCCTTCATCGCCTAACACGCAAACATTCAGCAGAGACACTGAGGAGAAACACACAGGGAAGGGACAGCGGGGAGATGGAGGAAAGAAACACATGGCATCCCAAGCACAAAACATGAAACCTGCAAGGAGGGGCCTCTACAGTAGGTTGGAGGAAGGAGATCAGAATGGGGGACCTGTGGGGTGGGGAGGAGATCCGAATGGTGGACCTGTGGGATGGGGGGAAGGAGATCCAAATGGTGGACCTGTGGGTGGAGGGGGGGGGGGGGGAGGAGATCAGAATGGGGGACCTGTGGGGGGTAGAAGATCAGATTGGTTTTTTTTTTGGGTGGGGTGCACCCCCCCAATCTGATCTCCTACCCCCCACAGGTCCCCCATTCTGATCTCCTCCCACCCCCCACCCACAGGTCCACCATTCGGATCTCTTACCCCTGTCTGTATAACTTTCTATATCATTGTTGATATATATGCTGCTGCTAACTCCAGTAATCCACCTTAACACAACACAGCTTCTGACAGCCCAGTGAGAGGGCTATAGAGCTTTCCTTACTCCCCGACCGGTATAGAAGGTTATAAGGTCATAAGGTCTGTTAGTTTTTTTAGTTTTCAATAAGCCTAAACAAGTTTTACTAAATATTTTTTCATGAAAAATTAAACTCTTATAATGTTATAAAACATGTTCTTTTAAATTAGCATTCCATGTCCCTTTAACTAACCTCTCTTACCTTTCAGGAGGGTCGGGACAAACTTTTTCTAATCAAGAGACTGACTGAAGCTCATATGCCCAGTTCTAATGTCCCAAAATGGACTTCCAGACACCAGCAAGTCTTCAACCGTGCAAACTTGGGTGACCTGCAGGCTGAGGAGTACGCATAACAAGCAACCTCCAGGGATGAGAAAGGGTTAAACACTGCCCCTAAAGTGCCCCATCACAGGGGGACAAGACCTGACATGTCCGGTGTGTTTGGACTCCTTGTACTCTGGCTGTGCATTTTTTAGAAGGTCTGCTGGAAATTACTGCAAACATTGAAAAAGTGGAACGTTTGGGGAAATATATGAATTTCAGGCATTTTGTTGTTTTACCAAACTAAGAAATCCTTCTGCGTTGTCTGTATATCAGGCAGGTTGCAGGACTGGTTTATTTTTTTATCGATCTAAATTTTATACAGTTCGTGAGAAGCTTCTCGCCCATAATATCATACACTGGATATTAATGCCTCGGCAACAACAGTTTTGATCCATTTTATTGAGCCGGTTTTGACGATGTATTTTTGTTAATTATTTTACACTTAAATTAAAAAAACAATAGAAACTAGCCATGTGGGAACAAGGTCAAATACAAATATATCTGCTGTAATTCATACCAGACCAATGTATCTCTGTAAAATGATCTCTGATCGGGGGCATTTCATGCAATTTTCTGAACCAAATAATACTCACATTAACCAAATATGGATCTTGTTACTACACGTGGAACACATTGGGCCACCTGCATTAGGACGCCATATCTGGTTCAGTAGAATAACATGGAACTTGAAGGGTTATTTAAGAGTAATCCAGTGTCATGTTTTAGTGCATTAGGGAATTGTCCTCATTATTTCCTAATGGTTTTAGTTAATCAGAAATAATTATTTGCCTTTTTAACCCAACTAGCAGTAATTATAAAAGAAGGCCATTGATAGGCTGACAGGGCAAGTGCCTGCTCGCCAGTAGATGAGAGAAGATGTAAATCACTCATCTGCTACTTTGTTTCTCTAGATCTGCTACAGTATCCACTTAATGATTTTAAGAAATATTTCTATGGAATGACAATTTCCAATATTGCACTTGGTTCCTTTTATATTTATGTGAAACCTGTAGAGTCTCACAATCGGAAACTAACATTTTATTTTTAGAAACCTCAATTATTACCAAACATTTCATTAATAAAAAGTCTAGTTTTTGTTTGTTGTTTAATTTTGATGTAGGACAACACTACACCAGACATATAGAATACGTTTGTGACTTGTTATAATGTCCATCATCCTTGTGTAATATTTCAGTATCTAGGTAATGGTGGGAGGTCTCCTGCATCATTAAGAGGGCAGCTAAAGAACATGTTTTAGCCAAGTAAAATAATCCAATGGAAATATTCCACAATTGTAACTGTTAAAATTATTTGTTCTGGCTTAAACACAACTCCATGATGTCATTGTGACACAAATGTAACCAGAAGGTTAATATACTGCAGATCACTTTGAGTGCAATGTCTCAGTTTATCATTTTTTGTATCTGTTTATTTATTTAGTAATATATAATAAATGCAATCACAAAACACAGTGGGATAAAATGGCCGTCTGTAAGATTTGCACTATGCCTTTATTGTACTGTACCTTTAATTCTCATTATATTTCCATTTGGGGTTGGGGTCTGTCTCGCAGCATTTTCGGTATTTTCTTTATATAAAATCCCTAGGCGTGGTCCATTAAATGACTGATCTGGGATGTGTTACATGTGCGGAGGGTTCCTTATGTTTACAAAGCTAATTAATTACAAGCATTAAAGGGAATCCATAAACCTAATGAGAGGTGATGAGTTTCTGTTACATACGCTAGGGACCCCCTCAACTGTCTACCGACTCCCTCCCTTGTCTTCATCACTATTCAGATTTACCCGTTTCTGCTGTTCTAATCATACTACCTCTGTGTAACCACAAATCTGAATGTCGTCTACGTATCGTACCGATTTAAATAGAATCTACTAATATCACACTGATCGTTTACTGACCAGATAATGACTTTGGTGCCGCAGGAATATACTATAATAAAGGGACATCAAGGTATATTTTGAACTGTTGTTACCACTACTACTGATTGTAAATGAATTGTATATGTGATATATATTGTTTGAAATGCTTTACATTAACTGCCAAATTATGTGAATGGGCGACAAAGAAATAAATATGTATTTTAACCTATGAGTGGCTGATCCTAATTTTCTCTTGATTCAGAAGGCTGTAGCAATCCTTTTCCACTTAGTATTTAAAAAAAAAAAAAAAAAAATTTACATCTGAACTTTATCATTGTAGGTGCAGGAAATTGTGTTCCCTTTCTCTCCTATTATATGATAACTGTATGGTGAAAGAAGTATTTTAAAAGTCTAAAAGCAAATATCATAAAGGTAGTTTTTTAATTATAAAAATGATTTTGATGCCTCTGCTGGTCACAAGAGTCATCCGTGATACTTTGGTGGAGTGTAATGTATGAGGGGGCATTTATATTTCTTTCAAGCTGGCTGCTTCTCAGCATGTGGAAAGGGGAAGGTGACAAATAGGAAAAGCTTCAACGATATAGCACCTCCACTCACCCCTCCTTCCACTGTTTGGTAGGTACAGTGGGGATTTTTTTTTTTTGATCCCCTGCTGATCTTGAACGTTTGTCCACTGACAAAGAAATGATAACTCTATAATTTTAATGGTAGGTGTATTTTAACAGTGTGAGACAGAATAACAAAAAAAAAAAAAAAACAGAAAAACGCATGTCAAAAAAAGTTATACATTGATTTGCAGATCAGTGAGGGAAATAAGTATTTGATTCCCTATCAAACAGCAAGATTTCTGGCTCCTGGGTGTCTTTTATACAGGTAACGAGCTGAGATTAGGAGGGAGTGCTCCTAATCTCAGCTCGTTACCTGTATAAAAGATACCTGTCCACAAAAGCAATCAGTCAATCAGATTCCAAACTCTCCACCATGGCCAAGACCAAAGAGCTGTCCAAGGATGTCAGGGACAAGATTGTGGACCTACACAAGGCTGGAATGGGCTACAAGACCAAGCAGCTTGGTGAGAAGGTGACAACAGTTTGTGCGATTATTCGCAAATGGAAGAAACACAAAATAACTGTCAGTCTCCCTCGGTCTGATGCTCCATGTAAGATCTCACTGCATGGAGTCCCAATGATCATGAGAATGGTGAGGAATTAGCCCAGAACTACACGGGAGGATCTTGTTAATGATATGAAAGGCAGCTGGGACCATAGTCACCAAGAAAACAATTGGTAACACACAACGCCATGAAGGACTGAAATCCTGCAGCGCCTGCAAGGTCCTCCTGCTCAAGAAAGCACATGTACAGGCCCATCTGAAGTTTGCCAATGAACATCGGAATGATTCAGAGGAGAACTGGGTGAAAGTGTTATGGTCAGATGAGAGCAAAATCAAGCTCTTTGTCATTAACTCAACTTGCCGTATTTGAAGGAGGAATTCTGCCTATAACCCCAAGAACACCATTCCCACCGTCAAACATGGAGGTGGAAACGTTATGCTTTGGGGCTGCTTTTCTGCTAAGGGGACAGGACAACTGCACCGCATCAAAGAGACGATGGACGGGGCCATGTAACGTCAAATCTTGGGTGAGAACCTCCTTCCCTCAGCCAGGGAATTGAAAATGGGTTGTGGATGGGTATTCCAGCATGACAATGACCCAAAAACACACAGCCAAGGCAACAAAGGAGTGGCTCAAGAAGGAACAAATTATGGTCCTGGAGTGGCCTAGCTAGTATCCAGACCTTAATCCCATAGAAAATCTGTGGAGGGAGCTGAAGGTTCGAGTTGCCAAACCTCAGCCTCAAAACCTTAATGACTTGGAGAAGATCTGCAAAGAGGAGTGGGACAAAATCTCTCCTGAGATGTGTGCAAACCTGGTGGCCAACTACAAGAAACGTCTGAACTCTGTGATTGCCCACAGGGGTTTTGCCACCAAGTACAAAGGCGAAGGGGTCAAATACTTATTTCCCTCATTGACCTGCACATCAATTTATAACTTTTTTGACATGCGTTTTTCTTGTTTTTTATTTTTGTTATTCTGTCTCTCACTAAGAGTTAAGATACACCTACCATTAAAATGGTAGACTGATAATTTCTTTGTCAGTGGACAAACGTTCAAAATCAGCAGGGGATCAAATACCACCCCCCCGTATGTATATACCCTCAGACTACTAGCTCTTTCCCTTTTCCAAACTGGCACCTTAAACAGCATCCAATGTTGGACACAAACTCTATAATGGACCGGCCTTGTGTACATTTTCTACCAAGACTTTGGGAACATGATGTTATCTGGTGATACAGGGAACACACAGTTTGCTAAGATTATATTTTATACGGCAGTGATAATCTCTTGAATCGGAACCAAATCGACCTCCCCGGGTGATACCTGAATTTACCAAGAACATGGAGTTCCCTGGGACTGGCTGATATGAGGTTAGTGGATGCAACAAGATATGAAATGTTTGTAAACTGTGGATCTAAGCATAATCAGGCAGGATAATGTCATAAATCCAGTGCTTAATTACATATGTCTTTATGTTTCTACTGGTCCCTAAAAAGATATATCATACTATGGTGAAGGAGGTGTGTGTGAGAGGACATCACATTTTTAGAGAAGTTGGGCTACACTTATTGTTGCAAGCTTGCAATATAAGTGTAAAATAGAGGTAAGTACTGATTACTGATCCAGTTGCACAGCCGTTAATATTACCCTCAGAGATAATGCTATTTTTACTTGCTAGTTGAGTATATAAGAATGGGACATTCAATATTTAAATTCTGCATTATTATAAAATGCTGTATAGTAGTCTGCGTAACTCAGCAGTGTTACAAAAAAAATGGATAATGCTATGCAATAAATAAATAGGGGACAGATTAAATTTGGGTAGTACAAGTATTTTATAAGAGTAAACTCCACCATCAAGCCCATTGGACACTTGTCTGAAATATGTTCCAGGGGTCTGCACACTCATAAAATCATTATCTCAGTACGCAGACTGTCTAACCCTTTAATTCTGCAATAATTATGTGCAGACATGTTTAAATTAATGTATTCCCATTCCTTCCTACTGCCAACTCACCTCACCAATGTACAGACCAGTATAACTTATTTCTACACCATTTTAAATTAATTACCAATGTGCAGACTGGTAAAACTCAATGGACATAACATCCCCACCAATGTGCAGAATAATGTAACTAATTTCCACCAATGTACAAACAAATATAACTCATCCCACCAGTGTGCAGATCAGTATAACTTTCCGTCACCAATGTAAAGACCAATATAACTCATCCCACCAATGTACAGACTAGTGTAACACATCCCCACCAGTGTACAGACCAGCATTTCACGTTCCATCAATATACAGACCAGTATAATACATCCTACTAAATCACATCCCACCAATGTACAGACTAGAATAAAATATCCCATCAAATCACACCCCACTCATACAGACCAATATAACACATGCTCACCAATGTTCAGGCCAGTATATCACATCCCAAAAATGTACAGACCACTATTACTCACCCCAACCAATGTACAGACCAGTATATAACATAACACCAGTGTACAGACCAGTATATCACATCCTACCAATCCCATCCCAGCAATGTGTAGATCAGTATAACTCATCCCAACAATGTACTGACTGGTATAACTAATCCCACCAACATCCAGACCACTATAACCCATACTACCAAAGTCTAGGCCAGTATAACTCATCCCACCCAATTTACAGATACTACTCGGTATAACTTTCCCGCTCCAACGTGCAGATCAGTATTACTCTCCCACCAAATCACATCCCACTAATGTACAGACCAGTATAACACATCCCACCAATATACAGACCAGTATAACTCATACCCACCAATGTCCAGACTAGTATAACTCATCCCACCAATGTCCAGACTGGCATAACTCATCCCACCTATGTCCAGACTGGCATAACTCATCCCACCAATGTGCAGATTGGTATAACTCTCCCCCACCAATATACAGAGCAGTATAACTCACACCCACCCATGTCCAGACTAGTATAACTCATTCCAACAATGTCCAGACCAGCATAACTCATTCCCTCAGTGTGCAGATTGGTATAACTCTCCCCCACCGATATACAGACCAGTACAACTCATAACCACCAATGTACAGACTAGTAAAACTCATCCAACCAATGTCCATACTAGTAAATCTCATCCAACCAATGTCCAGACCAGCATAACTCATCTCACCAATGTACAGACCAGTATAACTCATCCCACCAGACCTATATCACGAAGCCCTTCAGATTACTAGTATGAGACCTGTATCACCAGTTCCAACTTCCCAGTATATGGATGGCTTTGCCAAAACCAATGCGTATACCTGTTGCACCTCACCCTAGTGTCCTGGGTATCCTCTCCAATGTATTCCTTCCAGAAGACGGAGTGCACTGCTTCCATAATGACCTCTACAATATCGCAACACCCACCACATACAGGAAGCTGACACAGGTTACACAGCAGACAATTTATTTTCCTTCTTTTAATTATACAAATTTTACCTCTCACATGAAAAATGAACTACATATTAAAGGGGCAGTATCATCACATGCGTTTCTCTAGTAGTTTACATTTGTTATACAGTGTGTGTTTCAGGCGGTTTGTACCGTATATAAATGTATATATTATATTTATACAGCATCAGATTTGCTGTTATTACACACTACTGAAAAGATGTAGTTGTTTCTCATGGTAATGTCCCTTTAACAACAGCTCTATTTTTTTTATAACAATTCAAATTGTATTTATACAAATAAATAACTTTAGAGTGACATATCCACTAATTAAAAAAACACTAAGAAATTAAAATAAACCATTATAAAAATGATAATAATTAAACCAGGATGCGGAATCTGCAGCAATCCCTGCCATTTGGATATAGGGCGTTGCAAGGACAGTCGCCCCAAATTATTGTCACTTTACTGACCATGTGGAACACAAGGAAACTGAGGGGGAGAGCAGGAATGGGGTGAGAAAAAAGGCAAGGAATGGGTGAAAAGGAGGGATTAGAAAATGGGTAACAAAGAGGGATGAGGAATAGGGTGACAACAGGGGAGCAGGGATGTGGTGAGAATGATAAATGAGAATTGAGGTGGTAAAGAGGGAGCAGGAATGGGATGGGAAAAGGGTCAAGGCATGATTGAAAAAAGTGATTACAAAAAAGCTAACAATGAGAGACGAGCAATGCAGTGACAAAAGGGGCAAGAATGTGTGAAAAAGTGGAATTAGAAAAAGGTTAACAAAAAGGTATGAGGAATGTGGTGAGAAATAGAAATAAGATGGCAAAGAGGGAGCAGGCATAGAGTGGGAAAATGGCAAGGGATAGGTGAAAAAGAGGGATTAGAAAAGGGATAAAAAAGAGGGATGAGGAATAGGGTGACAAAGGGGGACCAAGAATGGAGTGAGAAAAGGGGCAAAGGAATGGATGAAAAAAATAAGGTTTAGAAAATAGGTAACAAAGAGGGATGGGTAATGGGGTAACGAACTGGTGAAAAGATGGACGCAGAATGGGTGGAGAAAAAGAGATGAGAAAAGGGGAGCAGGGATGGGGTGAGAAAAAAGGCAAGGCATGGGTGAAAAAGAGGGATTAGAAATGGGGTAACAAAGAGGGACGAGGAATGGGGTGAAAAAAGTGTGAACAAAATGGATTAGAAAATGGCTAACAATGAGGGATGGGAGGCACAGGATGGATTAGGAACTGCTTTAGAGGGGAATGAGCACTGAGATAGCAGATGAATTAGATATTAAGGCACTGCTGCTTTAAGACAATATTAAAAACAACCTTTTTGGCAAAGCAAAGTTACAGCAGTCCTTAGGTAATCATTTAGGCCATATCGTTGCAGCTGTTCCTCATATTTGAAAGACTCCTATACCTATCAGATATCCCTGAAGAAGCCCTATTTAGGGTGATATGCGTAGAGACATCACTACAGTGATTGCTACTACCGTGTCTTGGCGTAATGCCAAAATTATGTTATGTTGCAACAGCCCTATTAAATTCCCCCAACGTGAAAACCTGTAGCCCATAACGGTGCTTGCTAGACTTACGGCTATTAAATTGGCTTTGTACAGCTTCCGGCAACGATCTGCGGGTTACAGGCAGAAAAATCGAACTCCATTGCAACAAAGACTTGGATCTGTCAAGCCCGTAAATGTTAAGTTCGCAAATCAATATTAAATTAATTAAATTGCTACGAATCCACTGGCATTCAAACCCATAACCCGCAAATGTAGCCAAAAAGCCTAAGGGTACTAGAGAGGACCCGCAAGGGGGTCAAAGTCCTATCTGTAGCGCTGTAAATGCAAATATCAATACACTACTGTATTTTAAATTAAAGGGAAAGTGATGTTAGGTATTAATATTAATAGCACAACATTCCCAAGCTCGCAAATCTGCGATATAAAATACTTTTTTTTCTGTTTAATTTCTGTGGTATATTGATTCCGGCAATCAATGTGTTAATACATATAATGGACCTCGCATGGACTAGAATATAATATTTACTGATTTATTAATATTGCATTGTTTTTGGAATGCGGGTCAGATCGTAACCTGTAATTCAAACCCGTAATGGATTGAAATCTAACCTCCATTTTTCAGTGAGGTAATGATGACGATCTCATTTACCACTGGCACCATCTAAACCTTTAACTACGGGTTTGACTAACTGATAATGTTCACGGCCGCACATGCACAAGAATGGTTTAGGATGTCGGCCACGTCTGTTGCGGGCTTGGACAATTTATTTGCTCTGTAACTCCGACAAATTTGAAGCCTGCAGCCTTTGAGGGTGTACCTGTGCTGCTACGGGCTTGGAATATTATATGGACCGAAGTCATTTGAAAGAACAGTGGGAGCGGAGAACAGCAGCTACCAACTGGAGTGACACAAAGAAGAGATGTGAAACAAAGATGGATGACAAGTGGGATGAGAAGAGAGTTGGTAGAGAAGGGAAGGAACACTAAGGCTGGTTAGAGAATGATGGGAGGAGAGAGGTTGAAAGCTGGGCCACTCTGTAATAATAAACAACTTCACCATAAAAAACCTAATGATATAAAGATGTATTTTCCTGCTCTGGACCCCACACCCAGATCTAAACCATCATTCTGATTTTACAACATCTTACAATGATTATATTATCATACACACCATTCATGTGCTGGGATCAGCTGTAATGAACCACAGTTGGTGCATACTTAATATATCATTAAATATACTAATATATTACTTATAAATAAAAAATAAAAATGGAAAGGCCATGTTTAGTTGTGTTATGTGATTCCAATCCTTGTGCTTTAGTTTCATGTAGATTTGATGCCATTACCTATAAGACAAAATTAAAGAAATAGGACAAAGTTCTCAGAATAAAATTGTCTCATACACTGTGTATATTCATTTGATCAATAATTGGTTAGCTAGTTATTCGAGTTCTGTCCCAACATCCTCTCCCAACAAATGGAATTCATGGAATTTGTTTTTGACATATCTGCACAACAAAAGACCTTGTACTCCCTGGACTAACTAATCGTACTATGGCCCTATGTCTGCTCTCCTATTGTCACTTAAAGGGATGTGGAAGGTTTCTGGATGTTACCAGATATAGAAGCCATTTTTTTATGCCCTTTTTTTAATGCTGAAAAAGCCCACCTTGGCTTATACTCGAGTCACCCTGCTCCTGCTGCTCTCTGCGCGTCTTCCGGGAGGGGGAGGGAAAGAGACACAGGGGAGGGAGAGGGGGGGGAAGAGACATCTTTATAGAGGGGGAACACAAGAGAGGGGCACAGAGGGCACAAGAAGGGGATACTGGAGGGAAAACAGGTCACACAAGAGGGGGACACAGAGGGCACAAAAGGGACACAGGGGGCAGCGCATTTCCCAACCTCGGCTTATACTCGAGTCAAAAAGTTTTCCCAGTGTATACAGTACTTATTTACTTTTATGTACTTTGAGTTTAGGCAGTAAAAAAAGAGCTTATAAGTACTTCTTCACTCTTCTGCCACCTTCTTATTCCCAGCTAGACCCTACTCTTCCGTTACCTTCTTATTCCCAGCTAGACCCTACTCTTCTGTCCCCTTCTTATTCCCAGCTACACCCTACTCTTCTGTTACCTTCTTATTCCCAGGTAGACCCCACTCTTCTGTTCCCTTCTTATTCCCAGCTAGACCCTACTCTTCTGTTACCTTCTTATTCCCAGCTAGACCCCGCTCTACTGTTCCCTTCTTATTCCCAGCTAGACCCTACTCTTCTGTTCCCTTCTTTCCCCAACTAGACCCTACTCTACTGTTCCCTTCTTATTCCCAGCTAGACCCTACTCTTCTGTTCCCTTCTTTCCCCAACTAGACCCTACTCTATTGTTCCCTTCTTATTCCCAGCTAGACCCTACTCTTCTGTTCCCTTCTTATTCCCAGCAAGACCCTACTCTTCTGTTAACTTCTTATTCCCAGCTAGACCCCGCTCTACTGTTTCCTTCTTATTCCCAGCTAGACCCTACTCTTCTGTTCCCTTCTTATTCCCAGCTAGACCCTACTCTTCTGTTCCCTTCTTATTCCCAGCTAGACCCCGCTCTACTGTTCCCTTCTTATCCCCAGCTAGATCCTACTCTTCTGTTCTCTTCTTATTCCCAGCTAGACCCCGCTCTTCTGTTCCCTTTTTATTCCCAGCTAGACCCTACTCATCTGTTCCCTTCTTATTCCCAGCTAGAACCTACTCTTCGGTTATCTTCTTATTCCCAGCTAGACCCTACTCTTCGGTTTTCTTCTTATTCCCAGATAGACCCCGCTCTTCCTCTTATCCTCAGCTGGCTACTTTGTGCTCCATGTTTGTACACCCCTTCTATGAGCTGCACATCATATAACACCATCCCTAGTGGTTATAACCTATCTCTTTTCACAAAGTACCTTGATTTTAGCTCCAGCACATTCAAATCTCCGGAATTTGTCCAAGTGCCACATCTACAGCTGTTTTGGGATTCTTGTCCTTGAACTCTGACTTTGCGCCGTTTTTTATCAGTAGCTTTACCATTTTGCTGTGACTTTTTTGAATAGCATAATGTAAAGCTGTCTTTCCAAAGACATCCTGTTTGTCTATGTTTATCATCCCAACATTAGTGTCTAGGAGAACCTACAAAAAAGGCCCAAGAGGTTACACTTTAGAAATGAGATTCTCCTAATGACATCTCTCCATTTAAATACTATAATATATGAATGTATAAAACACAAGAACAGTTTATTATCTATGGAACATAACCAGGTTAAAAGATTGATAACCCTAGAAGACCCTGAGCCTAAGATACCCTTAGAATACCCTCACCCTCTGGTGTATAATAAGTCCACACTAGGACTTTTTCAAGTATACTTGACTTGTTTGCGGATTACCGTGTAACTGCCCCTCTGCAGGGTATTCTGGGAGTTTTAGCTCTAATTTTGGTTCTTCTGATATATAAAGTCTGGAAACCTACAACTTCCAGAATCCCACAAGGCAAAGATCTCACCTCTCTAATGAAAAACTCTTACCTTAGTGAATATAGCCCCGTTTTTAGGTACATATATTTTAACCAACATGAAGACACTGATTCACCTGGCATATGTCGACGTTCCCACGAGAGGCTGCATGATGCAATAGGGTTTTACCATCTTTATCTGCGGAGCTAGATGTGTGCAAAAAAACACATTTCACTCAATACTCAATGCCAATATATAAAAATGTTAACAGAAATAAATAAATAGTATAATATTTAAATAATATTATCACACTGGTATATTTTTATGTAGTATAATATACAGTGTGTCAAATATAAAAACATACTAATTTAAACTAAATATTATGATCTATTTATAAAGCCCTTGGCTATTCTGTAACATTAATACAAATTACTGACAACAGGAATAAATGCACAGAAAGGATAGACATAGAGAATGAGATGATGCTTCCTGGTGGTCTGACCAGGATATATGGAAAGGAGGAATATACTGACTTAATAAGAGAGTTTGTTTCATGGACATTAGGGGGCATGTTATAAGTTTTTCTGAATAGATGAGTTTTTAGAGGGTAATTAAAGCCCTGGATACTCCTTCAAAGCCTGAAATATGAGGTAGAGCATCCCATGGGTTGGGATAAGTCCTGTAGACGGAGTGTAAGGTTGTAATGATGGGCAAAGAGATGTAAGAGCAGAGAAGAGGTGACACTTAGGGGGGTACTTGGAAATCTGATGAGAAATGTAAGAGGGTGTGGTATTATTTAGGGCGAAGTTTAGGAGGTGAACTTAAAGAACCACAGTGGTCATATATTTAAAATATTCTTTTTTTAAGAACTTCATTTGAAAACCGGCATTTTTAGAATTAAAAAAAATAATAACACAGACTCAAATTTATTATTTAAGAAATTATACAATGGGTGGCGTTTGCTGATGTTTTTTCTCAGATTAACTTCTAAGCAGAAAGAAATAGAGGCCTTCTCTAAGATGGAAAGGACCAAAAGTAGGCTCAGTAGAGCCTGTAGTAAAGAATAATTGAATTAAAAAATGAAACTAGAGTTTGTTATATTTTTCTTTCTAAATATTTTTTTCCCTTTATCAAGTTTAGTTATTCAAAAGAACATATAGAAAAAAGCTGACCAGAGTGACCCTAAAATTCTGGATGATATGGGAAGAAAGAAGTGACCTTGGCTCAGGTTCCTCACCCTAACCCTAATAACACATTGTACCTGAGAAGAAAGAAGTGACCTTGGCTCAGGTTCCTCACACTAACCCTAATATTACATTGTACCTGAGAAGAAAGAAGTGACCTTGGCTCAGGTTCCTCACACTAACCCTAATAACACACTGTACCTGAGAAGAAAGAAGTGACCTTGGCCCAGGTTCCTCACACTAACCCTAATAACACACTGTACCTGAAAAGAAAGAAGTGACCTAGGCTCAGGTTCCTCACACTAACCCTAATAACACATTGTACCTGAAAAGAAAGAAGTGACCTTGGCTCAGTCTCATCAGCTCTGCCCTGTCCGTCTTCTCAATCGCTTCTAAACCTCTTGCAAATAAGTAAGAAATGTCCTGGGTGGGATTGGTTCTGAGATCCTTACAGAAACGACGGAGATTTCTTATCTAGGAAGATAATAAATAAGTCATGGTCAATAAATTGGATGGAATAAATACACATCTGATACTTAGATTAAAAATATTATACTACTAAAAGCTGTAATATTTGCATTTTAGCCAAACTAAATAATAAGAAACTTTACTTTACAAATCTCTGATCTAGTATATAAAGTGTAACTGGAATATCTAGAGTCACCCTTAAAGGACAAGATCCACTGAAACTCGAGTTGTTTTTATATTAAAGATTAACAATCCATGTAAGAGTTATGGAACGTGACTAGAATGCCCGTTACTCCGCCATGCTTGCAGAAAGTGAAGCTGCTAATTTTTGTTTAATTTGTGTCACAGCCACTTAGACTGGTGAGTTAATTAGCTCTACAGAAAATGCAAATGCTTTATAAATAAATATTAATAATAATTAGGTCAAAAGTTCTACAGCCACCAAACTGCAGCTGAGCTCTAGCTGTGGAAGTGACATATATTTTTCCATGGTCTCCAGCTCACATCACCCCACATTACAGAAGCCATGAAAGCAATAAAAGGTACGTGCTAAAACTTTCACACATATATTTGAACGTCTATATGTGAACTATATCATATAAGAGCAACTTGTGCTCAGGTGGAACTTCACCTTTAAGTGTGACATACAATAAAGATCTAGAAGGTCACTGTGACATCTCCAGGCATGATATTAGATGCCTATGTAAACATCACAAAAGATTTACATTTCATTTTTTGTTTGTGATTAGTGTTATCACATTTGACCAGTTATATTAACTATTTTATTGACATTTTCACTTGTTTAGAACTCACATTTTTTTTTGGGTGGAAAATTCAAAATATACAGTTTGGTATGTTGAGCACCAAAGAATTGACACCTTTGAATTGTGGTGTTGGAGAAAACTCCTTAGTGTCCCTTGGGCTGCAATAAAATCCAATCAATCAATACTATAGGAAATGAAACCAAACTGTTCACTAAAAGGTTTGATCATGATGCTAAAGCTCACATATTGGGTCTATATCATGAGAAGACAGGATTCCCTAGAGAAGGCTCTGAATCTGGGAAATATTGAAGGCACATAAAAAAGGGGACGGTAGAGGTGGAGATGATTAGATGCGGTGAACATGAACTTGAGGGAGCTCAGAGGGGCAATGGCTGGCAAATGTGCCTGTGGTCTATACGTCACGGAGAGTCAGACACAACTGAACAACATGTTACAGTTTAGCAGACACAATGAACAGATAAACTAACTTACATACCCTGATTCCTGGTTCTCCACTGTCAGAGTCTGAGGGTGGAGCATCGTCTTCTGAGTCTTCATTTTCTGATAAACTCAATGCCAGAGATGTGTCTGAGAACAAGAAATCATCATCGAGAGTGGAGTCAGACACGTAGCTGTCTTGATCTCGGTCACATGAACAACAGCACCCAGATATCTGATCTGCTAGTTGACTGCATGAGTCAGTAATACCAATGGTGCATGTTTGCTGTGTGTTGACATCTTGACTTCCATCCTCTTTCAATGATGCACCAGAATTGGTGACTCGACTGTTTTCCAGACTGATACAGTTACCCTGTGACTCTGGACCTGCAGGTGGCTCAGAAAGAATCTGTTGTAATATGACAAGTTGCGAAATATTGATGCTCTTGTCTTTGGCTCCTGCTGAGGAACCCAGAGCTATCTCATCTACCCCACTGGGTGTTACTAGTTTCAGTTCTTTTTTGTGTTGTTTCTTTGAGGAACTTATGTTGCTTCTACTTGACTGTCCACGTGATCCAATAATGGAAGGAGACGTCTTGATATCATGAGAAAAGAAGACATACCCAGCTGGACTGCTTGCTTTTCTGGGTTTGTTTTGAATTGCTGGAGGTTTGTCTATTACATTGTCTGTGATTTTATTTTCAGTATGATTGGCTGAGTTTGTAACATTGTCTATGTTGTTTTCAGGTTGAGTGGCTGAGTTTGTCACACTGTCTGGATTGTTATTTTCATACAATGATGGTTCACCAGTAGCTGCTCCATTACAACAATCTAAACTCTCCACTTGAGCAGATTCTCCATCATTTTGTGCACGTTTATCTTTTTTAACATCAGCTTCTTTTTCTTGAGAAGTTTTAGTGAATATTTTTCCAGAATGATTTGTGTTAGATGTTGTAGACGCCCTTCGTTGTTTACTCTCAGTATGAAGTGGCTGCAGGTTTTCTTTTTTCGCTTTAATATGGTTCTCATCTACAATGTGCAAATGAACAAACAGCATAGGTTGTTATTACATATCTTATTCAGTATGTCTCTGCACTCAAGTCTAGTGCTACAGAACAAAATAAACAGAACCCTCCCATTGTACAGTGTTACAGAGTGATACAAGGAATTTGGATGAGCCACAAACTTTACAAAGCTCCCTTTCCCCATGAGGTGTAAACGAGCTATCTCACCGGAGCAGTTTGATTAGCTACAGCTGAGTACAGCTGATTTAAGACTCCTTCTAGAATTTGTGTGGGACCGTTTTAGACTGCAGCTGACAGTGAAGCTGTGTTTGAGGCCTGCAGGCTGTGCAAAGCTGTGAATTAACGCTGTGTACAGTTTGCGCCGGGAGATCCGGGCTTCGGAAATGGAGCCTGCAAGTTATTTTGCTATTCAATTGGCGTCTTTTTGCAGGCTCTGATCGAGTTACGGACTACGGCCTGCGATTCGATGGTTCACATTGCAAGTTAATGAACCTCCAAGCCTTTGATCTTTCACGGCCGCAAGACTTCCGAAAGCTAAAATCGTTATTCAATTGCTCTGATTTCCCCTCGCTAAGCACCACGTCAAGCCCACAAATGGCAAAAATCTAATTACAAGTTAATGGTACCAAGAAGGACTCGCAAGGGGCTTAATGACATGTCCGGGGCGATTTTAAAGCAAATAAAAAAGCAATACTGTACTGTTATTAAAAGGGGAAGTGATGTTAGGTCTTAGTATTGATGTATTGATGTTAGGTCTTAGTATTAATAGCACAACATTCTCAAGCTCGCAAATCGACCGCTAAAAATACTTTATTTCATGCTTAAATTCTGTGTTATATCGATCACAGCAATCAATGTGTTAATACATATAATGGAACTCACATGTAACACAATATCATATTTACGGCTTTATCAATATTGCATCATTTCTGGAATGTTGATCCGATCATAGCTCGTAATTCAAGCCTGTAGGACTTTAAAATCAAAACTCCATTTCTCAAAGCCGTAATGATAACGATCTCCGTTTCCATTGGCTGTTTCTATCACGGGAGTTACAGCCTTCATGTTCAAGCTCGCAAATGCTACAAACAAAGGCATGGTTGCCGAATTTTGCTATCGGCCCATAACTTGCGGCCTTGAGCAATTGAATAGCCCCATAACTTGCAAACGCTGCGGGACTGCAGACATACGGCCTACTACGATCTAGGCTTGCAATTGAATCGGGCTCACAGTGTCTGAGTGTATCTATTTATTGGAGCTAGAAAGAGAGAAACACACAGAGAAGTGTTTTGTCTTAAAACAGAAGTCTAGTTTGAGTTGAGAAAAGAGACGCCCAGAGAGAGGTGTCCAGTCAGGTGTCTGAACCTGAAAAAAGATACATACGGACAGAGAGAAGCTTGGAGTTGATGTTATTTTTTTAAGAAGAGTGTAAACTTGGACTTCTAAAGAATACAGGCCAGTAATTGTGAATTAACTATTTACTGTATTTGTTTTAATCCATTCATGTTTAGCTGCATGAGAGCAGACAGTTATGGAACTGTTTATCAGTATATGCAGCGCTCCGTGGGAGCTAGACCAGTTTTTTCTATAATATCTATATAACAAAAAAAAAAAAAATAATCACATCCTTTACATATTTCATTTTTATATGTATTTTTTCGTTATTGTATGATTCCATTTTATTTTCTGCTTTGTACCTGCCTTCTGCTTTCTAAGGACGGTGGGTCTTTCTAAAATAAATAGATTTCGATTAGACCAAATGAATACACTTACAATTACAGTTGCCAAATTCCCATTGTGCCAATAGAAACTTTCTGTGCATTCATAGCTGACCAGCAGAGAACAAAATGGAGCATTAACCCTGCATCATAATTATATATAAAAAGGTAGTAAATTAGAGACCACATATTTTTTTTACATTCTAACAAAATGTTTGTTGTTTTTAAGTGTAGTTTTTCAAAAGAGGATAATTTAAGTATATGACTGCAGTTGTGCTTTAATAAAAAATAACTTGCTATATATATATATATATATATATAAATGACAAAATATATATATATATATATATATATATATATATTGAAATCAATTTACAAGGAGCTCTCTTAACAGGTAGTGAGAATTAGCAACTTGGTACCAAGTAGACATTTTAGTTATTAGTCAGCATCTGAAAATTAATGGTATATGACAGTTTGTGTGATATCCTGTGTGCATCTGTCTGATTGGGCGTCTCATATCAAATCATTTTATTGAGGAATTCTGTATAAATGTAATTCAAAGACATTTGACATTCCTTGTGTGAGCTCCACCCACAAGGCACCTATGTAGGCAGAGCGTTCTAGCCAATGAGCTGTGCGGAGTTGTGTCCTAGCCAATCAGCTGCCAGTATCACGGCTGCCTCCCAAGCAGTCTCAGCCAGTGAGAGGGAAATATATATATCGTTGTACCTGCATTTGATTGGCCACAACCAATTAAGAAATGTATGCTAATTTAGCTTTGCATTGAAAACTGAAGTAATTTAGCAAACTTTATGGTAAGTTTATTAATGTTTATTTGGGGATTTTTCATGCAAAAAACTGTTTTCATAACCTACTGATTCCCCTCAAGCAGATGCATCATAATTTAGAAAACGTCCAGATACCTTTAATTGTCAGTGACTAAACATTAGCCCATATCAGATATTGTAGGTGTATGTTGCTGTGTTAGTGGAGGGCTGTTCTTACCTTGTGGTTGTACTTGTGGTGTTTTCCCTGCAGACTCCTGTTCTGGGGTATGTGGTAATACTGGCACTATCGTCTCACTGAAGGACAGCCACCTATTACATGGGAACACGTATAGCTCCGCTGTGGTGTGCCAGGTCTTCACAATGATATCCTCAATATAGCACCTGGAGTCTGAGGGAAGGTACAAGGTGGAATTCACAAATACTAACTAACGAACATTTGTGTTAACATTTGAATGTTTCCTGCTCAGAATTCTGAGAAATATAGTTATTACACTGCATTCTGGGAGCCTGGGCAGGGACATGCAAATATATATATATATATATACTAACGAATTGCCGGGCCATGGCAATGTTGTTTGCCACAGAATGTAAGTCTTTTGCTCTTCTAAGTACCTTTGGAGCTCATTGCGAGCCTCGCGCTGAGTGCCTTTGGCGTTCATCGCATGGCTCACAATGAGTGCCTTTGCCGCTCATTGCGAGTCTATACCCTTGTGTACTTTTGCACCTCTGAGCACTTTCGACGCTCATTGCGAGCCTCTCGCCTCGTGTACTTCAAGTTTCCTGCTTTGCAACGATCATCTTCAGCGCTCATGGCAAAAACAGATATATAAGTACAGTGTTAAATATACAATTTTTTTTAGTGCAGTGCAAATTAGAAAATGTTTTCAGGTCTCAGAGCATAATAAAGTGATTTAAATATGTAACTGCTTTGAGAGTCCTATCACTGACAGCCAATCAGCAGTAATCCAGATATATAAGTGCTGTGTAAAATGTATTTTTTTTTTTTTCCATTACTAATGAATAATAATTTAATTAATGTACGTTAATAACTAATTAGTAATGAATACATGTATTATGAAGTGCGAATCATTAATGTATTGATAAAGTAACGGCAGTGTAAAATATGTTTTTTTAGCATACTTCTATTTTTTATATATATAGTGCCTTTCAAAAGTATTCACCTTTTT
Source organism: Discoglossus pictus (assembly GCA_027410445.1). Classification (NCBI taxonomy): domain Eukaryota; kingdom Metazoa; phylum Chordata; class Amphibia; order Anura; family Alytidae; genus Discoglossus; species Discoglossus pictus. The sequence continues at coordinate 99,969,127 of CM050172.1, read as the reverse complement.
ACCTATTTTGTTACATTACAGCCTTAAGTTCAATGTTTCTGAATTTTATGTGATGGATCAGAACACAATAGTCTAAGTTGGTGAAGTGAAATGAGAAAAATATATACATAAAACTATTTTTTAGAAATAGAAAACAGAAAATACCTTCAGAAGTCACATAATTAGTGACATGATGTCCACCTGTGTGCAATTCAAGTGTCACATGATCTGTCATTATATACACACACCATTTTTGAAAGGCCCCAGAGGCTGCAACACCTAAGCAAGAGGCACCACTAACCAAACACCGCCATGAAGACCAAGGAACTCTCCAAACAAGTAAGGGACAATGTTGTTGAGAAGTAAAAGTCAGGGTTAGGTTATAAAAAATATCCAAATCTTTGATGATCCCCAGGAGCACCATCAAATCTATCATAACCAAATGGAAAGAACATGGCACAACAGCAAACCTGCCAAGAGACGGCCGCCCACCAAAACTCACGGACCGGGCAAGGAGGGAATTAATCAGAGAGACAGCACAGAGACCTAAGGGGAAACATGTAAATGTGTTGGAATGGCCTAGTCACAGCCCAGACCTTAATCCCATCGAAAATCTGTGGTCAGACTTAAAGATTGCTGCTCACAAGCGCAAACCATCCAACTTGAAGGAGCTGGAGCAGTTTTGCAAGGAGGAAAATGGGCAAAAATCCCAGTGGTAAGATGTGGCAAGCGCATAGAGACTTATCCAAAGCGACTTGGAGCTGTGATTGCCGCACACGGTGGCTCTACAAAGTATTGACTTTAGGGGGGTGAATAGTTATGCACATTGACTTTTTCTGTTATTTTGTCCTATTTGTTGTTTGCTTCACAATAAAAAATATATATATCTTCAAAGTTGTGGCATGTTCTGTAAATTAAATGATGCAAATCCTCAAACAATCCATGTTATTTCCAGGTTGTGAGGCAACAAAAGACGAAAAATGCCAAGGGGGGTGAATACTTTTGCAGGGTACTGTATATTTTTTTTTAATAATAATTAATCAATTAATTAATTCATAAATTAACATACTTTACCTATTTGTAATTAATATATCCAGTAATCAATATCCTGAAGAGCTAACAATCTCTTTTGATTTTTCTGCAGCATACAATGTACAGTTGGACTGTTGCTGCCCTGAGGAGAAAGTGTCAGCAATGTGCCAAGTGTACAGTATAAATAGGCAGCGTGCGCGAGGGCAAAGAGCTTGTTTAGTTGTGTAAAATGGTCGGCGATTGTCTATGTTTTATGCGGCTCTCAAGCATTTTCCGTCCTTCCTAATGGTGTATTTTTTACCTTGTATGTTCCCGGGTAAAAGTTGTACGTCTCTGGCAGTGTTTTGTGCGGCTAGGGGTCGTGTAGCCTCGTTTTAGTTTTTTTCGGACGCCATTTTTTTTGTTGCTTAGGCAATTTTCGAGTTCAGAAACTTGGAAAATTCAGTTTAAATTCGCATGCATCCTCACTCCCAGTTGTCCTGGCTGTCCCTCCGTGCTGTGTGTGATGTTTTTGTTTTTTGTGTTCTTGGTGTTTTTCGATGTTCGCGATTTGCCTGTTAACTTTGTATTTTATAGACCTCTGATTATTCTAAGTCCCACTTTCCTTTGCAAAGTGTTACGGCCGTAATTTTTTAACGCAATTTTTTTAAACTGCTACGGGTCTCGCGCTGTGAATTGGATAATTGAGCTTTCTGTTGATCTGTAGTCCCGCGGGTCGTAGGGATGAACGCCTCCAGTTGCGGCGGCTCGCTCACGTGTTAGCAACAACCCACACTGCTCACAACTATATATGTACAGTGCCTTGCAAAAGTATTCACCCCCTTGACATTTTTCGTGTTTTGTTGCCTCACAACCTGGAATTAACATGGATTGTTTAAGGATTTGCATCATTTAATTTACAGAACATGCCACAACTTCGAAGATGTTTTTTTTTAATTGTGAAGCAAACAACACATAGGACAAAATAACTGAAAATGTCAATGTGCATAACTATTCACCCCCCTAAAGTCAATACTTTGTAGAGTCACCTTTTGCCCATTCCTCCTTGCAAAACTGCTCCAGCTCCTTCAAGTTGGATGGTTTACGCTTGTGAACAGCAATCTTTAAGTCTGACCACAGATTTCCTATTGGATTGAGGTCTGGGCTGTGACTCGGCCATTCTAACACATTTACATGTTTCCCCTTACACCCACCAAGTGTTGCTTTAGCAGTGTGTTTGGGGTCATTGTCCTGCTGGAAGGTGAACCTCCAGCCCAGCCTCAAATCACGCACAGAGTGGTACAGGTTTTGCTCGAGAATATCCCTGTATTTAGCACCATCCATCTTTCCCTCAACTCTGACCAGTTTCCCAGTCCCGGCTGCTGAAAAACATCCCCACAGCATGATGCTGCCACCACCATGTTTCACTGTGGGGATGGTGTCCTTTGGGTGATGTGATATGTTGGGTTTGCGCCAAACATAGCGTTTTCTTTGATGGCTGAAAAGTTAAATTTTAGTCTCATCAGACCAGAGCACATTTTGGGAGTCTCCCACATGCCTTTTTGCAAACTCAAAACGTGCCAGTTTGTTTTTTGCTGAAAGTAATGACTTTCTTCTAGCCACTCTGCCATAAAGCCCAACTCTATGGAGCGTACGGCATGTTGTCATCCAATATACAGATACTCCAGTCTCTTTTGGTGGGCAGCCATCTGTTGGCAGGTTTGCGGTTGTGCCATGTTCTTTCCATTTGGTTATGATAGATTTGATGGAGCTCCTGGGGATCATCAAAGATTTGACTATTTTTTATAACCTAACCCTGACTTTTACTTCTCAACAACATTGTCCCTTATTTGTTTGGAGAGTTCCTTGGTCTTCATGGCAGTGTTTGGTTAGTAGTGCCTCTTGCTTAGGTGTTGCAGCCTCTGGGGCCTTTCAAAAAAGGTGTGTATATGTAATGACAGATCATGTGACACTTAGATTGCACACAGGTGGACATCGTTTCACTAATTATGTGACTTCTGAAGGTAATTGGTTGCACCAGAGCTTTTTATGGGCTTCATAACAAAGGGGGTGAATACATACGCACATGCCAGTTTTCTATTTCTAAAAAATAGTTTTAGGTATATATTTTTCTCAATTCACTTCACCAACTTAGACTATTGTGTTCTGATCCATCACATAAAGTTCAGATTAACAAAACATTGAGCTTAAGGCTGTAATGTAACAAAATAGGTAAAAAGTCAAGGGGGCAAATACTTTTCAAGGCACTGTATATGTATATGTGTATGTATATATATATTTGAAAATAACATAATGTCATTCTGTTAATCTTTAACTGGAAGTTGGGCTTGCAATTATTCATGCAACTGCTTGCTTTAGAATATGTGTGGGGAGAATGGTGTGAGTAACTCCTACAATAGGCACAGCTCCCTCAAGCTGCAAGCAAGCAGAAAGTGCTGAAGCCAAACTGAAAAACTATGATTGTCTCTGTAACGGAGCAGGAACACGCAGTCCAAATCTCCGCTGGTATACGGTACAATACCCAGGAGGCACTACAGTTTCACCATCCCCGACCTCCCATATTGGACAACACACAATTTGGGAGTCAAATGAATACTGACTTTATTTACCTTTACAGAAATATATATACATCTCTTTGGCCACAGGTAATACCCATGCCCATATTTGGCCACACACAATACACATAAAGAGAACAATAGGGGGGTCACATCTCCCTGGCAACTTTGATACTATCAGACATTGATTCAATTACACTTCTTTGTTCTTATCAGAAAATGAAAACACTTTGGAAAATGCAAGGATCCTTTACAACTTTCTTATCTCTTGAATCTCTGTAATAGGATTATCTATTAGCCTAGGTCTGCAAAAGTCTGGCTAATATTCTGCAGAGCATAAACCAGCATACATATAGTAGGATCATATTTTAACCATAATAATCATAAAACAGGGTAAAACAGTGATGGGTTCCGTTACAGTCTCTAAAACAGTTTTGCAAGATAATAGCATATAAAACTACCAATATTGTTAAATAGTTAGTTATATACTTCACAAGCATGTGAGAATTTCCTAAACTACAGTATCCCTGACATTCTATAAATAGTAACATATCTCCACCCGAACCAATAAACTATAATCTAAATTTCCTTGCTCGCTGTGACAGAGCAGTTTTATATATTAATTATATTATAAAACTGGTAAAGGTTAAATTCTAAAAAACAGGCAACTTACTTGTGCTTTTTCTGTTCATTGCAATTACCAATTCTTCTAATTTACCAACATCTTTAGCTTTTGTCTTGAAGATATCCATCTGTGATATAAAATAAAAAGTAATTAGCAGTGGCAGAGCTAGTGAATGGATGGCACCAGTGCAAAATAATTTGGGACTGCCCTATCTGCAACTTCTCTATACACTCCTTGGGGTCAATAAAAATATCTATGCAGATGATCACATCATCCTTATAGCGATCAGATCGACTTTCTTTAATATAATTATCTGTCATCCACATATAGTAAATTAATACTGCTCATTTGCTGCAAATAGCAGACCCTGTTGTGGGCCTCAGTTCTATATACCTGCGGCACCAGCAGCAACTCCGCCTCTGGCAATTAGAGTACTGTAGATGTACATATGTCATGATATCATCACAGTACAAAATAATTCTTACCTGTCCAGTACAAAAAGGAACAGCATTTGTGGATGATTTTTCCAGAAAAATTCTGTTAGATTTCCCATTGCTGCCAATCAGTGTGATAACGAGTGCTTGCTTGGGATTTACTTCTGTGCTGGATCCCGTGTAAACTCTGATTTCATAGGTCGTGTCCTGTTCCTTTATCTCAGTGATTTCTGAGCCCTGCAATACACAGATAATAAATGTATTATCCTTCACATTTACATTGAGGAATATACAACTTTGTTCCTATCCAAGGGAAAAGTAAATACAATATGGAATGCTAGTGCTACAGGCATATTAGCGTATCCACTTAATTCAGTACAATTTGCACCAAAGTAAAGTAAAGATCTCCTAAAAGCATGTTGAAACGCCTTTTGAACTTTTGAAATACATGCATTTTTTTACCAACAAATCATGTGTAATAAAAAGCCCATATGCCACTGCATTAATACAGCCCATTAGGTTGCAGGGGTGCCCCCCCCCCCCCATTCAAGTAATTGGTAAGGTTTTTGTTAGACTCCTTTACAGTTTGAAGGGACATTATAATGAGCTTGGATGAAAATGCAGGTTTCTGCTCTCTTTCCTACTGGATTTTGAGTAATGCAGTATGTCTTTCTCATGATACGGCTTGGCTTGCATAAAATCTAATGACTAAATGTCCTTGACACCTTTGCAGATGCAAAGGCGCCCGTCCAAATGCTTAGGTCTTAATAAACTAATTTACTACAAGATAACAGTTTGTTTCTTTATATGTTTGTTTTTGAAAAACAATAGCTGTATACAAAATCGTCATAATTTACTAGTAAATTCTGCTTTTCTAGTTATTTCCCTCTGCATGTATATATATGAACAATATTTCCTGGCCCCCTTTAGAAATGTAATATTAGGTTAGTAGAATTTGATAAGGGTGACCAATCCATATGTTTTGATCTGTGTTGTGTTCTCCAAGCTTTTAAAATAAAGAAACTTGATTGACGTCACTGCTTTCTAGTCCTTACTTGAGTGAGGTTTGCAGAAGAAGCACTGAAAAGGGATATTTCCTATACAGTAACCTACACAGGATCTCAGTGAAATACTGTCCATTTTTCAAATTTGACCTGCTAATATACAGTGCTTTATATAATCAATGTCCAGTGCTCCAATATCTGCAGGGAAGATCTGCTAACCTTCCCCAGAATCTCTTAACTTATCTACACACTTAAAGGTCCATTGAAGTGACATATTTATAATAAGTGCTTTTGGAAAACTGATAAATGTTCTTACAAAGTTTACATTAATTGAGTACAGCGTTTAATTCTTAAGTGTTTTATTTAACAAGTTACAGAAATGGAAGAAAGGGAGGGTTCAGATAAGATTATTCTGTTTTGTTGAAAGACTGTCAATGTAAACAGCTATTTGACAATATAATCAATCAAAGAGTAAACACCAGTAGGATAACACTCTCCCTCAGGCTGAATTAGCCGTTGAAAATGGAAGCCCCTTGTGATAAATATTTTCTCTAAAAGTGATGCTATGCGCATGGCTGCTAATGGTGTTAGTTTGTTACATACTTCACAAGCATAAACTACAGTGTCCCTTTAACCATACCTGCACCTACCCAGCTAACTATGGTTATCGATAGGAAGTGTGGAGTCTCACAGTGAGAAGCCCCCTCTCTTCAGGTAGAAGTGTGGAGTTTCACAGTGAGAAGCCCCCTCTCTTCGGGTAGAAGTGTGGAGTCTCACAGTGAGAAGCCCCCTCTCTTCAGGTAGAAGTGTGGAGTCTCACAGTGAGAACCCCCCTCTCTACAGGTAGAAGTGTGGAGTTTCACAGTGAGAAGCCCTCTCTACAGGTAGGAAGTGTGGAGTCTCAAAGTGAGAAGCCCTCTCTCTAAAGGTCGGAAGTGTGGCGTCTCAAAGTGAGAAGCCCCCTCTCTACAGGTAGGAAGTGTGGAGTCTCACAGTGAGAAGCCCCCTCTCTAAAGGTCGGAAGTGTGGAGTCTCACAGTGATAAGCTACCTCTCTACAGGTAGGAAGTGTGGAGTCTCACATTGTGAAGCCCCCTCTCTACAGGTAGGAAGTGTGGAGTCTCACAGTGAGAAGCCCCCTCTCTAAAGGTCAGAAGTGTTGAGTCTCAAAGTCAGAAGCCCCCTCTCTACAGATAGGAAGTGTGGAATCTCACAGTGAGAAGCACCCTCTCTACAGATAGGAAGTGTGGAGTCTCACAGTGAGAAGCCCCCTCTCTACAGATAGGAAGTGTGGAGTCTCACAGTGAGAAGCCCCCTCTCTACAGATAGGAAGTGTGGAGTCTCACAGTGAGAAGCCCCCTCTCTACAGGTAGGAAGTATGGAGTCTCACAGTGAGAAGCCCCCTCTCTTCAGGTAGAAGTGTGGAGTCTCACAGTGAGAAGCCCCCTCTCTACAGATAGGAAGTGTGGAGTCTCACAGTGAGAAGCCCCCTCTCTACAGGTAGGAAGTGTGGAGTCTCAAAGTGAGAAGCCCCCTCTCTACAGGTAGGAAGTGTGGAGTCTCACAGTGAGAAGCCCCCTCTCTACAGGTAGGAGGTGTGGAGTCTCAAAGTCAGAAGCCCCCTCTCTAAAGGTCGGAAGTGTGGAGTCTCACACTGATAAGCCGCCTCTCTACAGGTAGGAAGTGTGGAGTCTCACATTGTGAAGCCGCCTCTCTACAGGTAGGAAGTGTGGAGTCTCACAGTGAGAAGCCCCCTCTCTACAGGTAGTAAGTGTGGAGTCTCACAGTGAGAAGCCCTCTCTACAGGTAGGAAGTGTGGAGTCTCAAAGTCAGAAGCCCCCTCTCTAAAGGTCAGAAGTGTGGAGTCTCACAGTGATAAGCCCACTCTCTACGGGTAGAAGTGTGGAGTCTCACAGTGAGAAGCCCCCTCTCTACAGATAGGAAGTGTGGAGTCTCACAGTGAGAAGCCCCCTCTCTACAGGTAGGAAGTGTGGAGTCTCACAGTGAGAAGCCCTCTCTCTACAGGTAGGAAGTGTGGAGTCTCACATTGTGAAGCCCCCTCTCTACAGGTAGGAAGTGTGGAGTCTCACAGTGAGAAGCCCCCTCTCTAAAGGTCAGAAGTGTTGAGTCTCAAAGTCAGAAGCCCCCTCTCTACAGATAGGAAGTGTGGAATCTCACAGTGAGAAGCACCCTCTCTACAGATAGGAAGTGTGGAGTCTCACAGTGAGAAGCCCCCTCTCTACAGATAGGAAGTGTGGAGTCTCACAGTGAGAAGCCCCCTCTCTACAGATAGGAAGTGTGGAGTCTCACAGTGAGAAGCCCCCTCTCTACAGGTAGGAAGTATGGAGTCTCACAGTGAGAAGCCCCCTCTCTTCAGGTAGAAGTGTGGAGTCTCACAGTGAGAAGCCCCCTCTCTACAGATAGGAAGTGTGGAGTCTCACAGTGAGAAGCCCCCTCTCTACAGGTAGGAAGTGTGGAGTCTCAAAGTGAGAAGCCCCCTCTCTACAGGTAGGAAGTGTGGAGTCTCACAGTGAGAAGCCCCCTCTCTACAGGTAGGAGGTGTGGAGTCTCAAAGTCAGAAGCCCCCTCTCTAAAGGTCGGAAGTGTGGAGTCTCACACTGATAAGCCGCCTCTCTACAGGTAGGAAGTGTGGAGTCTCACATTGTGAAGCCGCCTCTCTACAGGTAGGAAGTGTGGAGTCTCACAGTGAGAAGCCCCCTCTCTACAGGTAGTAAGTGTGGAGTCTCACAGTGAGAAGCCCTCTCTACAGGTAGGAAGTGTGGAGTCTCAAAGTCAGAAGCCCCCTCTCTAAAGGTCAGAAGTGTGGAGTCTCACAGTGATAAGCCCCCTCTCTACGGGTAGAAGTGTGGAGTCTCACAGTGAGAAGCCCCCTCTCTACAGATAGGAAGTGTGGAGTCTCACAGTGAGAAGCCCCCTCTCTACAGGTAGGAAGTGTGGAGTCTCACAGTGAGAAGCCCCCTCTCTACAGATAGGAAGTGTGGAGTCTCACAGTGAGAAGCCCCCTCTCTACAGGTAGGAAGTGTGGAGTCTCACAGTGAGAAGCCGCCTCTCTACAGATAGGAAGTGTGGAGTCTCACAATGAGAAGTCCCCTCTCTACAGGTAGGAAGTGTGGAATCTCACAGTGAGAAGCCCCCTCTCTACAGGTAGGAAGTGTGGAGTCTCACAGTGTGAAGCCCCCTCTCTACGGGTAGAAGTGTGGAGTCTCACAGTGAGAAGCCGCCTCTCTACAGGTACAAAGTGTGGAGTCTCACAGTGATAAGCCGCCTCTCTACAGGTAGGAAGTGTGGAGTCTCACAGTGAGAAGCCCCCTCTCTACAGATAGGAAGTGTTGAGTCTCACAGTGAGAAGCCCCCTCTCTACAGGTAGGAAGTGTGGAGTCTCACAATGAGAAGCCCCCTCTCTACAGGTAGGAAGTGTGGAGTCTCACAATGAGAAGCCGCCTCTCTACAGGTAGGAAGTGTGGAGTCTCACAGTGAGAAGCCGCCTCTCTACAGGTATATAGTGTGGAGTCTCACAGTGAGAAGCCACCTCTCTACTGGTAGGAAGTGTGGAGTCTCACAGTGAGAAGCCACCTCTCTACTGGTAGGAAGTGTGGAGTCTCACAGTGAGAAGCTTAGCCAGTCACACATTTACTTTGAGTTTCTTTTCATGTCCTTTTCTCACCAACTCACCATCTGAGTTTTGATTCCAGGATTGTTTTGTTCTGTTTCATTAGTTTTGGCACCAGGATCATTTTCTTCCATCTGATTTGCATCTTCCTCTGATATCACTTCAAAACTTGAGTATGATTCCTGTATTGAGGACGGGATCTTCAGACTTTGAGACTGCTGAGACTGTACTACCTGCGACGTCAATCTGGTATCATCTGAAACAAAGCAGAGCACTCACTTAGAAAAAAAGAACTCAGGCGTGTAAGACTGAAATAAAGTACACATTCCCAAAGATAGACCTAATAATTTGTTTATGCTCATGGCTAATATACGGTAGCAACTTTACAAATATATCATGTATTTCCCAATCTAAAGTGGTCCTTTAAACCAATTCCGACTCTCTCTCCAGACTGCAGAACTTTGGCTTTGTCATCGCTACTCTTCTCCTAGTGTATCACATATATAGTTGTGAGCGTACGGGTCGTTGCTCACGCTTGCGGGCTCGCGTAGCAAGCCTGCGGCCCTCGCGTAGCGAGGTCACTGGGCAAGGGCCTCAGTTGCTGGCATGGAGCCCCGAAGGCGTTCCATGCCAGCAACTGAGGCCCCTCGCAAAGCGAGGGCCTCAGTTGCTGGCGAGGTCACTGGGCAAGGGCCTCAGTTGCTGGCATGGAGCGCTAAAGGAGCTCCATGCCAGCAACTGAGGCCCCTCGCGAAGCGAGGGCCTCAGTTGCTGGCGAGGTCACTGGGCAAGGGCCTCAGTTGCTGGCATGGAGCGCCGAAGGCGCTCCATGCCAGCAACTGAGGCCCCTCGCGAAGCGAGGGCCTCAGTTGCTGGCGAGGTCACTGGGCAAGGGCCTCAAACCCTCGCAAACTTCACGTCGCTACTCAAAAAACACGACACACAAATTACGACACTCGCTAAATTTTACGAGGAACGCAAACAACCTACGAAACACGTTACCACACATTACGACCTCGCAAACATCGGACGCAACACGCCGACATACAAACATTCAAAACACAATACATACACACAGCACATACATAAAAACCTTACCTACACCAAGAGGGAGCACCCAGGACCTCAAAAATGCAACTTAGACCTCGATTTTACTCGAAATAAAAGAGTTTTGAGACTAAAAAAAGATCTAAGCGACAGAAAAAATGGCCGCCGAACAAAACGAAAACAAGGCTACAGCACTCTAAACTCGGAAAACACCACAAGAAACTCGCAAAACACCACAAGAAACTCGCAAAACGCCACAAACCACCTACGGATATTCATACCACACAGTGCACACATTCAGCACGCTTACACAGCAGCTCCACACCACTACTGCAGCAACATCAACACAGATTGCCAGCTCTTCATCACAATGCTTCAAAATAGGTACAGTATATTCATTTAGTAATGTATTACATATTTCATTATTATACACCAAACAGCATTAGCTACCTTATAATTTCATTGCCGTCATTTTTTGACGGGCAATTCGCTAGTTTATCTATAAGAATCATTTCAAGTCCTTACTTCTGCACGGAGGGAAGGGCAGGTGAGGTAACAGGAGCCTCTCACCACAACTCCAGCTTGGGCAGCATGCAGAGGATGGAGTCTGCTGGTCGTGTTTCTTTGGTGTCTATAAGAGAAAATAAAGAAAATAGGATGAGAGGAGGTTGGGGGACCTACCAGTGAAAGGGGGCAAATGTATTCATAGATACATTGTGTGAGAACTTTTGGAGGCCTCTCAATTCCATTATTACACTATGGGAAATATCTTCTAAGGTTTGACATCCCCAAGAGATCTCCAACACTTTACCCATTAGTACATATGGCCAGTGTGTGGTTATGATGATCCTTTCCTAACGTTAAAGGTACAATATTGTAAACATACCAAAACACATATCTCTGCCCAGGCAACTGATTAACTTTCAATTTAATTGTATTTGGAGTTTAAGTATTTAGTGTTTTCTCATCACTAGGTAACAATGAGTCAGAAAAAAATATTTTAATTTGTAAAATATTCCCCTCCTTCTTGTCACACTAGTCAAGTTGTGTATAAAATAGAAAAAAAGCTGCTGCAAATTACAATAATGACCAACACAGAAGAGAATATAATGAAAACGTAACAATATCATAATATTATAATGGCTCTTTTACTTATAACAGCATAAATAGGAATGAATATTCCAGTTTTCTTTTCATATGGTAATTTTGGTCCCTATTTTATTAGAGGCCTCCAAATGCCTTGAACTCATAATCTTGCCTGCTAGTGTTTTTTTCTCTAAATGTTTAGATGTATTCTATTGACTCCAGCCCGCAATTTACCTCCTTAAATCGAAACTTGTAAATCCTGCCTTTTTAAATCTGATTTCAGGGGGCATCATAATATGATCTGACAATACTTAAGCAAGCCCATAAGATACTTCTTAGACACAGCCAATAGTAAATAAGACGTCATCTTGACATCAGTAACACATGGAAGTTACACGTAATCTGCAATCAGAGGCTACAAATTATTTAGCACCAATAAGTCATATTAGCCAATGGGGCTCACACATGAGCAATTGATAAAATGCATTAGATAATTTGTTTTAGTCCATGTAGATTTAATGATATGTATTAACCCCTTAAATCCCAGGATCGATATTATTATAATTATTTTTTGTGGTGGTCTGAGATCTCGGCGCTCATTGCGAGCCTCTTGGTTGTTGTATTTTTTTTTATCAGAGGAGCTTTTGCTGTCATTGTAAGGTCGGTGCTAATGTGTTTTTTGCGCTTATTGCAAGGCTGTCCTCTGGTGTATTTTGTGTGGTATGAGCAACGTTGGCGCTCGTTGTGAGGCGCTCAGTGAATGTCTTTTGCATTTCTTGCGATAGTGTTTTTTTTTTTTTGTGTATCTATTTTTTGTGATGCTAATGAAATAATTAGTAAATGAATAAGTTAATATACTTTACCTATTTGTAAGTAATATATACAGGAAGCATTGTGCTGAAGAGCTGACAATCTGCTTTGATGTTCCTGCAGCATACAATGTAGGTTTTCACTGTTGTGGAGCTGAGGTGTAAGTGTCAGCAATGTGTGCAGTGTGTAGTGTAAATAGGCTACGTGCGCGAGGGGAAGCCGTTAGTGTAGCTGTGTACTTCCGCATTGTGTAAGTTAGTGTAGTAAAATGGCGGCGAATGTGTATGTGGTACGCGGCTGTGTATGATGTAATGGTGTATCTTGTAGGTCGCATGGGTTTTTGTAAAAGCCGTATTTGCTTTGTAGAATTTAGCGGCTTTAGGGGTCGTGTAGCCTTGTTTTTTTTTTTTTCAGCTGCCATATTTTCTCTCGCTTAGGAGATTTTCGAGTGTCTAAACTTTGCAAATTTAACTGAATTCAACGTTTAAGCAGTGTTGCAGAGGTCCTGGGTGTCCCCCCTTGGTGTGGGTAAGGTTTTTATTTTATTTTGGTGTGTATTTTTGTGTTTTTGCGCTGTGTGCGGGTTGTCCGTTAATGTTGTATTTTTGTGAGTCCGCGGCTGGTATATTTTTGTGTAAGTCCGTAGTTAGTCATTGCATGTTTATGTTTTTTTTTCGAAGTCCCGCTTGTGTAGTGGTTTGTAACCGGTTGTGAGGCGCCTGCGGCTCATTACAGCCGACATGGGAGCCTCCACCTCCGCAAATGCGGCCCTTTTGCGGTCTGGAAGTCGTAGGGGGTCGTAGGGATGAGCACCTTCGGCGCTCATCTCCACCAGCGCAAGGAGCGCTTTGGCAGTTTGCGACGGCCTTGCATAGTGAGCCCGGAAGCGTTAGCAACAACCCGCTTGCTGACAACTATATATGTGATAACAGTTAAAAATATATTTTTGAAGAAAAAAAATATATACTTTTTTAAATGCATATTTGTGGGTTTGAAACTGTTGTACAATAAATGATAATGTCTCTTTTATTGCACAGTACAGGGAGTGCAGAATTATTAGGCAAATGAGTATTTTAACCACATCATCCTCTTTATGCATGTTGTCTTACTCCAAGCTGTATAGGCTCGAAAGCCTACTACCAATTAAGCATATTAGGTGATGTGCATCTCTGTAATGAGAAGGGGTGTGGTCTAATGACATCAACACCCTATATCAGGTGTGCATAATTATTAGGCAACTTCCTTTCCTTTGGCAAAATGGGTCAAAAAAAGGACTTGACAGGCTCAGAAAAGTCAAAAATAGTGAGATATCATGCAGAGGGATGCAGCACTCTTAAAATTGCAAAGCTTCTGAAGCGTGATCATCGAACAATCAAGCGTTTCATTCAAAATAGTCAACAGGGTCGCAAGAAGCGTGTGTAAAAACCAAGGCGCAAAATAACTGCCCATGAACTGAGAAAAGTCAAGCGTGCAGCTGCCACGATGCCACTTGCCACCAGTTTGGCCATATTTCAGAGCTGCAACATCACTGGAGTGCCCAAAAGCACAAGGTGTGCAATACTCAGAGACATGGCCAAGGTAAGAAAGGCTGAAAGACGACCACCACTGAACAAGACACATAAGCTGAAACGTCAAGACTGGGCCAAGAAATATCTCAAGACTGATTTTTCTAAGGTTTTATGGACTGATGAAATGAGAGTGAGTCTTGATGGGCCAGAGGGATGGGCCGGTGGCTGGATTGGTAAAGGGCAGAGAGCTCCAGTCCGACTCAGATGCCAGCAAGGTGGAGGTGGAGTACTGGTTTGGGCTGGTATCATCAAAGATGAGCTTGTGGGGCCTTTTCGGGTTGAGGATGGAGTCAAGCTCAACTCCCAGTCCTACTGCCAGTTCCTGGAAGACACCTTCTTCAAGCAGTGGTACAGGAAGAAGTCTGCATCCTTCAAGAAAAACATGATTTTCATGCAGGACAATGCTCCATCACACGCGTCCAAGTACTCCACAGCGTGGCTGGCAAGAAAGGGTATAAAAGAAGAAAATCTAATGACATGGCCTTCTTGTTCACCTGATCTGAACCCCATTGAGAACCTGTGGTCCATCATCAAATGTGAGATGTACAAGGAGGGAAAACAGTACACCTCTCTGAACAGTGTCTGGGAGGCTGTGGTTGCTGCTGCACGCAATGTTGATGGTGAACAGATCAAAACACTGACAGAATCCATGGATGGCAGGCTTTTGAGTGTCCTTGCAAAGAAAGGTGGCTATATTGGTCACTGATTTGTTTTTGTTTTGTTTTTGAATGTCAGAAATGTATATTTGTGAATGTTGAGATGTTATATTGGTTTCACTGGTAAAAATAAATAATTGAAATGGGTATATATTTGTTTTTTGTTAAGTTGCCTAATAATTATGCACAGTAATAGTCACCTGCACACACAGATATCCCGCTAAAATAGCTAAAACTAAAAACAAACTAAAAACAACTTCCAAAAATATTCAGCTTTGATATTAATGAGTTTTTTGGGTTCATTGAGAACATGGTTGTTGTTCAATAATAAAATTAATCCTCAAAAATACAACTTGCCTAATAATTCTGCACTCCCTGTATTGTGTGTTTAATTGCAGTTACAGCTCTAATAAGTGTTCAAAAAGCCCTAGTGAGTCCTATTTAGTCCTCGTAATAATTTTTGACAGAAACATGATACCTTTTTTAGTCGTGGGTCAGACTTTATTTGCGAGCTAGCCCTACTGGTGTAACAGAATATCGATTTTGTGTAATTTTAATTATTTAGCGCTCGCAATATACGAGCTGTGCTAAAACCTAAGACCGGTTTTGCTGGGCCGGTAGTGATTGTAGGTGGGCACTCGTAATCAGAATGCAAGTAGCTAATAGAATATGTAGCAATATTAGGAGTGATTTTAAGTATGTAGATATTTATGAATTGGGCAACAGAATAGGGCTCTCTCGTACTTACAGTTGCCACAATGAGCTTTGCTGCAGAGGATACAAGTCTTTGGAATTCTTTGTTGGATATTTCAGGTGGGGAGATTTGTGGGAGATCTGAAGAGATGTCTTCCAGGTCTTTTGGAAATCTAGACACAGAACATTATATATAAGTGTGCAGGAGAGAGAAATGTAAAATCTAAGCTAGACTTATTACATTAGATAGATAGGAACATCAAATCCATGATTTGTTTCCTGCTTAATTATGCTCTTAGTCAGACTCAAAGTTTTCAAACATTTTTATTTAACTGTGCAATGGTCCTTTAAATATGCTTGATTGTAAGCTCAAGTGCAGAGCTTGCATTGGTTTGGTTTGCTATGTTTTGTCGTACTGCAATTACATTACCCAAATACTAAATAATATGATTGGTGTTTTATGAATAATAATAATCATCATCATAATAAATCATGAAACTAACAGCCATCATAATAGTCTAATAATAATATTAATAATCATAAGAAAAATAACAATAATAATAATCATTATTATAATTTAAACTCAATAGGGTGATAGAGCTAATCCCCTGATACAAATCATGAGTCTAACAAGGAAATATACAGTGCTTTGAAAAAGTATTCACCCCCCTTGACTTTTTACCTGTTTTGTGACATTACTGCCTTAAGTTCAATGTTTTGTTAATCTGAACTTTATGTGATGGATCAGAACACAATAGTCTAAGTTGATGAAGTGAAATGAGAAAAATATATACATAAAACTATTTTTTTGAAATAAAAAACAGAAAATTGTCATGTGCGTATGTATTCACCCCCTTTGTTATGAAGCCCATAAAAAGCTCTAGTGCAACCAATTACCTTCAGAAGTCACATAATTAGTGAAATGATGTCCACCTGTGTGCAATCTAAGTGTCACATGATCTGTCATTACATATACACACCTTTTTTGAAAGGCCCCAGAGGCGGCAACACCTAAGCAAGAGGCACCACTAACCAAACACTGCCATGAAGATCAAGGAACTCTCTAAACAAGTAAGGGATAATGTTGTTGAGAAGTACAAGTCAGGGTTAGGTTATAAAAAAATATGCAAATCTGTGATGATCCCCAGGAGCACCATCAAATCTATCATAACCAAATGGAAAGAACATGGCACAACAGCAAACCTGCCAAGAGACGGCCGCCCACCAAAACTCACGGACCGGGCAAGGAGGGCTTTAATCAGAGGGGCAGCACAGAGACCTAAGGTAACCCTGGAGGAGCTGCAGAGATCCACAGCAGAGACTGGAGTATCTGTACATAGGATGACAATAAGCCGGACGCTCCATAGAGTTGGGCTTTATGGCAGAGTGGCCAGAAGAAAGCCATTACTTGCAGCAAAAAACAAAATGGCGCGTTTTGAGTTTGCGAAAAGGCATGGGGAGACTCCCAAAATGTATGGAGGAAGGTGCTCTGGTCTGATGAGACTAAAAAGACTAAAAAACTAGAACTTTTCGACCATCAAAGAAAACAATATGTCTGGCGCAAACCCAACACATCACATCACCCAAAGAACACCATCCCCACACAGAAACATGGCGGTGGCAGCATCATGCTGTGGGGATGTTTTTCAGCAGCCGGGACTGGGAAACTGGTCAGAGTTGAGGGAAAGATGGATGGTGCTAAATACAGGGATATTCTTGAGCAAAACCTGTACCACTCTGTGTGTGATTTAAGGCTAGGACGGAGGTTCACCTTCCAGCAGGACAATGACCCAAAACACTCTGCTAAAGCAACACTTGGGGGGTTTAAGGGGAAACATGTAAATGTGTTGGAATGGCCGAGTCACAGCCCAGACCTCAATCCAATAGAAAATCTGTGGTCAGACTTAAAGATTGCTGTTCACAAGCGCAAACCATCCAACTTGAAGGAGCTGGAGCAGTTTTGCAAGGAGGAATGGGCAAAAATCCCAGTGGTAAGATGTGGCAAGCGCATAGAGACTTATCCAAAACGACTTGGAGCTGTGATTACCGCAAAAGGTGGCTCTACAAAGTATTGACTTTAGGAGGTTGAATAGTTATGCACATTGACTTTTTTCTGTTATTTTGTCCTATTTGTTGTTATCTTCACAATAAAAAAAAAAAAACATCTACAAAGTTGTGGCATGTTCTGTAAATTAAATGATGCAAATCCTCAAACAATCCATGTTAATTCCAGGTTGTAAGGCAACAAAACACGAAAAATGCCAAGGGGGTGAATACTTTTGCAAGGCACTGTACATTAGTGGTTTGTATAAATGTTGTTATGGCAGTATGAGACGCTCAGCTTAGTCAGTGGGGCCCATAGGGTATACGTCTTATGTTGTGGTTTGTTAATAAGCATGTAGGAAAAGATACCTGTATTTAACACGAGCCCTCCTCAGACAGACATTACTGCTGTTCATTCTGTCCTGTAAGAAACATCAGAATAATGATTAAGACAATGTGATATAATGTCACTAATGACATAACCAATAAACATGAGCAGTGGTGGACCTACAGATGGTGCAGGAGGTACGTTGTATTGTGCAGTGGATCTTTCAATTAATTTATACAGAAAATAAGTCTGAATATTGAATCAGTTCCACTTACAATTTTACATTACAACCAACTTTTAATTTCTGCAATAACTCTGACATTTTCTGTGTCACTTTATTTCATGTAAAATAATCAAATTACAAACACACATTGCATTGTATGTGCATGTGTATGAACATGTATTGCTGCATGTATTATCACATGTCCCATATAGTATGCATTGCAACATATTTTATTTCATAAGGATTATCACATCTCATATAATATTTATTATCCCATGTTTTACCTAATAAGTACTATAATATGTCCCATATAATATGTATTGTAACGTGTTTTACTTAATAAGTATTATCACATGTCCCATATAATATACATTAACATGCGTTTTACTTAATAAATACTATAACGTCTCATATAATATACATTGTCGCGCGTTTTACTTAATAAGTATAATTACATGTCTCATATAATATAAATTGATGCACATTTTACATAATAAATATTATCACATGCCCCATATAATATTATCTCATGTGCCATATAAAAAGTAGTAATACATATGCCATATAAATGTATTATCACATGACCCATGTAATAAGTTTCATCTCATGTGCCATATATTAAGTATTATTACATGACCCATATAAGTATTATCATATGTCCCATATAATATGCATTGTCGGCCGTTTTGATTAATAAGTACTACCACATGTCCCATATAATTATCTCACGTTTTACTTAATAAGTACTACCACAGGTACAATATAATATGTATTGTCAAATGTTTTACTTAATAAGTATTATCACATAAACCATATAATAAGTATTATCGCATGTCCCATATAATAAGTATAATCACATAAACCATATAATAAGTATTATCGCATGTCCCATATAATAAGTATTATCGCATGTCCCATATAATAAGTATAATCACATGTCCCATAAAATAAGTATTATCACATGTCCCATATAATAAGTATTATCACATGTGCCATATAATAAGTATTATCACATGACCCATATAATAAGTATTATCACATGTCCCATATAATAAGTATAATCACATGTCCCATATAATAAGTATTATCACTTGTCCCATATAATAAGTATAATCACATGTCCCATATAATAAGTATTATCAC
Source organism: Discoglossus pictus (assembly GCA_027410445.1). Taxonomy (NCBI): domain Eukaryota; kingdom Metazoa; phylum Chordata; class Amphibia; order Anura; family Alytidae; genus Discoglossus; species Discoglossus pictus. The sequence continues at coordinate 99,950,271 of CM050172.1, read as the reverse complement.
ATGTCCCATATAATAAGTATTATCACATGACTCATATAATAAGTATAATCACATGTCCCATATAATAAGTATTATCACATGACCCATATAATAAGTATAATCACATGTCCCATATAATAAGTATTATCACATGTCCCATATAATAAGTATAATCACATGTCCCATATAATAAGTATTATCACATATCCCATATAATAAGTATTATCACATATCCCATATAATAAGTATTATCACATGTCCCATATAATAAGTATTATCACATGACCCATATAATAAGTATTATCACATGTGCCATATAATAAGTATTATCACATGTCCCATATAATAAGTATAATCACATGTCCCATATAAGTATTATCACATGACCCATATAATAAGTATTATCACATGTCCCATATAAGTATTATCACATGACCCATATAATAAGTATAATCACATGTCCCATATAATAAGTATTATCACATATCCCATATAATAAGTATTATCACATGTGCCATATAATAAGTATTATCACATGTCCCATATAATAAGTATTATCACATGACCCATATAATAAGTATTATCACATGTCCTATATAATAAGTATTATCACATGTCCCATATAATAAGTATTATCACATGTCCCATATAATAAGTATTATCACATGACCCATATAATAAGTATTATCACATGACCCATATAATAAGTATTATCACATGTCCCATATAAGTATTATCACATGTCCCATATAATAAGTATTACCACATGTCCCATATAATAAGTATTATCACATATCCCATATAATAAGTATTATCACATATCCCATATAATAAGTATTATCACATGTCCCATATAATAAGTATTATCACATGTCCCATATAATAAGTATAATCACATGTCCCATATAATAAGTATTATCACATGTCCCATATAATAAGTATTATCACATGTCCCATATAATAAGTATTATCACATGTCCCATATAATAAGTATTATCACATGTCCCATATAATAAGTATTATCACATGACCCATATAATAAGTATTATCACATGACCCATATAATAAGTATTATCACATGTCCCATATAAGTATTATCACATGTCCCATATAATAAGTATAATCACATGTCCCATATAATAAGTATTATCACATATCCCATATAATAAGTATTATCACATATCCCATATAATAAGTATTATCACATGTCCCATATAATAAGTATTATCACATGTCCCATATAATAAGTATAATCACATGTCCCATATAATAAGTATTATCACATGTCCCATATAATAAGTATTATCACATATCCCATATAATAAGTATTATCACATGTCCCATATAATAAGTATAATCACATGTCCCATATAATAAGTATTATCACATGTCCCATATAATAAGTATTATCACATGACCCATATAATAAGTATTATCACATGACCCATATAATAAGTATTATCACATGTGCCATATAATAAGTATTATCACATGTCCCATATAATAAGTATTATCACATGTCCCATATAATAAGTATTATCACATGTCCCATATAATAAGTATTATCACATGTCCCATATAATAAGTATTATCACATGTCCCATATAAGTATTATCACATGTCCCATATAATAAGTATTATCACATGTCCCATATAATAAGTATTATCACATATCCCATATAATAAGTATTATCACATGTCCCATATAATAAGTATAATCACATGTCCCATATAATAAGTATTATCACATGTCCCATATAATAAGTATTATCACATGACCCATATAAGTATTATCACATGTCCCATATAATAAGTATAATCACATGTCCCATATAATAAGTATTATCACATATCCCATATAATAAGTATTATCACATATCCCATATAATAAGTATTATCACATGTCCCATATAATAAGTATTATCACATATCCCATATAATAAATATTATCACATGTCCCATATAATAAGTATTATCACATGACCCAAATAATAAGTATTATCACATGACCCATATAATAAGTATAATCACATGTCCCATATAATAAGAATTATCACATGTCCCATATAATAAGTATTATCACATGTCCCATATAATAAGTATTATCACATGTGCCATATAATAAGTATTATCACATGTCCCATATAATAAGTATTATCACATGTCCCATATAATAAGTATTATCACATGTCCCATATAATAAGTATTATCACATGTCCCATATAATAAGTATTATCACATGTGCCATATAATAAGTATTATCACATGACCCATATAATAAGTATTATCACATAACCCATATAATAAGTATTATCACATAACCCATATAAGTATAATCACATGTCCCATATAATAAGTATTATCACATGTCCCATATAATAAGTATTATCACATGTCCCATATAATAAGTATTATCACATGTCCCATATAATAAGTATTATCACATGTCCCATATAATAAGTATTATCACATGTCCCATATAATAAGTATTATCACATGACCCATATAATAAGTATTATCACATGACCCATATAATAAGTATTATCACATGACCCATATAATAAGTATTATCACATGACCCATATAATAAGTATTATCACATGACCCATATAATAAGTATTATCACATGATCCATATAAGTATTATCACATGTCCCACATTATAAGTACTAGGAAATTGCCCGTCAAAAATGACGGGAATGAAATTGTAAGGCTAGCAATGCAGGTTGGCATACAATGTAAGGCTTTTGGTACTCGTTGGTTTTATTTTCAAAGTCCTACGTTCCTGGCATTGTTAGTGTAAGTGCTACTGTTTTCGTCTTTTGTGTATTCTCTAAGTTCTGCGTGCCTGGCGTTGTAAAGCCTCGCTTTCATCCTGTTTTAGCTTTTTTTTAACGTTTTTTGTCCGCCATATTTTCCCTTGCTTAGCCGATTTTTGAGCAGTGGAAAATGGCACAAATGGCTCCAATTAGTTTGCAACTTCACTTTGCTTTAAAAAAAAGTTAGCATTTGAAAAAGCCCTTTTTGGGGTGAAACCGGAGGGCAAACACCCGTTAGGTATTATGAATTGATGACTGACACCCTAATAAGGGATAATACTCTAGCCTATTAGGGCAGTAGCAAATGGTTTACACTTCATAATACCCCTGTAAAACTTGGTCAGTTTATAAGCAGCCCCAAGAGGTTGCTTTTTGAGGCTAAAAACTTCTGTTTTTAGATGTATGCATCAATTGTTTTTTTGTTTTTTTTACATTTTTAGTCACTACTTTCCAGTGAGGAGACAGTTTTCATTATCCATTCAGTTACTTTGACAAAAAAACCTGTCCATTAGACATATAATTGCGCAGAACTTAATAGATACCTGAGGCGGCTTAGGATTGTTGTCAATTATCCCAGTAACGGATTATTGATACTGGCTAAAGATGTTGAGGTGGGCTGAAAACTTAATTTACAACTTTGTTGATTAGTTGATATTATAACACTAGTGACTCTATGGATATGGTATTTATTATCAATTAAATATTTACATTTGTTTAAGACTGGAAAGACTTTGACATATTGTGACCTAGTCATCTTTTTAATAATTAATACTAATAAAGATAAAAAATAATATTTTTTAATTTTGGTTATTTTCTGCGTTAAGCACTGGAACAAAAGTAGGACGTTGATCACTACTTTCTCTTGACAACTTCACTCCTAGGCTTCCTGGCTCCCCCCCCATGCTGTGTGTGATTTTTTTTTATAATTATTTTGCTTGTTTTGAGCTTTTTAGTCATTACGCGTTAGAACGAACTGCGTGCTTCAACTGCTCACCTTGCTTTATGAGGCTCGCAGGCGTCCCTGACTGCGTGAGGGACGCAAAAGCTCTAAGTCGTGCGCATGTCAACGCTAAAGCGTGACCAACATCACAAACATTACCCACACTGACAACTATATATGTGATTATCACACGTCCCATATAAGTATTATCACATGTCCTATATAATAAGTATTATCACATGTCCCATATAATATGTAATTGGAATTCTCCTTGCACCCGTGCTTATTGTTGAGTGGTGAAGCCACTGACCTCTAGACTTCTATACTTAGCTTATAACATACAGGAATTGCTAACAATGACATTTTCCTCTTGATTTTTTTCTGCACTTGCTTTTTCCGTTCCTGGTTTATTTTTACGGTCTTGTCCAGTTTCCCAACATAGGATCGTAGTGATGCTTCCATCTGGTGGTCCAGAAAGTGCCTTTTGAGTCTCTGTGTAAGATGTACGCCATGGATCTGAGGGTGCTCAATCACATACAAGAAACCATTAGACTCTTTATAAAATAATAATTGTGAATTACAATCACAAAAAAAGAAACTTTTAAGCTTGGCTTCCACATAACCTTCATATGTCAGCTTAGATTATACAGTGCCTTGCAAAAGTATTCACTCCCTTGACTTTTTACCTATTTTGTTACATTACAGCCTTAAGTTCAATGTTTTGTTAATCTGAATGTTATGTGATGGATCAGAACACAATAGTCTAAGTTGGTGAAGTGGGCATTAATCAGAAAAATGGCACACATGGCTCCAATTAGTTTGCAACTTCACTTTGCTTTTTTTTTTTTAAAAAGCCCTTTTTGGGGTGAAACGGGAGGGCAAACACCCGTTTGCATCATGCTGTGGGGATGTTTTTCAGCAGCCGGGACTGGGAAACTGGTCAGAGTTGAGGGAAAGATGGTGCTAAACACAGGGATATTCTTGAGCAAAACCTGTACCACGTTGTGTGTGATTTGAGGCTAGGACGGAGGGTCACCTTCCAGCAGGACAATGACCCCAAACACACTGCTAAAGCAACACTTGGGGGGTCTAAGGGGAAACATGTAAATGTGTTGGAATGGCCGAGTCACAGCCCAGACCTCAATCCAATAGAAAATCTGTGGTCAGACTTAAAGATTGCTGCTCACAAGCGCAAACCATCCAACTTGAAGGAGCTGGAGCAGTTTTGCAAGGAGGAATGGACAAAAATCCCAGTGGTAAGATGTGGCAAGCTCATAGAAACTTATCCAAAGTGACTTGGAGCTGTGATTGCTGCAAAAGGTGGCTCTACAAAGTATTGACTTTAGGGGGTGAATAGTTATGCACATTTACTTTTTCTGTTATTTTGTCCTATTTGTTGTTTGCTTCACAATAAAAAAAATAAAAAGATCTTCAAAGCTGTGGCAGGTTCTGTAACTTAAATGATGCAAATCCTCAAACAATCCATGGTAATTCCAGGTTGTGAGGCAACAAAACATGAAAAATGCCAAGGGGCGTGAATACTTTTTCATGACACTGTATATATACGTGGTGAATACTTTTGCAAGGCACTGGATATGAGAGGATAACACCAGGGGTTTTTACCATCTTGGCATTAAAGGAAAAGTCTATAGACTTCCCAAACACTAACAAATTTCTTCATGAACAATTGATAGAATCTAATGAAGATGATTAGCTTCAATATTATGAGGAAATATCACATCTACCTAACCTTAGTGAATGACATTTGAGGGTGTTAAAGTTATTTGAATAAAACAAATTAAACGTATTTCTGAACTTTCTTACGGTGCCTAATTCTCTAACAAACTACTGGCAGATACTTCCTGTATGACTTCAGCAGTTTACAGTTTGGGAGGGATCTAGTTCTTAGGACATTATCCAATAAATACTTACTTGATACAATCTATAATTCCTGATTTTATCAGTTTGGGTTCCAGACAGATCAAAGCCAACTTCTTTTCTCTGCACTTCAACATAATACTTTCTGCAAGAGAAAATGAACAGATTATATATCATGCCCATTCAGTGATTTAGAACTGAATGTATTTAATTGATGCATAATATATTATAACCCCTGCAAATCTGGTTCTAATAAAGGGCCTTATACCTCACTGTAAATGCTCCTCGTGGTGTGAAAGATTGAATGTTAAAATGATCGATTTTTTTTTATTACACTAACAGCTAAAAAATCTAACGTTGTAAATCTGTTTACAAAGACAGTCTATCCTGCCTACTGACTGTTTCATGAATAATAACAGAGCAGAGTTGTGCAGTGAGGAGAGTGATTGATAAGTTTTCCCCCTGAACTCAGGAATGCACTCAAAATGTAACCCATAACTGACCTGTTTAGGTGACTCAAGCATCCAATGCTCTGCACAGATTGATTTTTTGAGGTTAGCTCTTTTTTGTCTTTGCTCACTACACAGAGCTGAAGCTGCATGTCTGGGAGTGGGCATGTCAATGACTCACGTAAACATAGATTTTACTTTATTAAATTCTCAGTGAAAATACATGTTTAAAAAAACAAAAAAACAAGTATTTCAACATGCTTTTAGGAGCGCTTTACAGTGGTGTGATCCAAATTGTGCAGGATTAAGTTGCCCTTTAAGTGTTAAAAGGGCTGGCTGGTTACAACTGGCCACAAATCTCTGCTCCATCTGCATCGGTGACATAATTCCATGCCATAGTTGATGACATCATATAGCAAAGGCCAGTATATAAATGACAATTGGCCCTGACAGGGAGCAGTTAGTTATTTCCCAGTGGCAAAAACAGCTGTAGGTGACCAGTAAGTTGTTTTAATTTGCTGTGGGCAGTGGTCCTAGACATAGTAGGGGGTCATCTGCACATAAAAAAGGGCATCCCCAACAATAGAGGAGTATGGAGGTGCTGCAAAGCTAGAAGCTCTGTGCATCTGCTGACTGAGGAGGGAGAGCTGATGGCGATGGAGGAAAACCTAAAACTGCTAATTTCACAGAGGGACCATGAGATTTGGGTGCACCACTCAGTGTTGCCTTCAGGGATGGAGCCCAATGAACCCAACGGGAATGGTTAGTACAAGGAGTAGAGTACATAAGGGGGAGGGTAAATAGGGGCAAGGGCAGTATGGAGAAGGGGTCAAAGTTCACATAAGTTGGTACATTTAGGAAACAAGAAAGGGTCAAACAGTACATAAGGTTAGATAGTAGGAGCCATCCCTCAGATATCACTGATAGCAGCCCACACAAGAGGCACTACCAGACCTAGTACCCACCCAATGGAATCAGCAGATCTGTATTGGGAATATGGACAGACCAATCAATGAGCACAAATAAAAATCAACAGACATACTGGTGTATATAACACTAGACCTCTCCCTCTGGACACATCCCACCTTCCCAGGTATATTGTTTTTCTTAATTTGGATTACTGTTTATTTCATTCTTTTATAATGTCTAGACAATGATTGGCTTCAACATTGTCAATAGATCGTAGGTGAAATCTCTTTCCTATTGGCAGGAGGGTTAAATAGTAGTAGTAGTAATAGTGGTGGTGACTTCATGGCGTTGATGAAATTCTAGAGCATAGATTTCTACTTCAAAAGATGTATAATTCTATTAGGGTGAGGTTAATAGTAAACTTTATCGATTAGCAGCCTCGATAAATTGGGTCTACCTTTCAGAATCTAGCCCGTAACTCAAAACGTACGGGTTACGGGTATTAAATTAGCCCCGTTACGTAGCTCGCAGCGGACTTGCGTGTTAAGATACAGGACGGCAGAGAATGGGCTACGTGTTGAGCAACATTGAACTTTGCAGCCGTAAATCATTTAATCCATCAAGCCCGTAACTGCTAAATTTTCAATTTAGCTATTAAATTGCAAAGAAGTCACACGCGAGCAAGCATGTAACACAATGGAGCCCAAACACCAACGTGTGCTCGAGAGGATCCGCAAGGGGGTAAAGTCCAATACGAAGCACTTGTGAATCAAATACAAACACACTACTGTACTAATATTGAAAGGGAAAGTGAGGTTAGGTCTTAGAATTAATAGCACAACATTCGCAAGCACGCAAATCGGCTTAGAAAAATAGTTGATTTCAAGTATATTTTTGGTGGTATATTGATCCGTCGATCAGTGTGTTAATACATGTAACGGAGCTGAGACACGCAGTCCAAAATCTCCGCTGGTATACGGTAAAATACCCAAGAAGCACTACAGTTTCACCATTCCCGACCTCCCATATTGGACGACACACAATTTGGGAGTCAAATGAATACTGACTTTATTTACCTCTACAGAAATATATATACATCTCTTTGGCCACAGGTAATACACATGCCCATATTTGGCCGCACAATACACATAAAGAGAACAATAGGTGGGTCACACCTCCCTGGCAACTTTGATACAATCAGACATTGATTCAATTACACTTCTTTGTTCTTATCTAAGAATGAAAACTCTGTATACAATAGACTTCCTTTATCTTATGCGGAATCGCTGTAACAGGATTATCTCTCATGCCAAGTAGCTGCAAATGTCTGGGACAATATTCTGCAGAGCATCAACCAACATACATATAGTAGGATCATATTTTAACCATAATAATCATAAAACAGGGTAAAACAGTAATGGGTTCCGCTACAATACATATACCGTAAGTCGCCTGTGATAGAATATTATATTTGCGGCTTTATTAATATTGCATTATGACTGGAATGTGGGTTTGCTCATATCTCGTAGTTGAACTTGTGACGTAATGATGACAGGCCATTAGCTCCATCTGAACCCGTAACTACGTGCTTGCTTAATTATTTGCATTCTAGCCCGCAACTCCGACTGTTTGACAACTGGTTTACGTTTTAGCATCTCTTGCTCGTAACTTGCAGCACTTCTAATTTAATAGCAACATAAAACGGGCACATTTTAAGCACGCAGCCCTTACGAGCTACACGTAGGATTTAAGAGGCTCCAATTTAATGAGGCTGTATGTACCCATTCACTCCTAATCAATAACCCCTATTCACTCCCTTTTTCTACAGATGGAGGTGGGTGGATCCCCCATTTACTACAGATGGAGGGGGATGAATTACTCCCTTTACTACAGAAGGAGGGGGACGTCTCAATTTCCTACAGATGGAGGGGGATGAATTGCCCCCTTTCCTACATATGGAGGTGAGTGAATCACCCAGTTTACTACAGATGGAGGAGGGTAATTTACCCACTTTCCTGCCGATGGAGGGGGATGAAGCTCAAAGAACACTTTTGACACCGCGATGCATGAAGGAAATACAAAAGCACCCTCGCTTCTTAGAGCACCTGATAGATACTTGTGGCATTATAAAGTATCTACCTCTGCCCAGAACAAGAGAGAGGTTATTTATGAATGACCCCAAGGTCTTGCGCAATATGGCTGCTGAGGCCATGCCTGCTGATTCAATGAAGATTGTGCATGTGCTCCTTGACTGCCTGATACACCTGGCCAAGGAGAATAGAAAGCCTCTATTCATCTGGTAAAAAGGGTGTTAGTACCCCCAGTCCAGACAAAAAAAAAACATGTAAAGATCAAACAATTAAAAGATTTATAATCAAGTGAAAAATAAATAATGTCCTTTATTGCATGTGTGTCTGGTAAAAGTGCAAATTCAATGTTACTAAAAACTCAGATAAATCACAAAAAGCCACACTGCTATATATCGGATACAATTGCCCAACACTTAATTTCAGAGCTCTTGCGGTGTAATATTTTTATACGCACATAAAAATGAATCTGATCACCTCCATTGGTGAACTGATCACTTCCCTTTTGTGGAGAAAATAGTTTTGCCATGTGGCCTTTGTTAGTCACAAAACTGTATGTAATTGGAATTTTCTGGGCATATTTTTACTAATTTGGTTTTCAGTTACATGATTCATTAAAATAATAATACAAAGTGCAAAATAAACAATATTTTTTTTCCAGTGTTTTATTTTCTATTTATCGTGTTACATATAATTTTAAAATCTATCAGATAGCTGGATTTATGCTGAACAATATAGTTTCCAAGTGTACCTATGTAAGAACCTAAACATATGGATCACAAACATGTTGGGACACTGGGTGTGCACATGTTTGTGTGGATGTGTATGTGTGTATGTATAGATATTTAGAACATGGCATAGTTTTGAATATATTTGCAGTGTGTTTCTCCATCTAGTCCATCACTTGTTAGTACAAGACAAATGTGTTCATAAACCCAACAATAAAATTGTCTGTAATAGAAGTCTGGGTCCGCTTCTCTCTCTGTCCATGGGTCACATTGCTTGTGTGGGAGCCATATTGATAGGAGTTCCTTTCATCTGGTAGGTGTGTTATTTATCTGGGGGTTTGGCCTCTCTGCCCTTCCCCCCTGTGATGTGAGCGTGTGTGACCTACATGATGATGTCATTAATGGTTTTTGCTGATGTTTTTCTAAACAATTAACAGATCAACCAGATGAAAGGAACCTATCACATGGCTCTCATAAGAACAATGTGCATCCTATGAAGGGAGGGGGGTGGAGACCGACCCAGACTCTGTAGGGCTGGACGTGCAGTGTAGTGTCCTAGCCTATCAGGGACCATGTTTCAACATCACATTGCTGAGAGATTTTTACTGATTGGTTAATATGAGACACTGGAGTGGGAAGTACTTTACAGGGACTATTTGTTGGATTGTAGGCAGTAAAAAGAGAGCTTATAAGCACTTCTTTAATAAAATAAAGTGAATAAATGTAAAACGATACCTGGGTATATTATGCACCCAGTAACATCCAGGAATCTTTGAAAAAGGAAAAAAGAAGAAAACTGCATGAAAAAGAAGGAAATGAAGAGAAGGAAACTAGCATCAAAGTGACATAGCAAAGGGTTCAGATATTGCAGAACACAATGTACATGATTTTTATTAAACAAAATTGAGTGGAAGTGTTAATTAATTCAGCATGTAAGTTGGGTTTGTTAAGCATAAATTATCTATACAGGACCTCCCTTTCTAACTCTACTTATCTACTTATCTAGGGCCATTAAATATCTCTCAAAGTAGGGGTGATATAGAAGACCATGCTGTCACAACCTACAATGATGATGGAGTATAGAGGATCCTAGTCCTCTTATCTCCTGTAGGTTTTAGACCTAAGATTTGGGTGACTCAGACCAATGGACCTTCTTCTCGGATGCAAGAGCATAAGTCCCAGCTTTTGGTAGTGTGCCTGGGAAAACCTTGGTAGGGAGTCAGAAACGATCTCCTCTGCCAGCATATGCCCCTGGGTCAATAATACACCTGCACACAAAGTCTTGATGAAAATTATGAACCACTTTATTTGGAAAACAACATCTTTTAAACAGGCATACAAAATCACCAGGAGGGCTATCTTTAGTCAGCCCCTAACTGCCTCTGGCCAATCAGGCAGGGAACCATGAGACTCCTCCCGGGTCCGCCCACTAGGTGTGGCTACCTAATTCAGTTGCTGCCTGGCTCTCAAGGGAGAAACATCTCCCTGTCCTCTGGACTTTGCCCTGATTCTCTGAGTGAGAATACCTGTAGACCCCCTGGGGTTATGGTGCCTCAATGTCTGTATAGGCCCCTTTGTTCTGGCCTTGCTATCACTTCAAGTGTTTACTTTAGGTGATAGCTGGAAGGCAGATGGGTGATCAACTCAGGTTACATATGCAGTCAATATGGATGACTGCACACAACATGGCTCCAACATTCCAATACAATATATTTACAGATACAACACACAATGTTTCACACACATAGAACCAACACATCCCACCAGCTCCCTCACATGACACCCATTACAATGAGCCTAAACATGGAAGGGATGGGGATATGCTAAGGGGTAAACTTATAATACTTTATACCCTAGACCACAACACAACAATATATCCATACAAGTGGGCCCCAAACCTTTTGTTCTTCCACATGGCAACAGCATGTGGAAGATAACCCAGCCCAAAATGGCCACTGCTGCCAGTCACAAATTGGCCCCAGCATAGTTCACACCAAATCCAATATGGCCACTGGCTGATTCATGACAATCCTTCCCCAAGCGGGCGGAGAACATCCAAGATTTTCTCAGCTACGCTGATAGTCATGAATCTGCTGGTTTGGCCAGGCCCGCTGCATGCTAGGCAAGTTCATGTCGGTGCGCACACAGTCCCAAGGTGCAGAGTAAAGACCTCCCCCAGCCCTTGGCCTTGCTCCCACTGTATAGAGCAAATTGCTCTTGCCCTGCACCCCCACCCAAAACAGTCCAGGATCCCATCTCTCTGTTTTTGGCAGCAGCATGGAAGTCTCTGGGGACACAGTGGGTTGCACCCATACATTCTTCTGAGGCAAAACCGTATTTTTGGGAGCCCCATAAAACAACCCCTGTCCCATAGCAACCCCTTTCCCTCCAGCCAGTCCCCACAGCTGGGCTGGGGTCTCTAAAACAGTCTCTGGGCCTATGGGATTGCAAGGGGGCAGTCCAGTACTTCCCTCAGCAAAATCATTATTGTTGGTAGCCCAATAACACAATAACTGCAGTAAAGTACATACCGGTCTGCGCTTGACTCCAGCGTCCCTGATGGAGTCCGGACTTGGATGCTCTGTTTGCTCTGGCTCCTGGAAATCTGTATCTTTGGACAGACCCTCCTGGTTTTCTTCCCCTTGGTCTGTCTGTGTTGCAGCCTGGAGAACTACGCTGTTCCCACCCAGGCTGTGCTTTGGGGCCCTCAGCTGACCCTCTTCTTCTATGGCCTTTTGCTTGGTACCCTTATCCCAGTCCTCCAGGTTTAACTGGGCCTTTGGAGCGGTGTCTGTTCCAGTGGGCCTCTGGACATTGGTTATCCAGGGTATCTCCCAACTTGGTTCACCCACTACTATGGTGCCACACTGCACCCACGGCTCCTTTGCCAAGGATGGCAAGCTTGCTGCCCCTGTAGGGCTCTTGGTGCCCCTGGCACTCTCTTGGTGCCCCTGGCACTCTTGCTGTGTGAGGCCTGGTTCCCTGTAGCTAAGAACCAGTTCCTTTCCCTCCCCACAGTCCATTACATAGCCCACCTGGGCTCTGTGCTTCCCTAGCATTTTTGTAGCAACTCTCCTGGGGTGTCAGAGTACAGATTTTGGTTATCTATTGTAGGCTGGGAAATCTTATCCTTCCCAACCAACCTGACCTCTACGGCCTTTTCCCCAGAGTGCATTACATAGCCCTCCCCACAGTCTCTTGGGTGGCTATCCTGAGCCCCTGGCTCCATTAGCAGTTCTGGCCCATACACATTGCCTAGAACTTCTGAGGGCAGACTTAGTTCATCTGGCCCTACCTGTTGAGCAGTTACTGGGGTTTCTGCCAGGATTTGTGCTGGAAGGTAGTCCTCAGGTGAGACCTGTTTGGAGAAACTGTGCTCTGCTAGCATTTCCTCTGGGATTAAGTCTCTTGGGGTATCAGGGGACAAACATGGGTTATCTGACCCCACCCAGGGAACATTCCCCTGGGTCTCTGGCTCTTGGAGCTGGTGATTTGGTCCCAAGCTGACTTTACCATCCCTTCTAGGCTCTGACACAGTCTCTATATTTTTTAAAGGAACGCATTCTCCATCACTATGTTCTCCCCAGACCCCTTGCACACAATCACTTCGGTACATACCATCTGTGTTGTAACGATCTGGCGACCAGTCCTCTTGACTGGGTTGTTCCCCTCTTGATGGGCAAAATGTCTCCCGATAGATCTCGTCCCAAAAACTCAAAATACTCCTCCTCCAGCTGCAGTTCCTGCTCAATCAGGTGTACCATTAAATTAGCCTCCATGGACCACGGTTCCAGTCCCAGACCACGACAGCGTTCCACAAACAAGTTGTTGTGCCTTTTAAAGGTTCCTATGCCCCCTTCAGGATCACCATACACAATGTCTTGGAGGCCAGAATCTATCTCCAAGCGGAAATCAAACTCCTCTCCAAGGCCACCAACTATTTTGGCGTGAAAAACGTTATATTGGTTCTCCAAGGCAACCTCTTTTCTTACTAGTACTTCCAGCCAGCCCATTAGCTCATCGTCCTGCCACAGATTCAGAATCGCCATCCATTTCTCTAGACGCAATGTCTCTCTGTAGCCAAGTCTTTGCTGAGCTGGAGTTCTCGCTCCATTGCGCTCCTGCCAGATCCTCTGGCAATGCTGGTCTAGTGAGTTGGACACCTCTTGTGCGGTCATCTTACTGGGGTATAAGTGCCTGGCTGCTTTAAACCGTCTTGTTGCTTCTTTGGTGATATCCGTCTGTTCCATTGCTGGTCTTTCTTTGGAGTCTCTCACCAATGCCACCAATTGTCACAACCTACAATGATGATGGAGTATAGAGGATCCTAGTCCTCTTATCTCCTGTAGGTTTTAGACCTAAGATTTGGGTGACTCAGACCAATGGACCTTCTTCTCGGATGCAAGAGCATAAGTCCCAGCTTTTGGTAGTGTGCCTGGGAAAACCTTGGTAGGGAGTCAGAAACGATCTCCTCTGCCAGCATATGCCCCTGGGTCAATAATACACCGGCACACAAAGTCTTGATGAAAATTATGAACCACTTTATTTGGAAAACAACATCTTTTAAACAGGCATACAAAATCACCAGGAGGGCTATCTTTAGTCAGCCCCTAACTGCCTCTGGCCAATCAGGCAGGGAACCATGAGACTCCTCCCGGGTCCGCCCACTAGGTGTGGCTACCTAATTCAGTTGCTGCCTGGCTCTCAAGGGAGAAACATCTCCCTGTCCTCTGGACTTTGCCCTGATTCTCTGAGTGAGAATACCTGTAGACCTCCTGGGGTTATGGTGCCTCAATGTCTGTATAGACCCCTTTGTTCTGGCCTTGCTATCACTTCAAGTGTTTACTTTAGGTGATAGCTGGAAGGCAGATGGGTGATCAACTCAGGTTACATATGCAGTCAATATGGATGACTGCACACAACATGGCTCCAACATTCCAATACAATATATTTACAGATACAACACACAATGTTTCACACACATAGAACCAACATGTAGCGGAACCCATCACTGTTTTACCCTGTTTTATGATTATTATGGTTAAAATATGATCCTACTATATGTATGTTGGTTGATGCTCTACAGAATATTGTCCCAGACATTTGCAGCTACTTGGCATGGGAGATAATCCTGTTACAACGACTCCGCATAAGATAAAGGAAGTCTATTGTATACAGTGTTCTCATTCTCAGATAAGAACAAAGAAGTGTAATTAAATCAATGTCTGATTGTATCAAAGTTGCCAGGGAGGTGTGACCCACCTATTGTTCTCTTTATGTGTATTGTGCGGCCATATATGGGCATGTGTATTGCCTGTGGGAAGAGATGGGTATAAATATTTCTGCAGAACAAAATAAAGTCAGTATTCATTTGCCTCCCAAATTGTGTGTCGTCCAATATGGGAGGTCGGGAATGGTGAAACTGTAGTGCCTCTTGGGTATTTTATCGTATACCAGCGGAGATTTTGGACTGCGTGTTCCTGCTCCGTTACATTTGTTGGCAAGTGGCGGGATTGTTCCCACGGTCAGAAGGACAGCTACAGGAGACACCATTCCGTGGAGTACAAATTGAGGGCAACGCTAGTATCCGTACAGCGCCCCTGGATACAGCGGGATGGAACCGGCTAGTTTTCAGACAGCGTTCCATCATGAGGAGAAGGAGGCGGCCGCGGACTACAGGGATGCAGACAGAAAGGAACTCATGGTTACAGTACCTCGTATTACCCCACAGAATGAGTTTGGAAGAGAACTCCAAAGCAGACTGGCCTTTTTCCCAGGTATGCTTCCCATGAAAACCTTGGAATGGTTAATGACAGATGTCCACAAATTCATAATGGAAAAGCAGCGGGCACGGGAGCGGTCCATCTTGGGAGCTGCTAACCCACCTCCCACCATTAACACCCCCCCAGCACTGCGTCCGGGTGGTGGGAACTACCAAACCCCTGCACGGTACATCAGGTGCCACACGTGTAACCAGCAGGGTCACATGCAGAGAGACTGTCCCAGAAACAGAAACCGCTCCACGTGGAATACTCCAACTAATTCCCCTCCCCAGCGACAGTGTGTACCCCAGGGAGCTGAAGGTGTCGTCCTTCCTCCCCAGCAGCAGTGTGTACCCCAGGGGGCCGAAGGTGTCGTCCTTCCCCCCCAGCGCCAGTGTGTACCCCAGGGAGCCGAAGGTGTTGTCCTTCCTCCCCAGCGGCAGTGTGTTCCCCAGGGAGCCGAAGGTGTCGTCCTTCCTCCCCAGCGGCAGTGTGTACCCCAGGGGGCCGAAGGTGTCATCCTTCCCCCCCAGCAGCAGTGTGTACCCCAGGGAGCTGAAGGTGTCGGCCTTCCCCCCCAGCGGCAGTGTGTACCCCAGGGAGCAGAAGGGGCCGTCCTTCCTCCCCAGCGGCAGTGTGAACCCCAGGGGGCAGAAGGTGTCGTCCTTTCCCCCCAGCGGCAGTGTGTACCCCAGGGAGCTGAAGGTGTCGGCCTTCCCCCCCAGCGGCAGTGTGTACCCCAGGGAGCTGAAGGTGTCGTCCTTCCTCCCCAGCGGCAGTGTGTACCCCAGGGAGCAGAAGGTGTCGACCTTCCTCCACAGCGGCAGTGGGTACCCCAGGGGGCCAAAGGTGTCGTTCTTCCCCCCCAGCGGCAGTGTGAAACACAGGGGGCAGAAGGTGTCGTCCTTCCTCCCCAGCGACAGTTTACCCTAACCAGGGGAGACACCAATCTCCCAGACGGCGCAGATGGGACCATGGTCTCTGCGCCCACAGCTTGTCCAGATCCCCAACTACCGTCACTGGGACAACCGGAGGAGGGGGTAAGTACAAATTCCCCTCCCCAGCTAACTTCTAATGTGGCCCCAGGGTTAACAGAGGAAATGTTAACCCCCACTGACCCCCACGTTTCCCTGGCTACTGAGCCGGAATATGTCCCAAGTACCCCAGCAGAAGAGCTGACAGCGGGGCAGAGTGCAGTTGGCCTCTGCACTCCCTTTGTCCCTTGTACAGAGCAGGATGTCCTGCAGGTTATACCAGCAGAAGAGCTGGCATCAGGGCAGAGTGCCGCTGGCCTCTGCCCTCAAGTCCCCTCAGCGTGTTGCCCCATCACCCCAGCGAAATATCCAGGTACCTGGTTAGACTTCCCCCCAAAGGAGAGATGTGTGACGAAGTGCCCTTCGCCACTTTGGCTTGGAGAGGACTGTTTGCCAGCCTCCTGCCCTGCGACTATGGCCCTGGGACATATTGCCCTTTAAACACAGTATTCGGCCATACCAGAGTGTATGTCACTCATTCTGGCCCTTTACATACAGGGGGTCATTCTGTACTTGCCCTGTGTGAACCATGATACCCCAGATAACTGTGCCATGTTGCCCATTCATATAATGAAAGACTATGGGAAAGCTACATGGCAATTGAACTGTGTGAAGAGGATATGAGCGCTATTCGGTGGTTTTGTGCGCTCAGATCCCAGCTATCTGGGGATATGGGAAATGTGAGTAAATGTGAATTGCAGTAATGCTGATGGGTTGTCAAACTAGAGAATTGACCAACAAATACTTTTGTCCGGACATCCCCAGGCCGATCCGTTGGGATCAGACCGTGTATGCCGGCATATGGTCACGGGGGAGGTGTGTAGCGGAACCCATCACTGTTTTACCCTGTTTTATGATTATTATGGTTAAAATATGATCCTACTATATGTATGTTGGTTGATGCTCTGCAGAATATTGTCCCAGACATTTGCAGCTACTTGGCATGGGAGATAATCCTGTTACAACGACTCCGCATAAGATAAAGGAAGTCTATTGTATACAGTGTTCTCATTCTCAGATAAGAACAAAGAAGTGTAATTGAATCAATGTCTGATTGTATCAAAGTTGCCAGGGAGGTGTGACCCACCTATTGTTCTCTTTATGTGTATTGTGCGGCCATATATGGGCATGTGTATTGCCTGTGGGAAGAGATGGGTATAAATATTTCTGCAGAACAAAATAAAGTCAGTATTCATTTGACTTCCAAATTGTGTGTCGTCCAATATGGGAGGTCGGGAATGGTGAAACTGTAGTGCCTCTTGGGTATTTTATCGTATACCAGCGGAGATTTTGGACTGCGTGTTCCTGCTCCGTTACACAACACATCCCACCAGCTCCCTCACATGACACCCATTACAATGAGCCTAAACATGGAAGGGATGGGGATATGCTAAGGGGTAAACTTATAATACTTTATCCCCTAGACCACAACACAACAATATATCCATACAAGTGGGGCCCAAACCTTTTGTTCTTCCACATGGCAACAGCATGTGGAAGATAACCCAGCCCAAAATGGCCACTGCTGCCAGTCACAAAATGGCCCCAGCATAGTTCACACCAAATCCAATATGGCCACTGGCTGATTCATGACACATGCCTAGTAGGGTAAATAAGTCATATAGATGTTTAAAGACTATGAGCCATATTCTAGCCAAGTAAACTACTGACAAACATAATTTTGGCTGAGGGAGCTTTTGCAGGACCTATCTGTCCTCTGTGGCACCTAACATTAACCCCAAAAAATGCATTTAACAAAGTAACCGGATACCATGGGGGTCTATATAGACCCTTATGGTACCACTATTAACGCATTGGATATCATGGGGCTGTATACTGGCCCTCATGGTATCCCCATTAACCCCTACCCAGCATGAAGGTCTATCTAGAATCCTATGGTACCTAAACTAACCCTCTACTTACTATCTAGACCCCATGGTAAGCTAAAATTAATGCATACATTTCCACAAGGACACATGGCCTTTAAGTAAAAACACAACATAATCTACCCTACAGACCACCATCCCTATAAATAACTAAAGATAACAAACCACTAATGTATAGAAAAAAAAAATGTTAAATTACCAAAAATAATCAAATATTACACACAAAAAAAATATTACAAATACAAAGATATTAAAATAAACAAATGTTACAATAAAATAACAACAAATTTAAACCTGTAAATAAAAATAAATTAATGATACTTACCTACCTTAAATGATCATCCAGAGATGATCAACAATGCCCGGGTCATGAATATTCTGCCCTGGACCAGGCAGCTATCTATGTTGATGGAAGAGGTGCAGGTCCACTTTATTCTTGATTGACGACCAGTATCCTCTCTTCTGGGCCAGGAAAGACCCCTCCAACGCAAATGGCAATTACTGCAATTTCTGATGCTTAATTAGAGTTTGTGAGCATTGGGATTGGCTAAAGTAAATGTATATATTTCAACCAATCAAAATTAGTTTACAATTGTCACCCTCCTTGATATGATTTTTGAAATACTTGGACCAATAAGATTGCTCAGATTGGAGGTCCCTCAATGATAGATAGATAGATAGATAGATAGATAGATAGATACAGATATACAGATAGATAGATAGATAGATAAATAAATAAAGAGGGAGGGATAGATAGATACAGATTGATAGATAGATAGATAGATAGATATAGATAGTTAGATAGATAGATAGATAGATAGATAGATAGTATATATACATTAGTATTGCTTCATACTTGATAAAGAGAGGTCAGAGCTCTTACAAATAAGGTGTTTGTCAAATACACAAGGTATCACAGTATAACGCAATACTCCTTATTAATACAGAATACTGGACATTCACTGCTGCTTCATTCTTCAATTGTGTATATATGTAACTATCTATCTATATATCTATATCTATATATATATATATATATATATATATATATATATATATATATATATATATCACATATATAGTTGTGAGCAGTGCAGGCTTGCCAAAAGTTGTTGGTAACGCTATGTTAAAATTCCTGGGTCGCACAGCGAGCTCACGCAACTGGGGCCCTCGCAACTGCGGGGCTCATCCCAACGACCCACAGCAATTAGGCGCTCATTGCGCTGGTGGAGATGAGCGCCACAGCTGCTCATCCCGAGACATGCAGGACTTAGATAAAAAGAGAGCAGAAGGCTCTCACTGCAACTTAGCACGCCTGCAAAATTACGGCCCGTACGACTTGGGACTTAGCGACGGCAGAGAAAATATGGCCAAAATGCAAAAACACACAAATATGCCTCATATTTACTTACACACTCACACACAGCTCAGGGCAAGAGCCAGTGAGCCTGTGAGTGAGGTTGCAAGTTAATTTGACCCATATTTTGGCTTTTTTTTTACAATCGAAAATTGCCGAAGCGGGGGGGGGGGGGGGATGGTGTCCAAAAAAAATTAAACAAACGGAAAACGAGGCCAATTGATGTAAAACGTAGCCGAAGGACTCAAAAGGAGGCAGAAGGATGTAAAAACCAGCCCTAAGCACTAAGACTTAACGCTAAACAGAAACACTTAATACAAGGCAGTAACATTTAACTCAAGCTAGTAACAATTAATCAAAGGCAGTAACACTTAATCAATGCCAGTGACACTTACGCAGAGGGTGCTTAAGTGCGAGGCCTATAAAGTACACAGGGGGAGAGGCTTGCAATGAGCACCAAAGGTTAGCAATTTGTGGCTCGCAATGAGCGCCGATGGTGCTCATTGTGGCAAACAGCATTGCCAGGCTTCAAATGTTATTGCCATAATTTTTTGACAGGCAAGTGGCTAGTATATATGTATATTAGATAGATACATTATAAATATGGGACCTTTCCTGTTTTATGCTACCGCGTGTGCATGGCACTGGAAGCATCCTCTTGCCGGGGGCGCTTGCGTCCCATGTCCCAATGTACTCCATAAGCCCCTAACCCCTTACACCACTTGCCGACCCTAATCCCCTAGAGCAGTTAGTGGGCCTAACCCTAAACCTAACTCCCTAACCGCCCTTGCCAGCCATAACCCTAACCCCCTACAACAGTTACTGGGCCTAACCCTAAACGTAACCCCCTAATCGTAAACCCATAATCCTAACCCCCTACACCCCTGGTCGGGGTAAACCTAACCGGAAAACCAACAAGGAGACAGCTTCATCGGCGCAGGGCAGTGCAGCATGCGTGCACATGTGGTAGCATAAAACAGGAAAGCACAAAATATGTAACACAGTACTACTCCCAATAGTATTGCACATGTCTGTCCAGAGCATGCATGTAATAGGTACACACATATAATTCTCCTGATACATGCATGTAATTCTTCTGGTACATGCGTGTGCTTCTCCTGGTACATACATGTTACTCTAATGGCACACACATGTTCCTGCCCTTTCAGCCCCACACTCACAGCCTGGCTGTCACCCTCTGTATGATGTCTCTGCTCTGGCTCCTCTCTCCCATGTCTGTCATGGCCCTGCTGGATGTTGTCTGTTTCCATGGAAACACCAAGCCCGGAGCCTCCAAGCAGCGGGCGCGAAGAAATGACGTCATCAGCATGCGCTGTGTGTGACAGCCGGAAGGTCGTGTGTACAGTACATGGAGAGGCTAGCAGTGCTAGGAGCCCGAGGGGCGAGGAGAGGTGAGAGAGATGGGGTGTGTTATTATATTAGAGGAGAGAGCTATCATAATAGAGTATAGAATATCACGAGCTGAGAGGGAGGAGGAAGTTTATATGATATCCTATGATATTGTATAATATTGTACACAGCACTGTGTATATACCCTGACATCTGAGTATTGTTACTTGTACACAGCACTGTGTATTTACCCTGACATCTGAGTATTGTTACTTGTACACAGCACTGTGTATATACCCTGCCATCTGAGTATTGTTACTTGTACACAGCACTGTGTATATACCCTGACATCTGAGTATTGTTACTTGTACACAGCACTGTGTATATACCCTGACATCTGAGTATTGTTACTTGTACACAGCACTGTGTATATACCCTGACATCTGAGTATTGTTACTTGTACACAGCACTGTGTATATACCCTGACATTTGAGTATTGTTACTTGTACACTGCACTGTGTATATACCCTGACATCTGAGTATTGTTACTTGTACACAGCACTGTGTATATACCCTGTCATCTGAGTATTGTTACTTGTACACAGCACTGTGTATATACCCTGACATCTGAGTTTTGTTACTTGTACACAGCACAGTGTATTTACCCTGACATCTCAGTATTGTTACTTGTACACAGCACTGTGTATATACCCTGCCATCTGAGTATTGTTACTTGTACACAGCACTGTGTATATACCCTGTCATCTGAATATTGTTATTTGTACACAGCACTGTGTATATACCCTGACATCTGAGCATCGTTACTTGTACACAGCACTGTGTATACCCTGCCATCTGAGTATTGTTACTTGTACACAGCACTGTGTATATACCCTGACATCTGAGTATTGTTACTTGTACACAGCACTGTGTATATACCCTGACATCTGAGTTTTGTTACTTGTACACAGCACAGTGTATTTACCCTGACATCTCAGTATTGTTACTTGTACACAGCACTGTGTATATACCCTGACATCTGAGTATTGTTACTTGTACACAGCACTGTATATATACCCTGACATCTGAGTATTGTTACTTGTACACAGCACTGTGTATATACCCTGACATCTGAGTTTTGTTACTTGTACACAGCACAGTGTATTTACCCTGACATCTCAGTATTGTTACTTGTACACAGCACTGTGTATATACCCTGCCATCTGAATATTGTTACTTGTACACAGCACTGTGTATATACCCTGACATCTGAGTATTGTTACTTGTACACAGCACTGTGTATATACCCTGCCATCTGAGTATTGTTACTTGTACACAGCACTGTGTATATACCCTGTCATCTGAATATTGTTATTTGTACACAGCACTGTGTATATACCCTGACATCTGAGTATTGTTACTTGTACACAGCACTGTGTATATACCCTGACATCTGAGTATTGTTACTTGTACACAGCACTGTGTATATACCCTGACATCTCAGTATTGTTACTTGTACACAGCACTGTGTATACCCTGCCATCTGAGTATTGTTACTTGTACACAGCACTGTGTATATACCCTGACATCTGAGTATTGTTACTTGTACACAGCACTGTGTATATACCCTGACATCTGAGTATTGTTACTTGTACACAGCATTGTGTATATACCCTGACATCTGAGTATTGTTACTTGTACACAGCACTGTGTATATACCCTGACATCTGAGTATTGTTACTTGTACACAGCACTGTGTATATACCCTGACATCTGAGTATTGTTACTTGTACACAGCACTGTGTATATACCCTGACATCTGAGTATTGTTACTTGTACACAGCACAGTGTATATACCCTGACACCCGAGTATTGTTACTTGTACACAGCACTGTGTATTTAGCCTGACACCTGAGTATTGTTACTTGTATACAGCACAGTGTATTTACCCTGACATCTCTGTATTGTTACTTGTACACAGCACTGTGTATTTACCCTGACATCTGAGTATTGTTACTTGTACACAGCACTGTGTATTTACCCTGACATCTCTGTATTGTTACTTGTACACAGCACTGTGTATATACCCTGACATCTGAGGATTGTTACTTGTACACAGCACTGTGTATATACCCTGACATCTGAGGATTGTTACTTGTACACAGCACTGTGTATACTCTGCCATCTGAGTATTGTTACTTGTACACAGCACTGTGTATATGTCCTGCCTTCTGAGCATCGTTACTTGTACACAGCACTGTGTATATACCCTGACACCCGAGTATTGTTACTTGTACACAGCACTGTGTATATACCCTTCCATCTGAGCATCGTTACTTGTACACAGCACTGTGTATACTCTGCCATCTGAGTATTGTTACTTGTACACAGCACTGTGTATTTACCCTGACACCTGAGTATTGTTACTTGTACACAGCACTGTGTATATACCCTGACACCCGAGTATTGTTACTTGTACACAGCACTGTGTATATACCCTGACATCTGAGGATTGTTACTTGTACACAGCACTGTGTATACTCTGCCATCTGAGTATTGTTACTTGTACACAGCACTGTGTATATGTCCTGCCTTCTGAGCATCGTTACTTGTACACAGCACTGTGTATACTCTGCCATCTGAGTATTGTTACTTGTACACAGCACTGTGTATATACCCTGACATCTGAGGATTGTTACTTGTACACAGCACTGTGTATATGTCCTGCCTTCTGAGCATCGTTACTTGTACACAGCACTGTGTATATACCCTGACATCTGAGTATTGTTACTTGTACACAGCACGGTGTATTTACCCTGACATCTGAGTATTGTTACTTGTACACAGCACTGTGTATATACCTGAAAAACGCCAAATATGGGTGTAATTCGCTTGCATCCTCACTCCCAGGCTTCCTGTGTCTTCCCCTGTGCTGTAACAATACAAGTAACAATACTCAGATGGCAGAGTATACACAGTGCTGTGTACAAGTAACAATCCTCAGATGTCAGGGTAAATACACAGTGCTGTGTACAAGTAACAATCCTCAGATGTCAGGGTATATACACTGTGCTGTGTACAAGTAACAATCCTCAGATGTCAGGGTATATACACTGTGCTGTGTACAAGTAACAATACTCGGGTGTCAGGGTATATACACAGTGCTGTGTACAAGTAACAATACTCGGGTGTCAGGGTATATACACAGTGCTGTGTACAAGTAACAATCCTCAGATGTCAGGGTAAATACACAGTGCTGTGTACAAGTAACAATACTCAGATGTCAGGGTATATACACAGTGCTGTGTACAAGTAACGATACTCAGATGTCAGGGTATATACACAGTGCTGTGTACAAGTAACAATACTCAGATGTCAGGGTATATACACTGTGCTGTGTACAAGTAACAATCCTCAGATGTCAGGGTAAATACACAGTGCTGTGTACAAGTAACAATACTCAGATGTCAGGGTATATACACAGTGCTGTGTACAAGTAACAATACTCAGATGTCAGGGTAAATACACAGTGCTGTGTACAAGTAACAATACTCAGATGTCAGGGTAAATACACAGTGCTGTGTACAAGTAACAATACTCAGATGTCAGGGTAAATACACAGTGCTGTGTACAAGTAACAGTACTCAGATGTCAGGGTATATACACAGTGCTGTGTACAAGTAACAATACTGAGATGTCAGGGTAAATACACAGTGCTGTGTACAAGTAACAATACTCAGATGTCAGGGTATATACACTGTGCTGTGTACAAGTAACAATCCTCAGATGTCAGGGTAAATACACAGTGCTGTGTACAAGTAACAGTACTCAGATGTCAGGGTATATACACAGTGCTGTGTACAAGTAACAATACTGAGATGTCAGGGTATATACACAGTGCTGTGTACAAGTAACAGTACTCAGATGAGTGTGTTTAATAATTATTTGTACATGTTTTGTTTTTGTTTTGATGGGTTTTTAGAGTTACGCGCTTGAACAATGCTGCGCCGCTGGCGAGCCTCGCTTAACGAGGCATGCTTAAGTACTGTGCCGCTGCTGGCTGCAATGGCACCGCTGGCTGCAATGAGCGCCTTCGGTGCTCATTGCTGCCTAAGTGCTGCGCGGCTGGTTCGCCTCACTTTGCGAGGCTCACAAGTGTGACCGGACGCAACTGTGTTAACAACATCGCAAACATCCCCAACATCGCAAGATCCACAACTATATATATATATATATATATATATATACTAGCGACTTACCTGTAAGGCTGGGAATGGTGTTTGGCACACAATGTAAGGCTTTTAGTCCTCTGATTACCTTCGGCGCTCATTGCTAACATAAACATTGCTAAACTAACCCCCCTCTACACTAACCTATTAACACCTTCACTACCTACCTACCCCCTAATAAACCCCCTCCACTAATTACAGAAAATAATAAAAGCTAAGTCACATGAAATAAAAAAAGACTAATTCACCAAAAATAAAAAACCTGCATTACAGAAAATAAAAAAAACAAATTCACAGAAAATAAAAAAAGGTGCATTACAGAAAATAAAAATAAAAACCACATTACAACCACCACTCCCGCCCCCACTCCCACTACAGGGGAAAAAAATGACATGCCTGAAAAGGAAATACATACAGTACATTACAATACAATACATATAAAATAAAATACAATACCCCACTATCTAAAATACATTACATCCTATCTAAAATATACACATACCACACTATATGTGTATGTGCCTCCTTTTCCCCACACCTCTCCCTCTATGTGTCTCCTTTTCCCCCTCCTTTTCCTCCCTTGTGTCTCCTTTTCCCCCTCCTTTTCCTCCCTTGTGTCTCCTTTTCCACCACCTCTTCCTCCTTCGTGTCTCCTTTTGCCCCTCCTTTTCCTCCCTTGTGTCTCCTTTTCCACCACCTCTTCCTCCTTCGTGTCTCCTTTTCCCCCTCCTTTTCCTCCCTTGTGTCTCCTTTTCCACCACCTCTTCCTCCTTTGTGTCTCCTTTTCCCCCTCCTTTTCCTCCCTTGTGTCTCCTTTTCCCCCTCCTTTTCCTCCCTTGTGTCTCCTTTTCCACCACCTCTTACTCCTTTGTGTCTCCTTTTCCCCCTCCTTTTCCTCCCTTGTGTCTCCTTTTCCACCACCTCTTCCTCCTATGTGTCTCCTTTTCCCCCTCCTTTTCCTCCCTTGTGTCTCCTTTTCCACCACCTCTTCCTCCTTCGTGTCTCCTTTTCCCCCTCCTTTTCCTCCCTTGTGTCTCCTTTTCCACTACCTCTTCCTCCTTCGTGTCTACTTTCCCCCCCTCCTTTTCCTCCCTTGTGTCTCCTATTCTACCACCTCTTCCTCCTTCGTGTCTTCTTTCCCCCCTCCTTTTCCTCCCTTGTGTCTCCTTTTCCCCCTCCTTTTCCTCCCTTGTGTCTCCTTTTCCCTCTCCTTTTCCTCCCTTGTGTCTCCTTTTCCCTCTCCTTTTCCTCCCTTGTGTCTCCTTTTCCCCCTCCTTTTCCTCCCTTGTGTCTCCTTTTCCACCACCTCTTCCTCCTTCGTGTCTCCTTTTCCCCCTCCATTTCCTCCCTTGTGTCTCCTTTTCCTCCCTTGTGTCTCCTTTTCCACCACCTCTTCCTCCTTCGTGTCTCCTTTTCCCCCACCTCTCCCTCCCTCGTGTCTCCTTTTCCCCCACCTCTCCCTCCCTCGTGTCTCCTTTTCCCCCACCTCTCCCTCCCTCGTGTCTCCTTTTCCCCCACCTCTCCCTCCCTCGTGTCTCCTTTTCCCCCACCTCTCCCTCCCTCGTGTCTCCTTTTCCCCCACCTCTCCCTCCCTCGTGTCTCCTTTTTCCCCACCTCTCCCTCCCTCGTGTCTCCTTTTTCCCCCCACCTCTCCCTGACTCCAGGCTTTGCCGCGGGCCTGCCCTACGGGCCGCAAATAACTTGCCTCGCTTTGCAAGGCTCGCAAAATGTGACAAACCCGCAAACGTGACCAACGTTGGCGAACTGCCAACTATTATAGTGATATAAAGACTGATTTGTCAAATACCTGATGAAAATGTCTGTTGTTTCTTGAAAGGTACAAAACTCCAGCTCTGTCTACAAGTCCGACATTGCAGCTCTGGGAGATCAGCAGACGATGGAGATAAAGCCATCCTGGATCGCATAATCAGGGTGGACCATGCCGGCGAGTACGGTGCCAATCGGATCTATGCTGGACAAATGGCTGTATTGGGTAGATCAACCGTAGGTCCTGTCATACAGGTTATTATAATTCTCTTTTTGTTTCTACTGAATTATACATAATCAAGCATTAAAGAACCACCAGGACTGGAGTAACCATTTAGAAAAATAAGCACGTTCTTAGGGCATCATTTACCATGGACTATATGGTGCAAAACTGTGTGTATTATTTTATATATATATATATATATATATATATATATATATATATATATATATATATATATATATATATTATACAATAATAAAAATAAAATGGTAATAATAGAGATTAATGATATACATTGTAACTGTTTATTACTGTTTATATTCTGTATTAGATATATATGGAGCCTCTTAGGGCCTCTTAAAGGTCTTAATCTGCTTCTAAGTTGTTCTAAGCATTAGTAGTTACTAGCGAATTGCCCGTCAAAAAATGACGGCAATGAAACTGTAAGGTAGCTAATGCTGTTTAGTGTGTAATAATGAAATATGTAATACATTAATAAATGAATATACTTTACCTATTTTAAAGCATTGTGTGGAAGAGCTGTGAATGTGTTTTGATGTTGCTGCAGCATTAGTGGTGTGGATCTGCTGTGTAAGCGTGCTGAATGTGTAACACTGTGTAACACTGTGCGTGCGCGAGCCCAAACCGTTAGCGTAGTCGTGTACTTCCACATTGGCGTAAAATGTCGAGTAATGTGTGGTATACGTCTGTATCGGAATATCCGTAGGTGTTTTGTGGTGTTTTGCGAGTTTCTTGTGGTGTTTTGCGAGTTTAGAGTGCTGTAGCCTCGTTTTCGTTTTATTCGGCGGCCATTTTTTCTCTCGCTTCGATTTTTTTTTAGTCTCTAAACTGTTTTATTTCGAGTAAAATCAAGGTGTAAGTTGTATTTTTGAGGTCCTAGGTGCTCCCTCTTGGTGTAGGTAAGTTTTTTATGTATGTGCTGTGTGTATGTATTGTGTTTTACATTTTGTAATGTTCGCGAGTTGCGTGCGAGTGTTGCGAGGCCGTAATGTGTGTGAACGTGTGTCGTATGTTGTTTGCGAGTGTCGTAATGTGTGTGTCGTGCTGTTTGGTTTGCGAGGTAAAGTTTGCGAGGGTCGCAGTTGCTGGCATGGAGCGCCTTCGGCGCTCCATGCCAGCAACTGCGGCCCTCGCTTTGCGAGGTCCTCAGGTGCTGGCATGGAGCGCCTACGGCGCTCCATGCCAGCAACTGAGACCCTCGGCCACTGCCCTCGCTTCGCGAGGGCCGCGGCTCGCTGTGCGAGCCCGCAGCGTTAGCAACAACTCGTACGCTCACAACTATATATGTGATGGAGTTTAGGCTGACTGTATACAGATGAGATGCATAGTGTGCTCTGGTAATTAGACTGAATGAGGATGTGATCACTTTCTAGTATTTTTACATTATTCCTTTTTTACCCCCTGCTAGACATGCAGAGAGATGGCAGAATGTTTAAAACAACTGCTGTTGTTATGGGAAGCTGTGCTAGAAAATAACACTGCATCGTTTATTTATTTATTTATATTTATTTATTTATAATAATTGTATTATGGTTACAGATAAAACCGAGGATAAAACTATAAAATGAAACAGTGTCTATAAAATAAATATGGGAGCTACAATGAGTTAAAAAAAAAAAAAAAAAAATATATATATATATAAAGAAAAAAAAGTTAGAACTTGGATTTGACCTCAGCGTGTCATTTGAAAGGTAGTGGTGGTCCAGTGGTTAGGATTCAGTGCTTTCAACACTGCAACCTGGGTTTGATTCCAATCGGGGAACCAAGAAGCCACACCACCCTGAAACCAAGCAGGGTTGGGCCTGGTCAGTACTTAGGTGGGAGACCACCTAGGAACACCATGAGATGTATGCTGGAGAAGGAACTGGCAACCCACTCCTGTATCTCTGCCATGAAAAACCAAGTGGATCATCATGGACATAAAGATGTACATGGTGTGTTACGGTCCATGAGCTCACGGAGAATCAGAAACAACTGGATGATGCCAAAAGAAAGTCACAAAGAAATCAGTAAAACTAAAGCATATTTGTTGTGACAGATACAGCTTATTACTTATGCAGGGTCTGCGGGAGCGTGTCAGGGACTGTAACTAAATAATGACAACTTATAGAATGTTCCCACATGTTTAAGCTTCGACATTGTGGAGCAGAACAGTTATAACCACTGGCTTATTCTACCTATATTCTACATATCAAATGTAAATGGGATTGGGGCTTGATGATTAAACATTATCAGCATATTAGTTAATTTTAACACATTCTTTAGCTTTTAATGTTCAAATTATAATTGTTGTAAGGATTGCCTAGTAAAAAAAAAAAAAAATGTTAATGAAAAAAAAATAAAACTGCACTTGTCCCCCAGAGAGGAGGGTCCTGGTGCATTGCACTGGCGGTAGTTCCACCAGTAGAAATGATCCATGTAAGACTTGGGGCCCTATTCTATTGCCCAATTTGTAAAATTGCACACACTTAAAATCACTCTTAATATTTCAACAGATTCTATGAGCTTTTGAAATTTTTTTAGATACTGCGGCTGGTTGGTCCCGGTGGGTATAGTTAGCCCTAAAGAATGGCCTGATGTAGTACTGACTCACTTGAAGGTTCTCAACGCTCCGAAGAACAATTGTTCTATTAATTGTTAAAAGTGTGTTACGTGCAGGGGCTGTGCTGCTTCTCAATTGACACACCATTCATGTATGTGTCTAGAATATGTATAAAAACAAGATATCCGGGGGGTGTCCAAACTCTGACCTGGAGGGCCGTAACCAGGCATGGATTTGAAGATATCCTTTCTGTGCACAGGTGAGTCAATCGGGATGACTGAAGAAGTGATTGACTCACCTGTGCGCTGCAGGGATATCATCAAATCCAGGCATGTGTGTGGCCCTCCAGGACCGAGTTTGGACACCCCTGGTCTATATTAAAAAGTCAAAGTGAGTGCAACAATAATATGACTATATCCTCTAGGCTTTTCATCATACCCATCCCATTAATAATTTATAGATATACTTTACCACATTACGTTATACTCCATTTTTTATGTATAGTGTATACACTTTAGTTAATGTACACTAGCAATAAGGAGACTGGATCTATTTTCTGGAGGTGAAGAAGATTGACATTTCACGTGGAGATTATATTGAATGCGATCTCTATACCACATAACATTTGAGGTCTTTGCAGGTGAGAGTCACAAACTGTTGAATGTAAAAACCACATCAGTTTTTCTATTGATCTGCACTAGGAGTTTGTGCGCCCTCTCTCTACCTTCCCTCTTGTTTTTATACAGATTCTATTCGCTACTCGCATTCTGATTACGAGTTTCCTGCCCACAACAGTACAGGCGAGCCAAAGATGCAAAACAGTCCTTAAAACTCTATTGGTTTTAGCACATTTCAAATTACGAGCTCTAAATAATTAGTTACACAAAATCGATATTCTATTAGACCTGTAGCTCTAGATCACAAGTAAAGTCTGACACGCAACTTAAAGTATCACGTTTCTGTCAAAAGTATTACGAGTACTAAATAGGACCTGCAAGGGCTTTTTAAAAACACTTATAAGAGCTGTAACGGCAATTAAACACACAATACTGTACTGTAAAAGCATGGGAAGGCATTTTAATGAATTGCACAACAGTCTCAAACCCACAAATATGCAATAAAAAAAATATTATTTTTAAATGTTATTTCTGAGCAATATCGATCACGGCATTCAATGGGTTAATAAATGACATGAAACCCACATGGACTAGAACAGATGCTCTAATGCATTTTATAGATTGCGAGCCCAATCGGCAAATATTACTTATTGGCACTAATTAATTCTTACGGGCTTGCTTAAATATTGTCAAATCATATGATCATGACCCCTGAACAGACTTAAAAAGGCAGGGTTTACAAGTTTAGGCATAAGGAGGTGAATTGCGAGCTTGATTCAATACAATACATCTAAGATACATTTAGAGAAAAAAACACAGGTTATAGGCATTTGCGGCTTCTAATAGAATAGGACTTTTGCAGCCCTATTAAATCCCCCCTACGTGTAAAACAGTAGTTCGTAATGTAAACAGTAAGACTTACGGATATTAAATTAAGCCGCTGCCGATCTGTATGTTTGGAGCGAAAAAAGCCTACGGGATGTAAAAACTTCGCGGCCCGCAAATCCTTTGTTCTCTCAAGCCCGTAACCGCTACATTTCCAATCATGCTATTATATTGCAACAATTTCACTTGCCTTCAACCCCGTAACATGCAAATGTAGCCAAGAAGCCAACGAGTGATAGAGAGGACTCGCAAGGGGGGTAAAGTCCAATCCGTAGCACTTGACATGCACATATACACACAATACTGTACTTTTATTAAAAGGGAAAGTGATGTTAGGTCTTAGAATTAATAGCACAACATTCTCAAGCCCGCAAATCAGCCCCTGAAAATACTTTATTTCATGTTTAATTTCTGTGTTATATCGATCCCGGCAATCAGTGTGTTACAACATATAATGGAACTCGCATGTAATAGAATATCATATTTACGGCTTTATCAATATTGCATCATATCTGGAATGTGGGTCGGATCGTAACTCATAATTGAACCCAGTAACACTTTGAAATCCAACCTCCATTTTCCTGTGACGCTATGACGACGATCTCGGTTTCCAGTGGCTCCATCTTAACCCGTAACTACGGGTTTGACTAATTGATCACGTTCATGGCTGCGCATTCAACGGTCGACAAATGGTTTGCGTCTCAAGCTCATAACTCGCAGCCTGTTCTAATTTACCTAGGAAATTGCCTGTCAAAAATGACGGGAATACAATTTTAAAGCTGGCAATGCTGTTTGCCAGACAATGCTTGTCTCTTCCCCCTCATCGCAAGCCCCTCACAGCGTCTACTTTACAGGCCTCGCGATGAGCACCTTGGGCGCTTATCGCGAGCTGCACAATGAGCGGCTTTGCCGCTCATTGCTGGACTTGGCAAACCCGCCACTTGTCTTGGCCAACCCGCCCTGTGTCTTTTCCCCACCTCTCCCTCCCCTGTGTCTCCTTTCCCCCTCTCCCCCCTCATGTATTCTTTCACCCCTCTCCCTGCCTTGTGTCTCCTATCCCCATCGCCCTCCCTTGTGTCTTCTTTCCCCAATCCTCTGCGTCTTGTACCTGGATGCAACCCTGCCAGCAGCTTCAGACTCAGCTCTCGTCCTCCTGCCGGAACTACTTTCTGGATCAATCCACGCATTTGCGCGGCTTGATCCAGAAGGTACTCCGGGGGTGTTGGGAGCCCTCCACTGGCAGGAACCAGGTACTGCGGGTGAAGCGAGCCCTGCAATGAGCGCCTTTGCTCATTGCAGCCTAAGTCCTGCGTGCTTCAACGGCTTGCCTCGTTGACGAGGCTCGCAGACGGCCCTCGCTTTGCGAGGTCCGCAAGTGCATTACCAACATCACAAACGTTATGAACTGACCCGCAGATCCACAACTATTATAGTGATAGCTAGGTTACTTGGCCGAATTTCAAGCTTGCAGCCATTGCAAGCTTCACGTTGGAGTTACTGGCTTCTAATTTAATAGGGCTGTTGGACACTCATTGTCCTGCAACCAGTAAATACTTCAGTTCCCAGATACCCTGCAGTTAGCAGCTTGCAGATTGTTACTCGAGCAGAAAATAAGCAAGGCTCACGTTAAAGGGCCACTTTAATCAATTAAAATATACTGTTTTGAAGAATTATATTTGAAAAAAGGCAATATGTAAATAGTAATACAGCTTCTACATTTCATATACAATTATTATGTTGCAACATTTTCCCATTACCATTACTTGTTACCAGGTAGATCCGAGCTGTTAGCTCTGCCTGAGCGGTGAGCACGGCTACAGTGCTACAAAAATAATGCGTTGTTGACGTCATCAATATTTTTTTAAAATCCCAGTTACATAGTTGCAGTTAATACAATCTGAAACATTATAATCAACTATTAGTAAATGAAACCAATATGTTAGGAGCTAGTTATCTGTGTAATATCTTGTCAATGTTACTTACCCAGCATACCTATTGCCCTTACAGCACATGTGGGATCAAGAAAAAGATCACTTGAAAAAGTTCAATGAGCTGATGGTAGAGCACAGAGTGCGCCCCACGATTCTGCTGCCATTTTGGAATGTCGCTGGGTTTGTACTGGGTAAGTTGGCTCCAGTGCCAGAGCTTCTGTATTCATCTTATATTATAATACATTTTAAATTCCATATAGGAAAGTTGACCTCAGTGATTCTTAAGTACAAATATCCATGTTTATTTTTGAATTTATATCAGGTGCTGGGACAGCGCTGCTTGGAAGGAAGGGAGCCATGGCGTGCACTGTAGCAGTGGAGGAGAGTATATCTGAGCATTATAACAATCAAATCCGGACTCTCATGGAGAGAGACCCTGAAAAACACAAAGAGCTGCTACTGGTAAGATGTGCAGGGTCAGATGTTTTGTGTCATCCATGTCTTGCCTTGTGCAACTCTTCTACAAGTGATGTCTTGTGTCATCCATGTCTTGCCTTGTGCAACTCTTCTACAAGTGATGTCTTGTGTCATCCATGCCTTGCCTTGTGCAACTCTTCTACTAGTCTTATGTCATCTATATCTTGCTTTCTGCATCACTTCTACTAGCAGTGTCTTGTCCCATCCATGTCTTGTCATCCATATCTTGTCTTGCCCATCACTTTTACTAGTGATGTATTGTGTCATCCATGCCTTGTCTTGTCCATTACTTCTACTAGCTATGTCTTGTCTTGTCCATCACTTCTGCTAGTGATATCTTGTCATCCATGTCTTGTATTGTCCATTGCTTCTACTAGCAATGTCTTGTGTCATGCATATCTTGTGTCATCCATATCTTGTCTTGTCCATCACTTCTGCTAGTGATGTCTTGTCATCCATGTCTTGTATTGTCCATTGCTTCTACTAGCAATGTCTTGTGTCATGCATATCTTGTGTCATCCATATCTTGTCTTGTCCATCACTTCTGCTAGTGATGTCTTGTCATCCATGTCTTGTAATGTCCATTGCTTCAACTAGCAATGTCTTGTGTCATGCATATCTTGTGTCATGCATATCTTGTGTCATGCATATCTTGTGTCATGCATATCTTGTGTCATCCATATCTTGTCTTGTCCATCACTTCTGCTAGTGATGTCTTGTCATCCATGTCTTGTAATGTCCATTGCTTCTACTAGCAATGTCTTGTGTCATGCATATCTTGTGTCATGCATATCTTGTCTTGTCCATCACTTCTGCTAGTGATGTCTTGTCATCCATGTCTTGTATTGTACATTGCTCCTACTTGCAATGTCTTGTGTCATGCATATCTTGTGTCGCCCATCACTTTTACTAGTGATGTCTTGTGTAATCCATGTCTAGTCCATTACTTCTACTAGTGATGTCTTGTCTTGCCCATCACTTCTACTAGTGATGTCTTGTCTTGCCCATCACTTCTACTAGCAATGTCTTGTGTCATGCATATCTTGTGTCATCCATATCTTGTCTTGTCCATCACTTCTGCTAGTGATGTCTTGTCATCCATGTCTTGTATTGTCCATTGCTTCTACTAGCAATGTCTTGTGTCATGCATATCTTGTGTCATCCATATCTTGTCTTGTCCATCACTTC
The DNA here is from genome assembly GCA_027410445.1 of Discoglossus pictus. Classification (NCBI taxonomy): domain Eukaryota; kingdom Metazoa; phylum Chordata; class Amphibia; order Anura; family Alytidae; genus Discoglossus; species Discoglossus pictus. The sequence goes on along the minus strand of CM050172.1, from coordinate 99,915,214 downwards.
TGCTAGTGATGTCTTGTCATCCATGTCTTGTAATGTCCATTGCTTCTACTAGCAATGTCTTGTGTCATGTATATCTTGTGTCATCCATGTCTTGTCTTGTCCATCACTTCTGCTAGTGATGTCTTGTCATCCATGTCTTGTATTGTACATTGCTCCTACTTGCAATGTCTTGTGTCATGCATATCTTGTGTCACCCATCACTTTTACTAGTGATGTCTTGTGTAATCCATGTCTAGTCCATTACTTCTACTAGTGATGTCTTGTCTTGCCCATCACTTCTACTAGTGATGTCTTGTCTTGCCCATCACTTCTACTAGTGATGTCTTGTGTAATCCATGTGTTGCCCATCACTTCTACTAGTGATGTCTTGTCTTTCCCATCACTTCTACTAGTGATGTCTTGTGTAATCCATGTGTTGCCCATCACTTCTACTAGTGATGTCTTGTGTAATCCATGTCTTGTCCATTACTTCTACTAGTGATGTCTTGTCTTGCCCATCACTTCTACTAGTGATTTCTTGTGACATCCATATCTTGCCTGTGTCCATAATATGTCTGAGGGCAAAAATAATATTTGCAGAAAAAAACAAAAGACAAAATTCTGCAAATAAGTTTTTTTTTTTTTTTTGCTTCAAAAAGCCCTAGATTGCTATAGGCATATTAAATATGATAATAATATGTCATCCGCAGCCTTCCTTGTAGCCCATTGAGATTACTGTACAGTATTGAATGTTTTCATATCATTGGAGCAGTTTTAGTTAGTATAATGCAGCGACCAAATCACATTCTACATGTGAAAGGGTCAAAGTGATTCATAGAGACCCTTTAAACAACACTTTATACATAAACAGATGTAAAAATATATTGCTCTTGTTTTCCAGATTATAAAGCAGTTTCGGGATGACGAGATGGAGCATCACGATACAGGATTGGAGCACGACGCTGAGCTGGTGAGGATGGGTCCCATGGGTGGGAATCAGAACCAAAAAAGTCATAAAAATACTTCTTGTTTCTGTACGCCTGGACATTGTAGAAAGTGATTCACAAACCATCCAACATTAAGGTGCTGATGAGCATATGGACAGACTTATGGAGACACAGACTCTGTACGGCTGGATGTGCAGTATAGTGTCCTAGCCTTTCAGGGACTACGTTTCTGGATCATGTTGCAAAATGTTTATGAAACCGTTTAATTAGCAGTCATGTTATAATTCCTCTTGGTGCAGTGTATAAACACCAGTCACATTATTATTAATATTATTTCTTTATTGTGTGCAGTAAATAATAACTTGCACTGTAATTCCTGTCCGCAGGCTCCAGGCTATTCCCTCCTGAAGAGCGTGATACAGGTGGGCTGTCGGGCGGCTGTGTATTTATCTGAGCGAGTGTGAGACCACCTTGTGTTCCTGGATGAAGAAAGATGTGAGTGAGATACTCTGCACTCACTGAAAGGAAGCCATCGGGATAATCAGCATTTACTGAATGAAGCCATTGCTACCAGTGCACTGAACCCAGATGTCACCTAGAGAGCTTTGCTGTGTCCCTGCCCTCTATCCTGCAGATAATATGTATATACATCAGCAAAAGAGATCTGTATATAAACTTTTGTCAAGACAGACTATTGTGTGTTTTCTATTATTATTATTATTATTATTATTATTATTATTATTATTACCATGCAGGTAGTATTTGTGCGTGTCACACATTGCAGCAACATGCCCTTTAATGCCTGACAATATTTCAACAACTTACCTGCAAATAAAAGGGACACAAAACTGCCATATAATGTGATATCTGTGTCCCCTCCATCTCCTCTGCTGAGCATGTGGCTGCACAAATCATTCATGGGGCAGGGACATGATCATTTAATAACTCTTAATCTCTGCTGTTGCAGTTTTACAGCAATGTCAGAGCCTCATTCTGACAAACTGATTGTGGGTGTGTCTTGGCCAGAGGCGAGGCTAGTAAATGGAAAGCCCCGGTGCATTGCACTGGTTGCACCATCAGTAGCTCCGCCCCTGGTCTGGGCACTGCACCAGCTGAGTCATTGACCTGGAGGAAGCAGGTTGTTGGCATCTGGCACACCCTCAATAAAGTTTGTCAGAGGGAGGGGCTAACTAAAGTTGTTTTATCTTTGAATCATATCTTTAACAATACATTTTTTTGCATTAAAATATAACGAGGGTTCCCTGTTTTGAACATTAAAATAAACTCCCTAATAGATTTCAATGGCCCCAAAACTCTATTAAATACCTGGGGGTTAGAATCACCAGGAAGCTGTCGGACATAAATAAGGCCAACTTCCCACCCCTATTTAAACAATTAATGGAAGAAATGCGACAATGGGCGAAATACCATATCTCATGTACAGGGCGGATAAATTCGGTAAAAATGATGGTTTTGCCAAGAATACTATATTTATTTAGAACTTTCCCAGTCCCGCTAGATATGAAGGAACTAGACAAACTGCAGGCTTCTGTTTTCAATTTTATAGGGCGTGGCAGGGCACCGCGCATAGCAAGACTATGTACCAGCGGAGGTCTCAGGGGGGACTCTCGTGCCCGAACGTGAGACTGTATCTGAGAGCGGCGCAGCTAGCGTTTATCCCACTGGCTCATTCGGGTAAGCTACAACCGCTTTGGGCCTTTGTGGAAAATTGGCAAATGCAACCTCACTCATGGGATACTATGGTCTGGGATGTGCCCCCCTCAGGCATCAGGCAGCGAAACTGTAACCCCATAATATCTTCAACTCTAGCGGCTTGGGCTCGGCTTAAGTCAATTGGCGGCTTGGCTCCCCTCCGATCGCCATTGTTACCTGTAAGTTCTTTCCCGGAATATGGGACGGCGTTTAGCCTCACCTCTAGACAATGGTGGCTAAGCAGCCCATTGGAAAGAGCAGGAACCTGGTTCTCAGACGACGCTTTGCTATCCCACACCTTTCTTAATATCACATACCAGAGAGCGAACTCTGGAATTGCAGAAAACTTAGACATTGGATATCCTCACTAACCCGGGTACATGGGACCCCTAAACATTCTTGGTGGTCGACTATATGTGCAAAACTACCCTCTATCAAGGGCCTACTTGGGTCTCTATATTCTTTTCTGAATGACTCTGAACAAACAGAAACCGAAATATATGCTCCAATGGGAGAAAGGCCTAGGTAGGGAGCTAGATGGAGCAACTTAACAAAAGGATCATACACATATAGCCTACTTTGAGACCTCAGTCAAAGTTTTGCACAGGACCTACTATACTCCCTACTTAATGTCCAGGCTTGATAAGTCTTAGCAAGGACTGTTTTAGAGGATGCAAAGCTAGGGGAGACTTTCTACTTATATGGTGGACGTGTCCAGTAGTGCAGAAGGTGTGGAAAGAGATGACTGACTTATTCTTGCAGGTGACAGAAACCAAGTTGGGTCCGGAGATGGAGACCTGTCTTCTGGGGTTTCATGGACCCAGTCTCTCTAAAAGCCAAAACAATTAACAAATTATGCCAATTCATGGCTCTCGCCACCAAAACTAGTATTGCAAAAAACTGGAAAACTACAACACTGACCTCCAGAGAGATCATTTTGAAAATAAACTATGTTATGGTAAACGAGAGACTGTCCCATGTCCTGCAGAACACGCTCCCCCTATTCCAAAATATCTGGACACCATGGCTGACCTCGGCCTACGGCATTAAGGTTGGGATATGACTAGGGCAGTAAGGAATGAAGCTCTTGCCGAAGGATGGCGGTCAGGGGGGAGCCCGGATGACCACTCATACCAGTAGAATTTCTGCCGGTGTGGCACTGGAAGAGTACGCCAGGTATTTTCTAAAACACCCCCCCCCCTTTTTCTTCCCTACCCCTGTTGACATAGTTGACGTTAATATTTTTCAGTTCCTGTACTCTTATCTCCTGATGAGAGGTAAATAATAAAAATATAAAAAAAAATAAATGCCATGTTTGAAGACATAGAGGGATAAACAGGGTGCAAGATAATAATAAAGCAATGTACCAGTAAGATTATTATGAAAATTGTCTTGTCGTTAAGATGCTGGGGAAGTGTGTTGCTGTATAACCTGACTGCCCTGTTCTCTTCTTTCCCCTTTGACTCTATGCAATGTTATATTGTTACCCTGTCTTCGATAAAAAAAAGAATGGATAAAAAAATAAATAAACTCCCTAAGCGCTTCCATCTAAACATCATTTTTATTAACAAGTGCTTAAAAGCTTTTTACTCACTGAATCCTTCCAAATAGTCGTTACAAAGAACCGCTCCCAGCAGCTCATGCACATAGTGTTTCTATTGGTACTGGATGTACTAGCCAATCACATCATGTTTTAAAATGCTGTTGAGAGGGAATTTGGGATTGGCTGGTATATCTAGTGCTACAGAGACACTGTATGCATGAACTCCTGAATGGAGCTTTGCAGGGACTATTTAGAAGGTTTCTGTGAGTAAAAGCAGAGCTTTCAAGCACTTGTTAATAAAATGATGTTTAGGTGCAAACACTTAGGGAGTTTATATTAATATTTAAAACAGGAAACTTTCCATATCCCTTTAATACCCTCGTATCACATCCTGTGTCCGCTCAATGGCGCGAGATACAGATGTCACATCAGAGAAATGAATGAAACAACAGACCTGGTGGAAACACTGAGGATATTACATGTGTTGGGGCATTGAGACTAGTTGGGGTATCTGCTCCTAAGGCTTAGTGTAATTATAATTGTCCATTAAGCTAATAAAAAGTAACAATATTACATTATCAACAAAAGTCCATATTGTCAGATCTCTGGTATTCCCAGTAGTAACATACGGATGGGAGAGGTGGACCATAAAGAAGTCTGAGAGCTGGAGAATTGACGCCTTTGCATTGTGGAGTTGATCAAAAAAATTAATATTGTTCACTGGAGGGTTTGATTATGAGGCTGAAGCTCAATTATTTTGGTCATATCATGGGAAGACAGGATTCCAAGTCATGGTGCCCTCTAGGGTTCCCTACACCAAGCCAGGGACAGATAATGCTGGTGAAGCAGGTGCTAAGCCCACTACAGCCCACTACTACCACCAGCAGCAGCCTGGGGTAAGAGGGGAGATGGGCAGATAATTATTTTCTTAGTGAGTTGATCTGATTATCATGGGGTAATCAGACAACCTACATATAATGTTTAGTCTTTTTATTGGCCCAATACCTTGTAGGGAGGCGGTTCTCCTATCACTAGGTCTGCTGCTGCCTGTAGGTCCAGGATGCCATGAATGAGTGGTCAGTGAGGTCCAGTAACAAGGTGCAGAGCTCTAAGGTTAGGGTATTAAGGACAGATACAGGACAAATGTTGGGTTTAATCCCAAAGATAAACAATTATCCTCTGCCACCCTCATACAGATAAACATGTATTTACAGGGAGTGCAGAATTATTAGGCAAATGAGTATTTTGACCACATCATCCACTTTATGCATGTTGTCTTACTCCAAGCTGTATAGGCTCGAAAGCCTACTACCAATTAAGCATATTAGGTGATGTGCATCTCTGTAATGAGAAGGGGTGTGGTCTAATGACATCAACACCCTATATCAGGTGTGCATAATTATTAGGCAACTTTCTTTCCTTTGGCAAATTGGGTCAAAAGAAGGACTTGACAGGCTCAGAAAAGTCAAAAATAGTGAGGTATCTTGCAGAGGGATGCAGCACTCTTAAAATTGCAAAGCTTCTGAAGCGTAATCATCGAACAATCAAGCGTTTCATTAAAAATAGTCAACAGGGTCGCAAGAAGCGTGTGGAAAAACCAAGGCGCAAAATAACTGCCCATGAACTGAGAAAAGTCAAGCGTGCAGCTGCCACGATGCCACTTGCCACCAGTTTGGCCATATTTCAGAGCTGCAACATCACTGGAGTGCCCAAAAGCACAAGGTGTGCAATACTCAGAGACATGGCCAAGGTAAGAAAGGCTGAAAGACGACCACCACTGAACAAGACACACAAGCTGAAACGTCAAGACTGGGCCAAGAAATATCTCAAGGCTGATTTTTCTAAGGTTTTATGGACTGATGAAATGAGAGTGAGTCTTGATGGGCCAGATGGATGGGCCTGTGGCTGGATTGGTAAAGGGCAGAGAGCTCCAGTCCGACTCAGACGCCAGCAAGGTGGAGGTGGAGTACTGGTTTGGGCTGGTATCATCAAAGATGAGCTTGTGGGGCCTTTTCGGGTTGAAGATGGAGTCAAGCTCAACTCCCAGTCCTACTGCCAGCTCCTGGAAGACACCTTCTTCAAGCAGTGGTACAGGAAGAAGTCTGCATCCTTCAAGAAAAACATGATTTTCATGCAGGACAATGCTCCATCACACGCGTCCAAGTACTCCACAGCGTGGCTGGCAAGAAAGGGTATAAAAGAAGAAAATCTAATGACATGGCCTCCTTGTTCACCTGATCTGAACCCCATTGAGAACCTGTGGTCCATCATCAAATGTGAGATTTACAAGGAGGGAAAACAGTACACCTCTCTGAACAGTGTCTGGGAGGCTGTGGTTGCTGCTGCACGCAATGTTGATGGTGAACAGATCAAAACACTGACAGAATCCATGGATGGCAGGCTTTTGAGTGTCCTTGCAAAGAAAGGTGGCTATATTGGTCACTGATTTGTTTTTATTTTGTTTTTGAATGTCAGAAATGTATATTTGTGAATGTTGAGATGTTATATTGGTTTCACTGGTATAAATAAATAATTGAAATGGGTATATATTTGTTTTTTGTTAAGTTGCCTAATAATTATGCACAGTAATAGTCACCTGCACACACAGATATCCCCCTAAAATAGCTAAAACTAAAAACAAACTAAAAACTACTTCCAAAAATATTCAGCTTTGATATTAATGAGTTTTTTGGGTTCATTGAGAACATGGTTGTTGTTCAATAATAAAATTAATCCTCAAAAATACAACTTGCCTAATAATTCTGCACTCCCTGTATGTAAACAACAGGTAAACATATAAGCAAAACTATTCAAAATACCCTCCCTTCCCACAAAAATGAAAGCCTTATACTGTACTATAATACCATAATATACAACTGGGAGGAGGCCTCAGGTATATCAGTGTATGGGAGATATTACTTGGGCTTTAGAAGAGAGTTTAATACAAAGAGTTATTATTAGAGGGTTCCCTCCAGACCCCGTGGACTCTCCTCAGATCCCCTAAAACTAACTGGTTGGAGGATTAAATAGTTTTGAAAGCCCAGAATCCATCAGAATCAGATTAAAGAACGTACAGAAATGGACATAAGTAGAGCTGCCATAAAAGGCACTGTCGTGCTCAGGGGAGGGGGTTCAACTCCGCTCCAGAAGCTTCTGCCTTGGATACAGGAATCCTCCTTTAGACCATCGGACGGACTTCTTGGAGACCGGCTTCTATCCCAGCATCATCAGGGTGCAGAATAGTGAACAAGGGGTTAAAAATATCAAACATAGGTTATAACCTCTAAATAAAAGAGAGATCACTGTGATTATGTTCCATAGAGGAGTCTTTATAGGCAAAAGATGGAACATTTATAGGCAAACAGGACAATATAAACTTACATGCACAAACCTGATTACATTACCTGCCCTTAACCAATCAGCCCCAGTGATACCTCACTGGCCAATCTGGGGGTGTGGGAGTTTTTACCATCACAGGGTGAGCTGGTGAATACATCATAAACTTTAACACATACAGAGTTCCTTTCTAAACTAATTAACTCACTTAAACTGTTTGAATTTTGTGTCCATGGCTAGATACATCCATTCAGGCAGGTTGTTATCAAGATGGACAGATTCATGTCTCAGGTGATGGAATTACCAGGGACTTTAATGGTGACCAGTGGGGAGGAATTGCAAGTGGCTGCAACCCTATTTAGGAAGATAGGTGGTCTATCACAGGCAAATCTCAGAGACACAACCTCCCGATGTAAAGTCAAATGTAGATGTCATATCTCTTGTAGAGAGAGGTTTTCAGTGGCCATCATCAGGCTACAAGCCAGAGGTCACTGGCACTTTACTCTGGTCAGACACAACTTGGTCTGTAGGATCTAACTGAAATCCTGTGACATGGGATGGTGCCTTGGGGTCTCCTACTTCTCACAGAGGTCACTTTCTTCTCTACTCCATATGCAGCCCACCATAAAATTATGAGTTTAGAGAATATATGCAGTGTACAATAAATATACACTATGCATATACATTGATTTATCGCTTACAGTCAGCTTGCTGTGTCCTGATTTTCTTCCTCCTTTTTTCTGGTAAATCTGTTTATAAAATTAACATTTCTTAAATAAAAACATTTTTACGAGTCACTGTCACTTTAATACAGTATGTAGCTGTCTGTGAATCCTGAGCTGTTCATTTGATCGATCATAATGAGCTCAGCCCCCCCACCCCAACATCACCCCCCACCTGCGATTGAAGCCCCCACTGGATCCCAGCAGCTGCAATCTGTCAGGGTCTCATAAACTGAGATTAACTGGAAAATGTCACAAATACCCCTGGGGGAGGCGGGGCAGGAGAGGAAAGTGTGTGTGTGTGTGTGTGTGTGTGTGTGTGTGTGTGGGGGGGGGGGGTAGAAAACTCATTAAGATAACATTGTATGGTCAGGTACAGAATAATGGAGATTAATGAAGGGTTTCAGTGCCTTAGAAATAATATTCATGGAAGCTAATGCTTCAAAAGTATAGGAAAACAGGCATATTTACTTTATGCTGCCCTAGGCCAATTCCATGCTCCAGTTACTACTCCTCCTATCCCCTTGCTATATCCCAAAACAAGGAGTTTATGAACATTTATGTATATTAGTAAGGGTCAGGCACCCATCCAGACAGACATATAGACATTAAGTTATTCCATGAAGTTGCGCCAGTATCTTAATGCAGCCTGCTGCCCCCTGAAAATGTGCTGCCCTAGGCCTGGGCCTAGGCTTAAACATACCATTGCTTTATTTTGAAGCTGACATAGTCTTTGTCGGGAGATGCTGAGAGCTATTACAATCACTGATATCAGTCCCATACACACAAGAATCAGTGTCCTTATTGCACCATGGATGGGGGAATTGTATTAAAAATATGATGTGGAGGGACCTCATCTTCCTTGGGTCATGCCCCTTCTACATTGGGTTTTGGTGCATTTTGCTTACTAATAAATAAAAAATCTCCCTTGACCCTCAGAGATTGTGGGACCAGAAAAGTGATCCCAGAACCAGGACCTGGGGCAACTTATAGTTACATCTGAGGGCAATATCTTATAGAGCTGAGCTCAGAGGGGTCGGCGCAAACTGGTTGATGGGGCTTCAGGTCCCTCTGTAGGTTTTAGGAGCCAGAGATCTTAATGCCCCTTAAACAATTAAAGCATTGCAATATTTACTGTATGCTCTTTTGAATAATATGAGTGAAAGTAAACAAATAAACACAGCCTTTAATTTATAACTAATTTAGTGCTAATGCACGACTGCGTCCTATATTTAAAATACTATTTTGAAAAGCACCATTTGGAACAATGCTTCAGATAGTAAAACATTGTAATACTGCAATTCATTTATTGCATTATATATATATATATATACTAGCGACTTGCCCATCAAAAAATTATGGCAATGAGATGTATATGTTTGGAAAGTTGTTTAGTTAATAATATACGTATTTGACACTTGTAAGATTTTAGTTATGATGAAATAAGTAGTATTGTGATATTAAACATGTTTATTTTTGTAAAATGTTCTCTTGGTGAACAGTAACTGTTAAAGCATTTTGTATTAAAAGTATTAACATTTGAATGTAAGAACAGTTGAACTTTAAATTAATAAGTATTGTAAACTTGAGGTAATGTTTTTTTAACTCAAGAATTGTTAACTTAAATATACATTGAATCCAGAGGAAGGCAAACAGTAAAACCCTCCTTGAAACGTACCCAATTGTATCAGAGAGGGAAAAAAAATAATTCCTTCCTGACCCCATGAACTGGCGATCAGATTACTCCCTGGATTAATGTTTAACATAAAAGACAATATTTACATTGTGACTTAAAACTTGGTTGAGCTCTTAACATGAACTTTGTAATATGTTGAAGTAAAGAATTGAAAGTATATTTTTTTAAACTTGAACTTTCTTATCTATCTAAGTATTGAACTTGAAAATATTGTTTTCAAACTTGTAACATTAGAAACAGTAACATAGTTAATTAACATTTTAACATAATTTGTAAAAATAATGCAAGGCAAGTGTTTAGTGAGGCTAATGATATATAAACAGTACTTCCATTAATTATGACTGAATTGTCTATTGATTTGTATTTTTGAATGGTTGACCTTTGTTTGTTTCTATAGTAATTGTTTTAAATCGCACATACAGGGAGTGCAGAATTATTAGGTAAATTAGTATTTTGACCACATCATCCTCTTTATGCATGTTGTCTTACTCCAAGCTGTATAGGCTCGAAAGCCTACTACCAATTAAGCATATTAGGTGATGTGCATCTCTGTAATGAGAAGGGGTGTGATCTAATGACATCAACACCCTATATCAGGTGTGCATAATTATTAGGCAACTTCCTTTCCTTTGGCAAAATGGGTCAAAAGAAGGACTTGACAGGCTCAGAAAAGTCAAAAATAGTGAGATATCTTGCAGAGGGATGCAGCACTCTTAAAATTGCAAAGCTTCTGAAGCGTGATCCTCGAACAATCAAGCGTTTCATTCAAAATAGCCAACAGGGTCGCAAGAAGCATGTGGAAATACCAAGGCGCAAAATAACTGCCCATGAACTGAGAAAAGTCAAGCGTGCAGCTGCCACGATGCCACTTGCCACCAGTTTGGCCATATTTCAGAGTTGCAACATCACTGGAGTGCCCAAAAGCACAAGGTGTGCAATACTCAGAGACATGGCCAAGGTAAGAAAGGCTGAAAGACGACCACCACTGAACAAGACACACAAGCTGAAACGTCAAGACTGGGCCAAGAAATATCTCAAGACTGATTTTTCTAAGGTTTTATGGACTGATGAAATGAGAGTGAGTCTTGATGGGCCAGATGGATGGGCCCGTGGCTGGATTGGTAAATGGCAGAGAGCTCCAGTCCGACTCAGACGCCAGCAAGGTGGAGGTGGAGTACTGGTTTGGGCTGGTATCATCAAAGATGAGCTTGTGGGGCCTTTTCGGGTTGAGGATGGAGTCAAGCTCAACTCCCAGTCCTACTGCCAGTTCCTGGAAGACACCTTCTTCAAGCAGTGGTACAGGAAGAAGTCTGCATCCTTCAAGAAAAACATGATTTTCATGCAGGACAATGATCCATCACACGCGTCCAAGTACTCCACAGCGTGGCTGGCAAGAAAGGGTATAAAAGAAGAAAATCTAATGACATGGCCTCCTTGTTCACCTGATCTGAACCCCATTGAGAACCTGTGGTCCATCATCAAATGTGAGATTTACAAGGAGGGAAAACAGTACACCTCTCTGAGTGTCTGGGAGGCTATGGTTGCTGCTGCACGCAATGTTGATGGTGAACAGATCAAAACACTGACAGAATCCATGGATGGCAGGCTTTTGAGTGTCCTTGCAAAGAAAGGTGGCTATATTGGTCACTGGTTTGTTTTTGTTTTGTTTTTGAATGTCAGAAATGTATATTTGTGAATGTTGAGATGTTATATTGGTTTCACTGGTAAAAATAAATAATTGAAATGGGTATATATTTGTTTTTTGCTAAGTTGCCTAATAATTATGCACAGTAATAGTCACCTGCACACACAGATATCCCCCTAAAATAGCTAAAACTAAAAACAAACTAAAAACTACTTTCAAAAATATTCAGCTTTGATATTAATGAGTTTTTTGGGTTCATTGAGAACATGGTTGTTGTTCAATAATAAAATTAATCCTCAAAAATACAACTTGCCTAATAATTCTGCACTCCCTGTATAGTTTGGTCTGTGGAAAAGTGGTTCTCTATATTGTGTTTTTTTATATTTTTGCATTTGCTTTTAAATTTGTTTTGCATGGGTTTTATTCCTTTAATGAAAAGTTATAGTACTGCATAGTAGACAATGTTTTTAGTAAAAATACGTCCATCTTCTAATAAATCACCTTGACTTTCATTCTTTTCAATGTAAACTTTAATAGCCTTTGGATTTTTGCACCGTGATAACGCAACGTACAATTGGCCATGTGCAAATACTGGTTGTTCTTGTAAGAAAATACCCACAGATTTGAACGTTTGTCCTTGTGATTTATTAATGGTCATGGCAAATGCCATAATGATGGTAAATTGTCTTCTTTGAAGTATAAAAGGGAGACTACTTTCACTTGGTGCTAAATCTATTCTTGGTATGAAAACTCTCTCTCCTTTATGGGTACCAGTTAAAATTTCAGCATCTATAAAATGGTACTTTAATTGTAGAAGAATTAATCTTGTCCCATTGCATAGCCCTTTTTTGGGGTTCATATTTCACAGTAACATGACAATTGCACCTTTCTTTAGCTGCAAAATATGTGGTGGCATTCCAGAAGGAGTTAGTGAGTTTATGAACTCAGTGGAAATGTTAGCCTGACTTTCATTGTCATCAGCAAGTACAGAATCAGCACTGTGATAATTTCTTTGTGGTAAATTCATTTTTTTTAAGATGTCATTATTGAGGATTAATGCATCCTTATTTTTACACGTTAGGATGACTTGGTTGGCAAGCTCTGAATATTCCTGGTTATTTATGCTACCTTCAAATATAGCCGATATAATATCTTGGTGACAAATCATATGAGGTGGGATCTCCACAGTGTCCTCAGGTAAATGTGGTATTTTTTCTGTTCTGCCTTCTCCAATTTTAATAAGCCCATCATTGAAATCAGTTTGGCCTTCTGATCTCATGTTTTGTTGCAGTTGAAGATGGGTAAAATGTTTCCATAGTGTGCTTGACTTTATACAGGTTTCGATAACGTCAGTTCGATTTCCATGTACAACGACAGGTAATGTTTGTCTAAAATCGCCACCTAACAACATTACCTTTCCACCAAATGGAAAAGTATTATCCATGACTTCACGAAGCAAACGGTCAAAACATTGGAGGGCGTAGCATGACATCATTGTGGTCTCATCTATTATAATTAATTTCCTTTTTTTCAATTTCTTTGCTTGTAATGATGTCATGTGAATATCTGACACAGAAGTTTCTAAAATAGGCACTGGCAGTTTAAAGCCACTATGTACAGTTCTTCCACCTTCTAACAAAAGTGCAGCAATTCCAGTAGTGGCAAACGGCAGTGCTATTTGACCTTGTGCTCGTACAGAACTCATTAATAAATTATATAGATACGTTTTTCCTGATCCGCCAGGTCCATCAAGATAGAAATAACGCTCTGTCACCATGTCATCATCTATTGCAGTTTTAATGGCATTAAATGCTTGCAATTGTAACGTATTTAAAGTTGCAAGTCTTTCTTCTGTTCTTTCTACTTGTAGTTGAATGTCATAGTCTTCAAAGTTTATGTCATCTATAAGACTTGGATCAGGCAAATTAAAACTTGCACAACTTAATCCATGAGTTAAAAATACTTCTTGGATTTCCATTAACGCTTTTAAGTTTGCAATGGGTTCATTGTATCGTCGTATAAAGTCTTCAGCCATATTACTGTTAAATGTCTCCCACGAAGCTAATGCATTTGGAGCATTTGAGAAGATACAAATAAATGCAAATTGTTCTCTCATCTGCCGTGGCATTTGACATTGTGCTGCTTCTTCTAAACATCTTTCCCATTCTGTATCATCAGCTAGTAAGTTTCTATGTCTTGCAGCTAAATGGAAGGATTCATATACTATGTCATTAACAGTTCTTAAGTGTTCAAAACTTTGTGCTCCAGGAACATTTAAAAGTAATATACGTAAGCAAAAACATTCAACATCTCTTGGACTAACTGTAAATTCTTGGGATTATTTTATTTCCTCTGCTTTTTCTATGTCTCCATAATCCATTCACAAAAACATAGTGATATGGAATATTAATATATAAGAATTGTGTTGCTTCTGAATCTATGGAATTTAATTCAAACCATGCAGTTAGTGTATTGTGATGAAGTTCACTTTTGGCCAATGCATTACTTTCATTTCCAGCATGGAAATACACTAAATGTCTTTGTGGCAAATGTACTGCTAATCTATATAATGCATGTGATCTATCATGCATTTCAAATTTTAAAAGCCGCCACATAGCTTCTGGCGCACTGACATAGCGAGCATCTACATGAGATGCAAGTTCATTATGTACTAACTCAATACTTTCAGGGTTGTCTGCACTTTTGAAGACTACAGTAGCTACATCATAGCCTTTGTAAATATATTTGTACACATATTTAATGGATTTGATGGAAGTGCAGGCTTCTACATTAATGTGGGCATTATACTTCATGAGTAAATGTGGATTGTAGGGTAAATGAGGATTGTAGGTGGTTGTAGCCATGTTTTGCGTGGGTTGTTCTCTTTGAAGTGGCTATGTACAAGCATATCTCTGAGATTAGTACCTCTACGATAGATAATAGGAATTCTAGTTGGTAAGATGTCTTTCAAGTCCTCATCACTCAATAGCAGATGCCAATGTTTCCGTAGAATATTTCTGATAATATCAGAGTCATATCCATAGGTCATAATGCACAACCACCTAAAGGATGTTTTAGGTGTGGGCGATGTAGCTTTTGCAAGTATATAAAACCAATAAAAAGATATGAGCATCCAATCACCAAGAAGGTATTTGCGATTGATAAATTTTATAACTGTCTATCTACAGGGGTTGTATATGTGGCTACATGCCTCTGTAACAAAATCTATGTAGGTAAAACTCGTAGACAGCTACGTCGTAGAATAGGAGAACATATTTATGCTATTAATAACTCCTTTGACACACCAATTGCACGCCATATCAAATACTATCACAACAACAACAGTAATGTTCTTCGTTTCTGTGTGGTTGATAATGTTGAATCAGGCCCTAGAAAAGGAGATCTGGAAAGGAAACTTCTACAATGCGAGGCTAGATGGATCTATAAATTGAAGGCCCAAGTGCCTAGGGGACTAAATGAGGGCTTCTCATTTACCCCATTCATCTGAATAAATATTGGGAAATAAGGAATTTTGTATCCCTGTCTTGTTTATCCACATCTATAGGACATAGTAGTAGCTATATTAGCGGAATATAGTGGGGATGTCTTAAAAAGTGTATAAATTAGTGGACTTACATATAACCCTTTCACTTATCAATGATTAGAACTTTGAAGACTAATCCACTTATTCCCTTATTATATTTTTCTTCTTACCATTCGTACATAGATGGTGGTTCTATATATTTAGATTAGAGCTATGGATTTATTTGTTAGGACTTTCTTATATTTACAGTGGTACACAGCCATTTTGGATGTATATCACCTGTGTCCACATGGCTTTAGGACAATTACACTTTTGGTGTACACACTAAACACTGTACACCCATACACTGGACACCAATATAAATAATCACAAATTCACTATATATTTTAGTCATTCCTACTTTATAATGTTTTTTTCACTTATAGTATATGTACATCATCTTCTGAACACAGAATTGACACCTCTTCATTATGCCACTATTTTCTCAACTACTAGTTATATAGCAGCTTTCACCCCTTAGGAGACCTTATTTGGTCCATTCCCTCACGTAATAGGTTTATACTAGTCACTATACTTTTAATCCATATAGATTAGTTCCTTTTGGATCCTATGGCATTAATGCCTTATTATATATGCTACCACAATGGATGAATTCACTTGACTATATATAGATTCACAGTATAATTTTACACTTCGCATGAGACCCTATTTGGTGCAGTTCCCTACGAGATAGGGTAATATAAGTCTATATCTTATATCCATATATTTTAGTTCCATTTTGGAATTTATGGTATGAATGTCTTAGTACATATGCCATCAATATGGATGAATTCACTTGATTATATACAGTCTCAAAGTGGAGATTTTTACTCCATTTTATACTATTTAGATCACTGTACTAATAGGCACTCTGACTCAATATATGCTGAATTCAGGTTAGCCTTATGTACAGTCAAGACACTACTGTCCTAACATGTATATTAATGTAGTGGGTGAATTCCACTACTTTTGGACTGTACATAAAGCCCCAATTTATTACCACCTTCAAGTATTGAGAGATTATCCCAGATACTTGATTATGTATTTCATAGATTATATAATGCATTGTCACATAGGATTTCAGATCTATTATGTCCCTTGTTAATATATCTAATCTTGTCTAGAGATATATGGGACATTTATATATTTAATAGAGAGAGTTACTATTCATTCCAGAACATAGATCAACTATCTCAAATAGTTTATAATATAGGGTATGTATTACATACCGCATTGGAATATATGACCTGGGTTATAATTATGTCCACAATTAATAGATCATATTTTGTTCTCAGATCTTTGTGCCAATCAATGGTCACTTTGAATTGAGCCGTTTATATTATTTGGTTTATATTATATATAAATTTACAGGAGGCTTGGACCTTCATTAAACATGGCCTCTATCTAACCACGATTCCAGTACTGGTTTCCAAGGCAACCAAGCTACTATATAAGATCAGCGACGGCTCTACTCCCCCTTTGAGAAAGACGTCATAGTACGTTGAAACGCGTCAGGCAGAGGCGTTTACACGCATACGTGCGTCATCACGCACGACGCTGTCCACGCTATACTAGGAAGTGAAGCCATGCAGCATTAGCGTTCCTATTAAGAAGCATGGCACTAGTTAGGTAACTCTATTACAGTTTAGTATGGTCTCCTCAGAATTATCTAGGATCTATATATAGGCCACTAGATGCATAAACAAGCAAGTATAAGTAACTGTACATACGAAGTTCAAACTATTGGATACTTTTACCCAAAAAAAAGGGAATAAGTAAGGACACATCTACCCACAATAGGGGGAATTCCACCAATAAAGATAGTAGTATTGAAAGTACCAATCACAGATCATAATGTGGGTGTAAGAAGTCCTAGAAAATTGGGCTTTGCATGTTACAATTCCATAGATTATAGATAGGAGATATTCCAAAGATCAAGTCTACTATAGCTCCTAAATAGAGATATCATACTTGCCTGGTCTCTTATCTACATCAAAGTTAGTGCCTTTTTTTTATTCACCATACTATTTCCAATAATTCACATAAAAGAAAGTCTGTACTAAATCTTCAATTGGAAGGACAATGTATACCTGAGTAATAGAGTAATAGACTTTGTGATATTTTGGAATAGAGTTATCTTTAGTGGAACATTATAATCCTCCTCGAATATTTAAGAGAAAGTTTAAGTCTCTATATATTTTTCACAAGTGAACTATATCACAATTTCTCAGAGGAGATTTTCTTCTTTCCATTGATTTTAGATTGTTTTTAAATCTCTTTTTTTATTTCGTCGTTGTTACCATTTAATTACTGAATATAATTTAATAAACTTGTTGGCCAAATTGTAAATATACCCAGATTACACTTCTATTCAAATTAGTGGAAAACACTACAAGGGAACTAAATCCCTAGGACTATAAATATCTATCAAAGCATAAAACCTAAACACAGACATAAAATAGAATACTACAAATAGTACTAACACCCCAAGAAAAAATAAAAAAAATTAATTGCCCAAATATATAAGCCTTTAAAAAAATATCAAAATACTATTATGACAATCCCCTGTAGTAAAAATTACAAAGAATAATTTTTGACCCCTACTATGCCTGTAAGTTAAAAGTACAACAAAAAAATAAATTGACAAAACAACTAAAATATAAATTTCAATTAACACTAGACACCTACTACACGTAGAAGAAGGTATAGTGTCAGTTCCTTGAGTGTGCTATTCATGTAAGTCAAAAATGACAACGTACAACAGAAAGTAAGGCCAAAAAAAGAAAAAACACTTATTTAACAATACAAAGAAAGTACCGCTACAATGAACTACAAGCATATATAAACAAACTGTTGATAATAAAAAAATAAAAAAACAAACTTAACATCTCAAACTAAACTAATTATACATTATTTTCTTTTACAGATTAACATGGCTACTAACGAGAGCAAACAAGAAAAGAAAAGACGTCAAACTAGAGAAAGACAAGAGAGATGGGCGAACCAGCAGACACCAGAGGAGAAGGAAATTCGACCAGAAATAGAACGCAAAAGACTTGCAAGCAAAAGACTATCAGCTGCAAAAATTAAAGATACACCACAAAAGCTACAAAGCAAACAAAGGATTTAGAACCTGTTCCTCAAACATCAGATGACATTTTACCTGAAAAAATAAAAGAGATACCAAAAAAACAAAGCATTTAGAAGCTGTTCCTGAAACATTACATGACATTTTACCTAAACCAATAAAAGATATACCAAGAAAAGCCACGAAGAAAACTTAGGGCCTCAGTCAATTGCAATTTGGCCAATTGAATAGGGCTCTATATAAGCACATAGAATATTTTTTTTACAGAAGTTTTTATTTAATGAACTTCTATCCATAAGCAAGGTCTTCACTAACTAAAAACTTCTGTAAGAAAATAGGCTCTGTGCTTATATAGAGCCCTATTCAATTGGCCAAATCATAATTGAATGAGGCCCTAAACATTTAGAACCTGTTGTTAAAACATCACATGACATTTCACCTGATGAATTTGAAAGTCAAACTGATATATGCTTTGCAAATTGTCCTTTACTCAAGTCTTTAGCAGTAGAGGTTCATAGTTGTGGGGACATGAATACTCAATGTCAGTTTTGTGAGGCTTATTATTTTAAACAGGAGAGACCCAGAGATGGCCAATTTATTAGTTGCTGTCAAAACGGCAAGTTCAAACTTCCAGAAAGAAAATAATTTCCTATCTATTTACAAAACATTATGACTGAACCTACTTTTCCAAACTACAAAAATTTAAGACAAACATAAGATCCTACAATAGTGCCATATCCTTTGCATCTATGTGGGCAACATTAGCTGCTAATGTACCAGGACAGTGTCCTTACTGTTTTAAAGTCCAAGGCCAAATCTATCATCGTACTTCACATTTACATCCAGAGGGAGGAGAGCAAAGAAAATTGGCTCAACTACATGTCCTAGATACAATAGAAGCTGTTGACCAACGTATGCAGCTGGAAGAAAATAAAAAATGCTTACCCAGTGTTTTTATAGTGCTAAATAACATTATGGACAATAACCCCTACACTAAAGCTTATAAAAAATTGGCAGAAGTAGAAAATGAACAACTTCATGCACAAAGACATCAATTACCAATGCCAAAGGTCAATATGGTGCTTAAAAGAGACAGACATACTGATAAACGTCGTTATAACTTGCCAACATCAAATGAGGTTGCAATGGTGTTTCAAAATGATGAAGGAGAACCACCATTTCAAAGAGACATTAGAATATATCCCAGAAATGAGGAGCAACCTTTCATTACTATGAGTATCTTAAGTCCAAATTTAGATCCAATGACATATCCCATTTTTTTCCCACATGGAGAGGCAGGTTGGCCCCAAAATTAACACTTCCCAGTTACCCAAATGCTAAAGCCAGAATCCGAAATAATGTTTCATGATGAACTTGCATCACATGTAGATGCTCGCTATGTCAGTGCCCCAGAAGCTATGTGGCAGCTTTTAACATTTGAAATGCATGATAGATCACATGCAGTATATAGATTTGCAGTACATTTGCCACAAAGACATTTAGTGTATTTCCATGCTGGAAATGAAAGTAATGCATTGGCCCAAAGTGAACTTCGTCACACTACACTAACTGCATGGTTTGAATTAAATTCCACAGATTCAGAAGCAACACAATTCTTATATATTAATATTCCATATCACTATATTTTTGTGAATGGATTATGGAGACATAGGAAAATCAGAGGAAATAAAATAATCCCAAGAATTTACACAGTCAGTCCAAGAGATGTTGAACGTTTTTGATTACGGATATTACTTTTAAATGTTCCTGGAGCACAAAGTTTTGAACACTTAAGAACTGTTAATGACATAGTGTATGAATCCTTCCATTTAGCTGCAAGACATAGAAACTTACTAGCTGATGATACAGAGTGGGAAAGATGTTTAGAAGAAGCAGCACAATGTCAAATGCCACGGCAGATGAGAGAACAATTTGCATTTATTTGTATCTTCTCAAATGCTCCAAATGCATTAGCTTTGTGGGAGACATTTAAAAGTGATATGGCTTAAGACTTTATGCGACGATACAATGAACCCATTGCACACTTAAAAGCATTAATGGAAATCCAAGAAGTATTTTTAACTCATGGATTAAGTTGTGCAAGTTTTAATTTGCCTGATCCAAGTCTTATAGATGACATAAACTTTGAAGACTATGACATTCAACTACAAGTAGAAAGAACAGAAGAAAGACTTGTAACTTTAAATATCTTACAATTTCAAGCATTTAATGCCATTAAAAATGCAAAAGATGATGACATGGTGACCGAGCATTATTTCTATCTTGATGGACCTGGCGGATCAGGAAAAACTTATCTATATAATTTATTAATGAGTTCTGTACGAGCACAAGGTCAAATAGCACTGCCGTTTGCCACTACTGGAATTGCTGCACTTTTGTTAGAAGGTGGAGGAACTGTACATAGTGGCTTTAAACTGCCAGTGCCTATTTTTGAAACTTCTGTATCAGCCCTCCAATGTATTGACCGCTTGCTTTGTGAAGTCATGGATAATACTTTTCCATTTGGTGGAAAGGTAATGTTGTTAGGTGGCGATTTTAGACAAACATTACCTGTCGTTGTACATGGAAATCGAACTGACATTATCGAAACCTGTATAAAGTCAAGCACACTATGAAAACATTTTACCCATCTTCAACTGCAACAAAACCTGAGATCAGAAGGCCCAATTGATTTGAATGATTGGCTTATTAAAATTGGAGAAGGCAGAACAGAAAAAATAACAACACATTTACCTGAGGACACTGTGGAGGGGTTTTTACTGTTTGCCTACCTCTGGATTCAATGTATATTTAAGGTAACAATTCTTCAGTTAAAAAACTATTACCTCAAGTTTACAATACTCATTAATTTAAAGTTCAACTTTTTTATATTCAAATGTTAATACTTTTAATACAAAATGATGTTAAAATCTTAATTCACTATGTTACTGTTTATAATGTTCCAAGTTGGAAAAATGTTTTTGCAAGTTCCTTAGTTACACAGATAAGAAAGTTAAAGTTTCAAAAAATATACTTTCAAGTTTCTTCCTTAGATATATTACAAAGTTCATGTTAAAATTGGGTAAGTTTCAAGGAGGGTTTTTACTGTTTGCCTTCCTCTGGATTCAATGTACATTTAAGTTAACAATTCTTCAGTTAAAAAAAACATTACCTCAAGTTTACAATACTCATTAATTTAAAGTTCAACTTTTTTATATTCAAATGTTAATACTTTTAATACAAAATTATGTTAAAATCTTAATTCACTATGTTACTGTTTATAATGTTCCAAGTTGGAAAAATGTTTTTGCAAGTTCCTTAGTTACACAGATAAGAAAGTTAAAGTTTCAAAAAATATACTTTCAAGTTTCATCCTTAGATATATTACAAAGTTCATGTTAAAATTGGGTAAGTTTCAAGGAGGGTTTTTACTGTTTGCCTTTCTCTGGATTCAATGTACATTTAAGTTAACAATTCTTCAGTTAAAAAACCATTACCTCAAGTTTACAATACTCATTAATTTAAAGTTTAACTGTTTTTATATTCAAATGTTAATACTTTTAATACAAAATTATGTTAAAATCTTAATTCACTATGTTACTGTTTATAATTAGAGATGTCGCGAATAGTTCGCCGGCGGACTGTTCCCGGCGAACATAGCATGTTCGCGTTCGCGGCGAACTGCGAACATATGCGATGTTCGATCTGCCCCCTATACTTTATCATTGAGCAAACTTTGACCCTGCCACTCACAGTCAGCAGACACATTCCAGCCAATCAGCAGCATACACTCCCTTCCAGAGCTTTCTACCTCATGGACAGCAGCCATTTTGGAATCATAACTAACTTGCAGTCTTACTGAGAGGAGGCTGAGTGTAGGTGATACTGCATCAATAGGGAAAACCATAGCTAGGCTACTGTACAGAGTGTGCAATACAGTCCTGAAGGATTCTTTTGATCTCTGCTGTAAGGACACCCCTGTGTCTCTTCCCCCCCTTATCATCATCCTCCCCTCACCTTAGCACCCAACCCTAACACCCCCCACACTTATCCATAACACCCATCAACCTAACACCTAACCCTAACACCCCTCACACTTATCCCTAACACCCCTCACCCTAACACCTAACCCTAATACCCCCTTACACTTATCCCTAACAGCCCTCACCCTAACACCCCCCACACTTATCCCTAACACCCCTCACTCTAACACCTAACCCTAACACCCATCACACTTATCCCTAACACCCCTCACCCTAACACCTAACCCTAACACCCCTCACACTTATCCCTAACACCCCTCACCCTAACACCTAACCGTAACACCCCTCACACTTATCCCTAACACCTAACCCTAACATCCCTCACCCTAACACCCCCCACACTTATCCCTAACACCCCTCACCCTAACCCTAACACCCCTCACACTTATCCCTAACACCTAACCCTAACATCCCTCTCCCTAACACCCCCCACACTTATCCCTAACACCCCTCACCCTAACCCTAACACCCCTCACACTTATCCCTAACACCTAACCCTAACACCCCTCACCCTAACACCTAAACCTAATACACCCTCACACTTATCCCTAACACCCCTTACCCTAACACCTAACCCTAACATCCCTTAACCTAACACCCCTCACACTTATCCCTAACACCCCTCACCCTAACCCTAACACCCCTCACACTTATCCCTAACACCTAACCCTAACACCTAACCCTAACACCCCTTACACTTATCCCTAACACCCCTTACACTAACACCCCTCACACTTATCCCTAACACCCCTCACCCTAACACCTAACCCTAATATCCCCTTACACTTATCCCTAACAGCCCTTACCCTAGCACCTAACCCTAACATCCCTTACCCTAACACCCATCACATTTATCCCTAACACCCCTTACCCTAACCCTAACACCCCTCACACTTATCCATAACACCCATCAACCTAATACCTAACCCTAACATTCTCACACTTATCCCTAAGACCTAACACACCTCACACCTATTCCTAACATGCCTCACCCTAACACTTATCCCTAACACCCCTCACCCTAACACCCCTCACACTTAGCCCTAACACCCCTCACCCTAACACCTAACCCCCCTCACCCTTATCCCTAACACCCCTTACCCTAACACCCCTCACACTTATCCCTGTGTCTCTTCCCCCCCTTATCATCAAGGGATGGGGGAGGATGATGAGGGAGGGGGGAAGAGACACAGGAGAGGATGATGAGGGAGGGGGGAAACAGACACAGGGGAGGATGATGAGGGAGGGGGTAAAGAGATACAGGGGAGGGTGATGAGGAAGGGGGGGAAGAGACACAGGGGAGAATGATGAGGGAGGGGGGGAAGAGACACAGGGGAAGATGATGAGGGAGGGGGGAAAAGAGACACAGGGGAGGATGATGAGGGAGGGGGAAAGAGACACAGGGGAGGATGATGATGGAGGGGGGAAGAGACACAGGGGAGGATGATGAGGGAAGGGGTAAATAGATACAGGGGAGATGATGAGGGAGGTGGGAGGATGATGAGGGAGGGGGGATGAGACACAGGGGAGGGTGATGAGGAAGGAGGTAAAGAGACACAGGGGAGGATGATGAGGAAGGGGGTAAAGAGATACAGGGGAGGATGATGATGGAGGGGGATGTTAGGTTATTTATGCCCTTTATGGATTAAAACCTGACTCTGCATCAACTATGTAATTTTCCGTGGGAGTTTGGACATGGATCCCCCTCCGGCATGCCACAGTCCAGGTGTTAGTCCCCTTAAAACAACTTTTCCATCACTATTGTGGCCAGAAAGAGTCCCTGTGGGTTTTAAAATCCGCCTGCCCATTGATGTCTATGGCGGATCGCCAGGTTCGCCGGTTCGCAAACATTTGCGGCGGTTCGCGTTCGCGGTTCGCATATCGAAAATTTTATGTTCTCGACATCACTATTTATAATGTTCCAAGTTGGAAAAATGTTTTTGCAAGTTCCTTAGTTACACAGATAAAAAAGTTCAAGTTTCAAACAATATACTTTCAAGTTTCTTCCTTAGATATATTACAAAGTTCATGTTAAAATTGGGTATGTTTCAAGGAGGGTTTTTACTGTTTGCCTTCCTCTGGATTCAATGTATATTTAAGTTAACAATTCTTCAGTTAAAAAAAACATTACCTCAAGTTTACAATACTCATGAATTTAAAGTTCAACTGTTTTTACATTCAAATGTTAATACTTTTAATACAAAATTATGTTAAAATCTTAATTCACTATGTTACTGTTTATAATGTTCCAAGTTGGAAAAATGTTTTTGCAAGTTCCTTAGTTACACAGATAAGAAAGTTAAAGTTTAAAAAAATATATACTTTCAAGTTTCTTCCTTAGATATATTACAAAATTCATGTTAAAATTGGGTACATTTCAATGAGGGTTTTTACTGTTTGCCTTCCTCTGGATTCAATGTATATTTAAGTAAACAATTCTTCAGTTAAAAAAACATTACCTCAAGTTTACAATATTCATTAATTTAAAGTTCAACAGTTTTTACATTCAAATGTTAATACTTTTAATACAAAATTATGTTAAAATCTTTTTTCACTATGTTTCTGTTTATAATGTTCCAAGTTGGAAAAATGTTTTTTCAAGTTCCTTAGTTACACAGATAAGAAAGTTCAAGTTTCAAAAAATATACTTTCAATTTTCTTCCTTAGATATATTACAAAGTTCATGTTAAAATTGGGTACGTTTCAAGGAGGGTTTTTACTGTTTGCCTTCCTCTGAATTCAATGTATATTTTTTAAGTTAACAATTCTTGAGTTAAAAAACCATTACCTCAAGTTTATAATACTTATTAATTTAAAGTTGAACTGTTCTTACATTCAAATGTTAATACTTTTAATACAAAATGCTTTAACATTTTCTGTTCACCAAAAGAACATTTTACAAAAATAAACATGTTTAATATCACAATACTACTTATTTCATCATAACTAAAATCTTAAAAGTGTCAAATACTTATATTAATAACTAAACAACTTTCCAAACATACACATCTCATTGCCGTCATTTTTTGACGGGCAAGTCGCTAGTTTTACAGTAAAGAGGAGGAATACCTTTGTTTTATGTATGTTGCTAATGTTTCAGATGCTATCCTGTTTTGTGGCCACCTCTTTTTTTGGGGGGTTTATGTGAAACTGTCTGTCTTCCTAAATTGTATAGGTCTTTGTGAAGTTTGTTGAACTGTGTTTTGTTTCCTTTTCAATTTATATGTATTTTTTATGTTATTTTACTTGAAATTGTTATATTGGCGGCCATTAAACATATATAGTTCCTTTATTTTTTCTACTTGTTATACTTTACCTTGATTGAAGTGTTGTTCTTGTCCGAATGACAGAGGGTCCCCTCCTGCCAACCTTAATCCCCCAGGTCTTCTTTTAGTGTCTGTTTGAAAAAGAAATTGAAATGGTTAATTGTATATTTCTTCTTTTTGATTTAGCAAAGCATGGTCTTTTTCAGCATGTAATGTATTTTTCTATCTTACCTCTTCTTCTGTCTTGGTGTTCTTTAAAATGGATTCTGGTTCACAGTGCACTGTGCAAATTCTTGAGTGACGCTGTTGATGGGGACAGATTCAGCTTTAGGTTACATATGTATTAGTGTCATATTATTTTTTTGCTATGAGTTGCA
The DNA here is from genome assembly GCA_027410445.1 of Discoglossus pictus. Lineage (NCBI taxonomy): Eukaryota > Metazoa > Chordata > Amphibia > Anura > Alytidae > Discoglossus > Discoglossus pictus. The sequence continues at coordinate 99,889,276 of CM050172.1, read as the reverse complement.
GTAAATTAATGTCATTTAAATATACTGGTTTAATTAGTTTCAATTAACATTAGTTTGTTTTAGCGCCTACACACATATATGTGCGTGTCACATGTCACTATACATGATACACATATATGTGCGTGTCACATATCACTATACATGAATCACATTTTCATAGTTAAAGTTTTTTTTTTATGTCATTTAAATATACTTGTTTAATTAGTTTGGGTTAAGATTCGTTTGTTGTAGGGGCTATACACATAAATGTGCGTGTCACATGTCACTATACATGAATCACATTTTCAAAGTTAAAGTTGTTTTTTTTTTGGCCTGTCTTGATAATAAAATGTAATATATTATAGCTTACCTCTCAGTTGTAATTTGCACAGTGTAAAGTAGGAAATTAGGAAACAATTCTCTTCTCAAGTAACAGCAGCAGTTAACTATCCAGTCACTCCGTTCATCACCTGAGTAGAAATGTAGAATTTTCTGGAAAGTAGGCAGTATTTATAAACTTTCAAGTGCCTCAGACCGTTAGAACGCAATACGCATGCGCTATTTGCGTTCCAGCTAACAATTTGAGTTCCATCCGCCATTTTATGCGCAGTAGTTTTCAAAATGGTGGTTAATATCAGTCTGGTACGTGCCGCATAGTATGTGTTTCAGTTTTGCGAGTCACTGTAGTATAGTTACGTCTGTAGCCTCGTTTTCGTTTTGTTCGGTGGCCATTTTTTCTCTCGCTTAGGTGATTTTCAGCAGTTTAAACTCATTTTTTTGGACTTAAATGGACGAGTAAATTAACTTTTCGAGGTGCTGGATGCCCCCCCTTGCTGTAAGTAAACTTTTTCTGTGTTCGTTGTGTTTATTTCTTGTGTTTCTGATGCTTTCATGCGCGCCGTTTTCTGACGGTTTTGCGTGTTGGGAATGGGTCGTTTTGCGGCCGTATTTTTTTGCGAGGGACGCAGTTGGGGTACGTGTACGACGCAGTTGATTTTTTTCTAAGTCGTGCGTGTGTGTGTTAACCGCGTGTGAGGCGCCTTTGAGTTTTGTTTCTAAGTCGTGCGTGTGTGTGTGTTAACCGCGTGTGAGGCGCCTTTGGATCTACCTAAAGATCTCTAATTTTGTCCAGGAAGTAAAACCACTGTTCTCTCTGTTTTTTGCCATTGTATTAAGTTTCTTCTTAAAATATTGCTACTTTAAAATCAGTTGGAGTAACATCACATTTTTTCATCAAAATGAAAGCACTGTACTGTATATTTACAGCACCTCATAGTACACAATGTTTTTTGTAAAAACACATCCATCTTCCAATAAATCACCCTGGCTTGTGTTTTCTTCAACATGTACTTTAATTTCCTCTGGATTATTGCATCTTGAAAATGCAACATATATTTGTCCATGTGCAAACACAGGTTCCTTAAAAAAAATACCAAAAGACTTAAAAGTTTGTCCTTGGGATTTATTGATGGTCATGGCAAATGCCATGATAATGGGAAATTGTCTCCTTTTAAGGACAAAAGGCAAACCACTCTCACTTGGAGTCAAATCAATTCTCGGTATAAGAACTGGTTCGCCTTTATGGGTACCACTCATAATTTCTGCATGTATAAAATGATCCTTTAATTCCTTCACAATTAATCTGGTCCCATTACAAAGTCCTTTTTTGGGATTCAGATTTCTCAATAGCATGATAATTGCCCCTTTTTTAAGTTGCAAAACATGTGGTGGCATTCCAGAGGGAGTTAAAGAATTAATGAATTCCATACTAAAGTTTGCTTCACTCACTTTGTCATCAGCCAGAACAGAATCTGCACTGTAATAGTTTTTTTGGGGGAGCATTGATTAATTTTAATACTTTGTTGTTTAAATTTAAGGCATCGTAATTTTTTTCAAAATGTCAATATGACTTTGCTTGCAGTGTCAGAGTAATCCTCATTATTGAGGAAGATTGTTGAAATCAGTGGTTCTTTTGAAATCATTTCTGGTGGAATTTGCACTACATCACCAGGTAAATTAGTTATTTTTGCCTGTTTTCCTTCTCCAATGTTAATGAGCCAATCATTGAATTGATTTCGCCCTTCAGATCTCATATTTACTTCTAATCTGAGGTGTGTAAATACTTTCCAAAGATTACTTCTTTTAATACACATTTCAACTATGTCAGTACGATTGCCATGTGGCACCACAGGTAATGTTTGCCTGAAATCTCCTAACAACATCACCTTTCCACCAAATGGCAAATCATTAGCCATAACTTCTTTTAATAATCGATCAATACATTGGAGGGCATGACATGACATCATAGTTGCCTCATCTATTATAATTAATTTACTCTTGTGCAATTTTTTGGCTTGTAATGAATTCATTCAAATATCCGACACTTATGTTTCCAGAATGGGATCCACTATGCACAGTTCTACCACCTTCTAACAAAAGTGCGGCAATTCCAGTGGTTGCAAATGGCAGTGTTATTTGACCCCGTGCTCGAATGCAACTCATCAACAAATTATATAGGTAAGTTTTTCCTGATCCACCCGGACCATCCAGATAGAAATAACGCTCTTTGAGCATTTCACCTTCTATTGCATTTGTGATAGCATTAAATGCTTCCAATTGCAATACGTTTAAAGTTCCAATTTTTTCTTGTGCTTTTTGGTATTCAATATCAGTGTCATACTCATCAAAGTTAATTTCATCTATAAATCCTGGATCAGGCAGATTAAAGTTGGCACAATTTAATCCATGACAAAGAAAGATTTCCTGTATTTCTATTAATGCTTTAAATTGTGCATTGCTCTCATTATAACGTAGCAAGAAATCTTTACACATATGTAATTTACATTTTTCCCACAAAGTTAAGGCATCTGATACATTGCAAAATATACAAATAAAAGCAAATTGTTCTCTCATTTGCTTTGGCATTTGACATAGTGCTGCTTCCTTGAGACATCTCTCCCATTCTGTATCATCTGCCAGAAAGTTTTGATGTCTTGCAGCTAACTGGAAAGTGTCATAAACTATGTCATTGAATGAGCGTGAATGTTCATAACTTTGTGCTCCAGGAACATGTAAAAGGAGTAATCTTAAACTGAAATGTTCAATGTCTCGTGGGCTGACGGTATATATTCTTGGGATAATTTTATAATTATGTTTCTTTTGTTGTCTCCATTCACCATTTACGAATACATAGTGATTTGGAATGTCAATGTATAAAAATTGTCTGGCCTCAGTGTCCTGACAATTTAATTAAAACCAAGTAGTAAGCGTTGTTGCTCTATGTGCTAAAGCATTTGTTTCATTGCCGACCGTGAATCAAACAAATTGACTTTGTGGCAGATGGACAGCTAATCGATACACAGCATGTGACCGATCATGCATCTCAAATTTCAGAAGACGCCACATTGCTTCAGGAGCACTTACATAGCGAGCATCTAAATAAGAAGAAAGTTCGTTGTATCGTAAAATGGGGTTGTCTTTTTCATTGTCTGCACCTTGCACAACAACAGTTGCTGCATCATATCCTTTATATATATACTTTGTAACAGAATCATTGATGGGGTATACGTGGGAGAGAGACTGAGCAGAGCCCTGTGTCCACTAAGGGAAGAAAGGGTTAACACAGCAGGCTAATCAAGCAGGCCAGCTGGGTTCCACCTTTAAAGGTATGATTAGCACCCAGCTGAGGGGGAGAGCTCAGTCTGAGCTGGACAGAGGACGCCAGAGCCTGCTGTGGAAACCCCTGCTACAAGGGAGACTTGATATCCCAAAGGGCTCCTGAGTACTCCATTGTGGTGCCGGATACAAGGGCACAAACCCTGAGTGTAACAGCAGCGTTATCACATATGGTGGCAGTGCTGGGAACTGGACAATGGAGGAACTAGTGAAAGCACTAATACAAACCACTGCATGCCAGCAGGAGACTACTCAGCAGTTACTGAGGCAGCAGGCCCAGGCAGCACAAGTCCTGGCGGAACAACAGGCCCAAGCTGCAGAAGACCTAAAGCTGCAGCGGGAAACAAACCAAATCTTGCTTGCCCAGCTACAGCACCTGATACCTGCAAAACCTACCCCGATGCCGGAAACCAGTGGAAACATCAACCCAAATCGGTTTCTACAGAAAATGAACCCGGATGAAGATGTGGAAACATTTCTCCTGACTTTTGAAAGAATTGCTGTCAGAGAAGCGTGGCCCCAAACACACTGGGCCAGTATAGTTGCTCCATATTTGTGTGGGGAGGCTCATAAAGCATATTTTGACCTGGACACAGAGCAAGCAATGGATTATGCCAGCCTAAAAGCTGAGATCCTGGCCAGAGCGGGAGTTACCAGAAGCGTTAGGGAACAGAGATTCCACAAATGGAAGTTTGTGGAGAACATTTACGCACAAATGTTTGAATTGCTGCACTTAGCCCAAAGATGGCTAAGCCCTGAAACTTATGGACCAGGGAGAATTATGGAACTACTGGTAATGGATCGCTACCTGAGGAGTCTACCCCCAGGCTTAAGAGAATGGGTGGGACAAAATGAGCCGGAGAATCCAGATGAATTTATTTCATTGGCAGAAAGATATTTGGCTATGAATGAATTTTCCTGTCCTTCAAAAGTGGAGACCTACAGTATTCAAAGGCGGCCTAATCACCCAAAGGCTCAAACCTCTAACTGCATGAGAAGGTCGGGAACCGGACAAAGACACCTGTACCCGGAAGTGAAAAAGAGTCTGCTTCAAAACAAAGCAGAAAGGGTGATTCCTGAAGAACCCTGGCAAAGAGGCAGCCCCGCAAGCAAGGGGACGTGTTTTTTTTGCGGAGAAACAGGACACATAGCGGCTTACTGTCCAAGTAAAGAGGAACCCATGCAATGCAACATGGGAGAAAGTCCATACCACTGTAACGTAATTAACCTGGTGGGGGTGACAGAAAAGGCTCATCAGTTTACCAAACCCATAAAGGTTAACAGTAAAGAAACGACAGCCCTAGTAGACTCAGGAAGTGCTGTGACTCTTTTCTCAGGAAAACTCATAAGACACAGTGAAATAAAAACCTCAAGACGAGTGGGCATAAAATGCGTACATGGTACCGTCAATCTCTACCCTACCAGCACTGCAACACTGGAGATACAGGGGAGGAAGATGGTAATCACTGCACCCGTTGTAGCTACACTGCCTTATCAGGTAGTACTAGGCAGAGACGTTCCCCACTTTAAAGATCTTCTTCCTACTGACTGATGGGAAAGCAGAAAATAACCTGTGGAGAGTGTCCAAACTGCTAACAATTCCGTATGTCCACATCTATCATGCTTAGAGGATGGCTTATTCTCCAGACCCGGGAGAGGCCGAAAAACAAAGCAGGAGCGGCGAAGAGCAAAAAGGATGGGCACGGAAATGCGAAAGAAAGCTTTTGAAGAAGCTTTAGCCGCAAGCCGAGATAAGGAAAGGCGAGGGGCACACAGAACGGGTCCTACAGCTCATAATGATGAAAGAGAGGAGGAAACGTACAAAGTTATAAACCGAAACAGGGATGTCTTCTCTACACAACCAGGTTGCACCACCGCTATTTACCACAACTTCATCACTAAGCCTGGGATCAGGGTAAGGATGAAACCCTATCGAATACCCGAGGCTAAACGAGAAGAAATAAGAGCAGAAGTAAAAAATATGCTAGATCTTGGGGTTATTGAAGAATCCCAAAGTGAATGGTGTAGTCCTATTGTGATGGTCCCAAAACCTGACGGCACCATCAGATTCTGCAGCGACTTCCGCAAATGAAACTCTGTATCTGAGTTTGACGCATATCCCATACCTAGGGCCTCATTCTATTAACGGCCGTAGGAGATGCGTGGCCGCAAGGACTGGCCGCAGGCTATTTGCCTATTCTATTCCTTTGCGGCCGAGGGCTCCGGCCGGCTTGCGGCCTGGTGCCCTGTTATCCCTTGCGGCCGCACGCGCCGCAGGAAAGCCTTTGATCTTACACTGCAGCAAGAGTTTTGGCCGCAAGAAAGCCCCGGTTGCTATTCAATTGCTATGTAAACCCTCTCGTCATGGCCGTAATTATCTAAAACCGAGCCGCAGCTTATTTGCACCAAAAAGGTCCCGCTATCTCCCAATTAAGCACATAATAAAGCCATAATAAAGCCAACCGGCACTTTGATGAGACGATAAAGTGATTGGAGGTGTTAGCATTCATAGCACAACATTCCCCTACACTCAAATCTGAAAATAATTTTTAGTTTAATTCATGTCAAATGTCCGTGGACAAAGTCCCAAGGGCTTGGAGCACCTCAGACCCGCAAAGGCTGCGGGATTAGCCTCCGTCAAGTTCGTAAATGGGTAAAATAGACATACGGGTCATAAAGCGCTTACTTACAAGTCGTAGCATTGAAAAGCCATCCTGTACTTTTATTAGAAGTGAAAGGGATGTTTGGTTTTAGAATTAATAGCTCAACATTCCCCTACTCTCAAATCCACAAATAAAGATATTTAACTTCATGTTCAATCTTCGTGTTTTATCTATCATGCAAGCCTGCACGGGTTTGAATAAGGAGCTACGGGCTTGAATAAACGAGCTACGGGCTTGATCATTGAAGTCCGTGGGACTTGGACGGATTTTAAAATCAAAGTACAATTTGGCGATGTGCAAGCTTGAGAATGTTTTGCTATTAATCCTCATGTCCCCCCATTATGTTCCCCATCATTTACATTGCTTTGCAGTGCTGGATTGAATATATATTGGCTTCTACAATGCTTTGTTTGCGGCCCTCAACCTCCAAACCCGTACGGGTTTTAACAAGTAAACCGTAAATGATATATCCGATTTGGGCGATGTGCAAGCTTGAGAAGGTGTTGCTATTAATCCTCATGTCCCCCATTATGATGCCTAGCATTTACGGAGCTTTACAGTGCCATCTTGAATTTATATTTGCATTTACAGTTTTCTGACTTTGCGGCCGGAAAACAAGATTTACGGGTGCAGGGAAAACGCTTGCGGCCGTTTGCATGATGTGCGGCTGGCCGTAAGGGGTATATCCTTGCGACGCCGTCCATTTGAATAGCAAGGTAGCAGTAGCTCTACATGGGGCCGGAAGATGGCCACAAGGAATCGCAGCTTTGCGGCCATTTTACGTCCGTTAATAGAATGAGGCCCCTAGAGTGGATGAGTTGATAGAGCGGCTTGGGAAAGCAAGATTTTTAACAACCCTGGACTTGACAAAAGGATATTGGCAAATTCCGTTGACACAAGCAGCAAAAGAAAAAACTGCCTTTTCGACCCCAGATGGGCTCTTCCAATATAAAGTACTACCATTTGGACTCCATGGAGCTCCAGCCACCTTCCAGAGACTGATGGACAGGTTATTACGTGAACATTCGGAATATGCTGTTGCATATTTAGATGATATAGTAATCTTTACCACAGATTGGGAGACACATCTTCCAAAGGTGGAGTCTGTGTTAGAAACCCTAAGACGGGTAAACCTTACAGTGAACCCTGCGAAATGTGCCATAGGACTTAGTGAAGCCAAGTATCTGGGTTACACTGTTGGACAAGGAATGGTCAAGCCGCAGCTCAACAAAGTGGAAGCAATCCAAAACTGGCCTCGCCCACTGAGAAAGAAGCAAGTAAGGGCCTTTTTGGGAATTGTGGGCTATTACAGGAGGTTTATCCCACATTTCTCCACAAGAGCCACCCCGCTGACAGAACTCACTAAGAATAAGGCACCTGACGTAGTCAAGTGGAACAAGGCCACTGAGGAAGCTTTCGAGGACCTAAAGACTACACTGTGTCAAGGTCCCGTTTTAATAGCCCATGAATTCGAAAAGGAATTTATCCTACAAACAGATGCTTCAGGAGTAGGACTGGGGGCCGTATTGTCACAGGAGGTGAATAGTGAAGAACATCCCGTCTTGTTCCTTAGCCGCAAGTTGATGCCACGGGAACAGAAATATTCTGTGGTAGAGCAAGAATGCCTGGCCATAAAATGGGCCACAGAAGCCCTCCGGTATCACCTATTGGGAAGAAGGTTCACCTTGGTTTCGGACCATGCCCCTTTACAGTGGATGCACCAGAACAAGGAGAAAAATAGCCGCGTGACTAAATGGTCCCTGTCCCTCCAACCCTTCGACTTCCGTGTTCTTCCTAGAGCTGGCAGCCTTCATGGCAATGCAGATGCCCAATCCCGCATACACTGCCTCACGGCGTTGGCCGCTTAACCCCATAGTGTCGAACTGGGGAGGGGGATATGTAACAGAATCATTGATGGAGTATACGTGGGAGAGAGACTGAGCAGAGCCCTGTGTCCACTAAGGGAAGAAAGGTTTAACACAGCAGGCTAATCAAGCAGGCCAGCTTGGTTCCACCTTTAAAGGTATGATTAGCACCCAGCAGAGGGGGAGAGCTCAGTCTGAGCTGGACACAGGACGCCAGAGCCTGCTGTGGAAATCACCTGCTACAAGGGAGACTTGATATCCCAAAGGACTCCTGAGTACTCCATTTGTGGTGCCGGATACAAGGGCACGAACCCTGAGTGTGACAGCAGCGTTATCACAACTTATACACATATTTTATGGATTTGATGGAAGTGCAAGCTTCCACATTGATATGTGCATTGTACTTCATCAGCAAATGTGGATTGTATGGAACCACATATCTATCATCGACCTTTTGGCCACGGATAATAGCTGTTTGTCCATCTCTTCTTTTATACAAAGGGTATCCATCACAATTAACATAAGTCTGCATTTATAATTGTTTTGGAAACTCTTTTATGCATTTCTTATTTTCCATACATGGTGAGTTTGGATTGCTCTCACCACATGGGCCATGTATCATTCTATGAGTTACAATCTCATAAAGTCTTGAATGCTTTTCTGGATGTGGCAGTTCAGCACTAATCACTAAATCCACTCTATCTGCTGTATTTAGTTTATCTTTTTCTTGCAAGATTAAAAGTAAATGTGCATGTGGCAGGCCTCTTTTTTGAAATTCAATAGTATAAACAAAAGCCACACATTTTCCAAATAAGTCTGCTTTAGTGATATCATAAATTAAGGAATTAAGTTTGATTTTGAATACTCTTGCAACCAAATCTGGTCGGTCAGAAGTAGTTTGTCCAAGCATAAAATGTTCTTTGATCTCTGGCCATTGTGGATTACATGTAAATCATTACATCATTATACCTTTCTTGCATATTGCGAGGAGATCCTTGGAAAGAGGATGGCAAAATCATTGCTCGTCCAGCAGGAATGTCTCTGTTTGCAGCCAATTCTGCGACATAATACATCAATCCACAATATTGTTCAACTCAAAGCTTGTTTTGTTGGAATTTGACAAAATTTAGATTATTTGCTTCGACTTGTAGATAAGAATCAATAATCCATTGTTGTGTGAGTTTACCCCCACATAAAATAGGAATGTAATGATCCTGGACAGCAGTTTGGGCCACTTTATATTCCAGCATTGAGATATTGTTTCTAATATGAAATTTACTATTTGGATAACTTTGCAACTGCAATTTTGGTTGCCAACCTGGCTCCCCATTTGGAAAGAAAATGGGATGTGTCATAGGATCCAAATTACTGCTTAAAATATTGATGTTTATAAAAGGTTGTTCTTCATTGCGTGGATATATTCTAATATCCCGCTCAAATGGTGGTTCCCCATCATCATTTTTAAATACCATGGCAACCTCATTTGCTGTTGCTAAAGTATAGCTTCTTTGATCAGTATGGCGATCCCTTTTGAGAACCATATTAACTCTTGGCATTGGCAATTGATGTCTTTGCGCATGTGCCAGTTATTCTTTTTCAACCTCCGCTAATTTTCTGTATGCTTGACTATAAGGGTTATTCGCCATAATGTTATCAAGCTGTTCAAAAACTATGGGTAAATATTGTTTATTTTCAGGAAGCAGCATTCGTTGTTCGACAGCTTCCATTGTATCCAGAACATATAACTGTGCAAATTTCCTTTTCTCTCCTGTTTCTGTGTGTAAATGTGAAGTCCGGTGGTATACTTGTCCTTGGACTTTAAAACAATAAGGACCATGTCCTGGTACATTTTCGGCTAATGTTGCACCCATTGAAGCAAATTAAATTGAACTGTTATAAGAGCGAATATTTTTCTTAAAATTGGTGTAATTGGGAAATGTAGGATCACTCATGATACTTTTTAAATATTCTGTGAATGTCTGTCTTTCTGGAAGTCTTACCTTTCCTTTCTGACAGAAACTAATAAACTCTCCATCAGTTGGTCGTTCTTTCTGAAATGATAAGCCCCACAAAACTAACAAACCACATTCATTAATCCACAATAATGAGTGTCTACTGTTAGTGCTTTAAAGAAAGGACTATCATGACCTTCATCAATATAAATTTCATTTGAACTTTGTACATCTACATTGGTGTCATCTCTATCAACATTGGTATCAGGAGACAAAATAGGTTCATTTGAGACAGTTCTACAGACATTTTTTTGTTTACTTTTTCTTTTCTTTGAAACTCCAGCAGTCTCATTTTCTTGTTTTTTTAGCATTTTTTATCTTATTTAGAAGTCTCTGTCGATCTTCTTCTCTTAAACATTGTGAAGTCTCAGAGGTCTGTGCATCTCTCCATCTCTGCTTTCCTTCCCTTTGCCATTCTTCTTTTATATTCTTTGCTATCTTCTGCATTGTCCGCCATTGTAATCTATAATTGTAAATAGACTATTAAGAATGACCTTAATTTTATTACACATATTTTTTACCTTGTCATATATTTCTAAAAATGATGGCTGTCTGCGTCTCTCTGCCTGGCTGCGTCTCTCTGGCTGTCTGCGTCTCTATAGCTGTCTGCGTCTCTATGGCTGTCTGCGTCTCTATGGCTGTCTGCGTCTCTATGTTTGTGGGTGTGTGTCTGTGTCTCTGGCTGTCTGTCTCTCTGCATGTCTGTAGGTGTGTGTCTGGATATCTGTGGGTTTGTGTCTCTCTGGGTTTCTCCCTGTATGTCTGGGTGTGTATCTTTCTGGGTGTGCGTTTGTATATCTGTGGGTCTGTGGGTCTGTGGGTTTGTGTTTGTATCTCTGTGTATCTCTTTGGGTGTGTGTTTGTATCTCTGTGTATCTCTCTGGGTGTGTGTTTGTATGTCTGTGGGTCTCTGTATGTCTCTGGATTTCTCCCTGTATGTCTGGGTGTGTATTTGTATGTCTGTGGGTCTGTGTATCTCTCTGTGTGTATTTGTATGTCTGTGTATCTCTCTCAGTGTCTGTGTGGGCTTCTGTATTTCTATGTCTTGGTGTGTCTTGGTGTGTGTATAAGCGTGTCTCTATTTCTCTGGTTGTTTGCAGGTGGGTGTCTGTGTGTCTGTATAGGATTCTATTTCTCGGGTTGTTTGCAGGTGGGTGTCTGTGTGTCTGTATAGGATTCTATTTCTCGGGTTGTTTGCAGGTGGGTGTCTGTGTGTCTGTATAGTATTCTAGTTCTCGGGTTGTTTGCAGGTCGGTGTGTGTGTCTCTGCGTGTGCGTGTCTGCGTGTGCGTGTCTACAAAAAAATATTTATTATAATTTTGTTTCTCCTTCTGATATACCTGTAAATCAGCTTTTCTCTAATAAAAAAGCTCCTGTTTTGAAGCAAGTGTAGACGTGAAAAATCTGTAAAAAGATGTAAAAATCATAATTAATTTTTTTATTGAATGAATGTATGAAATACATAACTCAACGAAAATCAATAGTTCATTTTATATTGTGTTAACAAATGTCATCACAAAATCATTTACCTGTCAATTTAATATTCTGTAAGGTTAATTGTTGCAGGGGAGACTTGAGGCAGGTGGCGATGTCCGAATCTGTGAAAAGAAGTAAAAATCATGTTATTTTTTTTTCATAAATACATGAATCATTGATATTACTTAAAGTACTTGTTCTTTTCATACATGCATGCAATAAAGTAAATATAAATATTTTAAAATGATATACCTGTGAAGGTGATGTGATTGCAGATAAAATGCTGCAAACAGCCCTCTGTATAGTCACGTGGGCAGATAATCAAACTGTGAGAAAAGAAATAGAAAAAAGGGCTTGTTAATGTTTGCTATGTTTTAATTAGCATAGCTGCAAAATAGAAGTAAATGCACTGTAACATGTAAGTAAGTGATATAAATATGTAAGCAGTTTGAGGATCCTATACCTTTAATACAATGAGCTTAAAGAATCAACAACAGTAATATTTAAATTCAGTGCAAAAGGGAGATATATTTTTATGAATTTTTGACATTTAAATATAAATATTTTAAAATGATATACCTGTGAAGGTGATGTAATTGCAGATAAAATGCTGCAAACAGCCCTCTGTGTAGTCACGTGGGCAGATAATCAAACTGTCAGAAAATAAATTGAAAAAAGGGCTTATGCTAAGTTTTAATTAGCATAGCTGCAAAATAGAATTCAATGCACTGTAAAATGTAAGTAAGTGATATAAATATGTAAACGGTTTGAGGATCCTATACCTTTAATACAATGAGCTTAAAAAATCATCAACAACCATATTATCTAAATTCAGTGCAAAAGTGAGATATATTTTTATTAATTTTTTACTTTAAATTTCTTGTATGAATTATCAATAAACATTAATAGTTGAGTAGCAAGCACCAAATGTAAAACAACTGTCCTTTTTTTTCTTGTACTAAATGTGTTATTATGACTAATTAATAATTAATTAACATTATTAATAATCGTAATGATGAATAAAATAAATGAACATTAATAGTTGAGCATCAAGGTCAAAATATAATTCCAGTGACATTCATTTTTTTGTTATAAACATTTTTTTTAAATAATTAGTAATTAATAAAATTAATTTCCAGTAAAAAATAATTAATCAATAAATAAACATATTTCAAATGGTTAATGATTAATACCATGCTAAAGTACATGTATTGCAAAATGCATTAATGTATATAATTTTTTTTAATAATAATAAGTAATTAATAAAATTATTGTCCATTAAAAATGTATTATTCAATAAATAAACATATTTCAAATGGTTAATGATTAATACCGTGCTAAAGTACAGGTATTGCAAAATGCATTATTGTATATAATTTTTTTTAAAATAATAATTAGTAATTAATAAAATTAATGTGCATTAAAAATTAATGAATCAATAAATAAACATATTTCAAATGGTTAATGATTAATACCGTGCTAAAGTACAGATATTGCAAAATGCAGTAATGTATTTTTTTCTTTGCTTTTTTTAATTTTTTTATTAATTAATTAAATAAATTAATTAATATACTTTATCTATCAATAAGAAATATCCAGCAATCAATATCCTGAAGAGCTAACAATCTCTTTGGATTTTCCGGCAGCCGAAAACGTCCAGTCAGACTGTCATCACCTGAGGAGAAAGTGTGAGCTCTGTGGCAATTGTGCCCTATATATAGGCTTTGTGCGCGAGGCAAAACCGTTATTTTAGGCGGGAAATCCACCATTTCAGATACATTATTGTGTAAATTGTCTTAAAATGGCGGATATATTGTACTAGCGACTTGCCCGTCAAAAATGACGGCAATAAAAATTGAAGCCTGGCAATGGTGTTTGTCACACATTGCGAGCCTCTCCCCCCTCTACTTTATTGGCCTTGCGATGAGCGCCTTCGGCGCTAATCAAGGGCCTCGCAATGAGCGCCTTTGGCGCTCATTGCGAGCCTCTCTAAACCTCTCTTTGACGGGAGGGGCTCATTGCGAACCTCTCCCCCCTCTACTTTACTGGCCTTGTGATAAGCTCCTTCAGCGCTCATCTCTGGTCTTGCAATGAGTGGCTTTGACACTCATTGTGAGCCTCTCCCGCCCTCTACTTCCTCTCCCTCCCCTCTGTCTCTTCCCCCCTCTCCCTCCCCTGTGTCTCTTTCCCCATTCTCCCTCCTTTGTTTCTCCTTCCCCCTCTCCCTCCCCTGTGTCTCTTTCCCCCCTCTCCCTCCCTTGTTTCTCCTTCCCCCTCTCCCACCCCTGTGTCTCTTCCCCCTCTCCCACTCCTGTGTCTTTCTCCCTCTCCTGTGTCTCTTCACCCCGTCTCCCTCCCGTGTCTCTTCCCCCCTCTCCCTCCCCTGTGTCTCCCCCCCTCTCCCTCCCCTGTGTCTCTTTCCCCCTCTCCCTCCCTTGTTTCTCCTTCCCCCTCTCCCTCCCCTGTGTCTCTTCCCCCTCTCCCACTCCTGTGTCTTTCTCCCTCCCCTGTGTCTCTTCACCCCGTCTCCCTCCCCTGTGTCTCTGCCCCCTCATCCCTCCCCTGTGTCTCTCCACCCCCTGACCCTCATCTCTTCCCCCCTCCGCTGTGTCTCCTCCCCCATCCTGTCCCTCTTCTCCCTCCCCTGTTTCTCTTCCTCCCCTCCATCCTGTGTCTCTCTTCCCCCTCCCCTGTGTCTCTCTCCCCCCTCTCTCTCCCCTGTGTCTATCTTCCCCCTCCTCTCTCTCCCCTGTGTCTCTCTTCCCCCTCCTCTCTCTCCCCTGTGTCTCTCTTCCCCCTCCTCTCTCTCCCCTGTGTCTTTCTTCCCTGTGTCTCTCTTCCCCCTCCTCTCCCTCCCCTGTGTCTCTCTTCCCCTCCTCCTCTCACTTCCCTGTGCCTCTCTTCCCCTCCTCCTCTCGCTCCCCTGTGCCTCTCTTCCCGCTTCCCTGTGTCTCTCTTCCCCTCCCCTGTATCTCACTTCCCCTGTCCCCTGTGTCTCTCTTCCCCCTCCCGTGTCTCTCTTCCCCCTCCCCTGTGTCTCTCCCCCCCCTCTCTCCCCTGTGTCTCTCTTCCCCCACCTCTCTCCCCTGTGTCTCTCTTCCCCCTCCTCTCTCTCCCCTGTGTCTCTCTTCCCCCTCCTCTCTCTCCCCTGTCTCTCTTCCCTGTGTCTCTCTTCCCCCTCCTCTCCCTCCCCTGTGTCTCTCTTCCCCTGCCTCCTCTCGCTCCCCTGTGCCTCTCGTCCCCTCCTCCTCTCGCTCCCCTGTGCCTTTCTTCCCCCTTCCCTGTGTCTCTCTTCCCCTCCCCTGTATCTCACTTCCCCTGTCCCGTGTCTCTCTTCCCCCCTCCTCTCGTGTCTCTATTCCCCCTCCTCCTCTCCCTCCCTCATGTATCTCTTCCCCCTCATGTATCTCTTCCCCCTCCTCTCTCCCCGTGTCTCTCTTTCCCCTCCTCTTCCCCCTCCTCTCCCCCCGTGTCTCTCTCCCTCCACTCCTCCCTCACCTCAATTCTGTAGACGCGCGCGCACGCTTGTCTTCCCGGCTACCCGTGCACGCCACCAGAGCAGAGAGGCTGCAGGGCTGATGGGAGCCACGGCAGAGGGATTTGTGAAACTGCGAGTTGTTGTCAGCTGCGGCCCTTGCTTTCCAAGGGCCGCAAAGTGTGACGACAACTCGCAGTTTGACAATTATAATATGTGATGTGTGTTAAGCGCATCGGAATTATTTTGCGATACTTTGTTGTACTACCTGGTGTAAGTCCTACGTGTTGGGCTCTGTTTGGCAACTTAAGGGTCCTGTAGCCTCATTTTGTTTTTTTTCGGCGCCCATTTTTTCTCTCGCTTAGAGGATGTTCGTTTGTTTAAACTCGTGAATTTGGACTTAAATGGATTTGTAACTTTACTTGCACAGGTCCTGGAGGCCCCCTTATGTGTTTTTTGTGTGTATTTATTGTTTTTTGAC
Source organism: Discoglossus pictus (assembly GCA_027410445.1). Classification (NCBI taxonomy): domain Eukaryota; kingdom Metazoa; phylum Chordata; class Amphibia; order Anura; family Alytidae; genus Discoglossus; species Discoglossus pictus. The sequence continues at coordinate 99,873,650 of CM050172.1, read as the reverse complement.
TTTTTTCCGTTGCGCCCAGTTCGACCGTTAAGGTCGTATTTTTCCTTAGTCGTAATGTTTTTTTTTCTAAGTCGTGCGTGTGAGAGTTTATGACGTTAAGGTCAGTTCCAAGGTCATAATTTTTTTTTTTCTAAGTCTTGCGTGTAAGTGTTGGCAATCGCGTGTGAGGCGTAATGTATTTTTTTTAAGTAAGTCGTGCGTGTAATGTTTTTTTTTTAACTAAGTCGTGCGTGTGGGTGTTTGTAACCGCGTGTAAGGCGCCTTGGAGCCTGCACCTCCGCAAATGCGAGGGTCCGCATTTGCAGACAAACACATACGACATTAGAGGCTTCACCTTCCGCAAATGCGGCCCCTCGCTTCGCGAGGGACCGCATTTGCGGACAAACACATACAACGGGAGGCTTCACCTTCCGCAAATGCGGCCCCTCGCTTCGTGAGGGTCCGCATTTGAGGACAAAACTGCATCCCTCGCTTCGCGAAGCGTGACGACGAATCGTAGTTTGACAACTATTATATGTGATATATATATATATATCACATATATAGTTGTGAGCATGCGAGTTGTTGCTAACGCTTGCGGCTCGCGAGGGACGCAGTTCCCCGCAAATGCGGGTCCTCGCGAAGCGAGAGCCGCATTTGCGGTGGTGGAGCATCCCAACGTCCAGGGGCGGCCCGTCAATTGGGGCGTCAGGGCAAACGCCCCCCCAAATATTTTCTTCACCCTGCAATAAAAAAAACACAACAATGTATTAGTATAACCCAAAAACAAATAAATATAAGGTGTACATCATCATTTCAAGTCTCAATAGTATTAAAAATGAAGTAAAGTTAGTAAAGGGACACTGTCACTTTAAAATAACCCTTGCGCTACATTAACTAATGCTGTGTATCTATATAGCCCCCTGCCTGCACCCTGTGTGATCAAATTACAATAGTTATACACTGTGTACACTAACCTTTAGACTCTTCTCTCTCTTCAATGAGTCCTGGCCTGGCCCCCTGACCGTTAATGCATGCCGCCCACCATCACAGTGACGATATGCATGGGCGGTCATAAATGTATCAATTAATAACTGACAGTCTTCCATCATTGACCAATCAATGATGGAAGGCTGTCCAGTTACTAAGTGAACAATCTAAACCCACCCAGACCGTTAGCCCTGAGCGCCCGCCAGCAAATAGGGCCTCGAGTTATCATTTTGATTGACTGATACAGTCAATAAAACCACCAGTTCCCTGTCCCTTCCCCCTTTCTGTTTCCTGACCCTGGTCACGCTGAGACTGAGAGACCTCCCTGGCTGAATCTACTCATCTGCTCTGCCTGCCTAACACAGTAAGTCTACACCTGCCTCTGCCTGGCACCTGCCCTGCCCCTGGCCAAACCAAAACCCCTAGTAGCCCCTAATAAAAGTTAGGGGTGATCAGTTACCCCCAGTCCCCCACTATGCCTGCCTGGCCTGCCAGTGCCACCTACCCAGCCACCCACCAACTACCACCGACGACCCCAGCCATCACCCCCATGAGGCCTGTGCCACCCCTGGTCGTGGCCTATGGGCGACCGATGGGCGCCTGACCGTGACCGACCCCACCCTGGATGAACCAACTACCTACCCCCCCCCCCCCCTATTTTTATTCCATTTTTAGAAGTAACAGGCATGTATATGTGCCTGTCACTTCTAAAGATAAAATAAAAATAAGGGAAGGGAAAAAAAAATACAGTAAAAACATTATTACAATTAAACAGTAAGCTAACACATTGTTAGTACAGTTAGTAACACATTTTATACAAAAATAAACAGCTTTAAACAAACATTAATAAAAAATAAAATAAACAACAGCACATACTTACCTGTAAAATTGACCCCTCCAGCGTTGGCCTTCTGTCCTCTCTGGATATAGTCATGAAAAATAAATAATCCATGTTGATTGAAGCCAATGGTCAAATAAAATAATCCATGTTGATTGAAGCCAATGGTCAAAATAAAATAATCCATGTTGATTGAAGCCAATGGTCAAAATAAAATAATCCATGTTGATTGAAGCCAATGGTCAAAATAAAATAATCCATGTTGATTGAAGCCAATGGTCAAAAATAATCCAATCTTGATTGAAGCCATTGTCCATCCATCCATTCTGGCCCATTGAAAGAGAAAAACAACACACTAAAAGAGCTCCTCCTACAAGGAGCCCCTCCCGCGATTAATTGTTTTTTTCCCACGGTCTGCTATATATACTAATTTTTGAAGGACTCTGATTGGCTGAAATTTTTGATTGACATCGATTTCAACCAATGAGAGTCTTCAAAAAATTAGCAAATCAGCAAGCAGGTATGGAAGCCTCTAAGGGTAAAAAAGGTTAGTGTGAACTTGTTTGACCCTGTATGTATTATACATATTACAGGGCTATTTTATGTGATATACATGTTACAGGATAATATCCTGTAACATGTATAGCCAAAAAATAGCACAGTAATATGGATAACAAATAAAGTGTAATAGAAATGCATGAACAATATAATATACCAAATAATAAAGAACATCAATTAATCAAATAATAAATATCAATTAATATATATTGTTGTATGTATATGTTTATGTATATTTATGTGTATTTTTTATGCGTTTATATATATATATATTTGGATATATATATATATATATATATATATATATATATATATAAAAATTAATATCAATATATCACAATAAATAAATATATATATATATATCAATTTGATATATATATATATATATATATATTTATTTATTGTGATATATTGATATCAATTTTTATATATATATATATATATATTTATTTATTGTGATATATTGATATCAATTTTTATATATATCTATCAATATATATATATATATATATATATATATATATATATATATATATTTATATATTATTATTATTATTTTTTTTGGGCCTATATGTTATTTAAGGTTTTTAAGGTACGGTTGGGGCCTATATGGTCCCAATTTGTTATTTAAGGTTTTTAAGGTGCGGTTGGGGCCTATATGGTCAAAATTGGTTATTTAAGGTTTTTAAGGTGCGGTTGGGGCCTATATGGTCAAAATTGGTTATTTAAGGTTTTTAAGGGGCGGTTGGGGCCTATATGGTCCCAATTTGTTATTTAAGGTTTTTAAGGTACGGTTGGGGCCTATATGGTCCCAATTTGTTATTTAAGGTTTTTAAGGGGCGGTTGGGGCCTATATGGTCCCAATTTGTTATTTAAGGTTTTTAAGGTACGGTTGGGGCCTATATGGTCCCAATTTGTTATTTAAGGTTTTTAAGGGGCGGTTGGGGCCTATATGGTCCCAATTTGTTATTTAAGGTTTTTAAGGTACGGTTGGGGCCTATATGGTCCCAATTTGTTATTTAAGGTTTTTAAGGGGCGGTTGGGGCCTATATGGTCACAATTTGTTATTTAAGGTTTTTAAGGTGCGGTTGGGGCCTATATGGTCAAAATTGGTTATTTAAGGTTTTTAAGGTACGTTTGGGGCCTATATGGTCCCAATTTGTTATTTAAGGTTTTTAAGGGGCGGTTGGGGCCTACCGTATTTTTCGCCGTATAAGACGCTCTTTTTCTTCCCCAAAACTGGGGGAGGAAAGTTGGTGCGTCTTATACGGCGAATATACCTTTTCAAACTGCCTCTGTCCTCTTGATTTCACCCCAGCGCTTCCTACCAGCATCGCGTCGGCCGGTGCGTCCAAGTGACGTCACACACGCAACGCTGCAGTACACGTGGAGTGCTGGTAGGAAGCGCTGGGGTGAGATCAAGATGGCAGAGATCAGAAGGAAGGTGAAGATCCGGGGGATCAGGGGGATCAGGGGGGTCAGGGAGGATCAGGAGGGTCAGGGAGGATCAGGAGGGTCAGGGAGTGTCAAGGGCTCCCAAATGCTGCAGTATATGGATATGTATGTGTATGTGTGTGTGTGTGTATGTATGTGTGTGTGTATGTATGTATGTGTGTGTATGTGTGTGTATATATGTATGTATGTGTATGTATATTTATGTGTGTATGTATATGTATGTATGTGTATCTATAAAGGTGAGGATCAGGGAGGATCAGGACGGTCAGGGAGGATCAGGAGGGTCAGGGAGGATCAGGAGGGTCAGGGAGGATCAGGAGGGTCAGGGAGGGTCAATGGCTCCCAAATGCTGCAGTATATGGATATGTATGTGTGTGTGTATGTATGTGTGTGTATATATGTATGTATGTGTATGTATATTTATGTGTGTATGTATATATGTGTATCTATATATATATATATATATATATATATATATATATATTTGTGTGTAATGTAGGTGTGTATCTGTGTGTAAAGTGTATTTGTGTTTGAGTGTATTTGTGTTTGATTCAGATTTTTTTTTTCTTGTTTTCCTCCTCTAAAAACTAGGTGCGTCTTATCTGCCGGTGCGTCTTATAGGGCGAAAAATACGGTATATGGTCCCAATTTGTTATTTAAGGTTTTTAAGGTGCGGTTGGGGCCTATATGGTCAAAATTGGTTATTTAAGGTTTTTAAGGTGCGGTTGGGGCCTATATGGTCAAAATTGGTTATTTAAGGTTTTTAAGGGGCGGTTGGGGCCTATATGGTCCCAATTTGTTATTTAAGGTTTTTAAGGTGCGGTTGGGGCCTATATGGTCAAAATTGGTTATTTAAGGTTTTTAAGGTGCGGTTGGGGCCTATATGGTCAAAATTGGTTATTTAAGGTTTTTAAGGTACGGTTGGGGCCTATATGGTCCCAATTTGTTATTTAAGGTTTTTAAGGTGCGGTTGGGGCCTATATGGTCACACTTGCTCTTTTAAGGTTTTAAACGTTACGGTTTGGGTCTTAAACGTTCTAATGTTTTTTTTTTTGTTTTCTATAACTTCCCAGGTGCAAACTATCTGTGGAATCAGATTTGTTTGGACTCGTTGGTTGACTTACTGGACGTGAATACCCCGAGAAGGAGAGTCAACTGTTGGTGAGTATATGGTCACACTTGGACTTTTAAGGTTTTAAAAGTTACGGTTTGGGTCTTGAGATTTCTAATGTTTTTTTTTTTGTTTTCTATCACCCCCCAGGTGCAAACTATCTGTGAAAGCAGATTTGTTTGGACTCGTTGGTTGACTTACTGGACGTGAATACCCCGAGAAGGAGAGTCAACTGTTGGTGAGTATCATTGCCTTTCATTTTCTGTCCATGTGTATAGGTGCAAATTTGATGTTGATGTAGTCTTGTCACATGAGGGTTTGCAATCTGTAATGTATACCAATGAAATCAACACACTGTTATTTTAAAGTAATTTTGTGACATAATATAAATTAATATACCGTGATCTCTTTCTTTTATTGGTATCAATATCAGAAATGAATACTATTGACTCTCTACTTGTGAAGCCTTTCGGCACCCTAACCTATGAGGAGAAGGTGGAAGTAAAACGGTTAGGAGCTGACCAACCAGAGATAAATCTGCAGCAAATCGCAAGAGATAGAGGGAAGCAATATGTCCGTAATTTCAATACTGAATGGTACAAGAAGAACGACTGGCTTTCTGGAAGCGTTTCTAGGAAGTCCTTATATTGTTTCCCATGCATCCTATTTGGTGGTGACGCTGCTTGGACCAAAACTGGAGTGACTGACGTCAAACATCTAGCTGACAAATTGGCAAAACACAAAAGTTCTAAAGCTCACTTGGATAACAGGATCAAGTTTGAGATGCTTGGACAGGCGAACATTGCTGTTCAACTGGACCAAGGATACCAAGTCAGCATTCAAAAACACAACAAAGAAGTGGCTAAGAACCGGTACATCCTTTCGAAGATAATTGATTGTGTTCGCTTTTGTGGCGCTTTTGAACTGGCATTAAGAGGACACGACGAGAGTGAAACATCGCTAAATCCAGGAGTGTTTAGAGGCCTGGTGGATTTGGTTGGCAGTATCGATAGTGCAATGGAACAGCATTTGAAGACTGCAACTGTGTTTAAGGGCACTTCCAAAACCGTGCAGAATGAGCTACTGGACTGCATGCATGAAGTTATAAAGGAAGTGATTCACCAAGAGCTTAAGGAAGCCCAGTTTGTGGCAATCCAAGCGGATGAAACAACCGATATTTCCGCTAGGACACAGTGCGTTGTAGTCTATCGCTACATTGACAAGAAGCATCAAGTGGTGGAAAGATTTGATGGCTTCACGGAAATGAAATCAACGGATGCAGACTCCATTGCTGCTGTTGTGCTGGAAACACTGAATACTGTTCTCCCAGAGCCAGAAGACAAGAAGAAACTCATAGCTCAAAGCTACGATGGTGCCAGTGTGATGCGTGGAGATCAAGGAGGAGTTCAAAGAAAAATAAAAGACGTGTACCCGAACGCACACTACGTCCATTGCTATGCTCACCAACTGAACCTAATAATGGAGAAAGCAGTTTCAAGGATTGGAAGAGTTAGAGTTTTTTTTTCAAACATAGGCGGCATACCATCTTTTTTTTCACGCTCTCCAAAAAGGACTGGAGTTCTGGATGAGGTAGTTGGTAGAAGACTTCCAAGAGGTGCACCGACACGATGGAACTTCAACGTTAGGACCGTGAACGTGATCTACGAGAACAGAGATGCGCTACTTGAGTGTTTCCAGACAATTGAAGCATGTCTAAACTTTGATCCAACATCTATACGGGAAGCCGCAGGTTTCATTGGAATGCTGGAAGACAGGGAGTTCCTTTACTTCCTTAAATTATTTCATTTAATAATGCCACATGTAGACATCCTCTATAGTCAGCTTCAGAAGCGAGACACGGATACTGTTTATATCAAAAAAGTCACAGAAGACTTTGTCGCCAGCATCCAGAAAATCCGTAATTCTGTGGAAGAGATAGAAGCAAGTTTGCCGAGCGATCTAACAGTCAACAGACGGAGTGCGGAGATCTCAACCTTGAGACAACTTTCAAGAGAGGTATGTGACATAGTGGTGGTTCATGCAAAAGAACGTTTTTCATTTTCAAATCACCTAGTCAGTGCCAAACTTGTTCAAAGTGACTTGTATAAAACCCATGACACTTGCTTTCCAACCCAAGCTCTGGAAGACACCGTGCAAGCATATCCAATACTGAAGAAGGAACAATTACGCACTGAGCTGTCACTTCTGTATGGGAAGACAGAGTTTCATACTTGTACAAGTGCTGTTGCTCTGCACAAACTTTTCCATCAATTTAATCTGCAGAATGATTTCACAGAGACGGTGAAATTATTAAGAATCCTGATTACAACACCAATGACTACTGCAGAATCAGAAAGATGCTTCTCAACATTGAAGAGGATAAAAACCTTTTTAAGAAGCACCATGTCCCTGGAGCGGTTGAATGCATTGGCGATGCTCTCAATGGAAAAGCAACTGATTTCCGAGATCCCAGACTTCAATGAAAAAACCATTGAGAAGTTTTCTTCTTTGAAAGATCGCCGTGCAAAATTAAAATACAAGTGATTGAAGCAAAGAAGAATGCATACCCCCAAGGTGTGCAAAGATAAACTGCGTTAAGCAGCACCACCTCACACTACCAAACATAACTAGTGGTAAGTAAAGTATGAACGGTGTGTGGGTGTGCATATGGAAGGAGCTATGAAAGGTGTGTGCATGGTCAGTAACAATTGTTGAAGCCTTGGCGTGGTTTGAAGGAATTGGAGGCACTTCCAAGGGTAGCTGTCACTTGTGTACAGGAAGCAAGAATTCCATGTCTGTACAAGTGCTGTTGCTCTGCAGCAACTTTAGCATCAATTTAATCTACATAATTTAACAGAGTGAGTGAAGCTATAAGGAATCCTGCTTACAACAACGAAGACTACTAAAGAACCAGAAAGATGCTTGTCCACATTGAAGATGATCAAAAAAGTAATTAAAAAGCACCATGGCCCTGTAGCGGTTAAATGCATTGGTTTGAAGGAATTGGAGGCACCTTCAAGGGTACGTAAAGTTCTCAGAAATGGCACCACCTCACTACCAAAAATAACTAGTGGTAAGTAAAGTATGAATGGTGTGTGGGTGTGCATATTGAAGGAGCTATGAAAGGTGTGTGAATGGTCAGTAACAATTGTTGAAGCCTTGGCGTGGCGTTACTGCTCATATGGTTATCCATATGCTAATTCAACGTGTTTGTTTGACATTGATTATTGTGTTGTCTAAACAGAAGTGAAATGTTGTTGTTTTCTTGAATCCCAAGATCCACTGGTTTGGGCCTATGCAGTGCTGATTGGTCTTCTAAGGTATGTTTTGAGGCCTATATGGTCCCACTTGGTCTTCTAAGGTATGTTTGGGGCCTATGGTCACACTTGGTCTTCTAAGGTATGTTTGAGGCCTATATGGTCACACTTGGTCTTCTAAGGTATGTTTGGGGCCTATATAGTTCCACTTGGTCTTCTAAGGTATGTTTGGGGCCTATGGTCACACTTGGTCTTCTAAGGTATGTTTGGGGCTTATATAGTCACACTTGGTCTTCCAAGGTATGTTTGGGGCCTATATAGTCACACTTGGTCTTCTAAGGTATGTTTGGGGCCTATATAGTCACACTTGGTCTTCTAAGGTATGTTTGGGGCCTATATGGTTCCACTTGGTCGTTTAATGTTTTTTAAGTATGGTTTTGTTCTTGAATGGTATGATTGATTTGCTTGTTTTCTTTCAACCCCAGGTGCAAACCCTATGTGGCTGCAGATTTGTTTCTACTCATTGGTCAACTTAATGAACGTGAATACCCTGAGAAGAAGAGCCGACTAATGGTAGGTGTCACTCCTTTAATTTTTCTGTTAATACGTATAGGTGCAATTATGATATTGCTGTAGTCTTGTCACATGAGTTTTTTCAATCTATATTGTATACCAATGAATTTAACACATTGTTACTTTACTTCTTGACATTTCTGCATTGCAGATCATGTATTTCAATGGGCTTTACAAGCATAAGGTCATTGGGCGGGGCTTATAAAGGTCATTATGACACCAGGGGGAGGAGTTATACAAATGGGTGTGGTTTGAAAAAGGGGGAGTGGCTATGTTTCGCCCTGTCACCCCTCCAACTTGAAAAGTCACCAGCCGCCACTGGACTAAGTCATGAAAAATATTTTTGTGGGAATTAAACATTTTAATGGCCAACTTAGTAGGACTGGAGTGCAAGTATCAAGGCTGTTATAGACTGTTTTTCAATTCAGTTCTCCAAATAAATCTGGAATAACTACAGTAAATCTGGGTGAGCGGAACGTACTCTAACAATGATCAGCCCATGCACAAGTATATCTTCAGTAGATAAAGTACCAGTACCAAACACTGACTTATTACTAACTTTTGCTACAAATCATCCACTAGGGTTTATATGTTAAGGCAATGAATAAATCTGCATAGGTTGCCATATTGATTCAAGGGCAAGGGCTTAGGTAGTGGGGGGACAAGGGGGACATGTCCCCCACACATTTTTTTCAACCTCTCCCTCCCCAGTCGTCTCCCGGTCACCTCTTGTCCCTTTAGCTGCTGGATTATATCGTTTTGCGTGATCTTATGAGACCCGGCTATAAGATGAATCCAGCAGCTAAAGGGACAAGAGGTGAGGGGGAGGCTACTGGTGAGTGATGGGACCACCAGGGGTAAGGTCCCCATTAGTGTATAATGTATTATATTAAATACATGTTTATATATATATATATACTCCAAACCAAGTGAGACATCTCCTCTGTAAACTCTCATTAGGACTGCGGGACCATTTGCCTCCTACACAGACTGTCTGTAGCACTTGGCTTTTTTATGCATTTAGTGATAGTATGAATGATGTGATAGTATAAATATTATCTATGGTCTGATCAATGATAAGCTGCATTTTGATTGTCTATATCTACTGCAGTTATTCCAGATTTAATTTGAGAACTTGCTTTGATAAAGGGGCTATAATACCAGTCCAATCCTTCTCAGTTAGCCATTAGAAGGTATCATCAATAATAAAAAAACATTCTATTGTTTTACGGCTAACATGATACTGCACTTTATATACTTTTGTTAAAGGAGATGACTTGCAATCTCTCTAAATCCTCTCCTTTTCTCTCTCTATGACGGTCTCCTCCACACTCTATTCTTTTACTCTCCTTCTGTGTCTCATAGATGGCTGCACTTCTGCATAATCTCAGGCACAAATCTTCCCACCGACACAAGCACTCTCCAATTCAAGTGCTCTCCAACACTGACAAACATGTCTGTTTGTGTCATTCAGTCGTGTCAGACTCTCAGTGACCTCATGCAATGCGACACACCGTGCTGACCCACTGGGCATTCATGGCAGAGATAATGGAGTGGGTTGCCAATTCCTTCTCCAGTGGGCCACAGCATACAGCTCTTGGTATTCCTAGGTGGTCTCCCCATGTAGGTACTGACCAGGCCCAACCCTGTATGTATTATGTATAATTCTCAAAGGCGCTCCTTGCCAGCAACTGCGACCCTCGCAAAATTTACGTCATTACGCAAGGAAAATACGAGACACGTTACAACCCATTACGACCTCGCAAAAATCGTCTGCAACATGCGCACATGAAAAAAACAACAAATACACACAACAAATACATAAAAGGCTTACTTACAGGAAGAGGGAGCAACCAGGACCTCGAAAACTAAAGTTACACCTCAATTTAACTCAAAATAAAAGAGTTTAGACACTGAAAAATTCTCTAAGCAAGAGAAAAAATGGTTGCAGAAAAAAAAACGAAATTGAGGCTACAGCAGTCTAAAGACGCAAAACACCACCAAACACCTACGTATTTGCCAAAAATGCAACCCACGCGACCCCAAAAACATTACAAACACAATAAATACAAACAACAAACACATAAAATGTTACTCACAGCAAGGGGGGGCACCGGGGACCTCTGCAAGTGAAGTTACACCTCCATTTAAGCAAAATTTCGCAGTTTAGAGACTTGAAAATCACCTAAGCGAGAGAAAAAATGGCCGCCGAACAAAATGAAAACGAGGCTACAGGTCCCTAAACACGCAAAACACCACCATAAACACGCAAAACACTACCAAACAGCTACGGATATTCCGAAAAAGTCGCACGACATAGAAAACGAAGGACATTTAATCAGCCAAAGCCGCATACCACGCATTAGACGCCATTTTAGAACAATAGCTTATACAATGCGGAAGTACACAGCTACGCTAACGGTTTGGTCTCGCGCACGCACACTATTACACTGCACGCATTCATCACTCTTACACAGCAGCTCCACACCACTAATGCTGTAGCAACATCAAAACAGAATTTCATTGCCGTCATTTTTTGACGGGCAATTCGCTAGTCGCATATATAGTTGTGAGCAAGCGGGTTGTTGCTTACACTGCGGGCTCGCAATGCGAGGGCCGCAGTTGCTGGCAAGGATCGCTGAAGGCGCTCCTTGCCAGCAACTGCGGACTTTAGGCCTGCAAATGTGGTCCCTCGAGAAGCGAGGGGCTGCATTTGCGGAGGTGGATGCTCCCACGTCGACCGCAAAATTTACGGGCTTAGCATCCACAAATACGAGCTTGCAAAAATACGACCTTAGCGCACATAAAAACATTAAAAACACTATAAATAAACACAACAAACACAGAAAAAGCTTACGTGCAGCAACGGGGGGCACCCAGGACCTCTGCAAGTGAAGTTACACCTCCATTTAAGTTGAAATACAAGAGTTTAGACACCCGAAAATGCCCTAAGCGAGAGAAAAAATGGGCGCCAAAAAAAAACAAAACGAGGCTACAGGACCCTAAAGCCGCACCGCTTCCAAAAAGCCATACGAGGTACAAGATACACTTTTAGCAAGGACACTAAATCATCCACACCCGCGTACCACATACACATTCCCCGCCATTTTACAACACTAACTTACACAATGCGAAGTACACAGCTACCCTAACAGCTTCCCCTTGCGCACGCAGCCTATTTACACTACACACATTGCTGACACACCTCAGCTACACAACAGTGCAAACCGACATTGTATGGTGAAGGAACATCAAAACAGATTGTCAGCTCTTCAGCACAATGCTTCCTGCATATATTACTTACAAAGAGGTAAAGTATATTAATTTTAATAATTATTTAATTAGCATACAAAAGTACATATACACAAAAAAAAATACAAAAATATTGCAATAAACACAAAAGCCATTCATCGCGCGCCTCACAACGAGCGCCAACGCTGCTCATAGCACACAAACTACACCAGGGGACAACCTTGCAATAAGCACAAATAGGAGGTCAGCGCAGACCTTACAATAACAGCAAAAGCGCCTCTCATAAAAAAAAGTACAACCAAGAGCCTCGCAATGAGCGCCAAAGGCGCTCAGCACGAGGCTCACAATGAGCGCCGAAGGATCTGTGGCAAACAGCATTCATTACTTGCCTTACAATTGTATTGTTTTTGATGGGCAAGTCGCTAGTTTTATAATAAAAAATAAAATTCAGTGTCATATAACATGGGGACAGAGCTAGCCAGATACCGGGGCTGATGGGAAATTAGCAAAACTTTAGACTAATTAAAAAAAAAGCAATATTTTATCCATATTCCAGTTTTGGACAATAATTTTACAGCTGTGAACCCAAATTAGTGTCAGTCTATTTATTTGAAAATCTCAGACTGCCACAGTTGGCATCGTGACTCATTTTACTTGTAGATAAAACACTAGTTCGGTGCCCCCATCCCCATTCAATTCAGACAAAATGGAAACATTTAGAATTAAGTTTAATCGTTACTTAATCAGCATTGAAAATAACCTAAAGATAAATCTACTGCCTGACAGCTTCTTTTACTTCCAATGGTGATAAATTCATTTTGAATAAAGAAAATGTTTCAGCTAAAGCCCAAAACCAGAATAATGATCACATATATAGTTCTGAGCATGCGAGCTATTGCTCACGCTTGCGGGCTCGGGTAGCAACCCTCGCAAAAAAGTACGAGACACGTTACGACCAATTAGGACCTCACAAACATTGGCCGCAACCCGCGGACATGAAAAAATGAAAAACACAATAAATACACACAACACATACATAAAAACCAAAAAATCAAGCCAAACTGTTCACTGGAAGGTTTGATCATGAGTCTAAAGCTCAAATATTTTGGCCATATCATGAGAAGACAGAATTCAGTCAAGAAGACTCTGATGAAGAAGAGGATGGCAGAGGGGGAGATGGATAGATGAAGCAATGAACATGACATTGCGGAACCTCAGAGGGGCAGTGGCTGACAGATATGCCTGGCTCGCTGAGGTTCATAGGGTTACATAGAGGCGGACATGACTAAACAACAACAAAACTAAGGACTACAATATTAAGTTACAAATAATTTACTGTTTTTGAATACATTTGCACAAGGGCTAAATTCTCATAAAGTTACATAGTTACAGTATATATAAATGATTGTTGTGGTGAACTACCTACTCATAAGAGCCACAACACAAGCTGAGATCCCGCTACATGCTGATGATAGCCAGTAAGCTTGAAACAGCTGTACATGGATAGGATTCCCAGCTTGTGTATAATCCAGCAGGCATAAGCTTAAAGGAAGCCATGTTTAAAATTGGTTATGGATTGAAGAGCAAGGCTTTTGTGGGCACATTTGCATGTCCCTGCTCAGCTTCCCACAATGCAGTGTAATAACTGTATTTCTTAGAATTATGAGCTGGAAGCAGGTTTTTTAACTTGTTTTAGACATTCAAATGTGAACAAAGATGTACTATTTATTTACTACTAGCGACTTGCCTGTCAAAAATGATGGGGCAATAAAATTGTAAGCCATGGCAATGCTGTTTGACACACAATGTAAAGCTTTTTATACTCTGAGGACCTTCAGCGTTCATTGCGAGCCTCGAGCTGAGCGCCTTCGCCTCATGGCGATCCGCTCCTCCTGTTTGTAAGGGGGGGCACCGTTGTTGAGAGCTTTGTAAGTTAGGGTCATGATTTTACATTATATTCCTGAGTCTATGGGAAGCCAGTGGAGTGATTGACAGAGAGGAGCTGCCGACACTGAGCGATGAGTATGGTAGATGAGTCTAGCGGAGATATCCATTATGGATTGGGAACAAGCAGGTGATGGGGAGGCCACCAAGGAGAGAGCTGCAGTAGTCAAGACGAGATATGATGACTCAATGTCTTAGTTGTGTCTTGTGTAAGGTAGTGACGTATTTTGGAGAGAAGACAGAATTGTGTGTGTGACTGTATGAGGAATGAAAGAGAGGGCAGGGTCCAGTAGACCCCAGGACAACACCTAAAATATGTTAAAAAATGTATTTCCTGCTCAGAATTCAGAGAAATACAGTTATTCTTTTGCATTCTGGGAACCTGGGCAGTAACATGCACATGTGCCCACAAAGGCTTCTCTCTTGTAATCCAATACCATTTTAACCATGGCTTCCTTTAAGCATATGCCTGCTGTGTTACTCAGCTTTAAGCAAAGCTCAGAATGGATTATGTACTACTGTACGGTGGAGGGCTTCTATCTCTCTTTCATCCACCATAAATGAAATGATTGTTGTGGTTATCTATTTTTAAAAAGATGCTCAAACTTACTGTGGGCCAGCCCCATAAAGTCTTATAAAAAATACTATAGTGGCAGCCATTGGATAAATTGTCATATATCCTCTAGCACTGGAACTTGGGTGATGTCATAAAGCCCTCAGTGATGTCACGAGGATCTGCAGTATAAAAGTCAGCTCACCTATTGCTCTGTCTGGGATTTGTAGCCAGGTGAGAGAGAGAGAGAGAGAGAGAGAGAGATATTTGCGATTCGTGTTATTCTAATTTTTGCGATTTTTTATATTTTTTGCGATTTTTGATTTTTTTTATAGTTCTGCTTTTTTTTTCTATTAATTTATATATTATTTTCTTTTTTTCTTTCTTTCTTTTTTTTCCTATTATATATTTTTTTTCTACAGGCCTTTTATTTTTATATATTCTTTTATTTATTTATTTATTTATTTTATTTTTATTTCCTTTTATTTTAATTCATTTATTTTTTTTGTTTGTTTTATATATTCATTTGTTTATTTATTTTATTTTTATTTCTTCTTATTATAATTCATTTATTTTTTTATTTTTTTTAGTTTTATATCTTCATTTGTCTATTTATTTGTTTTTTTTATTTCCTATTATTATAATTCATTTTTTTTGTGTGTTTTTACTTTTATTTATTCATTGGTTTATTTATTTTTTATTTTCTATTTATTTTATTTAATTTTTTTATTTCATATTATTTTAATTTATTTTTTTTACGGGGTTTTTAGGGACGTTAGATAGAAATATATAGATAGATTAGTTAGATAGGTTTATTAATTCATTTATTTTATTTGTTTATCTGTTTATTTCCTGTTATTGTATTTTAATTTATTTTTTTATTGACATTTTTATTTTATTTTTATTAGATAGAAGTAGGGCCGTTAGTTAGGGTTAGGTAGGTTTCTTAGGTAGGGTTCCTAGATAGTATTGTTAGATAGGGTTATAGATAGCTTTGTTAGATAGATTTTTGTAGATAGCTTTGTTAGATTAGATAGGGGGCGACTGCGACAGACGACTGACTGACTGACTGACTGACTGGACTGACTTACTGACTGACTCACTAAAAAATCTAAAAAAATCTAAAAAAAGTCACTGACTTATAGACAGGACAGATAGTTAGATAGGGAAAGACCCAACAGGTAGAGAGTTAGATAGGGACACAGACCCAACAGAGTTAGGTAGGTTAGATAGGGACAGAGACCAGACAGTTAGATAGTAAGATAGGGACTGATAGGGAACGACTGACGGACCAAGACAGGAGGAGCATGGAGGGAAGGAGGGATCCTTCAGATGCCAAACATCACAGGTAAGAGACTTTATGGAAGAATTAGTAGGGCCACTTTTTAGCTGCTCCATTTTATCTCCTATAATTGATGGTCATGTACACTGTTTGGTGGGTTTATGAATAATCAATAAAAAAGCAGAACTGTGGGGAGTGATGAGCCACAAGAGCATGTCTAGATGTACTTTACGTGTTAGTCTTGTATTAAAGTATCATTCCTTGGATGGTTAGCCCCAATGCATTGTTAAGTCCCGTATCTTTAGTGTTGCAGAATGTGATCATCTTCATTTCAAATGTTTTTACATCCTTCATTTATTTTGAAAATACAACAATTTTCAATTGCAGGTTTGGTATCGAGTGATCATTCTGGGTAAAATGGTGTCCAACTGGGGTACAAATAACTGTCTTCATTGTGCTTTTTGATGGGGTGCCTGTGTAGATTTATTCAGATTCATTCACAATCCCATTCCCACATTATGCTTCCTCTAGATACTCCTTTCCTCTCCATGTTCATATACTTTACTATATACATCACTCTCCCATAATATAAATACTTATTAATAATATTTTTTTTTTAGTCAGAACAAAGGCAAGAGATCGAGGACCTCTGCGTTTGGGAGGTGAGGAACAAAAAGACTTGAGAAAGAAATGACCTTATTATACCTCACTCTCCCATAATATTAATATTTTGTATTTTATTTTTTTGCCAAAATAAGAACATGAGACATAGGGACCCATTTTCTGGAATGTGAGGAATAAATCTGGACCATAGCAATAAGGGTTATAGACCAGACTTATTAGGTGGTCCTAGGTCCTGTTAACTCCCTAGCATGGGCTAGATATTTGAATAAGATATTGATCAATAATAAAATTCAAATTAGTTGGTGTAAAAAAAATTATATTCAATCTTAGCTTACTGTTAGTTGCTGCTGGTATCCACCAAATATACACTATATGGTCAATGGGGGGAGATGGCTTTTTCTACAGATAGTGCTAAATATTAAAATACAAAGTGTACCACCTACACGATGATCTCCACTGGAGACTTATGTTAGAGATTTCCATTGGCAGTAAGCTTTTGTTGTTGATGCAGCCTATGAATTATTCTTCCTTTTTTAGCTTTTCTGATTGTTATTAAAACCCTTTATAGATACGTTCCATCCAAAATATATTCCCATTCAGTACAGTACATTATAATTACTAATAAGCAGGTAGGAAAGGTGGTCCTGGAAGTCTCTTAGCAGTATTGAGGTGGTCCTTTTAGGTGACATCTTTATTATAATAGACACTACTTGTTCCTGAAGCATTACATATTTGTTTCTTTAACACTTTCTCCTGGCTTGGAGATTAAGTGGTATTAAGGGGTCTTGGGTATATGTTGATTAATTGGTGAATTCCGATAAGATTTCAGTACAGGACACCTTCCCCTTTCTCTCATAGGTTCATTAGAGGCAGTGTACAAGTATATTGTAAACCTTACTTGCACTAAAGTAACTGAACTTAGGTGCCTTGAAGATATGGCAGCTTCCATGTACTAGCAGAGCCACTACAATGAATATGTTCTATGACAATGCCCATGACTTACATAGCTGCTGATGTTATCTACTACCCTTTCTGTAATGTAGCATTTTTGCACATTATCCCTACATATTTATTTACAGTCCCATTCCCACACACCTCCTCTGTTTCATCTCTGCTTTCCTCTCCATGCTCATTTACTATATACATCACTCTCCCATAATATTACTTTTTTGTATGTTTTAGCCACAATAGGAGCACAAGGCCCAGTATCTCATCTTCTGTAAGGTGTGAGGTACAAACTCACTTAAGAAAGAAACCACCTTATTATACATAACTCTCCCATAATATTAACATTTTGTATTTTTTAGCCCCCATACCAGCATGAGGCCCGGGACCTCAGCTTCTGGGAGGTGAGGAATAAACTGATTGAGAAAGAAACAACCTTATAATACATCACTCTTCCATAATATTAATAATTGTATTTTTTTACCCATAGCATGGATATGGAGCCTCCTAGAAAGAGGAAAGTTGAGGGTCAGGGTGACCCAACAAGGTACAGTAAACAAATTCATATTTGTTCCCAGTGCAATTAAAATAGAAAAATAGATTTGACAGCAGATATGAACCAAAAAGTCTGGTCAATATATCTGCATGCATGCTTAAATAATCCAGGAGGTTGACCTTCTTTTCACCAGGCATGCTTGAACTATTTTACTGCTTTTCCCTCGTACTTCCTTATTGGTATAAGTTTCCACTTTCCTACTACCCTTTCTGTAATGTAGCATTTTTGCACATTATCCCTACATATTCATTCACAGTCCCATTCCCACACTATGCTTCATCTAGATACTCCTTAGTCAGAACAAGGGCAAGAACGTTGAAACCTCCTCTTCCTCACTCTCCCATAATATTAATATTTGTATTTTTTTTAATCTCAAAAGTAGCTTGAGGAAAAGTGCCTCCTCCTCGTGTGGAAGGTGAGTAACAAACTGACTTGAGAAATAAACAACCTTATTATTATACATCACTCTCCCATAATATTAATATTTGTATTTTTTTAATCTCAAAAGTAGCACGAGGAAAAGTGCCTCCTCCTCGTCTGGAAGGTGAGGAACAAACTTCTACTACACAACAGTACTACACAATAGATATTTCCAGATCCTACGTATGCTCTACACATCCCTGAAGAATCATCTCCTTGCCATGTCTTACCTTGAACCCAATCACTTACTATCACGAGCCTTGTTACTATAGTGTGTAGAGATCACTCCCTATTTATAAAATGGACTTGATAGAGTAATGGTGCAGCTCATTTTAAGTGGAACATGACCTTGATGTTTGTTAAGTTCTTGTACTGTTATATACACTAATTTCTTCTGCTAATTTCTTCTCAGGAGTAAGAGGCAAAAAAAAACAAGACGCAACAGGGCCACAAACAGGTAAAAAGGAAACTAATCATTTTTCCTTCAAGTATTAAATAAAGAAACATACATTTTACCACAAATACAAAACAAACAATCCATCTAGCCTGCCAATTGTATCTATATAAAAGCTTAGTATAAAATGATGCAGCAAAGGTCCAAGGTCCATTGAAGAAATGAATAGTACACAATAAACAATAGCCTTTCTGCTCAACCCAGTCATGCTTGAATTTCTTTGCTGTTTTTGTCACTATTAGTTGAGCTGGAAAGATATTCCACTTACCTACTATCCAAAGCAGAATTTCATAAGTTTCCCATCATGTAACCTTATATAAAGATTATATCTAGTTCTTGAATTCCTATTTTTCTGGATGATTACCATATATTTGAAGGTTTATTCAATGTCACCTACTCTATTATATTCTGGGGACTATGTTATAGATACAATTACGTGGACTATATTATAGATAAATGAATGAGTTAATATTAATATTTTGCATTGCTTCATAGGACGATGGGCACGGAGGAGCCTATGGAAATGGAGAGTTATGAAGCCATATTTATGGAGGAGATGGAGGTACAGGAGTACCAGGAAGTGATCATCGAGGTTATGGACACAAGGTGAGGAACAATCTTATGTTGCTGTAACTTTAACCACATATTTAGACTAAGGCCTCTTCAAGTTCATAAAAGCAATATTTACAAGTCTCACATGACTTTACTCCACTCTTCCTCACTATTCTCCATCTATGTTATCATATTCTCTAAATCTTTCTCAGACCTTACAATCCTATTCCACCATGTGTTCAACTTAACTCTGCTGTGCTCTCCTTGCTTGTTTACTGTAACACTCTCAGTATACAACAGACAATATTAACACTTAACATTTTGTCTTTTTTTGTAGCTAGAGGAACTCCTGACCTCCATCAATGATTCCACAATGCTTCATAGCTCTCTATTTCCATAGTAAGAGCTTCCAGATTTATCATTTCCACCTAGAGCTCCTGACAGTCCGGCCCCATCCTGAGAAACACCAGCAAGACTGGCACCAACAGGTAAGCAAAACTAATATTTTTTACCAAAAAGTATGATTATTTTCCTCTGTCCTCATTAAAGACTTTGTATGTTCAATGTTACTATATTTGTACCGGTCATTTGATGCTATGACCTCTGTATGTCAGGTGATGTAAGCTGTCTTTCACAACTTACGACTAAGCTGCAATCTGATTGGCTCTTGAGCTAGTTAGTACCTGCCTTTGTGTGCCAATCAGATAACAGAGCTCAGTGTCAAACGTGGAGGAGTATCTGGCAAACAAGCCAAGCTCTATAACCTTTACTTAGATAGTTAACCTGCTCTGACATATAGTTACACCACTAAAAAGGGATAAGTAATTTTACCTAACTATGCTATTCACCCCTTTTTCCAATATTGCGAGTGAGCCACCTGTAAAATATGAAAAAAGCCAACATGCAAATTACAGCAAGCTTTCCTAATTATTTTGTTCATATCAGTAATATTATGAGTTGCTTCTGCACTAAATCTATTCAGTTCCATCTTACTCACAACTACGTATAACTCATAACTGGTACATTTTCTGATTTTGGCTAAAATTATTATGAGTACTCTATAATACCCACAGAACCAAAAATGCCTTTGCGGCTACTTTTCCATTCCCTACTCCTGATCGCCTCCTTCCCCGCTCACACACAATCCTCCATGGTAGTTTTGCCTCCTTCCCCGCTCACACACAATCCTCCATAGTAGTTTTGCCTCCTTCCCCGCTCACACACAATCCTCCATGGTAGTTTTGCCTCCTTCCCCGCTCACACACAATCCTCCATGGTAGTTAGCGGTTATTTTAGGTACCATGGAGGCCCTTTAAGCAACACCATAACACCATGACTGCATGGTAGTTAGGGTGTTAATATGGATACTATGGGGGCTTTTTTAGATCCCCTGTTATGTTGGGGGTGTTAATAGTTATACAATGGGGGGTCCTTTAAGGAATGCCATGGCTTAGAATTAATATTTAGATTCTGTAGGGGTCCTTCGGGGGTCTTTTACGATCCCCATGGTATGTTGGAGGTTTTAATAGTTATACCCTGGGGGCCCTTTAAGGAAAGCCATGGATTACAATTATTATTTAGATACTGTGCGGGTCCTTCAAGTACCTTCGCAGCAGGGCTAATAATTAGATGTGTCATGGGGGTCCTCGAAGGATCTTGTGGAATCTGGGTCAACTGTTTAAGCAAGGTGGGAGGGTCCATTAGTGACCCCTGTGGTGGGGGTTAAATTGTAGGTGCTATTGGGTCCTGACACTTGCTGAATAGTTTAAATACCATGGGGGTCTCAATGGAACCCCCATGGTTATGTAGATTGGGGTTCATGGGAAAACAAGGGATCGGATCTGAAGGAGCCCTCGCTAAATCTGGATTAGATATTTCCTCGTGGAATCTGGATTAGTTGTTTGTCCGTTAGGGACCCGTGTGTGATGGTGGTTACATTTTAGGTCCGCCTATGGAACCCCCATGCTTATGTGGATTGGGATTCGTGGGGAAACAAAGTGTTGAGAGTGGGGGTGGGGAGTACAATCGGGAGTGAGCAGGGAAAGGGGTTAGGTTGCTATAAGACATTTTGAGAAGTGTTGGATATCTGAGCTTGAAAGATGGATTTTTTAAGCATAAATTATATATATAGATTTATATTAACTGGGTATGCTCTTGTGGTTTATCATCTCCACTGGACGAGATTACTATTGAATGTACTTATAGAACAACACTTCAAAACACAGATATCCTCTCTATCTCTCTCCATTTAGTTTATTAATATTAATATCTCTGTTATTATTTTTAAGCAAATAAAATGTCTATCTTGTTATTTTGTGAATGTAGTGTTTTATGGCCCTATTTCAGGTAACCACTCTTATGCTTTGTGTATTTTTTTTCTTTTATCACTGTTATGCTTTATGTATTTTTCTTTCTTTTCTCTATTATTCCCCCTCTCTCCCTTGTAGTGTAAACATTTTTTTGTCTCTCTCTCAGTAATTTACAATCTCTCTCTTCTTGCAGCTTTGCAGTGAAATCAGGCCACATCTAAGCTTCTGGTCAGGCACATCAATCATTGCTACACTTACCTCAACTCTCCATCTCTGACTCTCTGTGGCTCTCTGGATCTCAGCACGCCAGGCACATCTGTGCTTCAGGCCAGGCACATCATGGATTCCATGATATCATCTCTCTGACTCTGCCAGGCAAATCTGGCAGCCATTGCCCCTCTCAGCTCCATCAAGATTATCTTCATTACAACAGCTACCTCTTGTCTGGCACGACCAAGACCTATCTCCTCTCTGGCCATCACCACATGTCTGGCACCACCCAGCACTACCTCCTCTCTGGCAGCACCCAGTAGTACTTGCTCTCTGTCATAACCCATATTACATCCTATCTTGCACCACCAAGAACTACCTCCTGTCCTGTCTGGCACCATTCAGTGCACCCTCCTCTCTGGCACCACCCAGAGTATCAAGTAAACAAAAAATGTTCCAGTCATCGCCTTGTCTGGCACCATCCAGTACTACCTCCACTCTGGCAGCACCCGCTGCTACTTCCGCTGGCACAACCCAGATTACCTCCTTTCTTTCGCCACCAAGAACAACCTCCAGTACAGTCTGGCACCATTCAGAGCACCCTCCTCAGAATATCAAGAAAGCAATAACGTTCCAGTCATCGCTTTGTCTGGCATCACCCAGTTATACCTCCTCGCTGGCAGAACCCAGTACTACCTCCTCTCTGGCAGCACCAAGTACTACTTCCTCTTTCACAACCCAGATTACCTCCTGTTGTGCACCACCAAGAACTACCTCCTGCCCTGTCTGGGGCACCCTCCTCTCTGGCAGCACTCAGACTACCAAGAAAGAAATAATATTTCAGTCATCGCCTTGTCTGACACTACCTCCTCTCTGGTACAACCCAGATTACCTCCTGTCTTCAGTACTACCTCCTCTCTGGCAGAACCAAGTACTTCTTCATCTATGGCACAACCCAGATTACCTCCTGTCCTGTCTGGCAACATTCAGAGCACCCTCCGCTCTTACACCACTCAGAGTACCTGGGAAGCAATAATGTTCCAGTCATTGCCTTGTCTGGCACCACCCAGTACTACCTCCACTCTGGCAGTACACGGTACTACTTCCTCTGGCATAACCCAGAATACCTCCTGTCTTCAGTACTACTTCCTCTCTGGCACAACCCAGATGACCTCCTGTCTTGCAACACCAAGAACTACCTCTTGTCCTGACTGTGTCACTATTCAGAGCACCCTACTCTCTGGCACAACCCAGATTACCTCTTGTCTTGCAACACTAAGAACTACCTCCTGTCCTGTCTGGCATCACCCAGAGCACCCTCCTCTCTGGCACAACCCAGATTACCTCTTGTCTTGCAACACTAAGAACTACCTCCTGTCCCGTCTGGCATCACCCAGAGCACCCTCCTCTCTGGCACAACCCAGATTACCTCTTGTCTTGCAACACTAAGAACTACCTCCTGTCCTGTCTGGCATCACCCAGAGCACCCTCCTCTCTGGCACAACCCAGATTACCTCTTGTCTTGCAACACTAAGAACTACCTCCTGTCCTGTCTGGCATCACCTAGAGCACCCTCCTCTCTGGCACAACCCGGATTACCTCTTGTCTTGCAACACTAAGAACTACTTCCTGTCCTGTCTGGCATCACCCAGAGCATCCTCCTCTCTGGCACCACCCAGATTACCTCTTGTCTTGCAACACTAAGAACTACCTCCTGTCCTGTCTGGCATCACCCAGAGCACCCTCCTCTCTGGCACCACCCAGATTACCTCCTGTCTTGCACCACCAAGAACGACTTCCTGTCCTGTCTTGCACCACCCAGAGCACCCTCCTCTCTGGCACCACTCAGAGTACCAAGAAAGCAATAATGTCGTCCTATCTGTCACAACCCAGATTACCTCCTGTCTTGCACCACCAAGAACTACTTCCTGTCCTGTCTTGCACCACCCAGAGCATCCTCCTCTCTGGCACCACTCAGAGTACCAAGAAAGCAATAATGTCGTCCTATCTGTCACAACCCAGATTGTCTCCTGTCTTGCACCACCAAGAACTACATCCTGTCCTGTCTGGCACAACCCAGATTACCTCCTGTCTGGCACCACCAAGAACTACTTCCTGTCCTGTCTGGCACCACCCAGAGAATCCTCCTCTCTGGCACCACTCAGAGTACCAAGAAAACAATAATGTCGTCCTATCTGTCACAACCCAGATTACCTCCTGTCTTGCACCACCAAGAACTACTTCCTGTCCTGTCTGGAACCACCCAAAACATCCTCCTCTCTGGCACCGCTCAGAGTACCAAGAAAGCAATAATGTCGTCCTATCTGTCACAACCCAGATTACCTCCTGTCTTGCACCACCAAGAACTACTTCCTGTCCTGTCTGGAACCACCCAAAACATCCTTCTCTCTGGTACCGCTCAGAGTACCAAGAAAGCAATAATGTTCCAGTACTGAAAACCCAGTGCTGGATTCTAAATACATTGCTTTTGATTCCTGTCTGATTAAGTTTTTAAGTCTCCTGAAGGGTTCAGGATTATGTTTTTATAACAAAGAAATCATAGACTATCAAAAAGAAACACTTGGAAAACCACTGATATACAGCTGTAGTGTGGCATAGTCAAGCTAAGATTGGAAGAATACCAGTAGGAAACTGACTTCTTTTTCAGTGATGGCCACTATAGGAAAACAAAAAACTACTGGGTGCTGTCTTTGTATCCAATAAAACTTTCTGTTGGCACTAAAAGAAATAAATATTCGTTATCTGATGGACTCTCTAATTGGTAAAGCTTTATATTCCTGGCACGATTTTGACTCACAACCTTACGACCACAGACTGTTTTTCCTTTTTTGAGATGTAAAAATAAATATCTAACAACCAGTAGTGTTTACACATTTTATTAAATGAAAGATTTAAATACAGTGGAATAGGAATTAGTAATTATAGTAATTAAACATAGAAACAGAAAATATTATAAATTATAAACCACCCCATCACACACAAAAAATAATAAAATCACATCATCAAAATTATACAGAATATAATGTATTTTTTTATCTATTTACTGTTATATACTTTATATCATTGAGAGTTCATAAGAGATTTTTTCTTCCTAAACTAATACAGATAGTACCTGCTGTGGTCTACCCTCTGTAGCTCATGAGGACGCTGTAGTAGCTGTGCCACAAACTAGCCAATCAGTGGCCAAGATCCTGCAACATTGTTGCACTAATTGGCTAATTTGGAACACTGAAGTTCTGAATTGATATATTCATGAGCATCAGAGGGAAGACCAAAGCAGATACAATTAGGATGATTTTATGATGAAAATAACAGAGCTTTTACACTTTTCTTATTCAAAACAAAACAAAAATGTTAATAGATGATATGTGGCTATTTTACTTTTTTTCTGATGTCTAAAACCAAGTACATTTAATTGTACAAAGAGCTTGTCAGAACCTTAAATTCTTCAGTATTTAAAACTTCAATTAAACCTTTATGGATTATAATATAGTCTTATAAGCCTTATTATAAATTGAAAAGGTCAAACATCCCACACCAAACATTTGAAACCAAACATTATCCAAAGGGATAGCAAAAAAAATCAGGTCTGGCTTTGATCATCCTATAGACTGTAACAATGGCCCTTTAGGGAACCTCACAGTCATGGGCGTAGGAGCCCCCCAAAAAAGGGAGAATTCAACTCTACTCGCAGGACAGGAAGCAAGGGCAGAACTACAGCCAAATATATATGGGAAAGGCATAGTGCTCCATAGCACTGGCACCCTCTATATATATATATATAAACTTAAGGGTCAAAGCTTTCATGGGCAAGACATACTAGTGGCCAAATCTGGTAATGCATGACTAAGGTTGACTTTGCTATGTTTTGATTCCCCTATTACTTAAATCTGGGGGTTAAGGTTCAAGATAATGTTCTGTAGGGTTGGGTTCAGATATAAAAATATTTCTCAAATTATTATCTTTTATTTGTAACGCACCAACATATTCCGCAGTGCTATACATTACGATGAAAAATACAGTATTAAGGAAGACAAAAAGTGGAGAGCCCTGTCTTTGAGTTTAAAAGTTTCCTTGCGTAGAGCTTTTTCCAAAGCATCTTACAAGACTGAAAACTCACCAACACATTTATATTCATTATCAAAAATGGAGATAACGATGACAAGAGAACACCAACTCCCAAATTTCATGTAAGGAAGTCATTAGTCAAAGAAGAAAACATGGGCCAATGGCAACTCCACATCCCCTGCTGTCACTCTCTCTCCCTCTCTTCTCCTGCTGTCTCTCGCTCTCTTACCCCCTCTTCTCCTGCTGTCACTCCGTCCCCCTCTTTCCCTGCTATCTCTCTCTCTCCCCCTCTTTCCCTGCTTTCACTCTCTCCCACCTCTTCCCCTGCTGTCACTCTCTTTCTTACCCCCTCTTCCCCTGTTGTCACTCTCTCCCTCCTCTTTTCCTGCTGTCACTCTCTCCCCCTCTTTCCCTGCTATCTCTTTCTTCCCCCCCTCTTCCCCTGCTGTCTCTCTCTTTCTTCCCCCCCTCTTCCCATGCTGTTATGCTCTCCCCCCTGCTTTCAACCTCTCCCCCTCTTTCCCTGCTGTCTCTCTCTTTCTTCCCCCGTCTTCCTCTGCTGTCACTCTCTCCCCTCTCTCTTTCTTCCCTCTACTGTCTCTCTCTTTCCCCCCTCTTCCCATGCTGTCACTCTCTCCCCCCTCTTCCACGCTGTCTCTCTCTTTCTTCCCCCCTCTTCCCCTGCTGTCACTCTCTCCCCCTGCTGTCTCTCTCTTTCTTCCCCCCTCTTCCCGTGCTGTCTCTCTCTCCCCCCCTCTTCCCCTGCTGTCACTCTCTCCCCCTCTTCCCCTGCTTTCACTTTCTCCCCCTCTTTCCCTGCTATCTCTCTCCCCCCCCTCTTCCCCTGCTGTCACTCTCTCTACCCTCTTCCCCTGCTGTCTCTCTCTCCCCCCTCTTCCCCTGCTGTCACTCTCTCTCCCCTCTTCCCTTGCTGTCTCTCTCTTTCTTACCCACTCTTCCCTTGTTGTCACTCTTTTCCTCCTCTTTTCCTACTGTCACTCTCTCACCCTCTTTCCCTGCTATCTCTTTCTTCCCCCCTCTTCCCCTGCTGTCTCTCTCTTTCTTCTCCCCTCTTCCCATGCTGTCACGCTCTCCCCCTGCTTTCACCCTCTCCCCCCTCTTTCCTGCTGTCTCTCTCTCCCTCTCTTCTCCTGCTGTCTCTCTCTTTCTTCCCCCCTCTTCTCCTGCTGTCTCTCTCTTTCTTACCTCCTCTTCCCCTCTTGTCACTCTCTCCCTCCTCTTTTCCTGCTGTTACTCTCTCCCCCTCTTTCCCTGCTGTCACTCTCTCCCCCTCTTTCCCTGCTATCTCTCTCTCCCCCCTCTTCCCCTGCTTTCACTCTCTCCCCCTCTTTCCCTGCTATCTCTCTCCCCCCCTCTTCCCCTGCTGTCACTCTCTCCCCCTCTTCCACTGCTGTCACTCTCTCTCCCCTCTTCCCCTGCTGTCTTTCTCTCCCCCCTCTTCCCCTGCTGTCACTCTCTCTCCCCTCTTCCCCTGCTGTCTTTCTCTCCCCCTCTTTCCCTGCTATCTCTCTCTCCCCCCTCTTCCCCTGTTGTCTCTCTCTCCCCCCTCTTCCCCTGCTGTCTCTCTCTCCCCCCTCTTCCCCTGCTTTCACTCTCTCCCCCCTTTCCCTGCTATCTCTCTCTCCCCCTCTTCTCCTGCTATCTCTCTCTCCCCCCTCTTCCCAAGCTCTCTCTCTTTCTTCCCCCCTCTTCCCCTGCTGTCACTCTCCCCCCCTCTTTCCCTGCTGTCTCTCTCTTTCCTGCCACAACCCCTGCTGTCACTGTCTCCCTCTCTTCTCCTGCTGTCTCTCTCTTTCTTCCCCCTCTTCCCCTGCCGTCTCTCTCTTTCTTCCCTCTGCTGTCTCTCTCTTTCTTCCCCCCTCTTCACCTGCTTTCACTCTCTCCC
This sequence comes from Discoglossus pictus, assembly GCA_027410445.1. NCBI lineage: Eukaryota > Metazoa > Chordata > Amphibia > Anura > Alytidae > Discoglossus > Discoglossus pictus. The sequence continues at coordinate 99,845,793 of CM050172.1, read as the reverse complement.
CCTCTTTCCCTGCTCTCACTCTCTCCCCCCTCTTCCCCTGCGGTCAATCTCTCACCCCCTCTTCCCCTGCTGTCACTCTCTCCCCCTCTTTCCCTGCTCTCACTCTCTCCCACCTCTTCCCCTGCTGTCACTCTCTCTCACGTCTTTCCCTGCTGTCACTCTCTCCCCCCTCTTCCCCTAATGTCTCTCTCTTTCTTCCCCCCTCTTCCCCCCTGTCTCTTTCTTCCCCCCTCTTCCCCTGCTGTCTCCCTCTTTCTTCCCCCCCTCTTCCCCTGCTGTCTCTCTCTTTCTTCCCCCCTCTTCTCCTGCTGTCACTCTCTCCCCCCTCTTCCCCTGCTGTCTCTCTCTTTCTTCCCCCCTCTTCCCCTGCTGTCTCTCTCTTTCTTCCCCTCTTCTCCTGCTTTCTCTCTCTTTCTTCCCCCCTCTTCCCCTGCGGTCTCTCTCTTTCTTCCCCCCCTCTTCCAGTGTTGTCACTCTCTCTCCCCTCTGTTCCTGCTGTCTCTCTCTTTCTTCCCCCCTCTTCCCCCCTGTCTCTTTCTTCCCCCCTCTTCCCCTGCTGTCTCTTTCTTTCTTCCCCCATCTTCCTCTGCTGTCACTCTCTCCCCTTCTTCTTCTGCTGTCTCTCTCTTTCTTCCCCCCCCCTTCTCCTGCTTTCACTCTCTGTCCCTCTTCTCCTGCTGTCTCTCTCTTTCTTCCCCCCTCTTCCCCTGCTGTCACGCTCTCCCCCTGCTTTCACTCTATCCTCCTCTTTCCCTGCTGTCTCTCTCTCCTGCCTTTTTCCCTGCTATCTCTCTCTCCCCTCCTCTTTATCTGCTGTCACTCTCTCCCACTCTTTCCCTTCTATCTCTCTCTCCCCCCCTCTTCTCCTGATGTCTCTCTCTTTCTTTACCCCTCTTCCCCCGCTGTCTCTCTCTTTCTTTACCCCTCTTCCCCTGCTGTCTCTCTCTTTCTTTCCCCCTCTTCCCCCCGCTGTCTCTCTCTTTCTTCCCCCCTCTTCCCCTGCTGTCACTCTCTCCCCCCTCTTCGCCTGCTGTCTTTCTCTTTCTTGCCCCTCCTCCTGCTGTCACTCTCTCTCTCCCCTCTTCCCAAGCTGTCTCTCTCTCCCGCCTCTTCTCCTGCTGTCTCTCTCTTTCTTCCCCCCTCTTCCCCTGCTGTAACTCTCTACCCCTCTTTCCCTGCTGTCACTCTCTCCCCCTCTTTCGCTGCTTTTTCTCTCCCCCCTCTTCCCCCGCTGTCACTCTCTTTCTTCCCTCCTCTTCCCTAGCTGTCACTCTCTCCCCCCTCTTCGCCTGCTGTCTTTCTCTTTCTTGCCCCTCCCCCTGCTGTCTCTCTCTCTCCCCTCTTCCCGTGCTGTCTCTCTCTTTCTTCCCCTCTTCTCCTGCTGTCTCTCTCTTTCTTCCCTCTGCTGTCACTCTCTCTTTCTTCCCTCCTCTTCCCCTGCTTTCACGCTCCCCGTCTTCCCCTGCTTTCACGCTCTCCCCCCCTCTTTCCCTGCTGTCTCTCTCTCCCCCCTCTTTCCCTGCTGTCACTCCCTACCCCCTCTTTCCCTGCTGTCTCTCTCTCCCCCCTCTTTCCCTGCTGTCACTCTCTCCCCCCTCTTTCCCTGCTGTCCTCTCTCCTCCCCCCTCTTTCCCTGCTGTCCCTCTCTCCCCCTCTTCCCCTGCTGTCTCTCTCTTTCTTACCCCCCTCTTCCCCTGCTGTCTCTTTCTCTCAACCCTCCTCTTTTCCTGCTGTCACTCTCTCCCCCTCTTTCCCTGCTATCTCTTTCTTCCCCCCTCTTCCCCTGCTGTCTCTCTCTTTCTTCCCCCCTCTTCCCCTGCTGTCTCTCTCTTTCTTCTCCCCTCTTCCCATGCTGTCACCCTCTCCCCCCTGTTTCCCTGCTGTCTCTCTCTCCTGCCACAACCCCTGCTGTCACTGTCTCCCTCTCTTCTCCTGCTGTCTCTCTCTTTCTTCCCCCCTCTTCTCCTGCTGTCTCTCTCTTTCTTGCCCCCCTCTTCCCCTGCTGTCACTCTCTCCCTCCTCTTTTCCTGCTGTCACTCTCTCCCCCTCTTCCCCTGCTGTCACTCTCTCCCCATCCTTTCCTGCTATCTCTCTCTCCCCCTCTTCCCCTGCTTTCACTCTCTCCCGCCTTTTTCTCTGCTGTCACTCTCTCGCCCTCTTGCCCTGCTGTCTCTCTCTTTCTTCCCCCCTCTTCTCCTGCTGTCACTCTCTCCCCCTCTATCCCTGCTGTCTCTCTCTTTCTTCCCCCTCTTCCTCTGCTGTCATTCTCTCCCCCTCTTACCCTGCTGTCTCTCTCTTTCTTCCCCTCTATTCCCCTGCTTTCACTCTCTCCCCCCTCTTTCCCTGCAGTCACTCTCTCCCCCCCTCTTCCCCTGCAGTCACTCTCTCCCCCTCTTTCCCTGTTATCTCTCTCTCCTCCCGCTTCCCCGTGCTGTCACTCTCTCCCCCCTCTTCCCCTGCTGTCTCTCTCTTTCTTCCCCCCTCTTCCCCCCTGTCTCTTTCTTCCCCCCTCTTCCCCTGCTGTCTCTTTCTTTCTTCCCCCCTCTTCCCCTGCTGTCTCTCTCTTTCTTCCCCCATCTTCCCTCTGCTGTCACTCTCTCCCCCCTCTTCCCCTGCTGTCACTCTCTGCCCCTCTTCTCCTGCTGTCTCTCTCTTTCTTCCCCCCTCTTCCCCTGCTATTTCTCTCTCCCCATCTTCCCCTGCTGTCTCTCTCCCCCTCTTTCCCTGCTATCTCTCTCCCCCCTCTTCCCTCTGCTGTCTCTCTCTTTCTTCCCCCCCTCTTCCCCTGCTGTCACTCTCTCCCTCCTCTTTTCCTGCTGTCACTCTCCCTCTTTCCCTGGTATCTCTTTCTTCCCCCCATCCTCCCCTGCTGTCTCTCTCTTTCTTCTCCCCTCTTCCCATGCTGTCACGCTCTTCCCCTCTGTTCCTGCTGTCTCTCTCTTTCTTCCCCCCTCTTCCCCCTGTCTCTTTCTTCCCCCCTCTTCCCCTGCTGTTGCTTTCTTTCTTCCCCCATCTTCCTCTGCTGTCACTCTCTCCCCCTCTTTCCCTGCTGTCACTCTCTCCCCCTCTTTCCCTGATATCTCCCTCTCCCCCTCTTCCCCTGCTGTCACTCTCTTTCTTACCCCCTCTTCTCCAGCTGTCACTCTCTCCCCTTCTTCTTCTGCTGTCTCTCTCTTCCTTCCCCCCTCTTCTCCTGCTGTCACTCTCTGCCCCTCTTCTCCTGCTGTCTCTTTTTTTCTTCCCCCCTCTTCCCCTGCTATTTCTCTCTCCCCCTCTTTCCCTGCTATCTCTCTCCCCCTCTTCCCTCTGCTGTCTCTCTCTTTCTTACCCCCTCTTCCCCTCTTGTCACTCTCTCCCTCCTCTTTCCCTGCTATCTCTTTCTTCCCCCCTCTTCCCCTACTGTCTCTCTCTTTCTTCTCCCCTCTTCCCCCCTGTCTCTTTCTTCCCCCCTCTTCCCCTGCTGTCTCTTTCTTTCTTCCCCCATCTTCCTCTGCTGTCACTCTCTCCCCCTCTTTCCCTGCTGTCACTCTCTCCCCCTCTTTCCCTGATATCTCCCTCTTCCCCTGCTGTCACTCTCTCCCCTTCTTCTTCTGCTGTCTCTCTCTTTCTTCCCCCCTCTTCTCCTGCTGTCACTCTCTGCCCCTCTTCTCCTGCTGTCTCTCTCCCCCCTCTTTCCCTGCTATCTCTCTCCCCCTCTTCCCTCTGCTGTCTCTCTCTTTCTTCCCCCCTCTTCTCCTGCTGTCACTCCCTCCCCCTCTTCCCCTGCTGTCTATCTCTTTCTTCCCCCCTCTTCCCTCTGCTGTCTCTCTCTTTCTTCCCCCCTCTTCTCCTGCTGTCACTCTCTCCCCCTCTTCCCCTGCTGTCTCTCTCTTTCTTCCCCCCCTCTTCCCCGGCTGTCACACTCCCCCTCTTTCCCTGCTGTCTCTCTCTCCTGCCTTTTTCCCTGCTATCACTCTCTCCCCCTCTTTCCCTGCTATCTCTCTCCCCCTCTTCCCTCTGCTGTCACTCTCTTTCTTCCCTCCTCTTCCCTAGCTGTCACTCTCTCCCCCCCTCTTCGCCTGCTGTCTTTCTCTTTCTTGCCCCTCCCCCTGCTGTCTCTCTCTCTCCCTTCTTCCCGTGCTGTCTCTCTCTTTCTTCCCCTCTTCCTGCTGTCTCTCTCTTTCTTCCCTCTGCTGTCTCTCTCTCTTTCTTCCCCCTCTTCCCTGCTTTCACTCTCCCCCCTCTTTCCCTGCTGTCTCTCTCTCCCCCATCTTTCCCTGCTGTCACTCTCTCCCCCCTCTTCCCCTGCTTTCACTTTCTCCCCCTCTTTCCCTGCTGTCTCTCTCTCCCCCTCTTCCCTGCTGTCACTCTCTCTCCCCTCTTCCCCTGCTGTCTCTCTCTCCCCCTCTTCCCCTGCTGTCACTCTCTCTCCCCTTCCCTTGCTGTCTCTCTCTTTCTTACCACTCTTCCCTTGTTGTCACTCTTTTCCTCCTCTTTCCTACTGTCACTCTCTCACCCTCTTTCCCTGCTATCTCTTTCTTCCCCCCTCTTCCCCTGCTGTCTCTCTCTTTCTTCCCCCCTTTCATGCTTTCACGCTCTCCCCTGCTTTCACCCTCTCCCCCCCTCTTTCCCTGCTGTCTCTCTCTCCCTCTTCTTCATCCTGCTGTCTCACTCTCTTTCTCTACCCCCTCTTCTACTCCTGCTGTCTCTCTCTTTCTTACCTCCTCTTCCCCTCTTGTCACTCTCTCCCTCCTCTTTTCCTGCTGTCACTCTCTCCCCCTCTTTCCCTGCTGTCACTCTCTCCCCCTCTTTCCCTGCTATCTCTCTCTCCCCCCTCTTCCCCTGCTTTCACTCTCTCCCCCTCTTTCCCTGCTATCTCTCTCCCCCCTCTTCCCCTGCTGTCACTCTCTCCCCCCTCTTCCCCTGCTGTCACTCTCTCTCCCCTCTCTTCCCCTGCTGTCATTCTCTCCCCCTCTTCCCCTGCTGTCACTCTCTCTCCCCTCTTCCCCTGCTGTCTTTCTCTCCCCCCTCTTCCCACGCTGTCTATCTCTCTCTCCCCCCTCTTCCCCTGATGTCTCTCTCTCCCCCCTCTTCCCCTGCTGTCTCTCTCTCCCCCCTCTTCTCCTGCTATCTCTCTTCCCCCTCTTCTCCTGCTATCTCTCTCTCCCCCCTCTTCCACTGCTCTCTCTCTTTCTCTTCCCCCTCTTCCCCTGCTGTCACTCTCCCCCCTCTTTCCCTGCTGTCTCTCTCTTTCCTGCCACAACCTTTGCTGTCACTGTCTCCCTCTCTTCTCCTGCTGTCTCTCTCTTTCTTCCCCCTCTTCCCCTGCCGTCTCTCTCTTTCTTCCCTCTGCTGTCTCTCTCTTTCTTCCCCCCTCTTCTCCTGCTATCTCTCTCTCCCCCTCTTTCCCTGCTCTCACTCTCTCCCCCCCTCTTCCCCCTGCGGTCAATCTCTCACCCCTCTTCCCCTGCTGTCACTCTCTCCCCCTCTTTCCCTGCTCTCACTCTCTCCCACCCTCTTCCCCTGCTGTCACTCTCTCTCACGTCTTTCCCTGCTGTCACTCTCTCCCCCCCTCTTCCCCTAATGTCTCTCTTTCTTCCCCCCTCTCTCTTTCTTCCCCCCTCTTCCCCTGCTGTCTCCCTCTTTCTTCCCCT